>OZ020508.1:130889930-132089930 GCA_963971375.1 Platycheirus rosarum
TTATTATTATTATTATTATTATTATTATTATTATTATTATTATTATTATTATTATTATTATTATTATTATTATTATTATTATTATTATTATTATTATTATTATTATTATTATTATTATTATTATTATTATTATTATTATTATTATTATTATTATTATTATTATTATTATTATTATTATTATTATTATTATTATTATTATTATTATTATTATTATTATTATTATTATTATTATTATTATTATTATTATTATTATTATTATTATTATTATTATTATTATTATTATTATTATTATTATTATTATTATTATTATTATTATTATTATTATTATTATTATTATTATTATTATTATTATTATTATTATTATTATTATTATTATTATTATTATTATTATTATTATTATTATTATTATTATTATTATTATTATTATTATTATTATTATTATTATTATTATTATTATTATTATTATTATTATTATTATTATTATTATTATTATTATTATTATTATTATTATTATTATTATTATTATTATTATTATTATTATTATTATTATTATTATTATTATTATTATTATTATTATTATTATTATTATTATTATTATTATTATTATTATTATTATTATTATTATTATTATTATTATTATTATTATTATTATTATTATTATTATTATTATTATTATTATTATTATTATTATTATTATTATTATTATTATTATTATTATTATTATTATTATTATTATTATTATTATTATTATTATTATTATTATTATTATTATTATTATTATTATTATTATTATTATTATTATTATTATTATTATTATTATTATTATTATTATTATTATTATTATTATTATTATTATTATTATTATTATTATTATTATTATTATTATTATTATTATTATTATTATTATTATTATTATTATTATTATTATTATTATTATTATTATTATTATTATTATTATTATTATTATTATTATTATTATTATTATTATTATTATTATTATTATTATTATTATTATTATTATTATTATTATTATTATTATTATTATTATTATTATTATTATTATTATTATTATTATTATTATTATTATTATTATTATTATTATTATTATTATTATTATTATTATTATTATTATTATTATTATTATTATTATTATTATTATTATTATTATTATTATTATTATTATTATTATTATTATTATTATTATTATTATTATTATTATTATTATTATTATTATTATTATTATTATTATTATTATTATTATTATTATTATTATTATTATTATTATTATTATTATTATTATTATTATTATTATTATTATTATTATTATTATTATTATTATTATTATTATTATTATTATTATTATTATTATTATTATTATTATTATTATTATTATTATTATTATTATTATTATTATTATTATTATTATTATTATTATTATTATTATTATTATTATTATTATTATTATTATTATTATTATTATTATTATTATTATTATTATTATTATTATTATTATTATTATTATTATTATTATTATTATTATTATTATTATTATTATTATTATTATTATTATTATTATTATTATTATTATTATTATTATTATTATTATTATTATTATTATTATTATTATTATTATTATTATTATTATTATTATTATTATTATTATTATTATTATTATTATTATTATTATTATTATTATTATTATTATTATTATTATTATTATTATTATTATTATTATTATTATTATTATTATTATTATTATTATTATTATTATTATTATTATTATTATTATTATTATTATTATTATTATTATTATTATTATTATTATTATTATTATTATTATTATTATTATTATTATTATTATTATTATTATTATTATTATTATTATTATTATTATTATTATTATTATTATTATTATTATTATTATTATTATTATTATTATTATTATTATTATTATTATTATTATTATTATTATTATTATTATTATTATTATTATTATTATTATTATTATTATTATTATTATTATTATTATTATTATTATTATTATTATTATTATTATTATTATTATTATTATTATTATTATTATTATTATTATTATTATTATTATTATTATTATTATTATTATTATTATTATTATTATTATTATTATTATTATTATTATTATTATTATTATTATTATTATTATTATTATTATTATTATTATTATTATTATTATTATTATTATTATTATTATTATTATTATTATTATTATTATTATTATTATTATTATTATTATTATTATTATTATTATTATTATTATTATTATTATTATTATTATTATTATTATTATTATTATTATTATTATTATTATTATTATTATTATTATTATTATTATTATTATTATTATTATTATTATTATTATTATTATTATTATTATTATTATTATTATTATTATTATTATTATTATTATTATTATTATTATTATTATTATTATTATTATTATTATTATTATTATTATTATTATTATTATTATTATTATTATTATTATTATTATTATTATTATTATTATTATTATTATTATTATTATTATTATTATTATTATTATTATTATTATTATTATTATTATTATTATTATTATTATTATTATTATTATTATTATTATTATTATTATTATTATTATTATTATTATTATTATTATTATTATTATTATTATTATTATTATTATTATTATTATTATTATTATTATTATTATTATTATTATTATTATTATTATTATTATTATTATTATTATTATTATTATTATTATTATTATTATTATTATTATTATTATTATTATTATTATTATTATTATTATTATTATTATTATTATTATTATTATTATTATTATTATTATTATTATTATTATTATTATTATTATTATTATTATTATTATTATTATTATTATTATTATTATTATTATTATTATTATTATTATTATTATTATTATTATTATTATTATTATTATTATTATTATTATTATTATTATTATTATTATTATTATTATTATTATTATTATTATTATTATTATTATTATTATTATTATTATTATTATTATTATTATTATTATTATTATTATTATTATTATTATTATTATTATTATTATTATTATTATTATTATTATTATTATTATTATTATTATTATTATTATTATTATTATTATTATTATTATTATTATTATTATTATTATTATTATTATTATTATTATTATTATTATTATTATTATTATTATTATTATTATTATTATTATTATTATTATTATTATTATTATTATTATTATTATTATTATTATTATTATTATTATTATTATTATTATTATTATTATTATTATTATTATTATTATTATTATTATTATTATTATTATTATTATTATTATTATTATTATTATTATTATTATTATTATTATTATTATTATTATTATTATTATTATTATTATTATTATTATTATTATTATTATTATTATTATTATTATTATTATTATTATTATTATTATTATTATTATTATTATTATTATTATTATTATTATTATTATTATTATTATTATTATTATTATTATTATTATTATTATTATTATTATTATTATTATTATTATTATTATTATTATTATTATTATTATTATTATTATTATTATTATTATTATTATTATTATTATTATTATTATTATTATTATTATTATTATTATTATTATTATTATTATTATTATTATTATTATTATTATTATTATTATTATTATTATTATTATTATTATTATTATTATTATTATTATTATTATTATTATTATTATTATTATTATTATTATTATTATTATTATTATTATTATTATTATTATTATTATTATTATTATTATTATTATTATTATTATTATTATTATTATTATTATTATTATTATTATTATTATTATTATTATTATTATTATTATTATTATTATTATTATTATTATTATTATTATTATTATTATTATTATTATTATTATTATTATTATTATTATTATTATTATTATTATTATTATTATTATTATTATTATTATTATTATTATTATTATTATTATTATTATTATTATTATTATTATTATTATTATTATTATTATTATTATTATTATTATTATTATTATTATTATTATTATTATTATTATTATTATTATTATTATTATTATTATTATTATTATTATTATTATTATTATTATTATTATTATTATTATTATTATTATTATTATTATTATTATTATTATTATTATTATTATTATTATTATTATTATTATTATTATTATTATTATTATTATTATTATTATTATTATTATTATTATTATTATTATTATTATTATTATTATTATTATTATTATTATTATTATTATTATTATTATTATTATTATTATTATTATTATTATTATTATTATTATTATTATTATTATTATTATTATTATTATTATTATTATTATTATTATTATTATTATTATTATTATTATTATTATTATTATTATTATTATTATTATTATTATTATTATTATTATTATTATTATTATTATTATTATTGGCCCCAGTATTCTGAGTATAGTTTGGCAAGATTTCAGCCAGAAAATTCAATGAATCTGGAAATTTTATGTCAAACGCTATGAGCCAGGCCGGTGCTTTGGGAAAAGCAGGGATTGCCAACTATACCCTTCACTGTGATTAGTTTGCTAATTCATTCGATGGTAGTTCACTATGATCTTATTTTCAGAAAAAGTCAATTTCAACACTATTGACCCACAGAGTACCTACTTGAAAAAGATCTTCGCTAAGTGTAGCAGTGTGGTTTCTATCGGATTTTGAAAATAATTCAGGGCGTTTGTTCTCCTTTTTCTAAAATTTGATTTTGGTGCCGGCATTTTAGCCGGGTCTTACCATGATATTGAGTACTTTCTGAGGCACCCCTGTTCCCATGGACATATGGATCACATCATCTCCTACAAACAGCCTCACACAGAGCTTGTCATCGATTGGTGCAAATCTCGAATTTGTCCATTTGCCATATGTAAGTACAATTTAACACTCCTCCCATGAACATTGTTTGGGGTTCGAAGATTCTATTAGATCCTAGCCGAAGAAGATCCCGAAGGTGTCAGATGAGCCAAAAAAATTGGGGAAAATGGCTCTGGACCCTAAAGTACTTTTAAAAAAAAAAAAAACAAGAAATTGAACAAATGGATACGTGTAGAATGAAGGCCGTAGTTAATGTATTACAAAAATTCAAATTGTTTATACAATAATGGTATTTTTGCTTTGATTTTGATTTTTTTATTTAGTTTTAGTTTTACTTTAATATTTCGGTAGCTCATTTGGTAAAATAGCTCAGAACTGCTCTGGGGTTCCGTGAAGAATGCGAAATAGAGGCTTAAACTAAATTTAGACTCCACAAAAAAAACAACAACAAACAACTAGCAATAGTTGTTGTTGTTACAATATATTTTCAAAATTTAGATTTTTTAAAAAAAATATCAAGAAGGCATTAAAATGAATGTCTGGATTAAAAAAATGCGTTATTATTGTATTGAATGACAAAAAAACGACAAAAAAGAAAATATCATAAATCCAAGTATACTATTTTAAAACGGGAAAACCACGTAAATCCACAGCTTTAGTAAACAAAGTGGTTTGTAGGTAAATTTAGGATTCGTAAATATAAAAAAAATTGATATAACAATCAAACATGACATTACCATCTAAGAGATGCTTAAAAAAGTTACTGACAAAAAATGTCTGTCTGTTTATATGTCTTTCAGTCTGTATGTCCGTCTGTATGTATAACGAGCGAATACCTTTGAATTTGGTATGTTTGATTCTTTTGGCATTCCTGAGTGTAAATTAAAATTTTAAAATAACTAAACGACACCTGCCATATAACCGTTAACAAAAAGCTTAATTTTATCAAACACAGCCTCAACGATTTTGATAAAAAAAAATTTTTAGGCATTGGCCTTCATTTTATAAAAAAAAAAAAACAAATTTACCGAGATAGTTCATTAATGGTACCTTTCATATTTTTTTTTTATTTTTTTATTTTAGACTTTCTTGGCAACGGCTCATTGGAATTCTATAAAATTTAATATTTGATAAAATAAAGGTAGTCAAATTAATTCTGCACACCTATTAACTTTTTTGAATATTTTGTTTGTCTATTTTTAATAATAAAAATAAGCTGAAGTGTAATTTCATTGTTGAGAGAATAATAACATTATATCGTTGGTAAGGACATTATTATTTTCTACATTGACGGATGTGATTCTCAAAATAGAAACAGAATCTTGGCAAGTGCAATGCTTAACCAAACTGTTTTATACAAAGTTATTAACCTTTTTTTCAAAAAATACTGGTGAAAGATGGAAGTTGATTCCATGCACTTTACCATAGAAAAAAAAACTACGGAACAGAAACATTTACATTCTACCAGATTACGTTGACGTATGCGAAAACGCTTGCACCTATTCTTTTCCCTACGCAGTAAATTATGTATTTATATTTTGAATATTTTAAAAACTACTCTTCACTTAAAATTGTACCATCAGTAGGACTATTACCATTCTTTTAACCACTATCTACCACATTAAAAGTTTATAATTTTATATTTCCTTACTTGAGATACAAAAAATAACCTTTAACTTCTTTCAAGACAAGCTAATCATTCAAAAAACTATTACTAATTACTCTTTTTAATTACTGCTGTTTTATTTTTATTTTCATCTTAAATTATTCTTCGTCACCTCTTTTCTTATTTGTTCTACTTATTTTATCTAATATTATGTAAATAAAACTAAATAATAGCTATTAAGTATTTTAAAGAAATTTCCTAAAATAATAAACTTAAAAGAAAACAATTAAAGCAATTAGCTCTCACTTGAATGAAAACCTCCTAAATCCTCTATAACTTTTGTTTTTTGAAGAAGAAAACCTCGTAAGTACCAACAAAATGGTAAGTAGTCACTTTTTCAAAGTTTTGTTATTATAGGTCTTAAGAATGCAAAAATGGTATAAAAAACCATATTAGAAATGTAAAATGTATACAATTGGTAATTAATTGAACGTTGGAAATCACTGTCCTGCACAATTTACAAAAACGGATTTACGAGGTTTGCATCCTTAGCCGACGATATTTTGATTTTTTGAATAATCCGGCTTTGAAAGTTGTCATTTTCATAATGGAGATTTTTTTCTTTCCTTCCAAAAGTGTAATCATAAATTAAGGTTAAGTCGGAGAACTTTTTTAACGTGAATTCCCCAATAGAGTTTTTAATAAAATCATTTTTATAATATCCACGCTCTTTCTATATAAAGTCTTGATTTTCTACATTCCGTGTTCAATCTTCAGTGATTCACATTTCGAGGGCTGAATTAACTTCTAAAAAAACTTGTCTGTTATGTTTTAACATTTCAATAGAGACCACTTAATATGAGTTCAGTGCGTAATTATTGTAATCTTAGCCCGAATTTTCAGCATGCAAACATTATTCTGAAATTCATAATTTATAGCATTTTTTTTAGAAAAACGTTTAAACAATACATCAGGTAGAAACTCCAACTGCAACCCACACGCCTGAGGCCACTCAATAGGATAATTGCTAACGTTTTGCTTTTGGACCAAATAATACCAAAAACTGATCCTACAAAAAACTCAGTCTGGAAGTTTTTTGTCTGGAACTGCATCGACATCGTTTATAAGCCATTTAAGTTCAATTAATAAAAATGTTTTAGCAAAAAAAAAACACCTCAAATGCTGTGATTCTGCGATAAAATGTGAGCTAAATCGTTTTGTTTGTATCGGGGCTGCTCCAATGTGGTGCAACTGAGTCAGAGTCTGAAACGCTAGTATGTAATTTTATTTCTAAATGATGATCCATAATTTGGGTTATGTGGTGAAAAAAAAGTTTGTTGGTACAAAAAGAAACCCCGACTTTAAAATACGAAAATTACGAGTGAATAACTGAGATGAATGGTTGTCGGCACATGAGAGTTTATTTTTGTTGTGGTGGAGAGAAAATACATAAATTTAGAAAACTCAACTGCGTGTGGTTGTGAATTAGGATACTGATACTGATACCACTTAAATTTGTTCCTTTTGAAAAATTCTTTAGAATGATGTTGTATTAGGTGACTTGCACGCCATGTAAACAGCAAATATGAGATTGTTACTTTAGTGCCATTACAAATTAAATCATAAACAATCAAAATGAATAAAAAAGGCCCAAGATGGCTTCCTTAAGGTACATCGATCAGAGTGAGCCATGAAATGGTTGAAAGACAATTTATTAGTTTTACCTGCTAAGATCTATTTTCAGTGTATGATTTGATGCAACGTAAATAAAAGGGATTAAAAAACCAACTAAAAAATTGTTAACAACTGGAAGCGTTAGTAAAAAGTGATTGAATTGAGATTAAATAAAAACATATTTGAATTGTGAATAAGTGGAATAAGTTTAATTTGCTGTTATTTAAACTGAAAGACGTTGTGTTTCATAAAATAAGAAGATTTGTTGTATTATTTTGGAATCTTGATTGAGTTTTATTTGTCGAACCCCAGGCCAAAACATCACAGTATGCTACCAAACGCCTTAAATAATAATCCATCCATTAATTAGAAGGAGAGTATTTCAAAAATAGTAGGTTCTATTTAATAAAATTATGTTTTTTTTTTTTTTGAAAAAAGCTAATCATAAAAAAATACATATAATATAGAAGATTATTTGTTTTTTGCCAGTTTATAATTAAATAGTAGACCAATCGTTTGAGCCGTTTTAGTGAACAAATAAGTTTTTCATCAACGGTTATATGGCAGATACCGTTAGTCCAATACTTACATAAAAATTTCAAAAAATCTTCTAAGAAATTCTTATTTCAAGAGATTAAGAAGCTTTTTCGCAAACTATTATTTTCTCTATCATCGTTGTATCATATTGTTTCTTCTCCTTGTTTTGATATTAAGATATTTTGATATTAAGATTCCTTCGATACCTTGCCTATACTGGGAAATTATCCAGATTTAAAGTAAAGTTCGAACATAAACGTGGGCGGCTGAACTAGAATGTCTACACATTTTTAATACGGAAATTGAATAAAGCATATTTTTTAAAAGATATGGACATTATGAAAATTGGTTCATTAACGGTCAATCAAATAAGGAAAAGCTTTAAAAATATCAATTGTTTTTTTGTTTACGAAGTTAATAAGTCTGAATTTTTCTTTTAGGCTTCCAAATCTTAAAGAAATACCCATTTCATTAAAATAATACAATGGCTATCAATATGGAAGAAAATTGAATTTATCAAAACTTTGCGTTCAAGTTTTGTAGTAGATGAAGTCTTCTGTTGCTAATATAGGAATTTATGTTCAATCGCCAAGTTGAGCAGAACTTCTTAAACGTCACGTCGCCCATGCGTTTTGAGTTTCACAACAGTCACCAAGATCTCGATCTCCTGCGTCTCCTTTAAGATTCAAGCTCTAAGAAATTCTTATAGCAAAAACAATTTTTAATAATTAAACAATAAATATTTTTTGGAACAATAAAAAATAAATTGCACGACTGGATCGCACGTACTTCCTCTTATGTGCGGTCACAGCTTGAAATAAAATTTGAAAAATATTAAGGGAACTTCAAAGATTATATTCGATTTTTCTGACTTCTGATTGTTTGAAAAAAGTACGTAAAATAGTTTTCAGCGGAAAAAATTAAACGCCATTTTATTTCTTTAAAAAAATTGAAAAAGTGTGAATTTTTTTTCAAAATCGTTAGAGCCGTTTTTAAATAAAACGGTTTTTTTTAACAACTTTTTTTAAAAAATTAAAAAAAATAATTCAAGAATACAAACTTAAACACAAAAATAACGTACATTTAAAAACAAAATTTAAAAAAAAATTCACTTACCCGTTTTCAAAATATCGATTTTTCAAAAAAAAAAAAAAATTAAGTAAATTATTAAAAAAACAAAAAAAAAATTATGCAAAATAACTCAAGCTAACTACATCTTCTTGAATATCAATTTTGATTGTAATCGGATCACCAGTTTTCGAAAAAATCGAATGCATAACTTGTATTATAGTACCTATAATCGCAAGTAAAAATTGCATGTACCTGCTCTTACATCCTATCACAATTATTTGTATAGCCAAATCTTTGAAGGAATCAATTTAAATGTGGAACCAAGCGATACGATATTTATGAAACGTTTTGAATGCACCATTTCAAATGATTTGCAGTCAAAATAAATAACAACAAATTCTAGTTTATTAATGTATGTATTTGTTATTGACCCAGAGTTTAAGGCACTTAAGAGCAAATACCCCTTGTTTTCGTTCAATATCAAATAAATATAATCTGTAATTATCCAACAAAATTTGTATTAATTTATCCCCATTTAAATTTTTCTTATTTAAATTATAATTGACGTTTGGGACTAATACGTCAAAAAGGAAGTTTATCCCTTCATCAGCAACATTGTTAGCACACAAATAACGTCCTTACACACAATAAACCTTACTGGATCTCATTTCTTAGCCAATTTGTCCTATCAACGGATAAATAGTGTTAGTTCCTAATTTACAATTCCCACTGACAAGTGACAATTCATGTTTGCCATTTCGCATAAACAGTAGCCGCGCACCAGCAAAAGTATCTCTTCCTCGGAGAATAGTAGCTAAAATACTATAGCCATGACCCTGACTAATGGCCAGTCTGTCTCTTCAAGCGAACACGACACCGACAAACATCTCACTATCAACCGTATATACGCAGTGACTAATTGTCACTTGGCATTGCTAGCGTCTGCAACTCTCAAGCAGTTTGGCATTAATAATCTCCAGCGTTTGTCACATAAATTCCTCTTCAAGCTGTGTATAGTCATCGTAGCTTCGGCGACGCGACAACGACGACGTCGCACCGTTCGCAACATCCTCGCCACTAGCCTTTCTTAGAGAATGACCATAGCCAATGACTTTAAAGGTGATGATGACTTCTTTCGCGCGGCCTCCAGCCAGTAGATCGCTACCCCCACACCTTCCTTCATTTTCCAGCATCCGTAAATGAGCTTAAGCGCAAGTTGCACTATTTCTATGCTTCTGCAGAACGAAATGCGGCAAACTATTCGTTTAAGCTCTGTTAGGGCTCTTTGACTACCTTGAAGGCTGCAAAGGAGCCGGGATTATTAAATTGGCCCACAGGAATGCATTGTCCGGCCAACATATTTCTTTATTTAATATTTTTTGCTTTTTTTTGGTATTTATCATCATCTTTCGGTTTCGGTGCGCTGCGCAGTCAATAATCGTAAATCAAGGGATTTATGAGTTTTACGTCTGCAGAGAATGGAATGGTCACAGTGGACAGAGTGCAGTGCGCTGTCTTAAGCCTGCGGTATTAATTCCGTTTTGACTGATTCTCGCCATAGTTGTTTCGATGTGTGGAGTTAATAGGGTTATTGATTGCCTGGTGCATTCGGTCGTCTTGTTAGCATGGTGGTAGGTGAACAGAGCCAACATATGCGATGGCAGGTCTAGTGGCCGAAATAGCAGTTTAATGGAATGGTTTTGGAGTGTAGTTGGCGGGAGTTGATTCGATTGCGGGACAGCAATTTGGAGGAGAGGCAACAAAATAAACCCATAAGGAGATTGCGATCCGTGACTTAGAAAGCAAAGTGTTTATTATAAATGGGCAGGGAAGGGTACTTATCTGGGCACAGTAGGTAGTGGGTGGAGGTTGGATATGATGAAGGTTCTTTGGGGTAAATGAACTGTTTGGTGAATGTTGGGAAAGGATTCCAAGAAAAGGTCTACTGCAATACAAACCTAACAAAACAACAAAAAGATTTCAAAATCGAATAGCTATAGGGTTTCCAAGTCAAGGGGCTGTAAAAAATGACATAAGATTCGTTGAAAGGAGTTATTGATAGTAAGTTCAAATCACTTAAGTTAAAGTATAGAAATTTTGAAATTAAATTCCAACTTTGCTCGAAATGTTGAAGCCAGCTCCACGTCCAAATTGTCATATGGTATTAGAACATCATATGCTGCAAGAATAGTTTATGTAAAACTAATTCTGGCTTTTGGCATGTTGTGGAGGGTTTCAATATTAAGTGGATTTCTTTCAAGGAAAACATAAGTCTCAAAAACCATTTAAATTTTTACAAACGCTAACCACTATTTTGTTGTAGATTTCCAATTAAAAATTCGCCTTTCTACATCTAATCCTTAACAAGGATCGTAAATATACATACCACATCATACTATATCTTTAATTAAAAGTTTGTTTTCCAAGTACCCTTCTTACGAAAGCTTTTCTTTTGACAATCGAATTAAAAAAAAACTTTCTTAAGAACCAATTTCCGCAACCAAATTTCAATTCTCGAAAAACTTTCCCGCAACATAACCCCATAACAGTAATTTCCTTGTCTTTCATATAATTTTTATGAATATGTTCCGAAAAAATTCCTAAAGTAATTAACATAGCTATACCAACTGGATAAAACTATCGCAATAAAAATCCCACCTCACCCCGATTACAATAACCTCCTCCACCACAAAAAAGGCAGAAGGGGCAAGTAAAAGATGTCACATGGTTTTATTTGCTCTATCCTCGTCGTCGTTGAAGCGTTCAACAAATTGCACGAGTTGAAAGAAAATCCTTTGAATGTCTTCCAACAAACGGATGGTAAATGAGAACAAAAAATTTAAATAATTTCCCCATTTCCTTTAACTTAACTTTAATTAAAAAACTTCATAATTACGCTATGGGATGTGGGCCAAAGGACCTCGTCACATACTGTATATCATGGAATTACATACCCTAGCCCTTCGTATAAAGGGAACATATCCGCGTATGTGTCATTCGTGAAATAGTTTCAACTTTTTCCAACAAATATCTGGAAGAAGGTGCAGATGAAAAGTTCCACAAACGATTACAAAACGAAAAAGGTTTCCAATACCAAGTTGCAGCAAGGAATATTTTTTAATGACAGACGAAATGTTTTCATGCAATCGGATTCCTTAGTGGGCCAACATTCTGGGAAGAGGAAACATGAAACATGTTACTGGGACATAGTGGCGGAAAGCGTTTCGAACGCAGTTCCCGTTGACACGAGGGAAAAATTAATTTTCCATAAGAAAACATTCCTATACAATGGAAACGACAACAGGAACGACACGACCAGACGATATACGTATATTTATGTTTTTCTTTTTCTCTACAATTTAAATTCAAAGTTTTCTGTTTGCTCGCCTCGAAAAAGGACGAAGAGGAAGAAGCAATTCTTTAGCCTCAGCACTTTGCATTTGCAACTTATAGAGTCCTGCCTGATTCGGTTTTGGTTTCAGTTAATGCCCAAAGAATATACAAAAGAGGGACTCGCTAAACTTTTAATGAGATCTTTTTATTTACAGTTCTCGGCTCGAATGGCATACGAAAACTACCAGGGAAAGCTTCAAAGTTTTGAAAGAAAATCTTTCCATCGAAAAAGTAGGAATTATTTCTGGAACACTTGTATGCAGAATGATTTGTATATAAAATGGCCTTTATGAGAGGAATAACGCACGAGAGGAAGAGGTCCTGTGGTGGTCTTTGGTAGAAGGGGAATATAATAAATTCGTTGGAAAAGTTCCGAAGCCAAATTAATTGCTAGGAAATAATTAAGCTTTTACAAGAAAGTTATATTACTTGTGGTTGAATGTTTAAAATTATGGAGTTTTCAGTAAAAATAAATTATTGAGTTTTCTCTGAAGCCAAGGCTTTTCGACGTTGTGCAATTGATGTGAACATTCTAATGAATGCCAGGATGTTTAGCGCACAATTTTAAGCTTGTTAAATTTAGAATTTAACTTTTTGAAAATCTTGCTTGGTATAGAAGTAAGCAATCAAGTATGTGGCTTACATTAAAATTCGTAATTTATAATAACAACATAATTTACAAGCAATTTTTAGTCCCATCTTCACAGTGTAATAATGACTTTAACGGAGATAAAATTCAGCGATAAATGTGAAATAAATATATAATAGAGTTCTTGAAATGTCCAAAGAAAACGTTAAGGAATTTATAATAGTAAGCCATGTTGTTTCTTCAAAGTTGTGTCCACACCTAAGAATTTTAACATTTCAGAAACATTTAAAAAATATTTCTTTGTTTCTATTTTTTTTTAATGTTTCTGAAATGTTTTTTAGGTCTACGCACTATTTTTTTTTCTTTCTGAAATGTTTCCCTAACTTTCTTTATTTTTCATGCATTTTTATCTAGTTGACAGGTTTTTCTTTTTTTGTATTTTGTTCATGAGCAGGGTGGTCAGGTTTAAAAAAAGCAGAATGGCCAAACTAATTACGTTCGGAGGCCGAGCGTTATGTAAAAAAAAAACATAAATTGTTTTTTTCTTTTCTTTTTTTTTATTTCATTTTTATTATTTAGTTCTTACTGATACATTTATTACAAATTTTCTTTGATAATTATTTAACTGCTAAAGGAAAGGCCGCTGTCCAAAGCTAGGCTGCACCTTTCGATTAGCTTGTTGTTGATTTTGAACTGATTTTCATAATCTTAATTTCTATACTAGTAAACTTATTCTAAGGTGTTTCGTGGGAATGGAATGTACATTTATTTCTCAAATATTCATATTACAATTGCAACGTAAGTGTTTAAGTGTGAAGGGAAAGGGGGTGTATCCGTTTGGGATTGGTTTGTGCAAGGTAAGCACGAAAGTGTGAGAAACTTTTTATAACTGTATATTATGCCGTTAGGCAAAGGGGAGTGATTGAGGTAACGGGATTATGTGCCGTTAGGCAAAGGGAAGTGTGGGAGGGGTTAGGGGTAACTGTTTAGTTGACGTCTCGGACGTAACTCCTCCCCCCTTAAGATTCATCTCCGAAGAATCACAACTTTTTATATTTACTTTAACATTTTTGTTTTTAAAAATGAACATCAGAATGATTGACAAAATAATGAAAATTATAAGAAAACTTCCAATATTCGTAGAAATATGAGCGATATATTTCCCTTTTATCTCTTCTATAGCTTTGCGATTTTCTAATTGATTTGAGTGGAGGTCTTCAGAGGTGTAATTCATTACAATTTTCTTAATTGTTATATTTTTGTAACTTGGTATTATAAAATTATCATAGTAAATAAAATTTTCGTATTTAACATCATTTAGTTCAATTTTACAGTTTTCAAATCTTATAATATTGTTTCCGACTATATTTATTTTATAATTATGGCAATTATGTGATATTTCTGTTTGGACAATATTTTTCGTTATTACAATATTATTTGCCATTTGCTTTATTTCTATATTTTTATTTTCTTTGAATTCACATTCAGCGTTTTCTTTTAACAAATTTGATAGGCAAGTATCCTTTACAATTTTTAAGTCTTTTAATTTTAAACTATTTTCCATGTTATAAAACATTAGTTTTCCATTTGTAATAAATTGGTTGCTTGGTATAACAATTTCGAGATTATTTTTGTTTGGAATTGGTTCAATGATTATTTTATAAAAAATGTCTCTGGAATAATTTGGTAAAAGTAAGATAAATATTATTTGATCCTCATGAAGGATGGCAGAACTTTTTATATTTGGTATTTTGTTGAGTGTAACGTTAAATTTTTGAATTTCTTTTGGAGTTAGTAGATCTCTACTTAGAACTCCTAGTTGGCTTAGCATTAAATTTTCTTTTACTTTTCTTACTTGATCTCTTAATAGTTCTATGTCATAACTAACCTGGAATGCATGTTGCATCCTTTTGATTCTAATATGATCCTCGTTTATAACATTGCCTAAATTCTCAAATTGTTTCTTAATGTCATGTTGTTGTTTATTAATTTGTTTTGTTATGTTATTTGTGATTTCGTTAAAGTTGCTATTAATTTTTATTTGTTCGTTCAGTCCGTTTATTAGGTTTTTGTTGTTTTTTCGTTGATTTCTAAGCTCTGTTTTATTTCCTGTTCATCTTCATGGTCCATCGTACCAGTTAGATATTGTAATCCCTTTCCCACTATGTCAAATAAACCTCTTCTTGACTTATGATGATGATGTCCTAAAGTATTTTCTATTTCTAATACTAGACTATTAAAACTGTGTTTTATTGTTGCGAATTCATTATTTTCGTTCAATTCATTTACATTATGTTCTAAAATGTCAAGGCTTTCTGTCCAAGTTGTTAAATTAATATTGTGTAATATTTTCGTATAGTTTTCAATAATATTTAAGTTTTGTTCTTTGATTGTTATAAATCCGTTTCCTGTGTTTAGATTTTGTATGTGAAGTCTTTGTCCTGCCGCTGTCCAAAGCTAGGCTGCACCTTTCGATTAGCTTGTTGATTTTGAACTGATTTTCATAATCTTAATTTCTATACTGGTAAACTTATTCTAAGGTGTTTCGTGGAATGTACATTTATTTCTCAAATATTCATATTACAATTGCAACGTAAGTGTTTAAGTGTGAAGGGAAAGGGGGTGTATCCGTTTGGGATTGGTTTGTGCAAGGTAAGCACGAAAGTGTGAGAAACTTTTTATAACTGTATATTATGCCGTTAGGCAAAGGGGAGTGATTGGGGTAACGGGATTATGTGCCGTTAGGCAAAGGGAAGTGTGGGAGGGGTTAGGGGTAACTGTTTAGTTGACGTCTCGGACGTAACTAACTTAAAATAAAAGTCGCCAAAAAATCGTCAAATTTAAAAATTTGTGTTTTTGCTCTGCGTTCGATGTAAACTGCGGCCGTGAACTGAGTACACTCTCATGCGCCTTAGGTTTTTTCTTTGGGTAAGATATCACAGCGGTCAAAATTCGAATCAGCTGTTAGCAGAAGCTCAATTTTAAAGAAGGTGATATATTTATTTTTCAAATTTGGTTTGCTACATCTATCAGGAAATATAATATATTTCAAAGAATATTTTGTAGTTGTTGAGTTATTTATGTGTTTATAGACGAAATGTTACTTTCATTGGTCATTTTATTGACTTCTATATATATGTCACCACAAAAAAAAAAAAAAAAAAAAATCATATGAAAGAAAAGTCAAAAAAATTAGTGATGTTGCAATGATGCTAAAACAAAAGCCAAACAGCTATGCAGGGTTTTGACATTTGAACATAATGCAGTTTCCCAAGTGCGCTTTGGGGCTGGGAAAATTGAAAACGCCTTTTTCTTTTGGTTTTACGTTTGACGTATGTATAATTTTTTTTTTTTGGGAGAAGAAAGAAGTAGGGCACGTTCAATGCGTATACTGACTAAGTCAATTAACTTTTAATCAAAGTGAATCTATAGAACGACAAACTGACACCAATCCATTGTAAAGGGAAATCTGTCAGTTGAAAGTTAGTAAAAATTCTTGACAAACTTTTTTATTAAATGTCAACTAACTTTTAGAGCCAATTCACCAATCCAGAGACGAGTTGACAGACTCTTAGTGGACGCATTGAACGCAGGATCGATTCTGCGTTTACAATTACTATTTCGATGCCTCCATTCAGCATGCAGCAATTTCTTTTTCCATTACTGCTGAAAGTTAGAAGTGAAATGCTTCTTCAGTGTGGACACACCATAAGAAATATAAATAGGGGGTGGTCTGTTCATCATCCGTTAATTGTATTTAATGGTTATGCAAGTATTCAACAAATGAATGTGTTTGTTTACTTAAATTTTAACCAGCGAAATATGGTTGGCTCAGCTTACCAGAAAAAAATTATTTACAGACCAAATTAAATTTGTTGCTTATTACAGAAAAACTAATAGTTCACTGGATTTTTTTTTGTTCATACTTAGTTGGGAAATGTTGTTTAAATTTAAGAGCAAAAATGTTAGAGTGGAAATACATAAGTGCATTGAGTTTTTTTTTAATTGTAGTATATTTTTCCAGTCTATAGTGATCAAATTTTCCTCATTAATTTTAGAAAAAAAATTTGCACGTTCTAGTTGCAGTGCTGCAAATATTTTAAGGTGTGCTAATAAAAAACATATTTTGATATAAGAATCATCAATTGGAAAACAAAGAAACCAAAACAAAAAAAGCTAACCAAAGGTTTCATTTCGACAACTGATCAACGATCCGTCTCAAATAAATAAAAGGCGCAACTGGGTCGCACGTACTTGCTCCGATGTGGTAATCCTTTTTAAGTGCAGGCGTCTTTTTGACAAAGATTTTATTTTAATGTTTTTTTTTAGTTGCATTTTCTTTAGAATCGTTGTGGTTTGATGCTCGAACGAAAATGCGTCACGACAAAGGGATAAACACATAAATATGTAGGATTGTTAGCTTTTGCAGTTTTTTAGTGTATCATCTTTCCACTTGTTGTTCATATATCATATAAAGGACTTTTTTCAGTTTAATTTTCATTTTGGTATGGAAAAATTTGGACAACTGGCATAAAGATTCGTCGGAATCATCAGTATGGCAATAATGCTAGGTAAAGGGACCTATATAGGTCCCAATTACAATAATTTACTTTTTGAAATCAAATTAATTAAAATAGCTTAATTATGTTTGCTGGATCGATAAAAGCGTGGAGTGGGTAGGTATTAATGGAATTTATTAAGGATATTACGTATAGGTACAAATAATAAGGTTGGAAGGAAGGTAGGTACTAAAATTAAGATACACATTCCAACTACTTTTAAGCGAGTGGGTATAGAGACAATATTAAAAGTTAACACAGTGGTTTTGTTTATTTATAGGTAGGTGTAAACTTTAGTTTTCTCGATTGAAATTTTTGCATTCAGTAGTAATCGAATAGTTTTTTTATTTGTTAATTTAATAAGCAATATTATTTTAATCATAAAACACTACATATTTTGAAAATTTCATCAAAATCCGTCAATTAGTTAACGAGAAAGTCTGATTTTAAAAAACCGGTCATATGGGAGGTACCGTTATAAAACCTTATCTGAAAAATCCATTAAAATTTAAAGATAGATTTTGCATAGAAAACATCATTCTGAAAGTTTTATCAAAATCGTAGGAGCCGTTTTCTAGAAAAATAAGTTTTTCATTAAAAGTTATTTGGCAGGTACCGTTAGTTTTGGAGCTAGGATGCCAATTTCCAGAATTGTCGGGTAGAGCACTCTAAAAATACTATACACCAAGTTTAAATCAAATCGGCCCAACAATTTAGGCTGTAGATATCGATACGGACAGACAGACAGACAGACAGACAGACAGACAGACGGACGGAATTTCCGGACCCAATTTTTTTGACTTCTCTATCATCGTAATGGCATGTTTGATTGTTAGATTTTTTTTTTACGAATGCATAACTTGCCTTAAAGTCCCTATAAATCGCAAGTAAAAATAAATTACACGACTGGATAAAACGAACTTGATCATATGTGCGGTCACATCGTCGAATAAAATTTAAATAAAATGCACGACTTTACATACACATGAACTAGTTCTTATGCTGCATATGTATGTATATAAAGGGTGTTTTTTTAGACATGTGGTTTTCAAGAAGAAATAAAACGCATATAGTTTAATATTATGGCCAAGAATCTAGCTTTATTATAAAGATAAGGGTTTTGCATTATGTTCTAAAAATGATTTCGGGGAAGTGGCCGCCGTGGCTGGCTCGAATAAATTCCTGCCGAGGCCCAATTTTGTGAAAATCGAGATCGGTGGCCATTTCGTTTTGGGCCCATTCACGGAACGTGTGACGCGCTTGATGGGCGTTCGGCTTCAATTCTTGAATGAGGTGGATTTTGTAAGCCTGCAAACCAAGATCCTTTCGCGCGCGATGGTGGTTGGACTCATTTCGGTCTTCTTCGATACTCTGCTCCACCGAAACGAACCATTATTTTGGTAATAAATTTGCACAATTTGCAAACTTTGTTCAGGAGTAAGTCTATTCATTATGAAATCGCAAGCCAAACTGAGTTTAAATCAAGAGACAGCTGTCAAAAAGACTAACTGCGAAAAAAGTATTGCCAGATTGAAAACCACACGTCCATTAAAATAAAAAATTTGCAAAAATGTAATTAATACTAAATACCAAGTTTGAAGCAAATCGGCCCATCCGTTTAGGCTGTAGAGGCGCGAACAGATTGACAGACGGACAGACAGACGGACGGAATTTCCGGACCCACTTTTCTCTATTATCGTAATGTCATGTCTGATTGTTAGATTTTTTTTCTTGCACGAATCCATAACTTGCATTTTAGTACCTAAATCGCAAGTAAAATTGAACAAATTCAGTTTGGTTAGATACTACAGATACACAACCATTGGTAAGGAACAATCTTTGGAAAACACAGAGTAAACCGTTTGTCAACAGACCAGCACCAATAAATATTGTTTTTATTAACTTGTTTAATAAAAAAAAATTAAAGAAACAAATTCCTTAAGTCATGCTATTTAAAAAAAAATATAACAAATAAAAACCAGTTATTTTCAAACGATATCTTGTTTGTTATCAATATTAGTTGCAATCGATTAACCAGTTCTAGAGAACGTCGAACAAGAAATTATCGTCCTTCTTTGGATGGTGACTGAATTATAATGACCTTTTAAATGAAACATTTCTTAGTTTAGTTCATTGCTCTTTATTACGGCCCTTGACGTCCTGCTGGAGGGTAAGGTGACGAACCAGAACATTAATCAAATATTTTTTGCTGACATTGGAGCCACCATAAGTGAATATCCTTGCAACGAGCATCGTCATAGTTGGATGTTTGGAAGGGAGTGGATATTGCATAAGCGCAAAAAAAGTATCTGCCCCGTACCTACAGTTCCCTTAAATTTCAAAATTGTAAATATTTCCTGAACAATGAGAAAGGCAAGACCTTGTTTAATGACACGAAACATCTTATAGATGTTGGGTGCCGGGTTTTACGGGTTTTTTATTCCGGCACTGCCATATCAGTGTTCATTGTCAGAAACATTACCTTCTAACAACAAATCCAAATTGTGAACACTTTATCGAAACCATTTTGTCCAACACATTAACGGGCATTCCTTGTGCTTATATCCTCGTTACACTAGCCGCATCGTTTCCTTATCACTTGCCGTGAAATCATAAATTCCTTCTTTTTGGACACCAAGGGACACTCCTAATTTTGTACAATTTAATTGCATTCGACATGCATTCCGACACCATGTGCCAATGTTGCACTCTGTTCTAAGCTGTGCTTTTCCTTAAAGGCGTGTCGCATGCATGCGCAGCATTAAAAACCCGGAACATTTCAGTCTACAAAAAAAAAAAAAAAAAAAAACAAGAGCAAGCTCATTGCATTTAATTTCGATAAGACAGCGACTCGCCCGCAAAATATACTCCTAACAGCTTTTCCGTTCGCGGCTAATTGAAACCTCCCACAGACGCGCGCATGATCACCGACCAAACTGACTGCGCGTTCTACACAAGTTGGCATATAGAACTGCCTGCGCGTCGAGAAAGACACAAAATCTCAGAATGTGAATTAATAGAGTGAAATCTTTGGGCCACGGCGGATAATCACCTCGTTTCAAGGCGAACATGTAGTAAATTGCCGCCAGAATTAGCCGGACCTAGTCTGTAGATTGGGATATACTGTCTTGGCTTGAAGTGAGAAAAACACAAGATATTGTCCGCCGCTGTACCGCACAAGTAAATTAACATTTTCCCCACTTCTGTCCCACAACTGTGTGTCCGTCGTCTGTCTAACCATCGAACTTTTCATCCGCTCCACTCAATCTTTCATCCAAGCCAGGCTCTTAAGCGGCCATTTGGTCGCATGTGTTAAGCCATATAAAATGCCAAGTAACCTTCAAAATGACTCAAGTCATCTATGGCGAAGGAGAAATACTCGTGCTACAGTGGTTTGGGCTTTTTGTCTAATGTTGCAATTCTGCAATACAGCCTGGATATTGTTCGAGCGGTGTAATAAGTCTTGTGCGCAGGCTCCGGCATTTTTTCGTGATATGCCAGTCAAACCTTTTGTAAGTGTTGTCTGGCAAATGCTGTAACTGTTTCCAAGATTGAATTAAAGAGGCTGGTAATGATGGGGCTGCTTTATGAAACATCTTGGCGCCTCACTGCGAAGGGGCGTTAAAAATGGGTTCATTTCAATAATTTAAAATGGTATTTCCAAATTTGTGCAAAATCATTTCTTCATGTGAGTTTGAATTACGAAAAGTTCAAAAGTAAAAACAGAATGACGGAAAAAATCATTTAAGTTTAGGTCCAACGGGAGTAAAACACACAATTTTTAAAATATAGGTTGAAAGTAGCAAATTATGTGATCTTCATTTAGATTTTAGCAGCACTTATGTTTTTTTTTTATTAAAAATATTAAATATTCCGTTCCTTGTTTAATAATAATTTTCCAAAGACCTTAGCAATTATTGGCCAGCAAGACTTCTTCTTTTAAGAGTTTCTTCCCGGGCTTTGGAACCATGGTTACTTACTACAGACCTTCGAGAAAAAAAAAGCAATCTCACGATTTTCCAAATATATGCATTTTTGGTTAATAGATGAGGTTAATTTAAAATAGTTTTGTATTGAGGAGCGCCACTTTTTATTGCATTTCCCTTTGCGAGTGTGCCCTCCCTAGAACGACAAATTCGTCGAATTCTTCTTTTTCAATTGCATTTTACAATGAAAATTCAAGTGAAACAGTTTTTTCGCATTCTATACGAAACCGTTCCCAGGTAATTTTAGTTTGTTTTGTTATGGATTCGTGCAAAAAAAAATAAAAAATCTAACAATCATTACAACAAACATTACGATGAAAGAGAAGTCGAATAAAGTGGGCCTGGAAATTCCGTCCGTCGGTTTGTCTGTTTGTTCGCACCTCTACAGCCTAAACGAATGAACCGATTTGTTTCAAACTTGGTATTTAGTATTTAATTGGTAGTATCTAGGGGGATGTTTTTTTATTTGCGTTCTAGGTCGAAAAATAACGTTACCTTCCATACAATCTTTCAGGGTGCATCTTTCAGTTAAAATGTTTTTTTTTCGAAATTTGTTCTATAACGATACCTCTCGTAGAATCGTTTTTTTTCAAATGCGGTTTAATCGTAAAGCCGAATTTCAATGAAATTTTGCACACAGGAAGTCACTTATAATTCCATAAATATTGCATTTAAAAATTTTCAAAAACACTTTTTTCGATTTTTTAAAACTGTTTAAAAATAAAAATTGGTTTTTGAAATATTTTGAAAACGGGTTGATTGATTTTTTTTTAATTTTCCCAGATGAACACTATAGACTTTCTTATAATGAGATATTAAAAAAATTAAAATATTTTTTCGAAAAGTTTTAATAAAAACGACTTTTTAAAAAAACTGATTTTCAATATTTTTTTTTCCTCGATAATATTTAGTTTTCAAACTTTATTACTTTAAACTAATTAAAAAAATATTTTTTTTATTTTCATATAATACATACATATGCAGCCATTAAGCAATTATCTAGTATAACAAGTTCGTGTGACACAGTCGTGCATTTTATTTTTGCAGGTATTAGCTATCATTTTATCCAACCCAAAATAACGAGAAAAGTCTATTAACGGTACCTTTCATATAACGGTTTTTTCGATTTTCGACTTTCTCCGTAACGGCTCATTGGATTTCTATAAAATTTAATATTTGAAAAGATCAGGATAGTTTTAAAACTGGAAAAAAATAATTTGAAATTTTATCATCTACTGTATACTAATAAATTTAACACAACTGCTACCGAAATCTTAAAAAAAAATTTAAACTGAAAATAAAAAACAGGATTTCATTAAAATCCGTCTAAAAATTTCGAAAGATTTTTTTCATAAATTTATTTATATATATATATATATATATATATATATATATATATATATATATACCGCAAAGTTTTGTTGTTTTGTTACTTTTAATAGGTTCAGACCATGTGATTTTTCTACGTTAATGTTATACTTGTTTCTGTCAAAGACCTTACCTTCCAATGTGATTACGCACACAAGAGCAATTTTTACTTGCGATTATAGGGACTATAAGGCAAGTTATGCATTCGTAAAAAAAAAAAAAAAAAATTCTAACAATCAAACATGATATTACGATGATAGAGAAGTCAAAAAAAGTGGGTCCGGAAATTCCGTCCGTCTGTCTGTCTGTCTGTCTGTCTGTCTGTCTGTCCGTATCGATATCTACAGCCTAAACGGTCGGGCCGATTTGATTCAAACTTGGTATATAGTATTTTTAGAGTGCTCTACCCGACAGTTTTTGGAATTGGCATTCTAGCTCCAAAGCTAACGGTGCCTGCCATATAACTTTTATTAAAAAACTTATTTTTCTCGAAAACGGCTCCTACGATTTTGATTAAACTTTCAGAATGATGTTTTCTGTGCAAAATCTATCTTTTAATTTTAATGGATTTTTCAGAAAAAGTTTTATAACGGTACCACCTCCCATATGACCGGTTTTTTAAAATCAGACTTTCTCGTTAACTAGTTGACGGATTTTGATGAAATTTTCAAAATATGTAGTGTTTTATGATTTAAATAATATTGCTTATCAAAATTTTTAAAAACATTTTTTTTTAAATTTTAATAATTTTTTTAAAAAAATATTTTGTTTTTTGAATATTTTGAAAACGGATCTATAGATTTTTTTTTTTAATTTTTCTCCTAGTATAAACTATAGATTTCTTAAAATTGACATACTAAAAAAAATTTTAAAATATGTTTTCGAAAAGTTTTTCAATAAAAACATTTTTTTTGAAAAAACTGGTCGAACGATTTTGAAATGAAAAATTCATAAAATAGAAAACAGCAAAGGAAATAAGATGGCTTACAACATTTTTTCCAAAAAACGTTATGAGTAGTGTTTTTTTGAATTCATAAATTTTTTTCCCCAACATTTTATTTCATATTGCTCGGCTAAGCCCTAGCCAAGCCATTAGTCAAATAAAAGAAAGTGACAACCTACATTACATACATACTTACGTATTTTAAAGTATTTTTCATCATCATAAAAGCACAGAATAAATAAGGAAGCCTTTGATAACCACACAATAACAACTAACAAATAAAAAAAAACTATTCGATTACTACTGAATGCAAAAATTTCAATCGAGAAAACAAAAGTTTACACCTTCCTATAAATAAACAAAACCACTGTGTTAACTTTTAATATTGTCTCTATACCCACTCGCTTAAAAGTAGTTGGAATGTGTATCTTAATTTTAGTACCTACCTTCCTTCCAACCTTATTATAGGTACCTAAATCCTTTATAAATTCCATTGGTCCCATATTGGGACGTATAAAGGTCCCTTTACCTAGCATTATTGCCATACTGCTGATTCCGACGAATCTGTATGCCAGTTGTTCAAATTTTTCCATACCAAAATGAAAATTTAACTGAAAAAAGTCCTTTATATCTTTCTATTAGCAAATTATGTTATAAACAGTAAGCAGCAAGTGGAAAGATAATACTACACTAAAAAACTGCAAAAGCTAACAATCCTATATATTTATGTGTTTATCCCTTTGTCGTGACGCATGTTCGTTCGAGCTTCACCCCAACACGATTCTAAGGAAGTTGCACGTCATACAAAAAATATTAAAATAAAATCTTTGTCAAAAAGACGCCTGCACTTAAAAAGAATTAGCACATAAGAGCAAGTACGTGCGACCCAGTCGTGCCTTTTATTTATTAAAGCAAGAAAGCGAGTGTAGAATGAAGTCAAAAGTTAATGTATTACAAAAATTTAAATTGTGTATCTAAGAATGGTATTTTGATTTTGAAACGCCTGAGGCCTTTTTAATTTTTTTTATTCGTTTTATTTTAATATTTCGTTGATTTGTTTGGTAAAATTGCTCAAAACCACTCTGGGGATACGTGGAATAGAAGATTATTCTAGATAAAGGTAATAAATAGATTTTTGAATCGCCTATAACAGATTTTTTATTTTTCACATATATTTTTTTTTAAATAATCCTGTTTTGAAAATCGTAGTTTTTTTCATTTTCTGATGTTTTTTCACCTTTAAATAACACAAATACCACATAACTTTTCCTATTATATAAATATGTTTTCTTCAATATTTGAGTAATTCTTTTTTAAGCAAATAAAAGTGAATGGGAATCGATTTACATTAACAAAATTCATAACGTAACGCTAAATGACAACTGTGGATTTGCTGCACTTGTGAAAATTTGTAAAAAAAAAAAACGGATCTTTGTTTTTAGTGTAAAAACTTTTCATTTTATGCAGCAGAAAAATTATAAGTAAAACAAGCAACAACAATAAAATGCTTCGCAGGGCTCAGGCTCTCAAGGAAAAAAGCGTCCTTAAAGAGAAAACCTAAACTGATGCTTAAAAGGCCTTAAATTAAAAATGTTTCCGTAATGATATAATTCCGTCCCTGAGATTCTATCTCGATTCTTTCTAATTCTATTAGGTTCTAAAGAGGGTGCTCCAGCTGCCAGCTCCAGTACGTCACCTAAAATTCATAAACAGGAAAACAATGTTTATTTTTTAAATTTCTTGCAACATTCTGATAGAAAATGTTAAAGTAAACTATGGTAAACCAGGTGACACACGATGGTGTTCCTATTAAAAAACAAAAAAAAACTTGTATCTTTTGTCAGCGTTAGGAACTAGTTCCCTGCGTCGAATGTTAGAATAGCTAAAATTGAATAAAAAAAAACTCACTATTTTTTAGACTTGCAAATTTATTGCTCACGAATGTGCGCGGTGCCGCCGCCGCGCCGCTGCTGCCACGTCACACTATAGACGCGCACGCTTAACATTGCTTCAGCTAGGCATAAATGCGCGATCGCGTTTCAATTTATTGGCACTAAGTGTTGCTATCTGGAAAGATCAAGTATGGAGATCTTTTGGCTCGATTTCAATTGATCATTAAGTTGTTCGTAGAGGAAACTTTCTGGAATGGGTTAGTGTTGTGCAATTGCGATTTATATTTGTCAGCTTTTGCTATAGGTTGTTTTGGCGTGCAGAATCGCGAAGTACCTATGGTCTATACTCTATAACTATAGTAAAGAAGTGATTCCGACAAAGTGACGACATTTCAAGGCTGTGAGAGAGTATGCAAATTACAGAAAACGGGACTTGTTTAGTTGGCATTATAAAATTAAACTGGGTGCTTGGGCGATAAAATCAATCACAGAGCAGTTTAGTGTGGTAATAGGTCGTGGCAAGTACTTGACAAATTCGTCTTTGACATGAAACTATGTGTTTTTGCTGGGAAGACATTCATTCTTCAACATAAAAAGGTTAATGGCATTTTAGGGCGAAATACTTGGATTTGTGTATTAACCATCCGCCATTAAAGAGCAATCTATTCCCAACAAAATTTATTAGTTTTTCTATTATTTTTCCTGATCCATTTATTGGCTTTCTTCGCTCTTACTCCCTTCACAACACTAATAAATAGGTATGTGCTGAATATAGTGTCCTGATAAAACGGTAATGAAATTTAATTTCTATTGTTAAAGCTTACAACCCCTTAAAAATTTACGAACGATAATAATGGCTATAAAGCTAAACAAGCAAAAGGACATCGCCCAGCATAGGGATTACGACCAAAATGTAAAGCCTTTTAGTTCTCGCCTCCAATCCGGGGTCAATATTATGATCTCAATGAATGCGATTCGGGACCCTCTGAATGATAATGGGCCGCCAAGCAAACAAACAGAGTCCAGACAATGCGTCCTGCAAGGCCTATATTCTGTTTCTATGGGACAATAACATTATATTGCCATTTGATACAGCCATTGCGGCAGCTTCTTTTCAATTGTTTCAAAGCAGAGCTCCCTGTTTGCTCTTCAGGTTCAAGTGTTTTGTCTGCGATATGGCTTTAATAATAGCATATAGCTATGATGTCCTTTTCCTGGAATATCATCTGCAATGGAGCATCTGGGTTTTATTTCTCCGAAGGGCAAAACCAAAAAGGCCAACAATAACCATCGTCGAATTGGATAGGCTCAAAGGACATGGATCCCGACAATGACGACTATACGAGGTGGTTTTTTTAATGACACTCCATGGTAATATCTTCGTCTGATGATTTCTGATCTATTGTGGCATTCCTGTGTTTTATTGATATAATATCCTTGCAAAAGCAAAGGACATAAATACAAGATGCCATCGGGAATTGATTTTCCTTAGATTCAGAAGGTTTTCCTGTGTTTTTCGACCTAAACCTAAAACAAATTCTTTTTGCAAAAAAAAACATTAATTTTTTATTGGAACCATACATTTTAAGGAGGAGGGGCAGGGTTTATCATTCAGGTGGCCAATTTCAACCCACAGACGACAGACCGATCTGTGAAAGCTGGGCTTGAGTGTCGACCGTTTGTGTTAGAAAAAAATAAAAATGAGTTTTGCAAATCGCTAGCTGGATGCCAAGCCAACCATTTTGGCCATTTTCACTCAATGGGTACCACACACTAGCTAACCAACGCGGAAATCTGCAGAATACAAATTAAAAAAAAAGCAAAACACAAAACAAATTTTCCAATAAATTTCCCATGGACAACATGCGCTTGTAACGCGTTTCTTACCCATTGTTGGAGTATTATTTGTCCCCCTTTAGGTCTGGGCTTTGTGCTACATTTCACAGAAATTACGACTTCGATATAACAGCGCGGCTATGTGTGGACGACGACGACGGCGTTGTCCGCTAGACCTCTTAATTTCTTTTTGGCCAAAGACTCTATAACCGTTAAGGTTTATTTTTTGCGTGTACCAAAAGGCTTGTTTGGCTGTTTTTAAAGTTGACTCTTTTAGACAATGTTACGAACTTTAGACCATAAGCAGCTTGCTAGCAGACATTGAACACGCTGCCAAAGATCTGGAACAGAAACATAGGGAAACAATTTAAACTGGTTCATTGGAATAGATTGGGTTACTATATTAAAATGGTCGTGTGGCAAATTAATAGATGGCAGCAACACATTATTGTGCGGGCAGCTTAATTTAATGGGTCCAGTTGAGTGGCAAGGCAAGGTAATTGGTGCCTATTGGAATATCGATTAAATTGCTTTTAACTTTTTTCAATGGATTTGAGCTTTGGCGCTGAAGGAATTTTTATTGAATTCCAACAGGCTGGCAAGTTATCTTTGCTGACCAAAGGTTTTCTGACTTATGCTCAAGAACTATGTAAAATGAAAGGGAAATATGAAATAAAAAATACGAACAATTTGAAGTTTCGGTTTCTATCATTTGGTGGCAAAATGTCTATCTGTTTATAATACAAGAAAAATGGTTGGCATGATGCATTTGCGGTTGTGTGCCTAATTCATATTTATTGGCTTCTTTACATTCACGTGGAACTTATTAAGGCCTATACACACCATTTATAAGTACTTTAATGCAAACTTAGTTGACTTAACATAAAACAATTAAGAAACTCAAAACACGTCTGTCTCGAATGGTAGGTTTATTCAAAGTGATTTTTTTGCACTCAGAAAACGGATAACAGATAATTTGTTACAGTTAACAAAATCGACATGCCTAAACAATAACATAAAAACTGTGGTTAAATCGTTCGCTAGAACAGCAATGGAAATACATAGAACATACATAAATACAGGTGATGATAGCTTACATATTTTACATAATGTATTTGTTTATTAAAATTCGGAATACAGGGTGGTCTGGACTTATTTAAGTTTTAATTATAATTAATAATAATTGCAGCACATTTTAATATAAAATCTCTTACAGCTCGACCATCCTGAATATAAAATCTTCCTCGATTTAATGTTAATCGTAATACATTAATTAATATTTTCTTGAATAGTTTCATGTGAAAGAAAATTTAGAATATAATTTCTGGTTTTCGAAAGTTTGAAAGCAAACATATGAATTATGTTATCACTTAATAAAAACAAAATTGATATACGACAGGAGTTAAAATGAAATCAAGTATAGATAAAAATAGTTTAAAATTGATAAAAAATAATTAAAATTTTCATTTATATTGAAACATACGGCTACATGAATGCGTGAAATCTGAAGGTTTTCTAAATCTTTAATTTTGTAGCGATCGTTTTGTAACTTTTTTACTATCTCGAAAGGACCTTTAAATTTAGCTAGAAGTTTTTTGTTTACACCGGGGGTGGTAACAACATTTTTTACCATAACAAAGTCACCAACACTGTATTCGTGCGGTTTTTTATGGTGCTTATCATAATAAGTTTTATTTTTCTCTTGACTAAGAACATTTTTTTCAGTTTCTTCTTGCCTAAAAAATTCTAAGCTTCGTGATTCTTCAATTAGAACGTTTTAATTTAAATACTCCTTAATTGTATCGCAAACGATTCCCTTTTGCTCAACACCGAAAAGCAAAACTCTAGGACTGAAACCGGTACTTTTGGTAATTGTGTTGTTCATGGCAAATTCTACTTTAACTAAATGTTTAGTCCAATCACTAGGCTCAACCTCGCTCTCTTTAGCTAACATCGGAGTAAGACATCGGTTCACGCGTTCTACTTGTCCGTTAGACTGCGGCGAAGAAGTGGCGACCTTTATATGTTGGATACAATGTTTTTCACAAAATAAGGCAAACTCTTCGGACGTGAAACAACTACCTCTATCCGAAATCAAACCGTTTGGTCTGCTGTAGCTTGAAAAAATATGTTTCTAGGCATAGAGTAACTTCTCGGGTACTTGTTGTCTTAACTGCAAATAGCTTGGTGTATTTGGAAAATCCATCAACAACCAAAAATATATGTGTTTTAGAATTCCGCACAGATAATGGCAACGGACCATAGTGGCCAACATGAAATGTGTCGAAGGGCTTATCACCTTTCCATATGGTGGAGAGAAATGTATGCATTTTAAACAATTGTTGATATAATTTTTGCTTTTGACTTTCATGCAAGGAAACCAATAAGTTTTTCGCAAAAAATCATAACACTTATCAAATCCGACGTGGCATAACGCGTCGTGGTGAGTTTGTATGACGCTTCTCTCCATCTGAGATGGAACATAAAAGTAAACTTGTTTACCAATTTTCCAGTACACCAAACCATTAATGAGCTCATAAGCAGAACTTTCTCTCTGTTCCAACATTTTAACCAAATTTTGAATAACATGATCTCTTTGTTGCGATGCGGCAAGTACATGTTCAAACGAATCTGCCTCAACGATTAAAATGTTATGGCATCTGCTTAAGGCATCAACACATCTCATTCTCTGGCCGTCTCTATGTTCTACGACATAGTCGTAGTCTTGCAGCTCAAGGGCCCATCTTGAAATTCGCGGATTTAATATCTTTTTATTTAAAGTCAATGTAAGAGACTTACAGTCCGTGATAATTTTAAATCGGATGCCAGTGAGGTAAATTTTAAACCTCCTCAGAGCTGATATTATGGCCAGAATGGTACTTAGATTCCTGTTCGGTGGTACGTTTTGAAAAGAAGAAAACTGGATGAAAGTGTTTATTTTCTTGTCGCTGCATCAAAACTGCACCAAACCCTAAACTACTTGCTTCGCAATGTAATTCTGTTTCAGCATTAGGATTGTATATGATAAGTAGTGGCGCATTCAATAACTTTAGCTTCAGAGATTCAAAAACAGCTAATTCGTAAGTTCTAGCTTATGAGCGTAAGGCAATCGTCGAGGCATGCAACTGAAAACACTATTCTCACTTGTTAAAGTTATTTTCATTTCAAAATCGTCTGAATATTCGTATTTTGTGGACTAACTTTGTGTAAACTTATAACTGAATTTTTGTCACCGTAATTAAGATTTTCGTCAATTTTTAAACAAATCGTTTCATCTTTGTTATCAGAGATATCTATACTTAATATTTCCTTTGCAAATCCTTCACAATTATTATCGTCTAAATAATCATCATCATAAATCATTATTTTTAACCGAATCAATGTTTTCGTTTTCTAAAACAAGTTTAATGTTATTTTTTTTGTAAAAAATCTCGTCCTAACACAATAGGATTGTTCATCGCTTAATTTTGAAGAACAAACAAACATAAATTTACGTAATTACTTTTGATCTTAACATTAAAAAATACATTTCCTAGTAATATAAGCTTTGAATTGTTTATACCTACATAATCATGCATAATATGATATTGTACAGCTGTCATCATAAAAGGTGGTACATAGCGCTCCTGGACAAACTTATCGGGCTTCAAGTGTCAATCAGTGTCATCATATGCATTGTCAGTCGGACAGGTCCAGAGACTTCATTTTGAAATCCATATTCGAGAACACCATTAAAGTCTCCCGAAAAGAAGACATTTGCTTTGCGTCTTTGGCTCAGAATTCTGAACAACAAGAACTGCTGATTGTGAAAAATCCTTAACAACGTGTCCTTTTTGTCCACATCGAAAACAGGAACCTTTTACTCGTCGAGGCTTGAGGCAATTGGGTGATTTATGCCCGGCTTCATTGCAATTAAAGCACTTTGTATTTACTTTAGCACTCGTATTTACGTTTTTTGGATGTGAACCTTTCTGGTTCGATGATATTGACGTAGATGGTTGTAGCTCACACTTCATCTTCTCATATTTCCGTAGTATAATCTTTAATTCGGCGATGTTATTTGATGTCAGTAAAATTTGCTTGTTGAAGATTGTGTCAGGTATTACCTTTATGATGTAATTAATAACATCCTGCTCTTCAATGTCAGCCAGGGATGCTATTTCCTGCATATTTAGTACGTACTGCTGATAAAATTCATCCTTAAGCTTTCTACGATTTCGTAACATATTGTGAACATCTGTTGCTGACGCGTGCTCATTAAACTCAGCAAGCAAAGCTACTTTTAACTCAGACCAAGAACGACATGACGTTGACCTCAAAAACAACTTCGCTGTTCCCTTAAGCAGCCTCTTGGCATAAAAAAAACTCTCTGACTCACCGAAATTATATAGAAGTTTCGCATCCTCAAAACTCTCAATCCATTTCTTAACACGGTAGTTATCATCTCCCGAAAACGATGGCATTTCATCTTCAGCCTCCTTTGAAGCAAAGCAATCTCTTCTCTTTTTTTTACCATTTCACGCAAGCTTTTTAATCTCTCAGACAGAACACTTTCCTCATCCAACTGATTTTCAGCATCATCTAAGTTACCAATAGCATCATCCGGAAACAACTCCTCCAATCGACCATCATCGAGAAGAGCTATTCCTTCCTCCAGACGTACCTTAATAGTGGCTTTTAGACCATTCGTGGGCAAGCCCATGTTGGAGAGTTTCTGTTTTAACCCTTGTATTTGCATCCATTACAAAAAAAAGGATTTTTTTTTGTCCAAATTAATAAAAAAAACTTAACCGAAATTTAATCTTTAACCATGCAATAATTGACTTTACTTTTCTACTGCTTCCGTTTAATGCATCTTGAACTCAAGTGAAATAGTTTTTTTTCACGAATTCTTACAACTCAAATATTCACCACACGCCAAACGCGTAGCAAATAATATATACTTTAAAAAAGTTGTGTAATTTTGTATACAATTTAAACAAAAATAATTTAAAGATAAATTCATTACATTATTTAAGTTAAATTTATTTATTTGTTTTGGAAATTAAAAATTATTTTGGGCATGCAAATAAGTTTAAACAATAAAGTTCCAAGTACATTGTTAAAAATTATTTACATCGAATTTTCAATACACATAAGTAAAGTAGTTTAGATGTCTTGCTTTCTCCTCGCTTTTTTACTTTCGAGATTCATCTATTTTCTGGTATAACATGTCTTTTTTGGTGTTTTTTCGAAATACATAATTCATCGAAGGAAACCAATGTCAGGTTTTTTTTTTGTATCTTTCTAGTTTTTATTTTTCCCTTTGCGATAATAAAGTCAACAAAATCTGTTATTTTGGGTAGATCAATAAGCTCAGTACGATGGTTTTCCGGCCAAGAAAAAGTTAACACAATATTGCATACAAGCTCTGAAAATTTGTCTTTCTATCGTTAATATATTTTCTTTAACTTGCAATTTGAGGAATAACATATTGTAATACTTTTTTGCCTGATGTTCGTTGAATAAAACTCAGTTTCACTTCTAAAACAGCACAACTTCTTTTAGTTCAAGTTAAAATAATTTTACTTCATAACTTATTCACAATTAAAATTACAAATTATTTGTATGCACTTTTCAATCAAACACAATTTAACCACTTCTGGTTCTAGTTACCGCTTTCGATGTCCACAATCCAACGCATAAAAATCAACTGCGTCCCTACAAAGGGACAAAGTTCTTTGAATTTCCTTTTGGTAATTTTCTATTGAAGGGGGAATTCTGGTGCAATCTTATTACCAGCATATTCTAGTACTTTCAGTTGTTGTCAGAGATTTTGTTCAGTTGGCTGTGGTTGGCAAGTTCGATGGTTGAATTCAGTGATTCCTGCATGTCTTAAAGTGGGAACACAATGCATCATCAGAAAAGCGGGGCTTCAGAAATCAGGCATGTGTGGATTTTTTCGTTTGACAAATGATTTGTTTGCCCATTTTAGAAAAGAGGCTATTTGCATTCCTTGTGCGCATTTTAAATAAGTATGGTCCATTTCCATAACTAGGTACTGATAAAGCTTTACGGTTCAAGTAATATGAATTAGAATTTTATTCGTCAGTTGATTGTTGTAGTCGGCATCGGACGATTGCGTTTGAAGTGGTGAACGTGCTCTCTTTACGTTTCCAAATTTTGGTTCGATCGGACGAGTTCGGCCGACGACGTCCGATCGTAATTTGCCCGATGCCAGATAAGGTGTACGTGAGCCATTAGGCTCACTCTTGATATTATTATTTATTATTCTTTATTTTCGCTGATTTGTAAACCTTTTCTGCATATCTCATTTGTGATTTGTGAAACAAGGACACTTACTATATTAAACTATTCAGATTAAAAAATAAACATCGGCAAACTGAAACTTTTTTTTTACAGAAATAACCATAAATTCTTGAGATTCAAGCTGAAATACATGTAGATATATATATATATATATATGTATATCCGGAAACCATAGCGGTAAGATGGGTTTCGTTTTAAGTACGCACTTCCATGGCACATCCAGGGCCACCACCTCACTTTTATGACTTAATATCTGCGTGCCAATGTAAAAGAGTACCAGGAATTAGCTCTCCGTGTCAACACATTGCAAAACAAATGCCCCCACCAGCGGAGACGACTCATAAAACTTGTGATTTACTGCCGACATAAAAATGCTGTCAGATTTCCTCCATTTATATTTGGATTTTTTTTTTGTTGTATCCTTAAAGTCTGCTAGGGAGGAGTTCAACTTGGCAGAGTATTGGTAGGTATTTATATCATTTGTTTAATTAAAAGCCCTATTCGAGCAGGTGAATGGTTTCACAGAAAACCACGCACATTTTACGGTCCGAAACGTTCCAACCCGCTCCGATATGCGAAAGAGTAAATTTAAATTCTTTTTATTAACTCAAAGCGAATTATTACAAAAAGAGTTGGTTTTGATTTTATATAGCCAAGGGCAGCAGAAAATTGTAATTTATTGCTGGCAATGGAAATAAATCACCAAAACTATATAAAAACGATTCAGCATATACTTCTACCATGGCAAGAAAGAAAAAAAAAATACCAAAACGATATCCTTTCTATGGATGGGAAATATATTAATATACTCCAAATTGGTAAGTGAATCGTCGAGAAAATGATGTCCGGTCATTAATTATGAACGGAATACCGCTGAAGCAGCATCCCTGTGTCCTGTGTATGGTTTTTGCGTCTGAAATGCGAGTTTCACTACAGGCGGTCTGCTGCGTCATCGCCGCATGGAATAGCATTTTGTACGGACGAATGTGTGGAATGATTCGAATTGCCTTTGTTAGATCAGATCAGAGAAGAAAAAAATATCTTTAAAAGAGAACCAACATAATTTTAAAATAAGATTTTGATTGCGATTTTTGGCAGTTTTTTTAGCCGAACTCTTTTTCAATACAGTGGGGTTAAAAATAAATTGCACGACTTGATCGCACGTACTTGCTCATATGTGCGGTCACATTGTAGAATAAAATAAAAAAAAATTAAAGTCAACATCAAAGCATTTATTCGATTTTTGTGACTTTTCTTTTTTCGTTAAAATGTATTTGGTGAAATAATTTAAACGCCATTTTATTTCTTTAGGAAATGTAAAACAGTGTGATTTTTTTTCAAAATTGTAGGAGCCGTTTTTTAAATAAAAGCCGTTATAAATTCAAGAATACAAACTTTAGCACAAATATAACGTACATTTAAAAACAAAATTTAAAAAAAATTCACTCACCCGTTTTCAAAATATTGATTTTTCAAAAAAAAAAATTAAAAAAAAAATTATTAAAAATACAAAAAAAAGTTTTCGAAAAAAAATTAATGCAAAATTACTCAGGCTAGCTACATCTTCTTGAATATCAATTTTGATTTTAATCGGATCTCCAGTTTTCGAGAAAGTCGAAGAAAAAAAAAACCGGTCCTATGAGAGGTACTGTTTTTAGCCCACCGTATTAATTTTTTTTTTCACTTAAATATAACGTATACCTACAGTAGTACACTGATTTTTTTTATAAAAATTCTTGGAGCCGTTTTCGAGAAAAATAAGCTTTTACATAACGGTTATATGACAGGTAGCGTTAATTTTTGAGCTAAAAAAAAATTAAAAAACTCCTCTGTAGAATGTCAAAATAACCTTAAGTTCAAAATTTGAAGACGATTGGCCCAACCGTTAAGGGTGCAGTCCAATATACATCCGTACAGACAGACAGACAGGCAGACAGACGGACAGAATTTTTCCAGTAACTCAAATATGTGTCTCTATCATCGTAATGTCATGTTTGATTGTTATCTCAAATTTTTTATTCTGTACGAATGCATAACTTGTATTATAGTACCTATAATCGCAAGTAAAAACGGTATAGCATTAGAAACGAAGGAGTATATGAATTAATTATGTGCAAGTATTTTTAAAAATTTTGCGGGGCAAGTAAATATCCTTTTAATTATAATATTAATGCTTTCTTCGAACGAAAAATTAAACATCCTAGCTCATAGCTATGGTTTAACACCTTACCAGACTGCTATTCCGTCGTGTAAAAAAACCATTTACAGCCTCCCAAGTGATCCGCTTCATGTACAAGCGCCGTATATACATGTTGAAAATGCATTACATGTTGGATCCAAATTCAAAAACTCCAAAAATTTTAGATGATTTTTTTGTTGTTTCGGAAATATATTAAATTCCCCATGCCAGAGCCAAAAGCCACACAACAGGCAGTAACTCATCCTTGCATCCATCCGCAACAATAAACCAACAAATAATTCCTCCAAGGGATTCTTGATTTGTAAATACTTTTTGTATTTTTTTGGAAATGTAGCCATTTCCAGAGACTTGTCTCTGAACGCATAGCTGGATGTCATCACATATTCCCGGTTATGCATTCCGCATTAAAAATTCCCCAACAAAAAAAACACATAATATCAACCGAAAAATAAAATTATTCATCATTCAAAAAGGATATTTTTGGAATTTTACTTCGTTCTTTTTTTTCGAATTTGTGCTCAGCATTTTGTAGACAAAGCGAAGGGGAGATAATGTTTTTGGTGAACCTGTTGCAAAAATGCCACTGTTGCACGAATCGGAGCAAATATTTTGTCTGTCAAAATGATCATAAAAGAAGGAAAAATTATATTTTTTGTGTAGATACAAATGACGAACAACGCTATGCTCATAAATAATAAACGCAAGCAATATTCTCGTCTAAGAAAAAACGAAAGCAAGTCGTAAATAATTTATTCAAGGAGCACACAGAAAACTGGCTCAAAGGGGCCAGAAACGAATACCAAATGCGCAGTCTTTTTGATAGACAGACCTAACCGATAGTTTTCGTGTTGGACTACATACATCTCCAAAGGAGAAGAGTTCTAAGTCCTAAGTTGAAAAGACAAGATGAAGTAGCTATGGATTTTTACAAACGACACCGACTACAGTGCTGGCACGAAAATGGAGGAGGACAAGGGTGACAGGTCCGGACTGCAACAGAGAAAGCGATTTAGGAAAATCATAACTCAAGCATGGCAATGGGAATTTTTGTTGATTATGCTTCCAATGAATTCCAAGGATGCAAAAGGATTGTTTTTTTTTTTTTTGTTGCTTATAGAAGCTAACACAAGGACTTAAATTCTTTATCGTTGTTCTGTTTAACTGCCGGGAACTTCAGAATGGTCTACACAGAAATACATGCGTTGTGCTTTGACGCATTTCGGTTACTGTCTGGTGGTTTTAATAGAGCGAACCAAATGGAAAAAACCTGTGTTTAAATAATAAATCAAAATAATGCGTTGTGCATCTAATGCAGTAAATTAAAGTTTTTTTTTAAATGAAAAATGTACATATAATAATTATTAAAATTTAGGTTTAACTTTGGACTGAGATATCTATTTATATTATACTCTGTTCAATTTATATTTTCAGTACAGGGAAGATAGGATATTTGCCTTTCACTCTTACTGTTATGGATTTCAATAAGCTATCTCCATTTTAAAGCTCTCGAATAGTTGCCATACTGGGCATTATAAATTGGTATAATTCTCACATAAATGTAGGTATGGTTACCAACTTTTTATTCAAATTTTATGAAAACAGAAACATGTAGACCGTAAACTAAATCTAAAAAATATCAAATTAAATTAAATCCATCTTATTCTTTTTTGCCATTTTATTTCTTTAAAAAAATTGAAGGAGCAGGATTTTTTTCAAGGCTACCTACATCTTCCTAAATAACAATTTTGATTGTAATCGGATAGCCAGTTTCCGAGGTACCGTTTTTAGCCCACCAACTTTTATTTTTTTCACCAAAATATAAACTACACCTCCAAAAGTACACAGATTTTTTTCATACAAATCCTTGGAGCCGTTTTCGAGAAAAATTAGCTTTAACTTAACGTTTAAATGACAGGTACCGTTAATATTTGAGCTAAAAAAAAATTTAATAAGGCCTCTGCCCCTCTGTAGAATGTCAAAATAATCTTATGTTATAAATTTGAAGACAATCGACCAAGCCGTTTAGACTGTAGTCCAAAATACATCCGTACAGACAGAAAAACATAATTTTCAACTATGCAGTAGTGCTTTTTTTTTTTAAATAAACACAATAAGCGATAATCGAGAGGCAAATTGATAAGTAGTCTCCTTCTCCTCGCACCCGGGGAGCAGACAAGGTCTTCGTGGTATGTACGTGGGTTAAGTGAAGTATTGCAACAACAATTTCAATGTATTTCAGGGTTTTCTTTTATATTTAAGTGGCAATTTCTTAAGTTGAGTGCGATGCGAACACTTGCAGGTACCAGTGTGTTTGAAAGCTCTCTTCCTTAAGGTCTGAAAATATAAATTGAACAGAGTATAGTAGCGACGATTTATTTTTAAATTTGGGCTTTTAAGGCAAAAAACTTCTGTTTTTTAAACCACAGAAAGAATGCTTTGACATTAATTTGAATTTTTTTAAGCAAAATTTGTTATATATAAAGCATTAGTTATGAGTCTTAAACGGCTCAATCGATTTTCATTAAATTCATTACTTGTTTGACCATTAAAATTTCTACAGATGGTATTCAAAATATTCAACCGCTGAGGAATTTTTTTTCTTGAAATTATTGCATTTAAAAAGCTCTGTCGCCAAAAGCGCAAGGGTACCTAGAGCACCTTTATTTTCTCGATCAAATATTTCCCAAAAAAAAAAAGAGTTTTTCGGCTAAAATGAAAATCTTGCAGATTGCAGTGAAGAACTTAAATGACTGAAACAAATAGAGACTTTATAACACTTGAAGAAGATCTTCGCTAAAAAAAAAAACAAATGCAGGAAAGCTCATGTCTTCAAAATTAACGTCAGGCTAAGTTAGCATCGTCCAAAAATTTATGAAAGTAAGACAGATGAAGAAGAATAAATGCTTGAGATTGATTAATCAATCTAGTTTCAAAATGGTTAAAACCGATTTCAGAAAATATTTGTAAGCTCTCAATCTTAATTCAAAATACACCTTTTGGATATCAAGATGCATAAAGGAGAAGAAGACAACTTTTTCAGAGCTTGCTGGTAAAACTGTCTTAAACTTTTTCTCGACCAACGTACTGGTCTACCCACCTAGCCAAAACAATAGATCTTGTTGACTTTTTTTTTATTGCAAAGGGATTAAATTAAAACTATAAAATGGTAGAAGAAAGCTTTGATCTTTTTACTAGTAAATTCACCAGTTATGTTGACAGTAAGCATAAGCTTGTTTGAAAAGGAAACTGGTGAAACCTTCCAAATAGCTTAGCGTAATAAAGGTGGATATCCGCTTTGTAAATGCGGTAGGTCCCGTGGATTGAGAGCTTTCTACCAAAAGTGACTTATATTCCCAAAAAAAAAATTAAACAAAAAGGAATAAAATCCTCGATATAAAGGATTAAAAAGAATTTAAAATATTGGAAATATTATTCCAAGATATGCGATCGTTCATAAGAGTAAGGTTGTGATCCAGCCATATAATTTATGTTATTTACCATCAAATTCGATGGGGATAGGCACACCGCCCGCTCCTCCACTCTAGAGGTTTGGTTTTAACTTGATTTGCATGTGGGTCACAGGTTCGTGGCATCCATAATAGATGAAAATGCATTTTTAAGAGTGATTATGATCAAAGATTATTGTTTTTGAAGCTGTTGGAATTAAATACTGTTACATTTATAAAATTATAAATTTATTGGCGCGACCATTCCTCTATATGTGTTGTTAGTCTGCAAGAATGGAAGGGACCTACAGTTTACCGCCGAGTTCGATTGGCTACATGAGATGCACTTTTTCGAGAAAAAATTTACTCTTGGAGGTTTAGTCAGTTCCTCGCAAGAGGTAGTATCCCGGAAAAGAAGGTGGCTATGAGCGGGATACTATTATAGCATTTGAAAATTCCATGAAATAAATGTTATAGTTTATTCTCAATAAATATTATAAATATATATGTAGAATAAAAGAACCCTATACAAAAACATATTTACTCCTTTTTATTTTGTGAAGCCTTTTCTAAGACCACGCCTTGAAAACTGTGTAAATCTATAAGAAAGCTTCAAAAGAAGCTACTATTGTAAGAGCTATATAGAATTGTATGATGAAGTTGTAGAACATCGTGTATCGACCTTAAAGATTCTTTACCAAAACCGTTAAAAACCCATCTCACTTAATGAAGAGCAATAGAGAATAATAAATTCCATTCATATCCATCAACTTCCTCGTTTATCCGTTTTGCTGTGTTTAATTCGTTCACCTTAAGCTGCAGGAATTCCCAAGTGGATAGACCTACCACAACTCTATATTCTCCAAATTCCTTTCAACTAGTTTATCCTCCTTTAAATGCCATGGAACACACACACACACACACACACACATTTTCGTTACAACAAATAATTAACAATAACTACACAAGACATTCCTGTTCCTTATATCCTAGTAAATTTACCTTTTTCACCTTTAAATCCCTTTACTTGTCTTTCCGGACCTCCATATACACACTAATATTTACCCATCCACCTGTGGTACAATTCTTGAAGGAATTCCAATTTTATTTCAGCCTTACACGCTATCCCCACTTGAAAAGCACAGAGAGAGGGGATCAACATCCAATTTTGCAAGCATCCAATAATAAAAATCCCTACGGCCATCATCATCAGCACAAAACAAAACAGCATCTTCAATTCACATGAATATGCAAATCCTTGAGCTTCGTTTTCTTCCTTTTCACCTGGATGATGGGATATCGTATATGTAGGAGCCCAATGGCTGGGATATATATCCCTTTTTATACCAAGAGAACTATGCTATAGTGTGCCCTGTTGCTGCCTGCCACGCCGACAATAGGATTCATTTGCTTTGACTTTGTTAATTGATTGCAGCAATTTACTAGAAGACAGCCCTAAGGCTTGTGCTCTGCACCTCCTCTATAAGCACACCGAGACTCCACTTCACTTGCCCATATTACCGCTGATGCTACACACAACCGTCTCTCGCCCGCCCACAATCTGATCGGAACACTTGAATTAATTATGTCAGTCAGCCTAGGTTTACTTCTTTACCTGTCTTTTGGAACTGGCTAAGAATAAACAAAACGATTTATCCCGCCAAAAAAAATAATAAGAAAACTCAACAAATAGCTAACGAAATCAAAGAGAATCTGTAATTAAAGGATATTGCCCACCATTGGACTCCTGATAAATATTTACAACCACTCTTGAATTAATTCGCAGAGATTCGCAACGTCGTCGGTCGTCATCGTGTCTAATCGATTGGACGGGCCAACCGACGCGACGGACGTATTCGTATCGGAATTTAACGATATTTAACGAGCTTGTGAACAGCTCTTCACTCCGTGGAAGAGATGAGATGAATAGGGGGGGGGGGGGGCTGTTGCAGGCAGACCTCCAGAGTTGTGTGACAATGGAACCAAACAGAGGAGGGAGTCCTCTTAAGCCATGAAAATGAAACAGAGAATCTCTCAACGCTTAATTATTCAATTAAGCTTGAGTGTTGATTTTAACGCCTTCTCATAGTGGAAGAGTATAAAAACACCATTTGTGTTCTTAATTCGCGCTCAGCATCATCAGAGGATGAGGGAAAGTGAGCGAAGTTCTTCAAAAAGGATTTTAATGAAGCAAAGGAATTTCTTTCTTTTTTTCTGGTACAGTTCTGTGAAGGAAGAATAATGTCAAGTACACTCTATATACTAACAAAGCTATCTGCAGAAGTATCACTTTTTTTCTAATTTTGGTGTCTGGATAGAGTGGAGACTATGCAGAGCATAAAGACGAGGACCAGGAGTAGTTCGGGAAACTGAAATTTTGTCACATAAAATCCTTGTTCTGATTTTATTTCATACAGGATGAAAATAAGGCCAACGCGATGACTATGACAACGACGCGAAGGCCATAACCGTTAGTTTTAATTAACGCTATAAATGGACTTGTCTGAATATTTAGCAACAGCCAGTAGTGGCCCTATGGTGGGTGGGTGTTTGGGAAAAGGTGTCACATTTATTCAAGCTCAAAAGGAAGACATAAAAGTTATAAAATGACTTCACGCTGACGGTGTAAGCTATAAAATATTAAAAAGGATTCTTCATTCCATTAAACTTGGTGTTCTTAAATCGTATATGAAAGCTTCGAGCTCAATTCGGTTTACCCTCGAAAACTGATCGTAAATAGTTATTGTATGGGAAAGAACATATAACCAACAAACTTTAGCCTTTATAACCGGAAATAATTTTCATTTAACATTTAAAAAAATAAAAACGGTTTTTAAAGCTTTTGGTTTCTTAGGGGGAAGGTAAGCACGTGGGAAATTTTGTTTAAACAAAGTAAAATACCAACAAATTGTAAAAAAAAAAACTGAAATATGAGGATTACATTACATAACATATTGATCTACTCCGTAGATACATCTACAAAGTAGAGAGATTTACGAGTATTGGCTACTGAGGCCACCGGCTCACACAATACAAGACATACAAGACGTCATTGATACAATACAGAACAGAAAAAAGAGAGAGATCGGAAAACAGATATCAGATTCAGATGTCAACAACACGGAGTTGTTTTTCTACTAACCACGCACAATGATTTCGGTTATCTACAGGAAGCGAAGCTTTATTAGAGACAACGCCGTTACTATTATTCGGTTAGATTTCTTACCTTTTACACAAACTGAGTAGTTAAAGTAATAATAGAATAATATAAGGAAGTTTTGGTTAAACTTCGGTAAAACTGTTTTCAGAAGCATTATAGAACTTTTACAGAAGCTAAACTTTATTCTTCTATATAAACTCTTGAACTACTACAAACTGAGAAGTTACGTAAGATTTCGATAAAAATCCGGTTATATTGTTGCCCTTAATTAAAAAAAAAAAAAAACTGTTTACCGAAGTCTTATTTTATTTTGATAAGGTTTCGGTAAAGTTTCTCATATAGACGACTGAAAATTCTGTCTTTAATGAAGCTTCGGTAAAACGTAGGGATTCTTGCTTTATATAAAAACATTATTAATCGCCGACCAAAATTGTAGAAATATAAAGGAAGAACACAACATTTTCTACACAAATTTTATTACAAAGCATACTATTCGGAATCTTCTATAAAACTGTTTACTGAAGCATAATCGAATTTTTACTAAAGCTTATCAATTGTTCTATTATTATTAGATATTTTAATTATTAGGTAATTTCAGCTTAAATAAAACGTCGATAAGACTTCGGTAAAATATATAAAACCTATAACACAATTTTTTAAGTAATAATTAAAGAATCTGCATTCAAACTTCGTTAAATCTATTTACGAAAGCTTTTTTGAAGCTTCACTTCATTCTTCTATTATTTGTTTCTATTTATTTATACATAAGAGGCAAGAAACCTATCAGAATTCTTATCTCAGCTTTACTTAAGCTTCACACAAATCTTTAAGTAATAATAGAAGAATTAAGTGCTAGGTTCGGTAAAACTGTTTACCGAACCCGTATCGAAGTTTTATTGAAACTTCAATCAATTGTTTCTATTATTATAATTATTATCGTAATTGTCGAGTTTGTAGTAGTCCAAAAATGTACCTATTTTTATTTTATTTTTAAATTACTTATATAAAATAGATATGCGTGAAAAAAGATTACTACATATTTTTTTTTTTAATTAACGCGCGCACAAGGGACTATTTGTTTCCCTTTTAATGTAACACACTGCGCGGTCATTAGGAAGATAGGGAGGGGAGAGATATGAGGTGTCGATTAACATTGGATTTGAATGCTTCCAAATTGTAATGGCAAGGGAAAATCTCGCCGGGTAAACCATTCCAAAGTCGTGTTGTACGGCTAAAAAAAGAACTCTATGTTTCACGGTACGTCCGAAATTGGGCTCAAGGGTGAACTGATGGGCCTTCCTAGCAAGACGAGTATAACGGGCGAAACTTTTAAGGGGAGGAATGCAGCTGGCTACCTCGTTTAATGAGCTTGACATACGGTACCGTTGCAATTGTACGTCCGAAGGCGAAGGACGTGAATTATCGAGCGAATATGAAAAGCTGAGGGCAGAGTCGTCAGCAAAACAATTAAGTGGATTAGAAGTAACAGTCAGAAGATCATTTATAAAAAAAATGAGGAAAAGAGTCGGAGACAGAACAGAGCCCTGGGGCACACCAGCATTTATTTTGTAGGAATTAGACTTAAATCCGTCCAATAAAACTTGTATTGAACGATTCAGAAGAAAGCTTCTAATCCAACGAACAAGAGTATCATCGATCCCAAAAGCACGCATTTTCGATAAGAGAGCTTCATGTCAAACTCTATCAAATGCCTTGGAGATATCAAGAGCAATAATCTTACTTTCACCAAAACGATGTAAAGATTTGTTCCACTGTTCGGTGATATATGCCATCAGATCACCAGTGGAACGGTTGCTCCGGAAGCCATACTGACGGTCATGGAGAAGCTTTCGATAGAGACAGGCTGGACAAATGCTGTTTTTCATCTTCTAGGAAAGATTCCAGAAGAGTAGGAGCGATGGAAAAGCTTACGCAGTGGCTTTGCCAGTGTGGAAGAACACCTCTCCAGAAGAATCGGGGGTATACCATTCGGGCCAGCGGATTTGTGTATATCGAGATCTTTTAGAACTCTTGTTACTGTACGAGTGCTGAACAATTCTGTTATCTTGATTGAAATTTTTGCATTCAGTAGGTAATCGAGTGTTTTTTTTTTTATTTGTTAGTTGTTTTTGCGTCTTTATGTCTTTATCATAGGCGTCCTTATTATTTATTCTGTATGCTGTATGCTGTTATGATCATGAAATGCTTTAAAATAAATAACGGTAAATAAATAATAATAAAAATAAGAAGTTTGCTTTCATTAAACTAGTGGCTAGGGATCAACCGAGCAATATAAAACTAAATTTGTGGGAACTTTTCGAAGACATATTTAAAATTTTGTTTGAGTATGCCAATCTAAAGAAATCTATAGTTTATACTAGGAGAAAAATTAAAAAACAATCTTTATTCCCGAAAATTCAATTTAGTTGACATTATTTCTTTTATTGTTTCGTGTACTAACGAAAAATTCGGGATCGGGATTCAGAAGCCAAAAATATAAAACTTTGAACGTGACCCTCAACGCATTAAAAAGCGCCTTTCCATAACCGGTAAGAATGAACGCATTCCTCATTTGTACGTCATTCGATATAAGTTTTTCTTTTGTGGATGAAAGAAAGGGTACACCCCAACAAATTCCAATTAAGTAGCTAAAAATACTTGACAAGTTTCTTGAGCACATTCGGCAGCTAATGAAATTAATACTACAATTATGTAAAACTACAAAAAAAATAAAAAAAATTTGTTTCCGCGAACACAAACATTAAATAAAATGAAAATCGTGTGCTTATTTAGTATTATATACTATTATTTTATCAGAAATTCAGAATTGACTGCACAAAGCAAAAAACCGGTCAGCCGAACAGAGAACTGCATGAATACATTCATTTGCACTCGGGAATCATCCCCTTTTTACGAGCCGCGCACAAGCTCGCACTCAAAGAAAAGAAACGAGTGTGAATCGTATATGATTCGTACACACCATTCATGAGCCTTACTGTGTTTTAGTGCTTGCTAATATGAATTGAGAGTGTTTCATAGACTCTCACACGAAAGGCTCTCAATTTTTCAGAGTCGAACAAAAATAACAAAGCAAGGATTATTGACAATGGTTTTATGACTTATTTTATTAGCAATAATTTAAAGACATCTAAGGATAAACTGTAACAGTATTACATAAATAGCTCTTTTTCGATTTCTTTACTTAAAGAATTTAAAAAAATTATGTTGTCAATCGTGTTTGGAGCTAATCGATTACGTTTTCTTCGAATTTTCTTTCGAATTTTCTTTGCAAGTTTTGACAAATTTGGGTATTCTACTGTGTGGTTTTCCCACCATTTCATAGCATCAAAGTCAGCACAGATATGAGTCCTTGTTCAGGAATAATTTTCTACTTCTTCCTCTATAGAGTCTTGTAGGCGGTGAGGTACATTTGAGACATCCAATAATTCCGGGAAAAAGAAATTCAGCTCTCTAGATGTGGAGGCTATGGGGACTCCATTTTGAGGCGTTGAGTTCGAGCATGATGGCAGGTTAGGAACTTCAACAGAGTAGGTTTGTTGGTCTTCAGATGTTTCACATCTAGTAATTTCTTCAAAAAAAATTTTTCATTTCAGAAATAACGTGGTCATCTTGTACTGCATTTGTTGGTGGGTATAAGAAAACTGCAGCCTTGTGGTAGACAAATAAATTTGGGGTCCATTTTTCATCTATTTGAAATAGAATGTTTGTTTTCAAACTCGCAATGGCTGGGGTGTCTTCTTCTGATGGTTCGCAGATTTTTCGAAGGCAATTAATAGAGGGGTACACAAAGCTGATTGAAATGTATTTTGTACCTTGTAACTTCAAGGAAATTGTTTCAAATTTTTGGCACAGTTCAACTAGGACATTGAGAACACTTATAACGGGTGATTTTTTTAGGTTAGGATTTTCATGCATTAGTATTTGACAGATCACGCGGGATTTCAGACATGGTGTCAAAGAGAAAGATGCTCAGTATGCTTTGACATTTCATCATGAATAGACTTACTAACGAGCAACGCTTGCAAATCGAAAGCCATTGCCACCAACTGATGAGAATGGTTTGCAGTCCTCTATGATCCAATGGGACCACGCATCTAACATGATTCTTCTGATCCAAGATTTATTGATGAGGAATCAGTCCTTTTTCAGCATTTGTGACGTACTGAATTCGATGTTTGCCTTCCGTTACATTTCAATACTCGATTACATGCACGGCAGTAAACGACATCCTTGATAAATACACCTTCTTCATCCAAGAATTCTGCAAATGTGCCCCAAATCTTGCTCCTTCCTTTCCTTTTTGTTGTTGTTTTAAAAACACCACACCCAATTTTGTTAACTATTTCGTTTTCCATTTTCAATTTTTTTTTTTAATCAACACCGTACAGATCAGATCACACTTGTTCGCTTGCTTTGTTTTTTTAAATAATAGGAATTGAAAGCAATTGCGCCCTTAAATACTCATTATAAATAGATGTAAATAAATCATAAGGCGATGCATTTAATAAATAACTTACCTGCCGTTATGACAAAATATTAAAATACCCTCCAAGCAGATCAACCTACCTGGACCACCATAAATTAAAATTATTTTTTAAGTCACAATCCAAAAGACCTTTGTTTTATTGAAGAAACGCATGACGGGTTAAAGTAGGTAAATAGTTTTTGACCTGAGTTCAGCCTCAAATTTGTGGTTTCTTTTATTTTTGAACTGCGGAAGTAGGCGTACCATGATTAAAGACATTGTCCACAGCCATCCTCATTCATAACTTTGCTATGCTTTGGATAAACCAATAATAAAACTTTCTTAAATTAAGTATAACTGCGATGTTTATATTCTACAATAATTGCATCAACACTAAATCAACGTAGGTAGGTAGGTAGTAGGTACCTACACAATCTTGAACATAATAATATATTTTCTTAGAACTTTATCCAATTTCAAAATAATTTCCCTTTGCATAAAATAGCACTTTTTTTTGATTTCCAGTTTTTCGCACACAGACCTACTAAGTGCGTAGTCATTAATATACCCATATATTATTTATATTTTTTTAGGTACATATTTTCTACTCCAATCTACGCTCAGCTTCAATTGATTTTGCATTATTTGCTAAAATGACACCCTTTTTAGTTTTACGGAGTACAGAATATACACATTACTACACATAAAGCATTGTAACGAATCACGAAATTTGTGAACCACTCGAAAATTTGTGAGCCACTCGAAATATTCACTGCCTAATGCAGCATTCAGGCACATTCGCGTGCGCAGAAAACGAATCACTGCCTGAATCTCATTCGTTTAAAGGAATGTGAGCTCGGGCTCGGCTCGTTCGATTTTAGCGAATACAGTGAGTGTATTGCCTTCGGTAAAATGGAATGTGTTGGAATACTGCATAAAGGCGCGAATCTTTTGAGTGGCTCACAATTCGAGCTACTCGTCGCAGTTCCCTGCAGCCGAACGCCTCAATCTAGTATGCAGACGAAATGTTTTAATCAAAATGAACTTGTTCGTCTTTACTATAATCTTCTTAATTTTCCATAGTTCTGTTTAATCGAGGTGCTCAGCATTTTTAATTCCCCTCTTTGACGCCAACAGTTTGGAGCAAAAATTTTGAACACGATTAAAATAATGAATTTAGTTTTTTTTTAAGCTTTATGTACTGTTTTTTACTTTCTTTAGAAAAACAGCGAAACTTCTAACCAAAACAAAAGGACGAATAAGATAATAAACGTACCAACCGAAGAAGATAAATCGAGTAATCAGAATCTAACACTAAGTAATAAGGGAAAAGTAGCAGAAAAAAAGTACAATCCCGGACAGTTAATAAAAACTATCCCGGACGTCCCCCGCATAGGCAAAAAAGAGAACATGTACGGGAAAACCCGGGCGGATGGCAACGCTAGCTGGGCGACCTTAGATTTTGTTGCTAAGTCAAAATAAAAACATGTCAACATCGAATAACCAAATATTGATTAAGTCTTCCCCCTACTTCTTTTTTTCGTAAAAACTTCATTCCATTACAGTTCCTAAAAGCAAAAGTAAACTTCAAGCTACACGTTTCTGAATCCCTTCATTCTCAACAACATACCATTTCCAAACCTGCCCATCAAAATTAGGGAAAGGAAAACTTCTTTGATTCTACACAAACATTGCAAACTACAGATTTCCGTTTCAATATTGAATAAACCAATTTTCCAAACTCGAAAAAGTAAAACACTAAGTTTTCCTCATCGTGTCTGAGAGTACGGATTGTGGTTCTTAAAAAAAACAAGGCACGAAGGTGGAAACCACTCACCAGAAAGAAAAACAGGTAAAAAGATGCTCAAAGTCGAGCCTTAAATCCAACCTCGAGTGCGTCCTTATGTCTCAAGCATTTAAATAAATTCCAATGACAAGACATTAAAAAAATCAGTTGAAGGATATTTTTGTTAGTCGTTTGTGTTTTGTATCTTCACAGTTTTCTTTTGATTTTTATAGAAAGAAAAAAAAACGCAATGAAAATGAATAACAATTATTCAAATGAAGGAAACTCTACTCCTGTGGGGTGGTGGGGGTAACGGAAACAAAAAATACACAAGGATCCACTTTACGGTGTTTTTGTTTTGTTTTTTGTTGGCTTTTACCGGGTGGTTCCTTTACGGAAATTGAGTTGGCGAAAACATTAATATTAATTTGCATACTTTGGGTTGCAAGGGGTTTTGGAGGAGGAGGAGGTAAGTTTCTATGAGGCTCGGTGCCTCACAGGAGTAGAAGTTGTACATCATTGAGTGATTCTCTCAGTGGATTTTTTTTATTTGGCTACGCACGCATAACGTGCGGCTGATGAGGAGAAGTCAATTGGTTGATGATGGTCGGCTATTAGTGGAGGGCTCCTTGTTCAACCTTTAGCAACTGGTTGTTGTTATTGTCTTTCTGTTTTCTGCTTATTTGATTGAAAGTAAAAAAAATTGTTTTCCTTTGTTTGTTTGAAGTTTGTTCGAATTATTTAAGGGAAAACTTGTTGAAAAGGTAATTTTCAGATATCTAATTGAACGGTAACGGAAACATCAGTATTTTACAAAAAATTCAGAGTACCAGGAATAACTGAAAAACTATGCGATGTTGCATAATAAGCAAATTATTAATGTGGTACTGACTACTGACAAGCAAATGTGTTTAAGTTATTTTCACAATCATAATGTTGAAGGACTGAAATAAAAGCAACTGGCTAAGATTATCATGCAATGGGTGGACCAGGACAGAAGAAAACAAAAACGTGCAATTTGTACTACAGAAACTGCCAACTAGTTGCGCTTTATTTGAAGGAGATTTTCTTGTGAGAAAAAAATGTATGCTTACAGTTTTGATAGTATGGGAGGCGGCCAAAAGAACACCAACCTCATCGCGTCAATGAAAAATTTTGTTATAAATATATGGCAAATTACATAAAATGAACAAAACCAAACAAACAAACAAACTTAACATGGGCCAAACATGGGTCGGACCACTTTTTTACTTGCGATTATAGGGACTATAAGGCAAGTTATGCATTCGTAACAAAAAAAAAAAAAATTCTAACAATCAAACATGATATTACGATGATAGAGAAGTCAAAAAAAGTGGGTCCGGAAATTCCGTCCGTCTGTCTGTCTGTCTGTCTGTCTGTCTGTCTGTCTGTCTGTCTGCCTGTCTGTCTGTCTGTCCGTATCGATATCTACAGCCTAAACGGTTGGGCCGATTTGATTCAAACTTGGTATATAGTATTTTTAGAGTGCTCTACCCGACAGTTTTTGGAATTGGCATTCTAGCTCCAAAACTAACGGTACCTGCCATATAACTTTTATTAAAAAACTTATTTTTCTCGAAAACGGCTCCTACGATTTTGATTAAACTTTCAGAATGATGTTTTCTGTGCAAAATCTATCTTTTAATTTTAATGGATTTTTCAGAAAAAGTTTTATAACGGTACCTCCCATATGACCGGTTTTTTAAAATCAGACTTTCTCGTTAACTAATTGACGGATTTTGATGAAATTTTCAAAATATGTAGTGTTTTATGATATAAATAATATTGTTTATCAAAATTTTCAAAAACATTTTTTTTTAAATTTTAATAATTTTTTTAAAAAAATATTTTCTTTTTTGAATATTTTGAAAACGGATCTATAGATTTTTTTTTAAATTTTTCTCCTAGTATAAACTATAGATTTCTTAAAATTGACATACTAAAAAAAAATTTAAAATATGTTTTCGAAAAGTTTTTCAATAAAAACATTTTTTTGAAAAAACTGGTCGAACGATTTTGAAATGAAAAATTCATAAAATAGAAAACAGCAAAAGAAATAAGATGGCTTACAACATTTTTTCCAAAAAACGTTATGAGTAGTGTTTTTTTGAATTCATAAATTTTTTTCCCCAACATTTTATTTCATATTGCTCGGCTAAGCCCTAGCCAAGCCATTAGTCAAATAAAAGAAAGTGACAACCTACATTACATACATACTTACGTATTTTAAAGTATTTTTCATCATCATAAAAGCACAGAATAAATAAGGAAGCCTTTGATAAACACACAAAAACAACTAACAAATAAAAAAAACTATTCGATTACTACTGAATGCAAAAATTTCAATCGAGAAAACAAAAGTTTACACCTTCCTATAAATAAACAAAACCACTGTGTTAACTTTTAATATTGTCTCTATACCTACTGGCTTAACAGTAGTTGGAACACGTATCTTAATTTTAGTACCTACCTTCCTTCCAACCTTATTATAGGTACCTTTATATACCTTTATAAATTCCATTGGTCCCATATTGGGACGTATAAAGGTCCCTTTACCTAGCATTATTGCCATACTGCTGATTCCAACGAATCTTTATGCCAGTTGTTCAAATTTTTCCATACCAAAATGAAAATTTAACTGAAAAAAGTCCTTTGTATCTTTCTATTAGCAAATTATATTATAAACAGTAAGCAGCAAGTGGAAAGATAATACTACACTAAGAAACTGCAAAAGCTAACAATCCTATATATTTATGTGTTTATCCCTTTGTCGTGACGCATGTTCGTTCACCCAAAACGAATCTAAGGAAGTTGCACGTCATACAAAAAATATTAAAATAAAATCTTTGTCAAAAAGACGCCTGCACTTAAAAAGGATTACCACATAAGAGCAAGTACGTGCGACCCAGTCGTGCCTTTTATTTCAATATTACTTTATCTTAAAAAAGTTTGATGGGTATTGACTTAAAAAAATTGAAGAATTTACAGTATTTTTTTTTTAAGTGGTCTGACGCATGTTTAGCCCATGTTAAGTTTGTCCGGCCAGCAGATTAATATAGACGGCTAAATTATAATGTAATAATAATGCAATGGCTAAACTTTCCATTGGTTCGATGAGGTAGTTTTCATAGGAAACTTAACTATGAAACATTTCAATCGGGTGTCACTGCTACACAGTAATGCTGACTACGTATATCCCTTAAACCTGCAGTTAACAGATCAATGGTTTGACTCCAAAAGTCCACGGGCAAACAAAGCAAAAATGGAATCATACAGCTTATGGTTTCAGGATAAAACTGGAGCTACCTACTAGCTCGTCCGAAGAAACATTTGCTCAGGAAGAAGATAAGTGATCTACAATAGCGTTAAATTTAGAAGATGAAACAACAGAAAAGAGATGTGAACCTTTTTTTAAAAAAAAGAGTGAAACAAACTACAACTACAACAACATTCATAGAGTTTGCATATATAGCAAGAGGAATACCGTGGTAGATACGTAGTCTGACAACAGACAAAATTCCGCCAACAAGCTACTGATCTCAGCCAATCTGGATGCTGGCCAAGATTTTGATACACCCGACAAGAATTAAAATAGACAAGGCAGCTGGAGCACTTATCAATATGGTTTTAGACCTGAAAAATCTGTCACCGACCAAATCTAGGAAGTATATGCTTTCATCAATAGGAGGTGGCTTGAAGCAACGGCAGAATTTTACAGTAGATTAGGTACTTAAGACATTTGTTTAACTAGGAACCGCTGTAAACTCTCTAAATAACATCAGCGTGAAAACGTAGCGCAACTTACTACGCACGATTTTTGGTCTTGTTTTTGAAGACGATTTGCCAATTGGGAATTATGTGGCGAAGAAGTTACAAGGAGACGCCGCGCCGCGCCGCTCCGCTGTGAAGATTAAGTTCTCTGGAAATGGATATAAACTGAAGCTCATAAGTACAACTTTTTGTGTTGTGCGCCATCAAAAGGAAAATTAAGTCTAGAACTCATTCAATTATACTTATTCTAGGTATTAAGAAAAAAATTAAAAACGAGTATGAGCACTAAAACCATTACTATGTCTGTATCTCTTTCCAGCTTATTTGGCATTTATTCGACAATTCCAGACATAACTTCTCTGTCAATGTAATTAAATGAAAAACAACAATTCCTGTTATTTTTTTTTTTTTTTTTACACAAACCGCACATATGTCAATCTCCTTTCCATTTTATAAACCTATCCGACTTTTATGGTTGCAAACTAATAAATCTACGAGTGCGTTAGGTGTGTAATTCAAGATGCCTCCAGAGAATAGCCATCTCCATTTCACGGAACATTATAGTCCACCTAACACAAAGCTTTGCATTCTCTATATCCATTCAACATCATTTGTATACTTCCAGCACCGTTCGTTTGCGATAAAAGTGCATCGCACCACCCCAATCCAGGCGCACTTTGCAATTAATCCTTCGGACAGTAATTACACCAGACATTAAAATTAATTTAATTTACGATTCTCAGGGTCATAAACACAAATTAGCGCCTGAAATTTCGAATTACATTTGTATAGTGTCCTGATGTTCGTCCTGTGTCTGGATGATCTTTTCCGCCGAACGTACCACACCATTTGACCAGACTAGCTCTCACTGATGATTGTTCGGCCACAAGCGGTCAAGTTAATGTCCTCAAAACGCAATGATATTCCATGATGGCATCACAACCAACTACTGGCGTTTCAAAGGAAACAAATCACCCCCAGAGATATAAAATCACATTTTATGTGTTCGACTCAGTTTCGGTACCTATACGGAATCGGTTTTTAATTGTTGCGCGGATTAGGCGCGAATCGAGTGAATTTGAATTTATTGTTTCCCGCCAAGTCGACTGTGGAACATTATTCGAGGCTGGAGGAATAGAAACAGACCTGAGGTGTGTAAGCTTGATGTTGTGTAGACTGATTTGTCTGTGAACTGAATGAGTGGAATACGGTTGGGAGCTGTAATGAATTGCGGACATTACTAACTTTATTGCATTCAATATACAAAATGATTGAAGGCGGGCTTACGTGGTTGCCGCGCAGCGTTAATTCCACCAGCAGCGGGAAGATAGCAAAGCAGCACATAGAAACTTTTCCATTAACAAGGTGATTAATGCGAAAGTGAATTTAATATTTGACTATAAATGTCGGTAATCAGTGGTAATAAATAAAAGCTGGAAATTTGTTGCCAAAGTTTTATTTATAGCTGCAGTTTGCAGCTAAAGCCACAAGCAGCATTTAATTTTTAGTGAAATGGTTAGTTTGTTTTTTTGGTTAGTTAAGTGGAAAATACCTTTTAAAATCACCAGAGAAAGTAAGTAAGGCTATATATTTTATTTTTTAAAATTAACTCAATTTTAACAGAAATTCAATTCAAACAAAATCAAAATGTGATGCATTACGCCTTTAATGTAAAGTAACGTCAGCTTATTTTGAGCAATTCAGAAAAAAACAACATCGGTTTGGCTCAAGACGAATCAGCAATATTAGTCACTTGGTGGAGTCACTCAAATAAACAAAAATCAAATCTTAATCACGGTTTATTAAAATTTGAGCTACATATAATAAAGTCTTAAAATTAATGGCGTGTCCTTCACAAAGGCTCCAACCAGTTAAAACTACAATAAGACTGAAAAAAAGCAAATCAAATTCTACAAAGTCCAGATGATTTCTTGATTGTGCACTGCCCTGCCCAGTTCCATTTTCATACTCATCACATAGCCCGGCAGAAACCTCTCCAAACGACGACACTATCATTTCGTTGATTTCGCATTAAAAGCAAAACGAAAACCGCCAACAAGTTGTCGTCGTCATGTCGTCTTGACTTGGCTTTAATCACACGCTGTAAGTCGTTTGCAAAAGTGCGGCTAAATTAAGCCATTCGTGGCGAAGTTGGCAGTTAGCGGTGGCACTTGATGGTCGTTGGAAGCTAAAATGCAACGATTTGTTGTAAAAATTTACGATATGTCGCTGAGACTTGTGTGAGCACCAAAAGCAGTTTGGTGATTATAACCGCGTCGAATGAATGCTTCTGTTGGTGATGCCCAGATACAATGTGCGGAATCGATTTTCACGGTTCATCAAAGATTCGCTGGTTTTCGGTTTTGAATCGAAGTGAGACATTTACACGCATATTTTTTATTTTAATAAAAAAGAAAGCGTCGATGTTTTTTTTTTTAATTTTTTTTTTATTTTTAACTGAAATGCCAATACTTAATTAAAAACAAACTAGAACAGTTCGGAAAACGAAAACATATCTTTTAAACATGAATGTCATTTTGGACTTTAAAGAATGACATTCTGCCAGATCTGCCATTCATACTGCAGCACAAAGCTCTAAGCACGCTTGTGTTTTTGTTTTAACAGGTCTAACTCTTTGCAAAGAACCGGGACAGTGGCGATAGAAAGTTCTACTGTAGCAAAACGCACCAAAAGCCGCCATACTGCTGTTTGGAAAGGCGTGAAATTGAATTTCATGGTTACTTTGGCATTGTGCACTTGGGAATACATAATTTGCTTAATGAGCTTAGTTGAACCTTTAAAGCTTCCCAGTTGCCACTTCTCTTTTTTTTGAAGAAGAAGTTATGTGGCATTCGTTTTGTAATTGAAAGTAAAAAAAAAACAATTAGAAAATAAAAAAAATAAAAATTTTCAGAACCGGATTATTCAAAATATTAACATAAAAAAAAGAAAATCTGCTCCGAGCGTTTCAGAGATCTGATTTTTACCTTTAAGTATGTATATTGTTTATCTAATTTTGGACTTTTTTAAATTAACATGTATCCCCATAGTTGTTTTGAGTAATTTTACGAAACGAGTCACCGAAATATTGAACGAAATAAATAAAAAAAGGCCTCGAGCGTTTCGAAGCCAAAATACCATTCCTCGATACGCAATTTCAATTTTTGTAGTACTTTCACAATGGACTTCACATTACACGTATCCATTTGTGCAATTTCACCCTTTTTTAAAAAAAAATATGGTGGATTGGATACCTTTTAATGACTTATCCCATGCTGCTTTAGATTTTCATAGTTTCTGCATAAACACTTTTCCAAGCACAACTACTAGACCGCAACTGTATCCAAACTATAAACAAACAACCAGGAATAATGGTTCGCAATTCCATAATACAGTTTTGATAACGTTTTTGATGAATTGACAGTGTTTTTTTTTTTTTTTTTTTTTTTTTTTTTTTTTGAATATAGAGACATTTCAGTGCTTCAATAGTTCACCATGAGTGGCACATAATTCCATTTGTTAAAATTTTTCTTGCTTTAATGCTGTGATCAAGGTCACGCATCTTAAGGGCTTCATCTTCGGTGTCTGCTCCAATGAGGATTTCATCAACATAAGCGTCTTCGATAAATCCCTGCGCTGCTTTAAGGACCCTTTTCAAATTCTCCTGGTAAATAGTCCAACGAACATGCCTCTTTAGCCAGCTCGGTCCCTTGATAACTGCCACTTAAAATATAGCGCATGACGAGTTGAATAAATACATTATCAGTAAATTGAAACAACACAGTTTCCTGAAGAAAACCCCTTATCTCTTGCGTAATTCAGTCAGTCAGAATTTTGATCGTAAGCGCAAAGTTAGCTTTTAGTTATTAAGACGTTTTTAAGAATTGAAATCAATAAACAAGGATAGCCCAAATTCTAAAAAGTGCGTGTGTCATTGCCTTCCAAAACCACACTCCACATATTTAACAATTGTTTAAAGTCTTCTTCAGTACTGAATGACGAGGCCACACCTTCCTAAAGGGCTTTACATCTGCAAGAACCTCCCATTTTGGAATCCATTTTTTCAGAACAAAACACCTGAAAAAAGCTTGAAAAAAAAACAAACAAAAAACACAATATTGTAGAACCCCTTTCCGGATATAATAACACGGAATCACAATTATTCGATTCCCCTACCATAATGAGAACAACTATTCCTGGCATGGGTCTCAATTACACCGGTCCAACTGTCAATCTGCAGGTGGACTCCGCACAGCGAGTACGATTGTGTTCGGTCCCTTTTGCATTTCTTTCATTCATTTGTCGTCCAACCCTATAAAGAGAGTTTAATTTAAGATCCTGTAGATATCCAGGCGCGCAGCATATACAAGAACAACAGCAACAAAATAAAAAAAAAATGCATGCACAATTTTTATCCCCCTATATTTGCTCCTACACCATATCCAAATGGCGGCGGCAGAATTAAGATGATTTATATAACCAAGCCAGGCTCAAGGGCTTCTCCGTATTCCTGCGTCGCGTTGGTCGGGCGGTTCCTGCCGCATGCCGTCAAACGGAACCCATTACACAACCGAATGAATTTCTATATCACTCTGCCTCTGCGCTGCGATAGAAAGAGGCAGAGATGATGAATGCACTTAATTTCGCAAGTAACTATATGGAGGGCGGCAGATGTAGGGGGGGTGGCGAAAACAATACATAAACGTGTTGAATAAATGTCAGCCGTTGGCACTTAATTCGAATGCGCGTCGAAGAATCTTCACCGCCACAACACCGCAGCAATGGATATCTAACTACTCAAGCCCTGTTGACTTTGATGGGCACCCATGGTACGTTCAGTGGTGGACGGAGCAACCGAAGACGCGACGTCCCCAACGCCCCGCATGCGCAGGTCCTGAACAAAACTTCACCATGACGTGGGCAATTAGCGTTGACGCTGAACTGTGAGACGCGCGCGTCCGTTTGTGTTGAAGGCCTTAATTGCTTGTTAGGCCTTTTGACATGAGAGAATGGTATGCGATTAGTGAACTCGTAAAGGCAAATGCGGGAAGATAGAAGAGATCATTGGTCTTCGTTTTGCATTATACCAATTTCTATAAAATACCCAACGCCTTGAACATATATACCTACATTATGTTGCACCCTTTTAACCCTACGGGAGGAGAAAGGGAGATAGAAATCCTCTTGGTTCTTGTCTATGAGAAGAGGAGAGGAAGGAGATGTGGCATTGCGTGCCATCGAGCCGTAAATCAGAAAACCATTTGGGGCTAAGCCAATTGAACCACTTTAAGTAATAAATTGAAAAGTTGCCGATTTGGGCCCCCAGTATGGTGGTGTTCGTTTAGGGAATAAAAATGGTGGCGGTTGCTTTTTGGCTGCGCGGAGGAGTCTTCAACCTTATGTATAATTTTCTGCTTCCTTTCTCCGTGGGGATTACTTAAACTATTTATGTCCTAGACTAGTTGCAGTTTTTTTTACTTGTGCCCATCGAAGTTATAAAAGGAACTTTCCATTCATTTGCCAGGTGGCATGGCAGCTCTCTGGGCAGCTATTTGGTGTGAGATGCATGGCTTGCCTATCGTGTGGGGCAAAAGTTGAACACATACCTACTTAATAATATTTTTATTGAAGCGGTTGCAAAAAAAATCAACTTTGTGCCGACTGTGTGATATGAGTTGTTTAAATAGAAGGTGTTTGGTGAAAATTTGGAACTACACTTCTTAAAAGAGCATTAGGAGAAAAGGGTTTTTTGTTTGAAAGCGATGTTGGATGTCTGTACCTGTACATGTCTGATCTTATCTGACTGTAATAGCACTTATAAAAAAGTATGTAATTTATGATGGCTTCATCATCAGCCAGATTCACTTTCGGAGTTTTAAAACGCTTTTCTGGTTCTTACAAACTTTGATTGGGAACTCATGGGTGACTTCTTAGTAGCGTCTACTTGTCATTCCTCCAATGCCCTAACAAAGACATTTGCAAATCGGAGTACCTTAGAGAGACCCATATCAGACTTTGATGGTGTCTTTATCTAAAGCTTTATCAAAATCATATATAACAGGACGTCAGGCAATTTGGAAACGATGTTTACCTCCTATGCTAAATAAGAAATTATATCTTTGAAACGTTCAATGCAGTTTTATTGCGATAAACTGAAAATAAATTCTATAGTGTAACCCAGGGCTCCGTTTTATCTTTGACTCTCTGAATGATATCCTGTCTGAAAATTCTCCTCTTAACGGCTTCCCTGACAATAGAACACCTAGCTTTGCTTTATTCCTCTTTTGACTCACAGATCCCTGCTCTTTTGCCTTTCGGATGTGGATCTTGAAAGGCAATGAGTTTAAAGCTGATTTAATCTGATCTTGGCCGCATTGTTAAATGAAAATTAGGAAATTGTATGGAATTTAATGTGTCGAAAACAAAAGTGTTGCAAGATGTTTCGGCTTCCTCCGACGATTCAAGAAATTCTTTTTCGCTTCTGATCTGGCCACCATCTACAAAACGTATATCCGATTAAGACTAGAATACTATCTGGTCTCCTTCAACTCACTTCAAGAGATAATAACATCGTTAAAACCTTTAAATCATGTTTCATACCTCTTTTTATCGTTACTTCTACGGGCAATGCTCTAGAGAAAATGCCAGTTCAATTCATCCCCTTAAATAATTTAATTAATACCCTTCATACTTTTAAGTTCATGTATTCGTTATTCAGCCGTACAACTCGAATGTGGAATGATTTGCCTTGCACTATTTGCACATTATTATGGTCAGAAGCTTAAAGCAAATGTGAAGTTCGCGCGGTGTCCTCAGCCATCATAAGGGAAGTCCAAAACCCTCTATCGTTTGTTAATTTTAAAAGAAGGCAACACAATCCAAATCCCTTGATGAATCCAAATATTAAGATCCTCAACACTATGCATTTCATCTCTTGATTCTTGATTTACCTGAAACGAATCCGCACTGGAGGCCCATCCGTTTTTAAAGAAAAAATTAAATGAATTTAGATGAAGGAATCACCTCTGTATTTTTTATTTGCGATTACAAGTATGTACTATAAGGCAAGATTAGGATTCGTGAATATAAAAAAATTGAGATCGCAATCAAACATGACATTGCAATCATAAGGAAGCCTAAAAAAGTTAGTGAGACAAAAATGTCTATCTGGAGTCTGTCCGTCTGTATGTATAACAAACTACAGCCTAAGCAGCTCAAGTACTTACATTTTTATGTATGATTCTTTTGGCATTCCTCAGAGGGATTTTTAAAATTTTATTTTAAGAACTATAAATATAAAAGCTGATGAACATTTTTGAGATTTTTTTTTGTAGATATTCACTATCATTCTATTAACACCAAATTTACCGGAAAGTACAATTATCGGTATACATTTCATATAAAGATTTTATTTGGTTTTCGACTTTTTTGGTAACTGCGCATTGGATTTCTGTTAAATTTTATATTTGTAAAAATGTAAACGGCAGAATTATTTCTGCATACCCAAATTTTGAATACTTATTTATTTTCTATTAATAATTATTTTTTGTTTTTTTTTTTTAATTCAATATTTTTAAAAGTTATCAGAAAAAATATTTTAAATTGTATGATTATATTAATAAACTCAAAAAAACTACCAAAATCTTAAAAATATATATAAAAAAACAAATAAAAATAAAAAAACAGGATTTTATTAAAATCCGTCGTACAATTTTCGAAATATTTTTTTTCATTAGTTTCATTATTTTATTATTTCCATTTTTACTAAAAACAGTCTTGTGATTTTGATACTTTTTAGAGGTTCAGATGGTGTGACTTTTTTTATGTAAATGTCACTTATTTCTTTCAAAGATCCTGCCTTCCAAGCAGTTCCTGAAAGCCTATAGGTTTGCATCTGCAACAGGTGCAGATATTTCGCCGAACTTTCGGTAGATGATCTTCGTACTTTCTGCTTAAAGCATAATTTCTTCTTAGCTTCATTCTTTCAATGTCTTTTAATCATGACAAAGGAAGATGTTATTCCATGTTTGTATATTCTCCAAGCTTTGAAAGCCAATTTTTCTTAGATATCACCGCCTTGGCTTCATCACTCCATCACTATGTTTCTTTGATCTTTGTATAGTGTATCCTTTGGTAGTTTTTAAAGTGATTTGCTTTCTGTGGTTTCTTTGCAAAATTGGTCGCACTATTCCAAAAAAAAAAAAAAAAATGGCCACGACTGGGTCGCACGTACTTTCTCGTATGAGCCTAATTACACTGTAAAGCAAGATCATTGACAGAAACAAGTAACATTTACGTTGAAAATAACACATTTTGAACTTATGAAAAGTATCAACACCACAATACTTAACGGTTTTTAGTAAATATGAAGTACGCCATCACACGCAGTTTTTTAGAGTTTATTAATAAAAAAAGTTATTTAAAATTTTGATATGCAGAATTATTTTGGCTAACTACTTTTCTTCTCAAATATAAAATTTGACAGAAATTCAAAGAACCGTTACCGAAAAAGCCCAAAATTAAAAAAATGTTATATGAAAGGTACCGTTAATAGACTTTTCCCGTAAATTTGGTTCTAATCAAATAATGAGCCAAATAAAACAAAAAAATTCTCAAAAGTTTTCATCCGAATCGTTGAAGCCGTTTTCGAGAAAAATAAGCTTTTCCTTAACGGTCATATGGCAGGTGCCGTTATTTTTAGGCCTAAAAATAAAATTTCAATTTCCCACCTGGGAAATGCCAAAAGAATCACACACACCAAATGTGAAGATAATCGCTAAAGCCGTTTAGGCTGTAGCTCGCTATACATACTGACAGACAGGCAGACATTTTTTCTCGATCACTTTTTAGACTTCTCTATGTTCGTAATGCCATGTTTCATTGTTATCTATTTTTTTTTATATTCACGAATCCTAAACTTACCTTACAGTCCCCATAATCGCAAGTAAAAATAAGTTCAGCTATTCAGTGAAAATTCCTGTGCGAGGGCTTCATAACTTAAGAATCATAAGACCAAGTCCTTCTATTCGAATCCTTCTATACCGATAACTGATGTTATTGCCGTTAAGATTTAGATAGAATTATGCAGACTGCCCACATTTGCCAAAAAAGTTTGCTTAGAGCATCATTTAATGACGCCCCCCCCCCTCGAAAATCTTATTCAAAGGATATCGCATAGCAATTTATGGTAATTGAAAAATGTCATAAAAATAATGCCAAATCAATTGGACCGAACATGAAAACAGACTGTTACGTTGATGTAGTGGCAACCATTGCTTCTACCGTTTCAAAGCATTCGACTAAATCAATTATATGGACAAATGTCAGTGCTAACTGCCGCCATAAAATATCCAACACTCTTTAACAAGGAGTCTCGTCGCTGGTCTGGAGTTGATCTTTAAAGTCACAATGGCAACATAATTAGCATTTTGTTGATTTTTCCGCCATTTAAACTCACATCGGGTGTTGTTCTAAGAAGAGGGAAATGAACGCAACTATGCTACTGAGATACACAATGTCGTAGTCGTAGCGGTTGTTGCATTTTACGCAAGTTTGCTTGCCTACAGGGTGGCCTGTACTTTAATAAATACTCAGATAAACATGAAATTATGATTATTTTTTTTATATTTTATTTAAAAACGAGAAATTTATCTGTTACTAGATTTATATATGCGAAAGGTGTTTAATTTTAGTCTAGGTATACTATAGGTGTTCCACCATATTTCTGAGTGAGTGTATAAATCTGGATAAAAGGTCTCTATTGCATGTTCCGTAATTCTGGCCTTGTGTATATAGAAAATTTTGTGATTATCGTTTGATTAGTTTAGGTGTTTTGCATGTATAATATCATTAAAGATTTTATAGTACCTATTGAAAATTATTTGTTTTGAGAAATCGTAGAAATTAGTGCGCATAAACATTTTTTAATAATGCCGCCATAGCCTTGCAACTTTGACAATAATTGCGAAAAACGAAACCGCAGTCATATTTAATTGTTTTTATAAAAACTACGCAAGAAAGATCTTTTGAAGCACAATGAAGAATGGAACAAACAACTTATTTACGAGAAAATGTCGCAAAAACTGCTGTAAACTTTTTAAAACTTCTCTATTTTTCGGAATTTCTCAGTTTTGTTTTAGAATATGACAAAGTTTCATCAATTTTTTTTTTAAATAGAATAAACTTCCGTTCATATTATAGATTTACAAAATTTCATAGATTCGAAGTTTTCTTTTACTCGGGAACCCCCTGTTAATTTTTTCTAGATCCGCATCTCCATGGCGTTTAAGCTAGACACAACTGCGAATATTAGACTGGACCCTCTTTTTGTCTTTTCATTTTCCTGTGAAAGTTCCGTCCGGCGAATAATATGCAAATTACAGTCTGTTACGGTTATCCAATCTGTGCGGAAAGGTATTAACAAAATGGCTTCAAAAATGAGATGAAACAGATAAAAAAACTTCGGTATTCATAACTTTATTGTAAAAATAACGTTACCCCCATTTCGTGGGTTAAATACATACATATTCCCTAAGGATATTTTGCAACTAAGATAACACAAAACGCATAATTCGGTATTCATATGGCCAAAGCTTCGCCGTCAAATTAAACAACATCGTGAACAATGATAAGGGGATGTTTTTAACGGGAGGATTAATGGAAAGCTCTTTGCATTGATAATTGATAATGCCGCCCCAGAACCCATCCATGGTAGAAATTGTTTGGTTTATTCAGCTTCAGATGGAGTTGGTGTGTGTGTTTTTTATCAAAATAAATTATTCAATTTGAAGTCGCAGTTCATATATATGTAGTTATAGAAGAAGGGTGGAATAATGGCGATTTAGCACACACCTGTGCAATTAATATTCTGACAACGGAAGAATCTGGTGTTTTGTTTTCTTCGAACAAGAACGTGGCTTTGATTTGATTTGTGATTATGCAATCCTAGATGACAGGTGTTGGTCTTTACAAGTAGATAGAAGGTGTAGGTATACTAATTTGTTTAGAGAAAACTGCCTGAACTTTTGATGAAGTCCCGAGCTTAAGCATTGGGTGCATAAGAAACACACGTTGTGCTCGTCATCCGGTCAATTAGGAGGCAATGTACAGTATTTGTCATTGTTGGAAGCATCTGCTTGTTCAAGTATTCAATTGTTTCCGGTAGATGATAGATATTTGTCGTTCGTAAATTGATTTCCGATTGAAGATATGTATATAATGTAATTGCCTAGTAACATTCCGTTCTGATAGATAGATAGTCGTCATCTGTTTCAACATTTTATCGTTTCCATTACTAAGGAGAACTAGAATAGAGTTGCAAAGAGTTTTAACCGAAGTCCAACTAAATGCAGAAGAGCGTTTAAGATATATTTTTATTTTTGACTTCGATCACTATACAAGCTGTGAAGGGCTTAGAAGCTCAACTTTAATAATACCTAGTTAAAAATAAGTTAGCACATGAAAGGCCCGGATTATTCCAAATTTGAGATTTGTGTCCAGGAATTATAACATTCCTATTAGTTCTGCAATTTTATAGTTTTATAGTTTTTATAGTTAATGAATTTATAAACCGGAGGAGCATTAAATGTAATATTTTTAAATGAATTTGACAATACAAGTACGGCTATAGCTGTGGTCAAAATAATAGTAGTGATATTATAATTTGTTAACATTAAAAAACCGAAAGTACTTATTTTAATTACTTAATTTATGTTTTGTATCTTTTAAGAAATGTAGAAACTTAAAAAAAAACTTAATTTCAGTCAGACGAGGCTTAAAATATAATTTTTTTATTGAAACGGGGGGTCAAAATAATATAGTCCGGGAGCCAGGTGTAAATTTGGTCGGTCATTTCCTCTCAACCGATAATTGGTGAAACGCATCAGGGAATAGCATTATAAAACCTCGTGAACGTCAGCTGCGGTTCTGTGGGTGGGATGCGCAGTCCAGTCCAGTCCAGTTATAAGAACATTCAAAGTATCAGCTGACGGTCTTTCCACTGAGATACAGCCAGCTGACATTTTATTTATTTATAGTTGCGTATAAGCTACCATCAGTTTAAATTTTAGCTGAGAGGAAATCACTGAAAGTAAATTTTTTTTGCAAGTTTAAGCATGCAGTTGACGCATAATCCGCCTTGTTACATCCATGACATACATGACTTTTTTTTCTTCAGGATGATGGATAAGCTATGGTTTGACAAATTTTTAGTCGGGAGGAAATAACTAAAACAAAAATTTTTATTCTTCGTGCGTGGACGACTACAACGAACCATCCCACCAACGGAACTGCAGCTCACGTGCACAATGTTTTATAATAATATTCCTTGATACTTGTTATTCACCAATTATCGTTTGAGAGGAACTTAGTCATGGAAATCGGCCACTGGCTCCCCAACTAATAGTAGTATAGTAGTAAAGCTAGATATGTATAGCCTAAAAGATGTTAGAAAAGTAGCCTACTTTCTACAACTTCTTTAATATCACTGATAACTTACTTAAACATTAATATTTGGTTGCGTGTTGGGTGAATTTTGTTTATTATCAGCGGGGCAGCGGCGTTACATAGAATCTTTTTTCTATGCCCGAACTGAAACAATAATGTTGACTAAACACAATGAGGCCGGTAGGAAAATAAGGAAGAATGTAAAATGAGGTACCCATCCACATTTGTTTTTAAATTCTGCATTTCAAAATGGGAATCCAGGAAAGATTTTTTTTTTATAATTAACGCGCGCACAAGGGTTAAGTGTTTTCTTTTTAATGTAGAACACACTGCGCAGGCATTACAAAGATAGGGAGGGGAGAGATAGAGGTGCCGATTAACATTGGTTTTGAATGTTAGCAGATCAAAATGGCAAGGGAAAATCTCGCCAGGTAAACCATTTCAAATTCGTGTTATTCGGCTAAAAAAGAATCCCTATATTTCACGGTACGTCCGAAATTGGGCTCAAGGGTGAACTGATGAACATTCCTTGCGAGACGAGTATTACGGGAGAAACTTTTAAGGGGAGGAATGCAACTGGCTACTTCGAGTGAACATTTTTTTGTAAAAGAAACGATAAAATAAGGAAAGGCATGAAACATTGCGTCGGTGTTCGAGTGGGGCAATTGTTTCAGCGCCAGTTCTATTTCCTATCAATCTTAACGCTCGATTTTGTATTCTATCAAGCAGGTGAAGCGATGTTTGCGAAGCACCTGCCCAGAGGTGGGAGTTATACTCGAGTTTAGGGCGTATAAACGCTTTATAAATTGTAACAAGATCAGATGGGGAAAAATACTTCTTACACCGATACACAGAAAACCTAAGCACTTAGCAGCATTCTTAGCGATCACAAATATATGGTCGTTCCAACGGAGGTCGTCGTTGACACACATACCGAGTACTGAGAGCTTTTCGGTTTCTTCAATGTAAGTGCCATTCATGGACAATGGCATTGGGGGTATTTTTAGCTTTAACGACAGAAGACAGCATTGAGTTTTCGAAGCATGAAACTCCACACGATTCCTTTTACCCCATTTGACAATTTGTGGGAATCAGACTTGAATACGTCCAATAAAACTTGTATTGAACGGTCCAGAAGTTAGCTTCTAATCCAACGAACAAGAGTATTATCGATCCCAAAACAACGCATTTTCGATAAAAGAACTTCATGCCAAACTCTATCAAATGCCTTGGAGTTATCAAGAGCAATAATCTTACTTTCACCAAAGCGATGTAAAGATTTGTTCCACTGTTCGGTGAGATATGCCATCAGATCACCAGTGGAACGGTTCCTGCGGAAGCCATACTGACGGTCATGGAGAAGCTTTCGATCTTCGAGATATTCCTTAAGCTGACGGTTAATCAGTGTTTCCATGACCTTAGAAAGAAGGGATGTCAGTGGTATGGGTCGGTAGGAGGAGGTACAGGAGGGGCAACGTTGCTATGCCGAAACGTGGAGCTGGCAGCGAAATGGGCGGCGAGCAAGTTTGCCTTCTCTGAAGAGTAAACAATTGGTTTGTTATTGTCGATGAGCGTTGGAACCGAAGATGTTGAGGAGTTTTAATATTTTTTACAAATGACCAAAAATTTTTACTGCCTTTGGGACACTGCAGAATTTTTTGCCGTAATTTTTGGTCATGCAAAAATTTGGTTCTTTCAATAACGGAGTTGCATGAGTTTCTTGCTTGTTTGTGCTTTTTCCGATTTTCCTCTGTAGGGTTGGCTTTGTAGGATCGTAAACTTACTTCTTTGAGCCTGATAGCTTCTTTACACTCAGAATTAAACCAAGACTTTTCTTTAGGTTTGATGCTTTTTACTCTGTTAGGAATAAAAGCACGCATCCCTAGAAGAATCACATTTGTGATCATTTCAGCACTGGCATCAATGTCACTATCGAGGAAGCATAGTGACCAGTTAAAGTTTCGGTAAAAGAAATTCAGGCCGTCCCAGTTGGCTTTCTCGTATTGCCAAACGGTCCTGGTGGGAAGTTTTTCTTTAACTGGATGGGTGGGGGATGAGAAATTAGCTGAAATGATACAATGGTCTGAAGTGCCAAATGGAGAAGTTACACTAATGGTATATTTATCAGGGTGAGAAGTAAGAAACAAGTCAAGAGTATGGGCGGCTTGCCCAGCAACATCCGGTATACGCGTTGGCACATCGATCAGTTGGGTAAGGTGATGTAACCCGGCAAAGAGCTCGACATGCCTTCCTTCGGGTGTTGTCTGACCAGAATAGCGGAGCCAATTGGAATTGTGTAAGGCTAAAGAAATAAGCCCTGTATTTAAATTTATGCCATAAAGATAAACTCATGGGCATTTTCAAACAAATGTGGTAATTATGATTGAATCGTTTCAGGGGTGATCTGCAGTAGGTTTTTGGTCAAATATTCGCTTTATTGACTGTAACCAGATTGACAGATAAGCTCATTACAGCGCGAATCAAACCATGAGTTATCTCAAGGTTAGATACTTTTTGAACTATACTGTACGAAATTCCTCATCCGTTAACAGTAAAATTATTTTCCTACCATGATCGCGCTAGATTCTATTATATTATATATATTCTATTATTGAGGACGCATTGTAACCAGGTAAAGTTTCAGAAGAAATTATTGAAACTGATCCAGTTGGCTCTCGCGTCCAACAGTTCTAATAGGGGTTTATTCTTAATTGGCTTTTTTTCACGAAATGGTATATTTATCAGGATCGGAGTTAAGAAACAAATCTAGTTTGATCTGCAAGTCAGAAATTCGGGTTGACCCATTAACGAGCTTAGTTATTTGGTTAAATCCAGCAACTCATCCTTCAGTCTGTTGTAATTTGGCTAGAATTAGAATTCTGTACATTGAAATCATTCGTAAAAACCATTTTAGTCTGAAGATGACGAGCTACATTTCTTTGAATGGAGCCTGAAAAAGTAACAAACTCATTGGAAGTTGACACCTGCCGTGAACTAAAATTATCGTAAACCGCGTTTTCATGTTATCAAAATTTGGCATCAAAAAGACCACACAAAATGGCGAATTTTAGGGAAGGCGCCTTTGATATGAAGTTAATTAAAGAAGTAAAGACACTGGCTCATATGAAGTTACAACGTAAGTCAAGCAGATCTTGCTCTTGAAATATTGGAACAAGGCCAATTTGAAGACCGTGCAAATTGCAGACATAGAGTGACCATACTGTGAATATAATTTTTAGATTAAAAGTTAATTAAGAGACTAAAAACAACAATCAGATCAACTTTGAAACACACCTTTTGTTTCCAACTTTATCGTTTTTTCCTGAGCATGGCATTCCTTATCTGAATCACTGTGAATTGAAAAATCTAATGCATCGGCAGAACCAAATAACAGAAAAGGAAATGTTCATCTCCCACAACAATCACTTAAAGCCCTAGTTCGACGACCAATGCTAATAAAGAATGAACAAAAATAATAATCTGCAATAATTCTTAACTTCCCTATAGTTGTAGCACAATGAGATGGTTATGCTTAAAGCTGCAGCATCACCAGTGATCTTTTCCTCAACTCAAAAAGTCATGTTCAATTATTTTAAACATGGCGCATAACCCTTTGCCTCGCGCCGCCTATCCAATCGGGCTGTTTCAACCCCTCTGCCCCACAAAAAATACCTTTAACTTTTTGAATCCCAGGCTTCTACCTTTTTTACAGAAGCATCCACGTCTTTTAGATTAATTCACGCCAAACGAACAAGTCTCTAGAGAGAATCCACCATTTGACTGCGAGACTGAGTCTAGAACTCAGTTTTTCGTGCTCTCCTCTGCCGCACGAAAATGGCTTTTAGTGGCGCGCAGTAGCGGTGGTGGTAGTGGGAATTAATCACCGACAACCAAAAAATTAATTTCATTTGACAACTACATCGCGTTCTGTGTGGCGATGCGCTTGAATGCGCCGCATTCAAAGCAAGGTGCACCGAAAGCTCGCTCTCCAGTCTTAAGATCCATCCGTGAATGTACCTTTATCCAGATGCAGCCGCGCAGAGAAAAACCAGCGCATGACCTTTGCGAGCGCTAAATTTAAAAACAACATGACAAGCCGGCTATGTACCGCGAGACAAATGTGCCGCGATAATCATCTTGACAGACGATCACGGCCAAGTGGTTGTCATCCGGTCGCCATTGCGGGTCTCCCTTCTGTGGAGGTGGACCAAATCAATGTGTTAGGTTTGGGTCATACTGTAGACTACTGACCATTGAGCAGAAGAGCCACTAAAATCTAATTAATGAAGCTCATAAGCCCAAGAGCTTGTCAATACTTCTCTGGCATATGGCTAATTAACGCCTCGCTGACACCACCAGAGCCAGGTTCACCTCTAGTTCCGCCACCGTACCGGTGCTTTGTTGTTTATGGTCTCATGTGGGCATAACATTGTCATGATCATGAGCATGGCCATTTCATGTACGAGTATGGCCATCAGCAACCAGTAGCACAATTAAAAAAGAAGCCGCCGCCGCGCCAACCAATGTTGCTGACAAAAATAGCTGCGGAAGACAGGCAAAATGGCATGCGGTGCGGAGGAACGGGATCTCCAGGCGGCTAAATCGGTCCGGTCCTTGGCGAACACCAAAAATGGGAAATTATCTGCTCAGATTATGTCAAGATTAATTACATTCACCCCATTGTATTGTCAATTGTCGATTGTTCCGAGGTATGGAGCAGGCAGGAATGGCTTGGACTTGGACAAGCTTATAGTCTAGGGTTATGTGCTGACTACCTGGTTGCTGCGGGGATTTCGGATTTGGTTGCTACTCGTATGTTTCGCTAATTAATTTAAACGTTGTTATTTTTTTTGTTCATTATTTTGTTTTTAAGGATATCCCTGGGTTGTGAGAGCGGACTTTTGAAAGGGATTTAAAAGGAAGATTATCTCAAAGCAGTCAGCGATGCTGGTTATGCTCTTGGGATGGGGGCATGTCTAGAATACAGTTGTATGGGATGCCAGTTTCATAACATTGTTTGGATAGTTAATAATTTTTGTTTCATTGTGGATTTTGTTTTGAAAGAAGAGATTTGTATCGGAAGAGGATTGACTTTGGCAGATGTTATGCTTTTGTTTTTTGCAGTTCGGTAGGATGTGTTTTGACAATGTCATCTTTTGTAGCTTTATATGGCATTCCATGACTGTCACGTGGTGGTTTGGGTGGAGCAGCAATGTGGTTGCAAGAATTTCTTTTTTCAGATTATAAATTCATAGAAAAAAGCACACAATTAATGTGTTGAATTGAATGTTATGCAGGGGGAAGAGAAATCTGATAAAAATTGTTTTCATTCTTTAAGCAGGATGTGGAGTTTTAAAAGCTGTACTTAGTTGGTTTACTTTTGTTAAATGAAAAAAATACTAATAGTTTGGTTTTGGACCTCCGGCCCGGGAAATCTTCGACTCCACCCCAGAGGGACGGTGCAGTAGGTTAATATCGAGAATCAGGTGGCGGAGGCAAACGGAAGAGGATCTTAACCAACTGTACATGCAATACTGGACACAGCTAGTTAGAGGCCGAGCCAAAGGCTTTCCAGCCTTTTCCTATATTCCCTCAAAGCTGCAAAGCTGGGAATAAATTACATTTGATGTAAAAATATACGCTCTCAATTTATTAGGATCAAATAAGGAAATAGTAAATGAACTTACTTGAGATTTATAATATTTCCCAGAAATCTATCTTGGAGCAAAGTTGGTCTGGCAGCGTCAATGAGGCTCACATCTCATGGAACGTTTATATGGAACTGTAATGAAACAAGAAATCCATTGTTACTCATAAAACTGAATTTTCAAAACCAGCTTACAATTAATTCCTTCTATAACTGAATTTTAATATGATAGCTTTACTTATAAGCTAATAAACTTTAGGAAATAGAATCTCTTCTCGCATAACTTAGAATATCAAATAATCCGAAAACCGAAATTTTTTTTCATCAAATCTACTCCACATCAAGCATTTTTACTCTACTTCACAATACTCTTCCAGAAATATGTAATTCTAAAAATTAAAATCCAGCGATATTTACGTTCTAGCAAAATGGTATTAAATGCATCATTGCACATCCTTCCCCTCCGGTCAAAAGCATTTATTTATATTCCTGTAAGCGGAAGAGGCTAATAAACTTCTCAAAATTAATTTCTATCAATCCCTTTGCACTCACACTACCATACTGACCAGACGTCCTTACCACTCTTCTATACATTTCTGCTACCGTAACCAACAAAATTGATCTCCATCTCTCTGCTTTTGTATACTCCCAGGGGCTATCTCAAGCTACCGCTGCCGTCAGAACACCTGGTCAGAGATTAAAATAAACCATTTAACCGTAAACACAATTCACTTTGATCCAATTCCAATATGTAATCGCCTCAGGAATTCACAAGGAAGCTCTCTAGTCGCAGCATAATCATTCAAGCGGCAGTAACCGCACATCTTCTAATATCCAGAATAGGTGAGAGATGCTGCTCCAATTTCCCAAATGCAATCTTCCAAGCACGAGGCACAACCAAGGATGTAGAACTGGACTCCTCCTTGGACCACCATTTTACCGGCATAGCCATACCAAAACTAATTTGCATGATGCAAGGATAGGTTGGATTGATTTATTGGGCGACTTGTTGTATCAGCTAAGTTCTACTCTCCTCCTCTCCACCTCTGGTCATGCATCAATTGAAGTGAAGTGCACTCCAATTCCAATGGTCGATGTATCATTTCGTTTAATTATTGCTTCCAATAAATTGATTGCCTCTCAAATTAGATCCATTTAAAATACGGCAGCAATGCTATTTTCTAGGACCGACTTCAGGTTGCACCTTTAATAAACTTTTTCTTTTTTCAACTTACCACAAAGTAGTGTTTTTTAAGCTCTGAGAAATACTAGGATCGTTACAAGTGGGCAATTTAATCAAAGAAAATCAACGTTTTGCTAAAGTTTGCCGCACGCATAAATATATAGATACTTTTGCCTTCTGCTGCATGAAGATGCATCTGCCGTGAATGGACAAATAGGTGGACCTGGACGCGAGATCTATCGTGGAAAATTGCAAGGCAAAGGAAAACGAAAGCTGAGATGGATTTTTTGGTTGGGGAACCAACCGAACGCCGCCATTAACATTGATCATCTGGATTGCTGTGCATGGCGTCCTGGTGGTTATTTCAGTTGAGTATGCTTGTTGCCTGTGATGTTTTATTGGCCGGATTGTTGGGTATCTGTTTAAATGATGTTTATGCCGGGTGATGTTGTGATATAAGCGATGTTTGACAAGTTCTCCTTGGAAGCTTGTTGGTGCGGATAAGGAGTTGATCTACGGCCAGGAGTCTAGAAGTAATTCATCGCATTCGAGATCACATGACAAGTGGACAAAGTGAAGTTGAAGTGTTTTTCGTGAGAACGCATTATCAACAAGTTATAAGATCTTTGGAATTATCGTCCAGAAGACAAAGGATGAGAGATCAAATTATAACCTTGCATAAGGTAGGTTGGTTGTTTAGATGTATGGTGTTGAACATTAAGGAGGATTGATCGCGAGCAGACCAAACATGCGCACAGCAATGAGGAGGAGAAACAGGAATCAATTAACGTTATGATGATGAGTTCCCTTTCGAACCATTAGTGTGTTATTAAGGTAATTTTACAGTTTTATTGTTTGAAGCTTGAGGCAGTATAAATTATATCAAGGGCCTTCAAGAATAGTCAAACAATGTGTTTAAGGGTATTTTCCCATTGAATGTATGTAAGATGACAAAATAAAAAAGAAGCAGTGTCCAAACGCAATGATATCCATTCCACAGATCCTGCTGAACAGCTTTTTTCCAACTGATGTTTCAAGTTCCGGTTATGGCGAAGGAGAATGACCTGACAGAAAAACGTAGAGCAACGCCTATGGAAACACTGCCAGAAATATAATTTTCTGGCCTGAATTTCACATTGCTATATGTCACGCCATTAGCGCCTTTTACCTTTTTTTATTCACTAAGCCCTAGAATGCCAGTTCTCTTCTAGTTGCCCTTATCAAGGACTCATTAAAATCCTATTCATTGGCACCTTCCATTGACATTTTCTGCTGCCCTATTTCCGAGTTCGGACGTCGATGTTTCTATTGTTAATGTATCTGGGATAAGAATTTTTTCCTCTTTAGTCCTTTTTTCAACGTCCAAAGTGTCCTCCGTCCACTGATGCAACTTGTGTGCACTATAACTTACTTCGTTTCAAGTAAAATATAACTCTGGGAAGGACAAAACTATTGACACAGTTCAAAGTCCATACAATGTTCACCGTTCAAAATGCAGGCATATCTACGGTACGTTATGTCCTGCCTAAGGACAAATTGCTACCCAGTTATGCAAAAACTCTCGATACCGTTATAAGGAAAAGAAAAACAAAACTAACACACACATAGAAAGAAAAATTTATAAAAACAAATGGCAGCTGCAGAGCATTTTTGACTCGATTCCCTGCACATCGATTTTGATCCTGGAATATGAGGACATTGGACCGAAAGTGCCTTAGCTACATTCAACCTAAATACAGGTAAAAGACAAAAGACCCTCTCGAACTTTAGTGCACTTTTTGTAGCTAACGTTTGGTTTCTTTTGCACGTTTCTCAGTGTTTTGCATTTGTCATTATTTTTTTTTCCCCTTCGAAATGTTAGGCTTTCAGGTAACCTGGATATAGGAGCAGGAGCAGTTAGATACATATGTAAGAAGTGCCAGAAGTATTGAACTTAAATAAAATAGCGGTAGTGTTAGCTGCTAACTTTGGCAAAGGGTCTACGCCTATGGTGATGAATGACGAGAAAGTACAAGTGGATTGAACATTTTAACATTTCCTTTCCTTTCACATATGTTCAACTCAGAAGTCATAACCCTCATTGCTAGTCGGAACGTAAGGTTTCGTAAACGAGAGAGGGAAGGACATAAGGAAGAATTTAAGCCTTTTACAATAATGCATTTTTATGTTTCATCTGAATCTGGAAGTCCTTGAAGTATGATTGGGATTTAATTGAAAAAAAATGGAGAAAAAGAAAAATGCTTTGGGAAAAAGTAGTCAAAGTTAAAAGTGCATTGCAAATCCTTTTATTTTAGTTAACGTTTGTGAAAGTTGCTTTTAATTAACATGGAAGCTACCTATGGATCTTATTCTATTACTTTTGAAACAAAAATAGTCGAAGCGAATAGTATTCAAATGGATCTTCGTCACTTCGAACTGTATTTCTGAATCATTTAAATCTGTAAGCTTCGTCGAAGTCAAGTCAAGCAATTTATGCCATTTTTGATTGCAATTTCTAACGTACACTTCTGTAGTCGTATCTCTAACCAAAGGGTCATAAGCCTTTAACTGACCATTAGACCTATTTATAAAGCACCATTACAATCCAAGTGACTCAGTGCTCCAATAATTTCTAACCACACACACCCTCAATTAACAGCACTGACCTAGGTCCGCAATCCATGAACACATTCCTTCGCCACGACGACATCTTATCACCATGTTCGTTGGGCTGGAATTCCAATTCGGGACAAGTCATTGACACACAGTTTCAGTATCTTTAGCTCCACGCATGGCTTGGTATACATACAAAAAGTTAAAAAAAGAAATACAAATTCATCTGCGCGTATGCCTTCTAGGTTCTTCTAGACTCTGCAATATCAGTTCACACGTCGAGTTAAAAAACTAGTCTGCCACAGTTTTGCTGGATAAAAAGGGGAAAGAGAGTGTTAAGTTCTGTCTTTAATGTCCAATTTAACGATCGAACGCGAAAATGTTTACGATCTGCTGATATGTTCGATGAGTGTGACAAACTCAAGACCGATGACGACGACGACGAGAGCGACGTAGGCAGTGTCGTGTGACAAATGCGTAATCATGAAACCGTACCTAGGGAGGTAAGGAGACGGGAGCATGCAGTATGCAAATCTTTTTAGATTTTAATTTATTATAAGCGCCCCTCATCTGGACGCCCCTGGGTTAAGTGGCATTTAACAGAGTTTAAGGTTCTTGCTGCAAAAAAATTATTGTCGGTTGCGTTTTGTTGGATATTTTATATTTCAGAAATGAATTTCGAGGAAACAATTGTAAAAGATATAAAAACTTTTGTAGACACCCGATAGTGAATCATAGATTTTTATTGGCATGCGGTTTTGATCAGATGTGCAGAAGAAATAGTTAAAACTGCGTTAAATCAGCGTAAAGTATATGAAATACAACGCAATGCCTCAAATGACTAATCTTAATGTCTTAATGAAGTCGTTTTTTTAGGGAAAAATAATTCAGTCGGAAAATATGGCGCACATCTGGGGTTTACATTTCTGATGTTTTGCAGATAAAATAAGGTTTAAACTGGTTAACCAAGTGTTCCCGTCTTTTTTTCTTAGTTGGGTTTAAACTAAATATTATTCATACACTTTAGGTAAAGGGATATACTTTTTCCATTTTTTCGCACTAAAATATCCTTGCAGTAAATTTAAAGGATTCAACCTCTATAAACCACAAGGGTGAACAAATGAAAAAAAAACACAACAAGATTATACGGTCTTTTCTCCGGAGATTCTAATTAAAATATGCAAATGATTGCAAGGATTTTATATGATTTGTTCGCTAAAAAAAGGACCAGATTAGGTGCAAAGTTATTATATAAATGTTTACTGTTTTTCTAAGGTCATAGCATGAACTATGATGCAACTGAAAAAGGAGTAAAATACAGGGAACTGTCTTTTTGATTTGCTTGATAAAAAATGATATTTTTCGGAATGGGATAACCTAAAGGATTAAAAATATAAGAAGAAGTTTGTTTTATAATTTTGCCAAAATGTTTATAAGATTAGGATTTAAGGTATTGTGCATAACATGCGTCGGGGGTATAAAGTTTAGGTACCTTGACTTATAGGACCTGAAATCTGAAAGGAATTTATAGAAAATTCACATAATTGATGAAGAACTACTAAATAATGATACATTACATTACATTTTGACAGCAAAGTTGAATTTTTATTTGCGATTATATGTAGGTAGGTACTATAATGCAAGTTATACATTCGTACAAAAAAAATTGAGATAACAATCAAACATGACATTACGATGATAGAGAAACATATTTGAGTTACTGGCAAAATTCTGTCTGTCTGTCTGTCTGTCTGTATGTACACAGCTGGTCAAAAAAACAGGTGTGACTATTTATTTTTTTATTAGTTAATTTTTTTTTAATTTTTTCAGTTGCATTATAATTTTTTATGTTTTTAATAAAACTTCAATAACAAAGAAAATAAAAAACTTTAATAGGATCTTGAATTAATAGAAAATTTTCATAATAAGTGGTCGATTGACGCATTTTAGCCTGATCAATAAAATAGGCGCTTCTTCCTAAAGTATTAAAAATATTGATTTTATTAACATTTAATTTTGGTTACCTAAATTTTCGATTACCTAACTCTAATAACCAGAGTATCCTCCATTGTTAGCTTGAACTTTTTGGAGTCGGCGTGGCATTGATTCCACCAATTTTTGGCATGTCTGGTTGGGTATAGAATAACATTCTCTTTGAACGGCTTCCCACAATTGGTTTCCATTTGTGAAATATTGCCCGCCTAACTTTCGCTTGAGTGCATTCCACAAGTTCTTAATGGGATTGAGGTCAGGGGATTGACTTGGCCACGGGATAAGAGATACTTCCTTCTCTTGGAACCAATCTTTTACGAGACCCGCCGTGTGTTTTGGATCGTTATCCTGTTGAAAATGCCTTCGGAGGGGCATGTTTTCTTCAGAAAATGGAAGCATGACATTTTCCAAGATATCCATATACCCATATTTTGTTAATATGGCTTTAATGAGAAATATAGGACCGACACCGTACCATGAAAAACATCCCCACACCATAATATTGCCACCACCGTGTTTGATTGTTTTTTGTGTATAGCGGGGATAGTATTCTTTTCCTTTTGGGCGTCTTACATTACGCCAGGAGTCCGAAGAAAACAAATTTATTTTAGTCTCGTCGCTCCACAGGATATTACGCCATTTTTAAGTCCTTCAGGTCCATTCCAGTTCGCCTATCTAAGAGCAAATTCTTTCTTCACACCTATTTTTTCGATCAGCGGTGTATGTAGAAGGTTAATTTTACATTCTACAGAGGAGTTTTTTAAGCTAATTAGTTAAGTTAAGTTAGTAAATTAAGTAAGAGCTTATTTTTCTCGGAAATGGCTCCAAAAATTTTTATGAAAAAAATTCAGTGTATATCGTAGGTGTGAATCATATTTTAGTGAACAAATATTTAAGATGGTGAGCTAAAAACGGTACCTCCCATAGGACTGTTTTTTTTCTTCGACTTTCTCGAAAACTGGTTATCCGATTACACTCGCAATTGACATTTAAGAAGATGTAGGTAGCCTTAGTAATTTCACATTAAAATATTTTCGAAAACTCTACTTTTGTATTCTTACCTAATAATTAAAAAAATTCGGGTCTTCTTCGATGCTCTGCTCCACCGAAACGAACCATTATTTTGGTAACAAATTTGCACAATTTGCAAACTTGTTCGGGAGCAGGTCTATTCATTATGAAATGGCAAACCAAACTAAGCATAAATCAAGTGACAGCTGTCAAAAAGACTAACTCCGAAAAAAGTATTGCCAGATTGAAAACCACACGTCTATTAAAATAAAAAAATATTTTTTTTGAAAATTCTTTCATTTTTTTAATTAGTTTAAGAGTTTTCTCGGAAAACTAAGTATGCAATAAAATTTCAAAACTAAATGTCTATCGAAGAAAAAAATATAGAAAATCGTTGAACCAGTTTTTTTAAAAAAGTCGTTTTTTTTTTTTAAAAACCTTTCGAAAAAATATTATAAATTTTGTTCTGGTGTGTCATTATAAGGACATCTGTAGTTTTCATCTGGGAAAATTATTTAAAAAAATTCAACATTTTCAAAATATTTCGAAAACCAAATTTTTTTTTATAAAATTTAAAAAAATCGAAAAAATAAGTTTTTGAAAATTTTGAAATGCAATAATAATTGAATTATAAATGATGACTGTATGCAAAATTTTGTTAAAATCGGTATATTAGTTTACGACAAAACCGCAGAAATATGTAAAGATGTAAAAAAATAACACCCTGAAAGTGTTATCAAAATCGTTAGAGTGGTTTTTGAGAAAATCAAACTTTTTGTTAAAAATTGTATGGCAGATACCGTTATTTTTCGGCCTAGAGCAAAAATGAAAAACACCCCTCGAGATACTACCTAATAAATACTAAATACCAAGTTTGAAGCAAATCGGCTCATCCGCTTAGTCTGTAGAGGCGCGAACAGGCAGACGGACGGAATTTCCGGAACCACTTTTTTCAACTTCTCTATTACCGTAATGCCATGTTTGATTGTTAGATGTTTTGTTTTTTGCACGAATCCATAACTTGCATTTAAGTACCTAAATAGCAAGTAAAAATCACAAATTTTTGGATTTTTTAAAGAAATAAAATGGCGTTTAAATTATTTCGCTCAATACAAGCTTTCGTACTTTTTTCGAACAAACAAAAATTACAAAAATAGAACAATTGTTTTTTTTTTGGATGATGTGACCGCACACATGAGCAAGTTCGTGCGATCCAGTCGTGCAATTTATTTTCTTCAAATTTCTGAGAAGACGAAGATCTCGGACTGCTCAGAAACTTGCCTATATAACTTCATTACGTAAAGCATTGCAAAAAAATCTTACTTAGTCTTAAATAATTCTTAATTCTTAATAATTAATTAGTTCCTTGTTGAACTTTTTGATATTCTCTTCAAATTTCTGTCAGTGTCGACAGAAAAAAGACTCCACCACCATATGTTAATGGATCAACCTCATTTCATACAGAAATGTTTTTAATAACCAAGCTTCATGATTCAACGGCTTTAAATTCTTAAACCTACCTTACAAACTTTGTCAAAATTCATCGACATTGTTAACACACCTAGGCAATCCAAAAAAGACCACGAAACCATACATCATCATCACACTTCGCCATAAAAATCTCGTGACCGAAACTCAAAACACAAACCTAAAAGTATGATACCTGTTAGCATTTATATTGCCCAAGCTCACATTAAAGTGCCAAAAACAAATAACCAAAACGACAATGGAACCCAATGGATTGCCTTGAGGTGACCTGCCTGCCATCAATGTATTTAAGAACAACGTGCTTCTTCTTATCGACAGCAGCGCCAACCGATGCCTTTGACTTCGTTAAATGTCAATTTTACTTTGCGCCAGTAATACCCGTTCCCATACACATCACCCCTCGCTCCTTGGGACAACAAATAAAAAATAAACGATTATTTCCAATTTCGAGTTATTTAATAGCAGATCGCGCGATTTATTCGGTAACGAATTTTCTTATTCCGCTGAAAAAATTCCTCAACTTTATAGTTTGACTTTAAGAATGTCTATGCGAATGTAGCAAAAGTTTTAGCTGTATCTGTACAGACAGCTTAAAGGCAAACCTAAGTAAGAGATTTATTGGCGATATGTCAGGCTGTGAAGTTTCTGTAGCCTGCATCATGGTGCAACAGAAAATCCAAAAGGTAATTACACATCGCTGAGGTGACTTCAATTTCGTGATTATTAAAACTAGGTTAAGACATAAGCTATTAGAAAAGGTGGCTTTATGGATGTTAAAAATAGGTTTTATGCAGCGAAGGTGATCAGGCTTTGAGTTAACAAGTTTGGAAATTGAGCAATCAAAAGGTATAGTGTACTTTTGAATGGCTCACGAAGAGTCACAATTATTTTGTTTTAACTTATTACTGAAGTGCATATCCTCGGTATACTCAGAATTTCATACTAGTCACATTGGTTTTAGCTTCATGACTTACGAAAGTCTTTATTATCCCTGTAAACAAAAAATTTGATTCTTTTTTCTTTTATCAATTTTAGAAATGTTAAGAACCTATTTTGAACCCAAAATATTCAGCTTCATTTATGCCACTTTCGCTTGCAGAAATCTTTTTGGTCAATAAGAAGCATTATTCTCTTAGATGCCAGTTATAGCGATCATTAAAAAATTTCAATTGGATATTTTTGTGTGTTAGAAAAAGATTTAAAACATGAAACTTATGCCAATCGATGACAAATCAATTGAAATAATTTATTTTGACAACAAACAAACCCGAGAAACAGTATTATTTATTAAAAAAACATTTATTTATTTTACTGATGAATATTGGTTTTACTGAACAGCTGATTGTCATTTGACAGAATAATGGAACATTTCGTTCCAGTTTTTGTGGTCCATTTTTACTTGCGATTATAGGGACTATAAGGCAAGTTATGCATTCGTAAAAAAAAAAAAATTCTAACAATCAAACATGATATTACGATGATAGAGAAGTCAAAAAAAGTGGGTCCGGAAATTCCGTCCGTCTGTCTGTCTGTCTGTCTGTCTGTCTGTCTGTCTGTCTGTCTGTCTGTCCGTATCGATATCTACAGCCTAAACGGTTGGGCCGATTTGATTCAAACTTGGTATATAGTATTTTTAGAGTACTCTACCCGACGGTTTTTGGAATTGGCATTCTAGCTCCAAAACTAACGGTACCTGCCATATAACTTTTATTAAAAAACTTATTTTTCTCGAAAACGGCTCCTACGATTTTGATTAAACTTTCAGAATGATGTTTTCTGTGCAAAATTTATCTTTTAATTTTAATGGATTTTTCAGAAAAAGTTTTATAACGGTACCTCCCATATGACCGGTTTTTTAAAATCAGACTTTCTCGTTAACTAATTGACGGATTTTGATGATATTTTCAAAATATGTAGTGTTTTATGATTTAAATAATATTGCTTATCAAAATTTTCAAAAACATTTTTTTTTTAAATTTTAATAATTTTTTTAAAAAAATATTTTGTTTTTTGAATATTTTGAAAACGGATCTATAGATTTTTTTTTTAATTTTTCTCCTAGTATAAACTATAGATTTCTTAAAATTGACATACTAAAAAAAATTTTAAAATATGTTTTCGAAAAGTTTTTTCAAAAAAAACATTTTTTTGAAAAAACTGGTCGAACGATTTTGAAATGAAAAATTCATAAAATAGATCAAACAAAAGTTTACACCTTCCTATAAATAAACAAAACCACTGTGTTAACTTTTAATATTGTCTCTATACCTACTGGCTTAACAGTAGTTGGAACACGTATCTTAATTTTAGTACCTACCTTCCTTCCAACCTTATTATAGGTACCTAAATCCTTTATAAATTCCATTGGTCCCATATTGGGACGTATAAAGGTCCCTTTACCTAGCATTATTGCCATACTGCTGATTCCGACGAATCTTTATGCCAGTTGTTCAAATTTTTCCATACCAAAATGAAAATTTAACTGAAAAAAGTCCTTTGTATCTTTCTATTAGCAAATTATGTTATAAACAGTAAGCAGCAAGTGGAAAGATAATACTACACTAAAAAACTGCAAAAGCTAACAATCCTATATATTTATGTGTTTATCCCTTTGTCGTGACGCATGTTCGTTGGAGCTTCACCCCAAAACGATTCTAAGGAAGTTGCACGTCATACAAAAAATATTAAAATAAAATCTTTGTCAAAAAGACGCCTGCACTTAAAAAGGATTAGCACATAAGAGCAAGTACGTGCGACCCAGTCGTGCCTTTTATTTAAAGTTCCAATCCATCAGTAAACGTTTACTGAAGCATTTTGCATCAATATAACAAATTTGAGGTTATGGCTGCTGTGGTTGGCCTTTAAATTCTGACGTAACTTTACTGATCGCTATAACTACCCGTACGTAAAAAATTCCAGTTGTTTCAACTTTTAATGATGGATTTTTAATGATCGCTATAACTGGCCCCTTACATATTCCAGATGAAGTCAGACTGCAACGGAAAGTTGAGAATGATTTAAAAACTTCCCTTTAAGCTAACCATCATTTTCAAATTAATATTTTCTATCTGGCAACGTTTCGTATTTGAAAACGATATCTTGAAATGATATTCTTCCTCCGAGCTCGTAGACTATAACATCACTTCTCAGTTATGCCCAAAGGGACATGCGGTCGTTTCTATGATTTATTTCCCTAGAACCCTGGAAAAGTGTTGGATTCACAGCTGGACAAATCATTATACGTCATTTCGAGTTCGTGGTGGAGCTGCCTTAAGGGCACTCTAACTACCCATACCCAGATGCTATTTTGAGTCTATATCTCAAGAACAGTTGAAGACTTATACACGACTTCCATGCTAACAACAGCCTGCCACTGTCAGCGCAGACTATTCGCGCGTAGGCAGTGTTTGGACCTTGTTCGCCAAAGGAATTAACATCTTAATAACCCTGGATTGCGAGCTTCGAGTGCACGTTTTCTCACCGCAAGGGGAAAAATCAGAGTTGACTGTGGTCAGTTAGGAGACACGGCCTGGCTGAAAGTCAGAATTGGTGGCTGCGGGAGGGCGTTCGGGCAGCAGCGTTAATTGCCACAATATATCCCAAAATTTATGTCGACCCACGAGAAGCTGTGGTGGCTTTTACATTAAACGATCTGAATGGCGTCGATGACGATGACGACAACAACGCGCAGTCTGTCCAGTCTGCGTCTGGGGTCGTCGTGTGACTTGACGTTGTATTTTCTTGGTTCGATTGCATTGAGGTACACACTCATTAAGACTTAATTAAGATACAACCTCTGAGACTCTGTTGTTTCCTTTGGGGGCTTTGCTTGGATAGGTGTTGTTGTTGGTCATATATACTGCTGCTTCCTGTGGTGTTTTGGATTAAACTTAGCCAGAGATTTCATGTTGGATACAGATACAACAGACAGCTGTCAATTGTTTTGTGGACCACTGGGGATTGTTGTTGATGTCAGACACCAATATCTAGAAGAGTGGTGGCACCATGCTGTGATATGATGGAACCTATTACATTTAACTGCTTTGTTTGGCAATGTTATTGGTGATCATCATTACAAGGAACTCCACTGTTAAAAGTGATGAAGAGCAAGTTTTTTTTGTATATAAATCGGTAAAGGGTACAATAAAGTCATATTCGTGTTAAATTTTATAGTTTTTAATGAAATCTATATTTTGATTTATTTTATATTTTTTTGTAAGGTATTTAGTATCGTCGAAAATCTTCGATTTCATTTGCGGAGAGACGGCATAGTAGAGGAAAATCAAGACTTAGATGGTGCACGCAAGTGCAAGAGGACCTCTACCGACTTCACGTGCACGCCTGCTGGAGAAGCTTGTTGTTTGAGGCCGAGGTCCACCTCGGACTGTAAGACCATCTTAAGTATTGTAAGGTATTTATCCAGTTATAGTCAACGGCCTTGGCTCTGATAAAGCATCGCTTCCCGTGAGATCAGCGAAATCAAGCATCGTTGCGCGTGGTTAGTAAAAAGAAATGAAATGAAATGGAATGAAATGGAATGAAATGGAATGAAATGAAATGGAATGAAATGAAATGAAATGAAATGAAATGAAATGAAATGAAATGAAATGAAATGAAATGAAATGAAATGAAATGAAATGAAATGAAATGATATGAAATGAAATGATATGAAATGAAATGACACAGCTAAGCAGGTGCACGTTTTCTTTAACTTCTGAACGTCATAATGGGATTTGAAGGTAGAGTTAGGCTGATGAGTATCTTGTTTCGCTTAGCTGAGGCGGATAATTTTTTGTTGGAATTTATACACTTCACTATACTACTATATGCAAGTTATGCATTCGTGCAGATTAAACATTTTGAGATAACAATCAAACATGACATTACGATGATAGAGAAACATATTTGAATTACTGGCAAAATTTTGTCCTTCTATCTTCTATCTGTCTGTCTGTCTGTATGTCTGTCTGTCTGTCTGTACGGATGTATTTTGGACTGTAGCCTAAACGGTTGCGCCAATCGTCTTCAAATTTAGAACTTAAGGTTATTTTTACATTTTTTGACGTTTTTATTTTTTTTTTAGCTCAAAAATTATCGGTTCCTGTCAAATAACCGTTATGTAAAAGCTTTTTTTTCTCGAAAACGACTTATTTATGAAAAAAATCAGTGTACCAGTGAAAACTGGTGAACATGAAAAAAATTTTATATGTTGGTCTAAAAAACGTACCCCCCATAGGATTTTTTGCGACTTTCTCGAAAACTGGAGATCGGAATACTATCAAAATTGATATTCAAGAATATGTAGGTACCCTTTTTTTTAATTTTGTATACATTTTTTTCGAAAACTTTTTTTTGGTATTTTTAATAATATAAAAAAACATTTTTTTTTTTGAAAAATCAATATTTTGAAAACCGGTAGGTGATTTTTTTTTAATTTTGTTTTAAATGTATATTATTTTTGTGCTTAAGTTTGTATTCTTGAAAAAAAAGCCATTTTATTTAAAAACCGCTCCTACAATTTTGAAAAAAAATCACACTTTTTTAAATTTCTTAAAGAAATAAAATTACGTTTAAATTATTTCACTCAATACAATTTAACGTTCTTTATTTAAACAATCAAAAGTCTCAAAAATCGAATAAATGCTTTGATATTCACTTTAATTTTCTTAAATTTTATTCTACAATGTGACCGCACATTATGTGCAAGTACGCGCGACGAGAACTGGTTCTTGCATACGTAAGTCATTGACCAGACATGATTTGAATTCCTTGGGATTTTCAAGTTTTGTACGAGGACTGGTACTTACCTATGTAACATACAAGTTTCATATATGTACATATAAATATGTACATACATCATTGACCAGACTTTTGATTCGAATTCTTTAGAATATAGGATTTTCAATTTTTGTTTACTATTATGAATGTTGCCGTCTTCAAATAATGTATGTACACATACATTTTTGAAATTTAAACACAAATTAACTTCTTGCTGTATTTATACAAACGTCCTTGCAGAAATGGATTTTTGTTTTGAATTTTGCCGTCCATTAAGAAAGGGCCATATTTCGGTTATAATGTGTTGTACAGAGATTTGCTCTCCAGCTCCTCTCATAGGAGCTTTTGTTTGTCATCGACTTTCCTGAGAACTGGTTAGGTAACCGATTACAACCAACATTGATGTTCAGGAAAATCTTAGTAGCCCAAGTAATCTTACACTGAAATATTTTCGAAAACATTTTATGTCGTGTTTTTAATATTTTTTTAAAAAATTATTTTAAACAAATCAATATTTTGAAAATGGGTAGGTAATTTTTTACTTGCGATTAAAGGTACTATAAGGCATGTTTAGGATTCATGAGCATAAAACATTTGAGATAACAATCAAACATGACATTACGAGGCATGAGTACTTTAACTTTTTAACCGCAAATTAATAACGGATTCATGGAGAGGGACAAAATCCAAACATTGCTCACCATTTTTTTTTCTAAAAAAGCGCTTGCATTGGAATAAATATATTTAAAAATAACGGCAACACTTAAAATAATGTGCTATACATTTTTTTAAAGCCAAATGTCTGATCTATCATTTTTCGAGCCGTTTCGAGAAAAATAAGCTTTTACTTAACGGTTATATGACAGGTACCGTTAATATTTGAGCTGAATTAGAATAAAAAAAATCCTCTGTCGAATTTCAAAATAAACTCATAGGTATTCCAAATTTAAAGACGATTGGCCCGTTTCGTAGACGGACATCATTTTGCCAGTGACTCAAATATGTTTCTCTTATTCTATCATCGTAATGTTATATTTGATTGTTATCTCAACTTTTTTTCTGCACGAATGCATAACTTGTACTTAGTACCTGCCTATAATCGCAAGTAAAAATTAAACATTTAGGTATTAGAAATGCAAAAAAACGGGGTATGTTTAGCAATCCTATATAGGAGATTAGTTGAAAGATATATTTAGGTTTAACTAGGTATAAATTTCTTTTTCGCGAGCAAAGCTGGGTAGGTCAATTAGTATTATATAAACCTCAAAGAACCAAAAGATCTTTGTTACTATAAATCTAAAATCAGTTAACAAATAATTTATTGAATGACTTTCTGCACATAGTTTGCATATATGTTAGTACTTATGTATCTGAATGAAAAGCAAAATTTAAAACTTCCATTTCTGCAAGGACGTTTGTATCTTTGTATAAATACAGCAATAAGAAAGATTGTATTTAAATATGAAGAATGTACATATGTTTACATACATTATTTAAAGAAGACAACCTTCATAATAGTACAAAAAATTGAAAAAACTATTTCCTAAAGAATTCAAATCAAAAGTCTGGTCAATGATGTAGGCATGTATAAATACTTATGCATATTCCATATAAAAAAATGTAAACAATGAAAATGTTGGATCGTGTATAAATCGCCTCAGCAGCGATTGTTTTTTCCTGCCTCACTTTGCACATGCGCAGTAAACTAAGCACAAAGCATAATACTAGAAACCATGGTCTTTATTCTCTCTCTCTCAAATAAAATGTCCCTACACTAGCGCTCCAAGCGGCTCGAGAAGCTAAGATATTTTCGGGTCTCATGATAGTACTATAGGAAGTTTATATATAATATTTGAAACTTTAACATTGTTTCTCAATTTGTCGTTATAACCCAATATAAAAGTAGATTATTGCAACTTATTAGGTTTATGTAGATAAATATGTATCCTTGATATATTACTTAATTATAAAAAAAAAACATTTTACCGCTTTATTATTGATTTTTAAAAGTTGCCTCGTGTCCGTGTGCTTTTTGTTGATTTCATCAAGAAATCGATATACTTGAGTTTTTCCGAAGGAAGTGGTTTTTCCATGGGGTTATTCCAATGAACTCGTTTACTTTCTTTAATTATTTATATGCCTTTTGGTTGTATGTAAAGGACAAAAGGAAGTCTCTCAAAAATAATTCAATCTGTAAAACCATATGAAAACCATGAACTCCAACCAAAGCAATTAGCGATGGCATTGCGGTGAAAGACAAATCGACAATTCAGTTTGGCTGTATTTTATATGTACTTATACATACTTTAGGGATAACCAATCTTGTTTTGGTGATATGTTCTTCTCCAAAAAATATAATTTTTTTTAAAGAAATGTTTTCAACTACCTACTTGATTTAACGAATATTTTAAAATATTTTTTTCTAAATACCCTCACGTTTAAATCGTTATTACGGGGGATTTCAATGTTTATAATACTACGTAGCTTTGCTTTTCTGGCCAGATCACACCCGAAGGAAGGTTTACCGAGATCTTCGCAGAACTGAACAACTTGACGCAGCTTGTTGACGAGCCAACAAGAATACCTGACATTGCAGGTCACTCCGCGAACACCTTGGACTTGTTTTTTACATCTCATCCTGATAAGTATACCATCAATGTACAATCGCCTCTAGGAACATCGGACCACTGTATCATATCGGCAAATTTCTCGTTGTCCATCTTAAAAGTTAAAGAAAACATCCCAAAAAGAACTGTATGTAGTTACGAGAAAGCCAACTGGGAAGGTTTAAACAATTTCTTTAATAACTTTAATTGGTCACTATGCGTCGTCGGTGGTGACGTAACTTGTAGTGCCGATATGATTACAAATATTATTCTACTTGGTATGAGAAAATTTATTCCAAGGTTAAAAGGTAACAAACCAAAAGTAAATTCTTGGTTTGACTCAAACTGTAAAGAGGCTATCAGGGTGAGAGAAGTAAGTTTCCGATATTATAAAGCCAACCCCTTCTGAGGAAAATCGGAAGAAGTTTAAACAAGCCAGAAAGACCTGCAATGCTCTTATTTAAAGAACAAATTTTTTACACGAATAAAATTTAAGACAAAAAATATTAAAATATTTAAATATTAATACTAAAGGAAGTAAAAATGTTTGGTCCTTCGTAAAATAACAATTCTGTGGTCAACTCCCAAGCGAAAGCTGATTTATTTGCAACATTGTTTGCAGCTAATTCAAGGTTGCCTCAGTTTTATGGGACAAATCTTTTTTCGCGCTCGTTCAGTTGCAAGAGTTCTAAATAATCTCGATATTCACAAATCCGCTAGCCCGGATAGTATTTCCCCTATAGTTCTGGAGAGGTGTGCTTCTACGCTGGCAAAACCACTGTGTAAGCGTTTCCATCTGTCGTATTCTACAGGCCTCTATCCAAGGGGATGGAAAACTGCATTTGTCCAGCCCATGCTTAAAAAAAGGAGTGTCTTCATCTCCCTTTAACTACCGACCAATTGCACTTACATCCCTTCTTTCCAAGGTCATGGAAACACGAAACATGGAGACACGGAAACTTCTAAATGACCGGCAATACGGTTTTCATAGTAATAGGTCCACTGGTGATATCATGGTATATCTCACCGAACAGTGGCATCAATCTTTACACCGTTTTGGAGAAAGTAAGATTTGATATTTCAAAAGCATTTGATAGAGTTTGGCATCCAGCTCTTTTATCGAAAATGCGTGCATTTGGAATCGGAGAACCTCAATTCGCGTTGTTTTGGATGGCTTCCTGTCTGAATGCTGGTGTGCCCCAAGGCTCCGTTCTGTCTCTGACACTCTTCCTTATTTTTATCAATGATCTCTTGTCTAAGACTTCTAATCCATTAAATTGTTTTTTCTGATGACAGTACCCTCAGCTTCTCATACTCGTTTCTACATTCACTTCCCTGTTCTTCGGATGTGGAACTGCAACCGCAGCGTATGATTAGTTCATTAAATTCTGATCTGGCCAGCATTGTTCAATGGGGAATTATTAATCGGGTGGAATTTAATGCTTCAAAAACTCAATGCTGCCTTCTGTCGTTAAAGCATAACCTACCCCTATGCCACTATCCATGAGTGGTACTTGCATCGAGGAAACTGGACAGCCTTGCATTCTAGGTATGTGTATCACAAACCACCTTCTGTGGAATGAACACATATATGACATCGCCAAAAATTCTGCGAAATGTTTAGGTTTTCTTAGACGATGCAAAAAATATTTCTCCCGGTTAGATCTGGCTACTGTTTATGAGGCGTACATTCGCCCGAATTTTGAGTACAATTCTAATATTTGGGCAGGTTTGGGAGGTTACTCACTTGCGCTTCCTGGATAGAATCCAGAAAATGCATTGAAAATTATAGCGAATAAGGATATAACAGAAACATTTGATTCACTAGAACATCGTCGAAATGTTTCCTGTCTCTCCTTATTCTATCGCTTCTTCTATAAACAATGCTCCAGCGAAATAGCCAGTTGCATTCCTCCCCTTAAAAGTTTTCCCCATAATACTCGTACCGCTAGGAGTTTTCATAAATTTACCCTTGAGCCTAATTTCGGTCGCACAGTTAAGTATAGAGACTCATTCTTTAGCCGCACTACACGGATTTGGAATGCTTTACCCGGCTCGATTTTCCCCTTCCATTACGATTTACAAACGTTTAAAACCAATGTGCATAGGTACCGGTAATAACAACCCTTTGAATGCATGCAGGTTATAAAAAAAAGAAAGAAAATCGAAGATCGGAAGAAGATAAAGAAATCCTTAATAAACCAGCACTTTGGTCGTTAAAGAGCTGCCTATTAACTGCTCTACGGCCGACCTGATAGATCAGCGGAATCGCCGATCCACTCAATTCTGGCGCAAGCAAAAAAATTATCTTGCATTCCAAAATCTATATTCCTTATTTGTTGACCTTTATTGGATTTCATTATTTTGAAGGATCTTACTATACTTTCCTGTAAATGAATTTCTATATGTTGACTTTCATAGACCAAACTGTCTCTCTAACTCCAACCCATATTGAACATTATAATTTTTGTATCTTAACGCTTCGTCTAAGAATCCAACTTGAATAAAGTGGGAATGAAATCAATCTAATCGTAGATATACGATATACATCCAAAGCAACTATTCCCGTGAATGTCCTTTAAATATTTCCAATTTTTACTCAATTCTCACGACAAACCAATACTGCACGCACTTAATTCAAAACCCATTGTCTTTCAACAACACACTACATAAAAGCCCCTTCACAACGCTGCAGCATGCAGAATTTCCAACCAAAACCAAAGTACTTGCCTCCCATAACCACGTTTATTCCCATCAATAACGTATTTTGCATTAAAAGGACACTACACATCCTGTCCCGCATATAAATGCATGCACCACATTTTCAAAAAAAAAACACAATAAAACAAAACAAATCCCATTAAATAAAATCGACATAGTTTACTACCCGACATGTAATGCATGCAAACAATAAATACCCTGCCCTCTGAATCCACCCACTTCCTACTGGTTCCCAGACGCATGCAAATTGCATGCACCGCGTGCAAATGTGCAACATTGCTCGGCACATAACTCGGGATCTTAATTATTCATAACCCATGTCTACGTCGTGTAATCGAATAAACCACTTGTGCTGCAAACACCGCACTCCAAGCTGTAGCAGAGATTGCAGTTGCAGCATAAGCAACTAGCAGCGCCGCGGCAGTGGCGATAATAAAAAGCGGACAATTTCGCGCACTGTCCTCTGCCACCATTCAATAACTAAATGCATCCATGTGCCAAAGATAGTTTCCATTTCGATATTTCCCAATGGTATTGCGGAGGTCCAAGAACACAGCAGACAAACCTTTGCCTTGCCGCGGCATGGCACCTCAAAAATGCTTTCAGTTTTTTAGAGCACTCCTCTGGGCTCCAGACTATGAGTGACGATGAGAACGCGTCCTTGCGCTTACAACATGCATCGGTGTTCGGTCGTCTCTCGGGATCGGGAATCGGCAAATCACGTTTTCGCTATTCTATGTAAATCCAGGAGCCCAAGCAAGACACATTCATTCAAATTTATTTCAAGCCATCTCCGCAAGACGTTGCTGGTTGTGGCTGGTGCGGCGTGGTGTGCTCTTCTATGGCAAAAATGGCCAAAAAGACTCCTTACATGATACATGAGTGAGTTAGTGAGTAAGTGGCTCGTCGCCGCTCATTTGTGAGCAATAATCGTCATTTAGCTGCCGAGATTAGAACTCCTAGACATTGATTTACTTGGCTTACAAATGAAAGTGACTTCGTTGATGGATGTCAGGGGGGGGGGGGGGTAACCTCTGCATTTAGATTGGAGCAATAATTCGTGTTCGACTTGAACCAGTTGATGTATGTTAGGTGTTCTGAGATTTATGAATCGATTTAACTTTTATTTTGTCAAAAGATACATGGATGTGTGTAAAAATTGAAATAGACAAGCCTGACAGTTGCATTTATCGCGCAGCTGAGCTTGCGCCAGACATTTGCCGCTTGTTCAGTGTCTACTTTGGACTCTTGGAACGTGTCATGTTGGAAAAATTAACGCAATGGACATAAATCAAAACCTGGATTTAAGAATCAGGGTTTGAGGCTGAGAATGGCATTTTCATTGCACTGGGGGTAATGTGGCGTATCTGGAGATATGGACGCAGTGGTGGCGTAGTGGCGTGGCGGCGTACTTCAAAGGTTCGCACAGCACAGCAATGTACGGGAATGGCTTGTAATCTCAGTGAATTGATCGATTTAACAATCGAAAAATATGAACTAAATAAAATTTTTATTGATTTGTCTTTCAGTATATTGTTTGGTGGATGCAGATATTTTTCTTTTTTTTTTAATGTGCAACGACCATGCTGTTGTTTGGTATCGAAATCGAGTCAATGAGTTGGCGTATGGGAATGTTGTTTTCAGAACAACAAGCCCCACTTCCTGAGGGAGATCGCTTATATCCAATTCGTTAAAATTATATATTTTTCCAAGCTTGTTTACTGACCAAGTGATTCATCAATGATAGTAATAAAATTTAAAGTGACCAACACAGCAAGCGGGTTTCGAACTATTGAAAGTTCGGTTGGAAATGTTCTTCGTGTATCTCTCAATAGTACAGTCATCGTCCTAAAATTTACCAATTACGTCAACCTCAACCAATATATCCCGCCTACAGCAGTTAATCAAAATCCTTGCCCTATTAGCTACTACCACAGGCTGCAGGGCAATACAAAAACCCTCATTCATATCCAAGCCATCATCAAGGGCCTAATGAAAGACATCAACAACAATGTCATTCCTCTAGAACACCAAACCGCAGCAGTCGGGTTCATAAATAAAAAAAAAATCCTTTTTCGCATGGACTAATGCAACCGCAAGTACCAAGCGAAAAGTTCACTCGAACCTCCTACGAAACGGGGCCTGACTCTGAGTGCCTTGGTGGGGGTTTCGAAGCACCACCGAGCGACCCTATAACAAACCACTCGCATTTCTCATGCGATATTAGGCGACAACAAATCACATTCATATGACATTCTCATGTGCAACGAAAGACCTAGGGCGCGCGTTATATCCACGACACCATCAAGACCACATGACATAAGCCACGACCGCAGCGATGCAGGGCGAGAAAAAAAAATTATAAACATGGTTAAGCATCATCATCTTCCTCTGGCCACAAAGAGACCTATGCATACGCAACCTGGATCACATCCCATCCTCATTCAATTCTGGAAGAGTACAATTCACCAGGGAGTCAGAGAAAAAGAAGAGATTAATAAAATCCAAAAAAGATGACAGCATCCGGGTCAGAAGTGATTTATGGTGGACAAACGATTTTCGGTTCCAAATGGTTGCTATTGTCAAAAAAAAAGAAGAAAATACCGCAAAATAAAATCATCTAGATACTCCACCAATCTGTGGTTTGACTTAATAACAAAATCCACTTGAAGTCCCAAACCACGGCACGCTGACTCCACACTTGACGAATTTAATTATCTCCAAAGGAGGACGAGCACAGATATCTCATCTTGAAGCCTCAAAAGATGATGATGGTTCTTTAACCACGCCGCCACCCCTTTTCCTCAGATGAGAAATGGAATTCTCGGTCATGGTGGTCATACACATATTTCACACTCTCGGTTCTTGGATTCCCTTGGCCTGACAACTTAGTAAAAGTTCGGCGACGACATATCGCTTGACACGAGGTAATATAACGATGATGACATGAAGTCTACCATGAACTGGATCTGGATTTGGATTCAGATTGGGAACGCTCAAGAAGTAGGAGTACAACCGCCAGTAAAATTAAAGAGAACATCATATTTTCGGAAAATATTATTTTTTTGTTGTTTCTTTTGTATTTTTATTTTAACACATTCAAAAACTTTTTTTAATGAAACATTTTTTTTGACAGATAAAAGCTACACTCTCTACTGACAGTTGGACACTTTTCTGTGGTCTCGTGATAATCTCTGAGAGGTTTTTTTTGTGTTAAATTTTTGTGCGGACGTGATTTGTGGCCAAGAGATGAGAAGATAGCCTTTGCCACCTGAAATGGTGCAATGCGTGGTGTTGAATTTAACATCCATCTGACAGATATCACTGAGTTTTTTGAGTGTGAATTATTTTTTTTCGAAAATAATTTATTCAGTTTTGTTTACTTTTTTCAAACAAATACGGATTGCCTATCAGTTAAGTGCAGTATTTGCATGTTCGTAATTTTTTTTTTAGAAACGCTGTCGTTTGTTTGAAGCATTAAAAGGTGTTTAAATGTGGCAGGATGCACCAGAATGGTGCTGATAGCACAAAGTATAATAAATTGGCAAACGAATGACAAACAAATTGGGAAATAAATTTAAAAGAATATGCCATTTTGGCTGCTTAGTGTTGCCAAAAAAGACTACATCCATTAAGATAACCGATTTAGAATAAAAATTGAAAAACAATTTCAAAAAAATGGAATTTAGATTAAAATAAATCCCTTTGCAATATAATACAATTCCGGGAACGTAACCTCGTTTTTTTTTTAAATACGTAACATTAAAGGTATAGATTCCGTAAGATCGCATGTTTGCCATCGAGGTCAACTTTTTTAACAGATTTATCTAAAATCGCAACTAAGTAGAATTTGAATATGAGAAGAGCATTCCACATTCGTGTTGTACGGCTAAAGAAATATTCTTTGTAGTTGAGAATCTTACGGAAATTGGGATCTAAATTAAACTGATAGGAGCATTCTTAGAAGCAGTAGTAGAAACATTACCTTTACTAGCACTATACGACCTTTTAAAACAAGGAGCTGGGGGCCAAAACTGCCCTTAGACTGAAGCAGATTAATAACTATAATTAAGTCAAATACGATCATAAAATCATAGCGAACTACGGCAACAAAACTCGTAATCATATATAATTCTAATGTTCGCGGCCTAAGAAAGAATTTCTGTCACGTGTACGTCTGCACTGTTCAATACAGGCCAGCTGTTTTGCCATTAAGTGAAACCCAGGTTGGAGTAAATACTGATTTATCAGAATTTACTCTACATGGGTATAGCTTGGTGCCATTACTCTTTTCCCATCATGGTCTCGTGGTCTATGTTAGGAATGACATTGCTTGCCAGAGCCTTCCCCAATATGGGCAATGTTCCAACACGGACTTTAACTTCTTATGGCTCAAATTCACTGTCTGCAAGCATGTCATTCATTATTGTTTTATTTACAGGAGTCCAAATCTTGACAGTAATTCGACTTGTAACGAGTTTGATGCACTGTCTGATTCCATTTCGAAAATTGTTTCCCTTTGTCCTCGCACTGAAATCGTTATTGCGGGCGATTTCAATGTACACAATTCCAATTGGCTCCGCTATTCTGGTCAGACAACACCCGAAGGAAGGTATGTCGAGCTCTTTGCCGGGTTACATCACCTTACCCAACTGATCGATGTGCCAACGCGTATACCGGATGTTGCTTGGCAAGCCGCCCATACTCTTGACTTGTTCTTACTTCTCATTGTGATAAATATACCATTAGTGAAACTTCTCCATTTGGCACTTCAGACCATTGTATCATTTCAGCTAATTTCTCATCCTCCACCCATCCAGTTAAAGAAAAACTTCGCACCAGGACCGTTTGGCAATACGAGAAAGCCAACTGGGACGGCCTGAATATTTTTTTCCGAAACTTTAACTGGTCACTATGCTTCCTCGATAGTGACATTGATGCCAGTGCTGAAAAGATCAGAAATGTGATTTTTTTAGGGATGCGTGCTTTTATTCCTAACAGAGTAAAAAGCATAAAGCCTAAAGAAAAGTCCTGGTTTAATTCTGAGTGTAAAGAAGCTATCAGGCTCAAAGAATTAAGTTTCCGTTCTTACAAAGCCAACCCTACAGAGGAAAATCGGAAAAAGCACAAACAAGCAAGAAACTCATGCAACTCCATTATTGAAAGAACCAAATTTTCGCATGACAAAAAATTACGGCAACAAATCTGCAGTGTCCCAAAGGCAGTAAAAATTTTTGGTCATTTGTAAAAATTATTAAAAACTCAACATCTTCGGTTCCAACGCTCATCGACAATAACAAACCAATTGTTTACTCTTCAGAGAAGGCAAACTTGCTTGCCGCCCATTTCGCTGCCAGCTCCACGCTGCCGCATAGCAACGTTGCCCCTCCTCCCTCTCCTCCTACCGACCCATAGCACTGACATCCCTTCTTTCTAAGTTCATGGAAACACTGATTAACCGTCAGCTTAAGGAATATGTCGAAGATCGAAAGCTTCTCCATGACCGTCAGTATGGCTTCCGCAGGAACCGTTCCACTGGTGATCTGACATATCTCACCGAACAGTGAAACAAATCTTTACATCGCTTTGGTGAAAGTAAGATTATTGCTCTTGATATCTCCAAGGCATTTGATAGAGTTTAGCATGAAGTTCTCTTATCGAAAATGCGTGCTTCTGGGATCGATAATACTCTTGTTCGTTGGATTAGAAGCTATCTTCTGGACTGTTCAATACAAGTTGTATTGGACGGATTCAAGTCTGATTCCCACAACATAAATGCTGGTGTGCCCCAGGGCTCTGTTCTGTCTCCGACTCTTTTCTTGATTTTTATAAACGATCTTCTGTCTGTTACTTCTAATCCACTTAACTGTATTGCTGCCGACTCTACCCTCAGCTTTTCACATTCGTTCGATAATTCACGTCCTTCGCCTTTGGACGTACAATTGCAACGGTACCATATGTCAAGCTCATTAAACTCCGATTTATACAGCATTGTCAAATGGGGTAATAGGAATCGTGTGGAGTTTAATGCTTCGAAAACTCAATGCTGTCTTCTGTCGTTAAAACTAAACATACCCCCAATGCCATTGTCCATGAATGGCACTTACATCGGAGAAACCGAAAAGCTCTCAGTACTCGGTATGTGTGTCAACGACCTCCGTTGGAACGAACATATATTCAAGATCGCTAAGAATGCTGCTAAGTGCTTAGGTTTTCTGTATCGGTGTAAGAAGTATTTTTCCCCATCTGATCTGGCTACAATTTATAAAGCGTTTATACGCCCTAAACTCGAGTATAACTCCCACCTCTGGGCAGGTGCTTCACAAACATCGCTTCACTTGCTTGATAGAATACAAAATAGAGCGTTAATATTGATAGAAAATAGAACTGCTACTGAATCAATTGCCCCTCTCGAACACCGATGGTCACCAATAGACACCTGGCAGGTTTTCAGAGGTTTTTGGCCGAATATCTGAAAGAAAAACTCAAAATATATTCTTAAGCTTAGCTGGCCACAATTGTCCTCAGTTGGTATCCTAACAGGACATAACCAGGAAAATAAATTGCACGACTGGATCGCACGTATGTACTTGCTCTAAGATATGTGCGGTCATAGCGTCGAATATAATTTGAAAAGTATTAAGAGGACTTTAAGGTTCTTATTCGATTTTTGTGGCTTTTGATTGTTCGAAAAAAAGTACGAAAAACATTTTTTAGTGGAATAACTTAAACGCCTTTTTTTCGCAAAATCGTAGGAACTTAAAAACCGTTCCTACGATTTCTAGAAAAAATGGCGTTTAAGTTATTACGCTAAAAACTGTTTTTAATATAACGTTTTTTTAACAATTTTTTAAGAATTAGAAAAAAAAAATTATTCAAGAATGCAAACTTAAGCACGAAAATAACCTGCATTTGAAAAACAAATTTAAAAGTAAATTTCCGTAGCCGGGAAATTTAAAAAAAAATAAAGTTTTCGAAAATATTTAAATGTAAAATTACTATGGCTAAATCATATTCCGGAACATCAATTTTGATTGTAATCGGTTAACTAGTTCTCAAGAAAATCGAAGAAATAAAAACTCCTCTGTAGAATCTTACCTTCTAAATTTGAAGACCATAACTTAACGCAAGATGGTTTAAAGAGGCACCTCGCATCTAATTTTCTAATTAATTTCCACCATTCATTCCTTCACCCTTCTTGGGACCGTAATAAATCTATGTGTCCACTATGTAATGGTTCAATAAGAAATGGTTAATTATGCACCTACCGAGAATGGCAAGCTGTTTAGTTACCTTGATAGAAGACAGGACTAGATACATGGTTTCTTATTCCTCTAATATTCCTTTTTCTTTAACCAAAAATTGTCATAATCGTGACTAGGACCACTACTCTCCCACTTCTATGCTTTGTCCACCTCTAGGATGTGCCATGTTGACTTCAGACAACATCTTAACAGCCGAATGCCCATGCGCTATCCATACCCCTGCAACATACTTACTGCAAGAATGGTATGGTGAGGGTTTTAAAAACGACACTGAAATTGCCCAGTTACTTATCTTGACAAATTGATTGGGACCGCCCCAAATTGGATTCTGGAACAGCCATACTATTTTCAAGTGAAAAAAAAATAAAATTAAAATAAAAATATTTATAGGATCAGAGGTAAGGAACAAAACTTAGGTGTTTTCTGCTCGATCTTTAACGTCTGAAAGTCGGGTGGGCTCCTTGACGACTGACGAGTTGAGTTAGAAACTGTAGAATTTTGGGCAGAAAGAAAAAACAAACCGATTCTAATTTGATGTGAATGGCCAAATCAAATCCTGCGCCACCGGAAAATGCTCTAAGTAAATTTGTTCTTTCCAACTCCTAGATGTGACTGTTCAAGTAAGTATTTCCTGTCTTCCAAATTATAACTTTATTAAGCATATAAGAACTTGGAAATTTGATGCATTTAGTATTGCATTAAGTAATGGTTAATACTTTCCACGGATATCTCTACAACAAGCCAGTTTATTAATGTCAGTTTTCATCCCAACTCTAAAACGACTTTCTTAAATCCGAAAAGCCCTTACATAACAAATACATATTGTTATTTCAGCAAACTTCCATAAGTCATCACAGCTTCAGCAATAACGAGAACTCTCTGCCTGCCATCGGAAATCGCAAACAAGATGCACGCCCCAATGGCACAGCATCCACAGATCGATTCATTATGTCAAAGTTCATTTTCTTTGCCTGCTTTACTATATATATTTCCTTTCAAATGAAATCTCAATTACCGTTACGCCGAAACTATGACTACTATTACAGGAAACTCCTTGCAACTCTTTTCCTTTATACCACCACCATCGCGCAGCAGATCGCCCCCAACAACGAGGAAACAAATTACCGCGCGCTTAAATCTCATTTACCCGACTCATAAAATATGCTATCAACTTTTAACATTTGCAACATTAATCGCCACGAAGTGTTATTTAACGCTAATCACAAGTTAGCGTTGTTGCTTGTTTAAAAAATATCAAAAAAATGCTTCCATGTAGGGGATAAGTTGAACTGTGAACAAAAAAATTGGAGAAACTTTGCACGAATCGTGGGCGCCGAACGACAGCCAGGTGACCACCTCGCTGCAACACCACAGAACAAAGCAACAGCAGCAAAAGCCTTCATATTAGACATTAACCCACTAATAGGACCGATTCATCCTAATCCAATGTCTAGGAAAAAATTTTCAATGCAGTCCACCATCAGCAAAACGAACCTAAAGAGTTCTATCTCTGGGTAAACAATTTAATTGACCTCATTTGAAGATTGAAGTCGTCTCTTAGTGAAACCAAAGGCAAAGGCTTCTGTGTGCTGTACTGAACTTCTTTGCCAGAGGATGTTGTTGCTGTGCCGCACAGGAGGTGAGAGATTGGTCGGTAGCGATGTACCTACACACCATCACCAGTACCACCAAATCCACTTAATTATTTAAGCAATACCCCGGTGAGTTGTATCTAAGTTGGCAACTAGACAACACGACTTCGAGTGAAGTCCGTTTGTACGTCCGTTCCGTTGGAGCTATTCTGAGCAATTTATTGTATCCACTTTGGGTATGGAACAGACATTTTTTGCACCACCACCTTCACCCTCATTTTTAGTATCTTCTTGATAAGGGCGTCACTGATGTGCATTCAAAAGAGGAACTAAGGGATGCTTTGGTGAGTGTGTCCCAACATTCGTTGCTAATTTCACGACTAATTCAATTTGCAGTTAAGGTGAGTAATTCTAATCGAATTGAGCATCGTATAGAAGCACTCTGGAGCAAGTTGAATGACTATTCATGTAAGGAGCGAATGATGGAATCCGAACATTTCTGAACACCACTTCCATTAAAGTAATGAATGTACCTGAAGGGAGGGAGACCTGTTGGTGGTCGCTTAAAGCTCTCGGAATGCGAAGTTATGAAGTCTGTTCAGGTGATGTGTTATTCATACTTCGTGCTTTCGTTTTGGGGGTTTCGTTCTTTGCTCATAAGGGTCGCAATGGAAGATTTGTAAGTGAGATGCTAGAACTTGAAATCCATGTTTGATTCTGAATCTAGTTGTTTTTTTATTTTTTTTTATACAAATTGACGGCTTTTAAATTTGCCCCAAATCAAAATTTGTTTCTAGAATATACCAGGTAAAATAAAAAAATTATTTTTCAAACCTTACTTCAGGGAAGAGGTCTTGGATATTTTCTATTTTAGGATGTGCGTGCTTTTCAGCTGCAACTTAGGATTAACTCTCTTTGGATTGAAGAGTCCCAGTTCTATATATCTTTTTATCTTTTCTAGGCTCCATTTCGATCATACTGATTCACTGATTCAGAAGTTAGTGATCCTGTTGATGTCTTCTTTAAATAAAAACCTTTTCTTCTTATAAAAAATAACATAATGTCTTGTATTTTCTTACTTCCTATGAAGAACACGTATACAAATAAAAATTAATTAATACAACCATGTAACTTGACAAAGTAAACGACCATTAAAGAAGCCCTCAAGCTTACCTCGCAATAGATGTAGCATGGCAGAATACATTGCCATTATGTCCAAGCTGCTGTGCGTCCAGTGACCACCCACCAGAGCCGGTTTTCCAATAGGTATATGTAATTTCTTAATCAATCCTATGTTTGTATACACACAAACAATAACCATAAAAAAACATAACTACGTTAACATTAATTACCAACTTGCCGCAAAAACTAAAAGAGACATAGTTGTAAGTTGGCTTCTTCAAAAAGGACAGACAAATCCGGTTAAAGACGACAAAACGGCCTCCAGGAATGCAATGTCTTCCATTACCCCGGGCTCACTCATTAAAAACACACCAGAAAAACAGGCGTTGTGTCACCCTGTTGCAAGTGCCAAAATGGCATACCATATTCACATTGACCATCAGCAGCGTCGTCATCTTCATATAAGTATGGCTACTACTTTGAAGGACAATATCGCCCTATCCGCCGTCCATCGTCGGTCCAGTCCGGGCATTTATTGGTAATGCAGCAGGTTGCTGCTTAGATGAACGTGAGCTTGGACCGCAAAACCAGTCCTAAAAATGAAGACTGGTTGGATTCAATGTTGCAACAGCGATCTTGGTCGCGTGCATACTCGCTGCGCTTTTGCTGGCACTTACCACGACGACACGATGCGACGAAGGGAAATTACAAGAGTCTCACATTAGTGCTTGTTGTGGAGACGCAGCAACATTAATTAAATTACATTAAAATATGGTGCGCGCATATAATGCGGAGCAGAATACCTCAGACCGGGGTGTCCATATGCCCAATGCCCTTATGGGCTAAATTAATGCACAGAGGGCGGATGCGCGGGTAGAGTGTATACTTCGTGCATTTTGAGCTGACAAAATTTGCGCGTCGGAAGCGTCAAGGCTGAGTGAGATTTAGTGATGAGATCAGCAATGCCAAACGGAAATCCACGCAATGGTGCTGCTGATGGTGGCGGGTTGATAATTAGCAATTCACTTGGCGTGTTGTAATTAAGTGTGAGGAGATCGTTAATTACGGATTAAAGGAGACCGTGCAAGATGCTTTGTTTTAATGTTTTTTTTTATTATTTTGTTGAATTCAATCCAGGGTTGGCCTTAAATGTTCGATGCAACTAAGTAAAGTTTTTACCAAATTAGGTCAAGATCGTGAACTTCGGGAACTATTTGGCCATGATGGATATCATAGCGAATGCCCTCTCGGAAACAATTTTTTTGTTGTTGAAGATCCCTTGAAACATAAGGAGCCGGTACTTTTCAGCAAGAGTAAATATATGAGAAGATGAACATTACTCTGCTCAATCTTTTCTAACTTGAGACTCTTGTTTTTAACGGGTTTAATAAAGAAAACTTAAAAAACCCTCTCCCTATCTTTTCAACCATTTTTTTAAATACTTTATAAATTGTCCTATTTGAGATTCATTCCTTCAAATTGTCACTTCTGTTTCCGGGATCAATTCCCTGTTCATGACCGTTGCCATTTCACACTCCAACCCAACATAAAGTGCCACATGAAATACCTGCCAGCCAAACAATGGACAAATCTAATTAATGTCCGCTGTCACTCAAGAACGCCCTAATGTGACAATATCCTCTCAAAACAGTCTTTTTAATTATAAATCGATCGTAATCTCTCATTTTTCTTGGGTCTCCTTACCGCGAACCTATGTATTGTCCGACCAGCATGTGGATTGAACCGCCTCCACTTTACCCAAGCTACATAGTACCTCTACCTGGGTAACTGATGGTAACCACTTGAGGTACACATTAATAATTACAATGTAAACCAACAGCAATGCAACACAGATCCCTATCAGCAGCAGCGGCTGTTGTAATACTATGCTGCACCAGCAGCACCAATGCCACAGCTCCTCCAGACCATTGTGCGCTCCTTCTGTTGCACCTTCAAATCCAAGGAGAGTGGACTTTTCTGGTTGCACACCGTCTTAGATTGACACACTCCAGTTGGTTTTGGGGGCAGAACCAACTTTGAGTCAACAAAAACAGTGCACAGTGCACTGTCTCACAGTTGAGTGGCGCCCACTCAGCTATCACATTTTTGTCGCCGGCCGGCGTATAGTCGATGTCGTATCGCATCGCGCGCGCCAAATGGCATTCGCAATTAATCATACTTTTTGGAACTTCGCGTTGATGGAGCACTACTGGCTACAGCTATGCCTGGGATTGTTATAATATGCAATGCAACTGTCTTGAGATTAGCTTGTTACCTGTTCGAATGTAAGACTTAGATGGTGCACACACTGCGGTCTCCCTTAGAATCGCATTGTTTGGCCAAGAGGGTGTGGTGCCGCTCAGTCGATTCGTCTTAATCGTTTTGGGCCATTTAAGGAGGAAATGGCTGGTTTATAATCAGTGGACATAATCTACAAGTGACTCGGAATGTTATATTCAATGACCAAGACGGATTGAAATTTGTCCAAGATTATTGGATTTGCATGAGCGTGATATGATCAGTCGGTAAGGTTGGGTAAAAATGCCTATGTGGAAGGTAGGATTTAGAAAGAGAATTATGAATCTTTGTTGCAAGTTTATGTGTAAAATGACAAATACTTTGTATTTGAAGTTTAAGTGAAAAGCTTTCATGGAAAATGCTCCGGGAAAAAGTGATTTAAGAGCAACTATGGGTGAACGAAATTCACTATGTGACAAAAATATAGTTCGAAGACCATCAGTCAAGTTCTAAAATTTCAAACTCCATTTAGGGATGGCACTGCGCGAGCATTTAGGAAGCCATAGGGATAGAAGGTGTGTCGACTAACATGGGTTTTTAATGCTTTCAATTTTAAACTGGTAAGGGAAAACCTCGCCGGGTAAACTGTTCTAAATTCGTGTTGTTCGGCTAAAAAAAGAATCTCAATATTACACATTACATCCGAAATTGGGCTCAAGGGTGAATTGATGAGCGTTCCTTTCGAGATGAGAATTACGGGAGAATCTTTTAAGGGGAGAGGAATGCAGCTGGCTACTTCGAGCGAACATTTTTTTATAAAAGAAACGATAAATTAAGGAAAGACATGAAACATTCCGTTGATGTTCTAGAGAGGCAATTGTTTCAGAAACAGTGCTATTTCCTTTCAATATTAACGCTCTGTTTTGTATTCTGTTAAGCAGGTGTAGCGATACTTGAGAAACACCTGTCTAGAGGTGACAGAAATACTCAAGTCTTGGTCGTTTAAACCCTTTATAAATTACAACCACTTCAGAAGGGGAAAAAACTTCTTGCATTGATACAGACAACCAAAGTATCTAGCAGCATTTTTTACGATCTCAAAATTGTGGTCCTTCCAACGCAGATCTTCGTTTACATACGTACCAAGTACTGAAAGCTTTTCGGTTTCTTCGATGTATGTTTAGCCTTAACGACAGAAGATAGCATTGAGTTTTCGAAGCACGATTCCTATTACCCCATTTAGCAATGCTGTCTAAATCAGAGTTTAATGAGCTTAACACACGGTATCATTGCAGTTGCAAGGCGGAAGACGAAGGAAGTGAATCATCGAGCGAATACGAGAAGGTAAAAGTAGAGTCGTCAGCAAAACAGTTTACGGACGGAACGGAGGTCTGGGCACACGAGCATTTATTTTGTGATAACCAGTTTTGAAACCGTCCAGTTCAACTTGTATTGAACGGTCCAGAAGATAGCTTCTAATCCAACGAAAAATTGTATTATAGATACAAGAGAGCTTCATGCCAAACTCTGTCAAATCCCTTGGAAATATCAAGCGCAATAATCTTACTTTCACCAAAGCGATGTAATGATTTGTTCCACTGTTCGGTGAGATATGCCATCAGATGGGAGGATGGATCACTTTTCTTAGGGACAGGTTGGACAAAAGCTATTTTCCATCTTCTAGGAATGATTCCAGAGGAGTAGGAGCTATTGAAAAGCTAACGCAGTGGTTTTGCCAGTGTGGAAGAAGACCTCTTCAGAAGATTAGTGAGTATAGCATCCGGGTCAGCGGATTTGTTTACAGGAGGAAAGGGGCTGCTTTCTCTGGAAGAGTAGACACAGAGTAGAGTTTGTCATTAGCTATTAGAGTTGGAATGCCAAGCATATGATCAGTTCCATTGCACTGTAACCCTGCTGAAGTGCTGTTCCGACTAGTGCTATCTCACTGTTATTCATCAATATGACCTTGACCTAGCTTCTTTATTGTTGTTTTTAATATGTTTTTTTTTTTATTTGCGTAAATACAATTTTAATGAGAACACAAAAAATAGCAAAATAAGTATGGCATCTTAAGGTTTAATAAATTAATAAAAAAAATAAATTGAAATGCAATCATTTTTCAAAAGCGCTCATTTATCTTTAATCTATCGGACCACCAGTTAACAAATTTGTCCGAACAAAAAAGAAGAAACTTACATAACAAAAGTATTTTATTAGCCAGTTTATTTTCCTCTACTGCAAGACTCATTACATAACTCAAATGATTTTGAAGGTGAAATAAGGAATATTGAGTGCACAAAAAAAATAACACTCATCAATCAGTTGCTCACTTCAACCTGACATCTTACAATCTAAACCTAACCATAGAAAGTTCATAAAAAGCCTATTGCTCCAATGGAAATTGAAAGAAGCTAACAAAAAAAACCCCGTCAGGTATTTTCCATAACTCACGGCCGCCACGACTCACTTCGGTGATGTGTGAACTAACACGCGCATCTACAAACACTCAAATTCAAATTAGTATCCGTCATCTGAACAGGCTTTTATTTCATGGCCAACTCTGCCTGTAAAATACCCAAACAACCTCAACGCTGCTGTATCTTACCACTCTTAAACAGAAGTTACGAAACCGCAAATCAGATGCTCATCAAGAGATGAAATGCCATCCGACATAATAACTCAGGAGCGCATTTGGTATGAAGAAGAAACTTCAGGCGAAATAATAAAATAATCTGCTAATATTGATTTTGAAAACTGTTTTTGAGTTGCCTTATATTAAAAAATAAATTGCACGACTAGATCGCACGTATTTGTTCATATTTTTGGTTATATTGTAGAATAAAATTTAAGAAAATTAAAGTTAACATCAAAGCATTTATTCGATTTTTGTGACTTTTGATTGTTCGAATAAAATACGTTAAATTGTATTGAGTGAAATAATTTAAACGCCATGTTATTTCTTTAAGAAATGTTAAAAAAATGTGATTTTTTTCAAAATCTAAGTAGCGGTTTTTAAATAAAACGGTTTTTTTAACAAATTTTCTTAATATTAAAACAATGTAATTAAAAAATGCAAACTTAAGCACAAAATTAATATACATTTAAAAACAAAATTTTAAAAAAAATCAATTACCCGTTTTCAAAAAATTGATTTTTCAAAAAAAAAAAAAATAAATTATTAAAAATACAAAAAAAAAAAATAATTCAAAATTACTTAGGCTACCTAGATCTTCCTCAATATTAATTTTTATAGTAATCGGATCACTAGTTTTTGAGAAAATCGAAGAAAAAAAAACGGTCCTGTGGGAGGTACCGTTTTTAGCCCACCATATTATTTTTTTTTCACCAAAATATAATGCATACCTACAATAGTACACTGATTTTTTTTCATAAAAATTCTTGAAGCCGTTTTCGAGAAAAATAAGCTTTTACATAACGGTTATATGACAGGTGCCGTTAATTTTTGAGCTAAGAAAAATTGAAAAAACTCCTCTGTAGAATGTCAAAATAACCTTAAGTTCTAAATTTGAAGACGATTGGCCTCACCGCTTAGGCGGCAGTCCAAAATACATCCGTACAGACAGACAGACCTATAGACAGACAGACAAACTGTAAATCAAATATTATATTAACAGTCATTGTTAATAAAGTTTGACGAATTTAGATCAGACAAATATCATCCGCACATTATTTTCAAACAAAATATGAAATGTAAAAATATGGAATTAGTCAGATGGTTTGACCAAATGTAATAGTAATGTTGCCAAATAATGTCGTTAAAGGCTGATCCACCCCTGTTCATCCAAAATTAGCCAACTTTTGGCTGAAGCATTACTGGCGTCACTGCAGTATCAGGCTCTCGAATCAAGAGCTCAAACAGTTCCGAACATTGATTGATTTTAATATTTTGTCGGGATGAATTACCCTCAATTAATTACGACTCATTTACCTTTTGTTACCGACACACTCATGGGGCGGACCAGTGTGACATATTACCCAACGCAGGCGTAGGAAGTATAATGAGTTTTTTTTCTATGTTGTCCAGCTTCAGTACACATAGTTTTGGTCAATTCATTTTCACTCTCATACAAGAGTACTCAGGCTAACAATTATTTATCAGCTTGGGTGGTGGGACCTTGGTTTTCCGGGAATGTGAAATAAATGGGCCCGCAATTTACCCATGGTCTATGGCTACAGGGGCCTTTACAAGTCTTTGGATAATAATTTGACCCACTTGGAAATGGCGGTGGACTGGCAAATCAATCAATGGCCGATTGGTCGCACTGAGCAGAGAGGTAATGATGTCGCGTTCTTCTGTCGTATTGTAAGCAGGTCGCTAACGCTGGCTTTATGCTGCTGATGCAGTGCAGCTGGAGTAAATTACTAATGCCAAGGCATTAGTTAAAATTATGAATTCCATTATTTTGGATTTATTTTTCATCTGCATTCAGACCAAAACTTGCCGGCCAATTAGGGTGGGCTACGTGGAACAATGTTAATTCTCGGGTTGAGTGTTTTAACCACCAGGTCCTGGGATATGGTGAAGTTTTCCATTTTTTATCATATCCAATTTTCCACCGCATTAATGGATTAAGAGAATGAGGTTGCGGGAAAACGATCTCGATTTCGAGTAATTCATTTTTTTGGTTTGACTGGCGGTTGCGGTGATTATGCTGAGTTAGCCGCGTTTTTGTTTGGCTGATTGAATGAAAAGTGAAGTGGGGTAAATGGCAATCGGAAGTAAGTTGTTATTCGAAAGAGATTTTCTTAGAGGATGCTGAATTTTAATTTGACATTAGACTCTATGAACGACGATGATTGGGGCGGTCCACATTTTTAGGAACTAGTTTATAATAATTGTTAGGTTTCGCTTTGGAATTGATTTGACAATCAAATTGAAAAAGTTTTGAAAATAAAAATTTGTTCAAGGAAATTATGAGGGAAATGTATTATTGTTTTTCATAAGACCCGAGCTGAAGAAGTAGTGGAAATGGTTCGATTGTTTTGAGAGTTAGAAAGCAATTTAAGGGTTAATTTATTATTACTGATGTCGAAATTGAAAGGACTACCGCTACGGCTACAATTTTTATAGGTACGTACATTATTTAGGAAGGTAGGTATACTTAACTTATTATATGTCTGAAAAACAATATTTATCGGTATGATTCTTATATAATATCTCTTTATATATCTGTAGTAAAAAAATGAACAATACTGGGCCAAGAACACTTCCTTGTGGAACACCAGCATTTATTTCTTTAAATCCCGAATATTGTTTTTTTTTATGTCAAAATTAAATTTGAAAAAATTTTAGGAAATTTATGAAAGAATATTTAGGAAAACTTTTAAGCATCTACAGCTGATTTTATCAACAGTAGATGATGGCAAGGCGATCTTTCCAAAGCAGTTTTACATTTATTAATTGCGATTATAGGTACTATTAAGCAAGTTTAGGATTCGTGAATATGAAAAAAATTGAGATAACGTCAAACATGACATTACAATCATAGAAAGTCCTAAAAAAGTTAGTGAGACAAATTTCATTTTTTTCGGTGTTCGTATGAATGTATATGTATAACGAACCCTAAAACCAAATAGGCTCAAGCGATTACTTTCAAATTTGATATGTTTGAATCTTTTGGCATTCCTCAGACAGATTTTTGAAATTTTATTTTTATTGCTAAGAATAACGGTACCTGCCATATTAATACCTATTATAAAAAGCTTATTTTTTCGAAAACGGCACAGACGATTTTTATCAACATTTTTGAGAGTATTTTTGGTTTTTTCATTTTTTAACTGTCGACTTTCTCGATAACGGCTGATTGAATTTCTGTCAAATTTTTACACTTAAAAAGATCTAGCTCGACAAATTAATTTTTCATGCCAAATTTTTTAATAATTATATTTTTCTATTTATAATTAATTTTAGATTTTTTTTTGAAAATTCAATAGTACAAACAAAAAAATCAGAAAAAAATTACTTAACATTTTATAATCAGCTGTATATTAATAAACTATAAAAACTAACTTAATATGAAAAAACAGGATTTTATCGAAATCTGTCGTACAATGTTCAGACATTTTTTTCATTAATTCTTTGTTACTTATGACGTGTGATGGCGTACTTCATTTTTACTAAAAACCTTTAAGTTATGTGGTTTCCAATTTTTATAGGATCAGAGCGTGTGAGTTTTGTACGTAAATCTCAGAAGGGTGTAACAAGAACAAATTATTGTGGAAGGCATTCAATACAGGAGAATGATTGAACAATTTTTAATTCCAGAAGTATAGAGAACAGTACCTAGGTACAGAACTGTGGTTCAAGCTTCAAACAATATCGAGCATAGTCCAACTATGGCTCTCCTAACGGTTTTTTGGAAATGGATTAATATAATGTTCTTTTCATTGAAAGTGATCCCCGAGTTTTCCCGATTTGGAGGCTCAAATTTGTTTTTTTAGGGACTACCAAAAAATTGAACTATATCGCAATAACATAGTAACAATTTAAACGTCAAACTTCAATAAAATTCGATTAAAATCAATTTTTTGATGACAAATTTAAAACATATTGTACACACTGTTGAACTGCTTCTGTTTCAGTAAAAAGTAGCTAGAAGAATAAAAGGCAAGTAAGCAAGTCTTTTCTTACTGGCCATACCAAAAATACATAAAACAAAATGGACTGTTGACCCTTCCAGCTTATTGGAATATTTAAAAGAATATTGTTGCATTAACCGCACACAAATTGATGTCAGTTAATGTCATTTACCTCAACCAAATTTTTGTTGTTGTTGAAAAAAAAGAACAATAAAGTTTCAGTTTTCTCAAATCAAGACAGCCTCAATGCGGCCGTATCGAATTACCCATATGTACATTCAATCTCAAATTAAGTGTTCGATTGACCGCAAGTTGGTCCACAAAAACTGTCTATACAGGAACATGAGTTTCAAATTTCCTCTAGCGTCGGAAGCGGCGTTAACGGCCAGTTAACACAAGTTCCACATCACTAATCAATTTAAATGTAGCTTTATATACATATAACGTCCATTTCTGACTTTTAGCAAAGACTATCCGACTGGGGTTTAGGGACGTGCAGTGCAAGGAAATCTAAGGTGGAGTATCCGATAACAGTCGATCCGTAAAAAAATGATAAAATTAAAATAAATAACACACACTGCACAATGAATCAATCCGCAATTACGCTGTAAATCTATTGTCGATCGGATCACGGTGCTAAAATCCGCATCCACATCCAATCATCATGCGATCAATCGATCGGAAATTCCAATTAAGCGGCAAGCAAATGTGTGAATGCGTGCTGTTGCGCAGCAACGCGCGCTGCTGCTGTGTCTAGCTATAAGGCTGATGACTAGGTTTGTTGGGCTTATTCGTTCAGCTTTTTTTTTTTTGTAACCGGATCACTGGTAATGCCTGTGGTCATTAACGTAATAACCACCACCAAGCTGACCAAGTAACAATGATCAGCAGATCTTTCGCCGATCGATTGCGAGTGATCTGTGTTGCGCGGGTTGCCACATCGCTCCGATGGTGCTGGGCGTTCCCCCAACCAATCAAAAATTAAGTGTTGACATAATAAAAAAAAAGAATTTACCAAAAGAAATTTCAGCTTCTTAAGGACCCAAGGCCTAGTGACTTATACTCTCAACCATTCCTGTGTGTGTGTTGTTAATCTGCAAGAATGGAAGGGACCTACAATTTACCGCCGAGTCCGAACGGCTACATGGGATGCACTTTTTCGAGACAAATTTTACTCTTGGTGGTATTGTCAGTTCCTCGCAAGAGGCAGCGTCACGGGAAACTGTAAACCGGTCTAATATATTTTTAAATAACTTTATTAAGAGTTGCTAAAGCTTTATTTTAAAAGCTTTTTCTAAAAATTGTTTAAACATATTAAAATGGAATTTAGCTTTAAGTGTGAACCTTTTAGTTCTGCGACCGATGGCATCCCTGGCTACTATTTTACGAAACGCAATTTTAAGCTTGTTTTTCTCTTTACCCCCCTCCTTCTCACTCCCATGTGCAGCGATTTAATTGAAAGATATCGATCGAGGTTGTTGCATTTTACACATTAAGCCATTAATTAAGACATCCAGGCCGGCAGGCTAGCAATTGCTGGCCATTTCTGTCCAATCCAACTCAGTCGGAAACAACCAGAGCACACTGGCCACTTGCTATGTATGTTTACAACAGCGTGTGACGACGACGACGTCGACGCTTCGCTGGAATGCAGGGCATATTTCTCCTGGCTACACCGACCGCCACCATTATCGCGCAAAGAGCACTAACATCGGACCGACATCAATGAGCGCTGCAAGATTCGTTATCTCGCCTGGAATTTCAATTCGAAATTTTTTCTCATCTCCACCCAGCCATAGAGCAAGTAACCCCAGAAGCACACACCGCGAACAACAGGTTCTATGTGCACGCATTGCAACCTTGTTGACTTAATGAGGGCTTTCGTTTTATCCCAGGGCAACCCAACAAAACCTACATACTTATTCCATCATCCTCTCTTGTTCTTTTCTCCCACAGAGGACTGACTCAATAGAAGCCTCCATAATTCGCATGGCGCTTCCTGGTAAAGGATACCTAAAGATACCCCAACGAGATCTTGCAGTTCCGCCGATCCGCCACCGATCTATTGATTGACACTTGATCGACACTCCTTGATCGATATCTTTGTTTCGTCCGTTCGACTTGAGCGGCTCAAAAGAACGACACAGATCACCCATCTTGAGGAGGCCTGTTGGTATAATGTTGGTGCGAGGAGTGAGGAATCCGAATTGGAAACGAAAGTGAAAGGATTTACTTCGCCTCTGCTCCACCATTAATCTCTTTTGCATCCGTGATTGCGCGATCTTACCGCTGATTGTGCCGATGGCTGATCGTGGTCCGTTCTTCTGTGTTCAGAGCGAGTTCCAATCGAAACGAGTCCCGCTGAGCCGCTGACTGGTTAAAAGTTTTCGGACTGAAATTAATTGATCGAGTGATCGAAGTGACGTGTTAAAATTTTGGGCAGGTGTCTGATGGTAATCGAGATGGTAACGATCGTTTCGAAAATTTCGGGTTGACAGCTCTACGGAAGTCTATACAGTTTCGGTAAGAGGAGGGTGAAAGTTTTAACTTGCGGCGCGGCGCGGCACCACGAAGAGTTTCTACTTGTTGTTGGTTAAAACAAAGTTGATGGGCTGTACGGATAAACGCTTCCAGGGATCGACTTTTGATCTTTTTTAATCGAGAGAATTTTAATTAGCCTCAGCAGAGGAGGTGTTATGCAAGAACGCGAAAGTCTTTTATTTCTTGACGGGGATATCTTTTGCATTTCAAAGTACTGTTGTATAATTTGTTATTTGGGTTTGCTTTATAGAGGATTTGGTTGGAAGTTTAGGAGGCATTTGATTCGAACTTTCGTTGAATTTCTGAAACCGTCTTAAAGGACAAATGCAAAAGAGAGGAAGAGATTGAGAGATAATTTAAAGGTTTTCCATTGAATTGGTGGATTTTTTGAATAATTAATGAAAGCAAAAATTACATTTAGTTATTGTATAGCTTCTGTTTCAACATGATTGGGCCAAACTCAGGAATATTGTTAGGTTTTTTTTTTCAAAATTATATAATATTAAAATTTCGTATAGAGATTGCATATTCACTGTTAAAAGTTTTGATAACAAATATTAGGACAGAAGCCGTCGATTAAAAATACAAGCTGGGTCAACAGATTTCAAGCGGTAAATTTTAGCGACCCAAGTAGAATTCCTGAAATTGATAAGATCTTTAGAAAGAACAATCAAGAACGACAAAAGAAGATGCGATCGCATGTCTTAACATTATTAATTTACTCGGTAACCCACCCGAAATCTTATGGAAGTTTTACTTAAGCTTCACACAATTTAGGTTCTCCTTTATAAAACAATAATTGTTAAGTAATATTACGATAATTAATTGAAGCTTCGATACAATGTTGGCAAATCCGTTTACCAAAGGCGTATCGAACTTCGGTTAGACTGTTTACCGAAGCCTTCTCGAAGTTTAACAGAAGCATTATCAAACTCCGGTACGACTTTTTACCGAATCATTATCGAAATTTTACAGAAGCTTGACGTAAGCTACACACAAATAATTAAGTAATAATAAAGATTCGGTAAACAGTCTTACCAATATTCAACAAGGCTTCCGTAAAACTTCGACAAGGCTTTGGTAAACAGTTTTACCGAAGCTTCACCTAATTCTTCTACTATAACTCAACAATTTGTGTGAATCTGAAGTAAGGCTTCGGCAAACTTGTGTTCAGCTGAAGTAAAATTTCGATAAGACTTCAAACATAGTAGACACTTTTGTAATAATAGAAGAATTAGGTGAATCTTGAAGCATCTTACTATAAATATTATATATACAAGATACATAACCGAAGTCTTATCGAAGTTTTATTTAAGCTCACACAAGTTGGACTTTCCTTTATAGTACAATTTTTTAAGTAAAGCTAGAAGAATTAATTGAAGCTTCGGTAAAATGTCGGTAAATCTGTTTACCTAATCTGTTTAGCCTTATCGAACTTCGGTCAGACTGCTTACCGCAACCTCATCGCAGTTTTACCGTAGCTTTACTTAAGCCTTAGATAAATTGTTAATAATACAAAAATTATGTGAAGCTTCGGTAAAACTTCGGTAAAAGTGTTTAACGAAGCATTATTGAAGTTTTACTGAAGCTTCACTTGATTCGTCTATTATTATTATTATTTTTTATACAACTAAGTCCAATAATTATGTATAAATATTTTTTAAATTTTATTTTTTTTTAATTTTTATTGGGGTGACTGGTTTTTAAGGAGCCAAGGTCGAGTGACTTATACTCTCAACCATTACTGTGTGTGAGTTATGAATCTGGAAGAATGGAAGGCCCCTACAATTTATCGTCGAGTCCGAACGGCTACATGAAATGCACTTTTTCGAGACAAAATTTACTCTTGGAAGTTTTGTCTGTTCCTCGCAAAAGGCAGAAGCCCTGAAAAAAACGGTGGCCCTGAAGGGGAGTCAAACCCCGACCCAGCACTTAGCTGTCCGACACACTAACCAATAAGCCAAGGGGCACTACAATTCTTATATAAAATAGACATGTGTGAGGCTTAGATAAAACTTCGAAAAGACTTCGGTAAAATGTATTGAACCTAGAACACATATTTTTTAGTACTATTTGAAGAATTAAGTGAAGCTTCTTTAAAACTTCGGTAAATATGTTAATTTATGAAAAAGGATATTCTATTAAATTGAATCACAATTACAAATGTGCTAGTCGTTACGCAGAAACATCGTTCAAGAACTAAGCCTAATCAAGATCTTTTAAACATTTAAAGTCAAAAGGATGAGAAATGCTACACAAAAACTCTTCCAGGTTTTTAAATATGGCAGACGAATTTAAGGCAAAAAAAGATTGTTAAAAACTGATACCAAAAATTATGCTAATACCAACCTTAAAGTGGCAAATAATCATTTTGGTCCAACAAGAAAAAAAACACAAAACTATCACGATCCATTTTGCATAAATAATTTATGACCCAGTATGCTTAAATATTCTGCAGGGATCTCCTTAGATAAGTCCAACTTTCCAAGAACTTCTCAGACAGACTATAACTTCGAAAAAATCGTATCTTCACTTGATATCAAAAACCAGCAAGAATATGAATATCGACAGCCTGCACACAGAAGCACGCAGCAGTGGTAAACACATTCCAGCAGCCAAAAAAAAATAAAAGGAGTCCTCTATCATTGACGCCGAAGCTGTCTTCCACGATGGTTTTTTTCTGCTTCTTCCTGTGTCATCGTAGCGGGAATCTAAGTGTCACTTGATTAATGAGGCCAACCACAAAAAATCGATCTTCCAAACGAAGAATCGGGTAAAACAGAAGCACAACAGCAAAAGCACCACGTAGGCATACATCAGAAGTGATCATCAAAGACATTTGCTCGTTAATCGTTCCTGATTCCTAAAACTGGTGGAATCGCGTAGCCTGCCACAGTCGTCGGTTGTATATGGCTGTCTGTCAAGTGCTTAATGTGCGAGCACGCTTGCGTTTTAGCGACAGAATCCTGTGTGGGCGTTCGCGTAATTTCTCACGAAACACGATTTCCTTCGACGGCGACAACGGACCTTTCTTGTACATCTTACAGGAGTTGGTACGTCAAATAGGAAAAATGTCTCCAAAAAGCGGGGAAAAGTGGGTTTCAGTTAATTCGGTGGATCGCTTCGATTGTCTTTGCTCTGCCATCGATAAGTAGGGTGTCGTCCTAAGTAACGGGATAAGATACTCTGTGACACAGCGATTTATTTTCTCAACCATCCCACCGTCGCGTTGTCGTCGTCGTCCTCGGAGTTTTTAAAATCACTTGAAGTTGTACTCGTGGATGATCGAGAGGCGGATGCAACATTGTAGCTGTGCGCCAAAGATGAGAAATGATAGCATCTCCTCAGCCCAGAGAGATGAGATGAGGCTAAGGTGTGTTTCCGATGATCATGGCTTTGTGTAGGCGGGTGGTACCGAAGATCGGTTGGTATTTTAATTGAAACGTTCATAGCGGTAATTGTTGAAAATTTTCCTTGTTTTCCCAGTTTCTCTCTATCTCTCTGTATTGAAATGATGAGGTTTCGACGATCTTGGCAGCAAGTGAAGTGAAGTCTTGAGTTGGGATTTTCTCAGGTATACAATGGTGATCAATTGACCCACATCCTTGGCAATGGGACAGCATTGAACTTTCAACAACTTTGTGTCTACACGTAGAGCACAGAATTCATTTCGTATGACAAGTTCGGTGAGGTTACGAAATGTAGCATTTGAAGTGGAATGTGTTGCAATCAATTAATTGGAATGGAGATTATAGTTGGGAAATTAAGGAGTGATGATGAGGATGTTTACTTGGTTTGTTTTGGGAAGGAAGGAGTTTTACTCATGTAAGATGCCGTATGTGATGCCCATCAGCGATTAAAGATAGTCATTGATTTTACCAGAAAAAAAGGAGTAACAGCCACCACTTAGTCGTCAGGAAAAAATTAAAGAATTATTAGAAGATTATCCGGTAGTTAAATATACATCTGTAACACAGATTCAATCAGGTTTACTTCACTGCAACCAATTAAGCAGAAGTCTTAAGTTACCGACGGGAGTTTGATGCAATAGCCAAAGAAACATATAACCCGGCATCAAAGCATTCTATAGAAACTTCTGTTAGTTCAGCATTTTTAGTTCAAATTTGTTCTTTTTAATTTTGAAAGTGCGTAAAACAACATATTACGTTACAGTGCGACTGACTGTAATTTACAGAACATAAGCATACAAATACTATTCCAAGATACAAGATTATTCTATTTAGTAAATTCAGCTGGAAAGCGTGCAAATTGCTTGTTAAAAACACCAGTTTCACTTCGAAACACCATTGTTTTTCTGTTTTCTCCCTAACTTTTACAAAACCTCCAAACGGTTCAAAACCAACTTTCAAAAGCCGGATAGCTCATCTCAATTATTCACGAATGCGTATCATGTCTGTTTGCACACCATATGTATAATGTAAATATGAATCCATGATATGATATGTCACCATCCTCTGCCCCATCATCATCCTTAACCATGGGTAAACCATGACTCCTCGAATCAGCATATCATTGTCCTTTGGTTAAATACGTTTATTCAACAGGGTATTCTTTTTTCCATATTAATTTGGAATATTATAGTTATAATATCCTCCAGGAAAATAAAATCAATCATTAAACTGAAATATATCGTAGAAAACCTGCTTCTTTCCAAAATGGCAACTTTCAATATATCAAAATATTCAAATAATCAAACAAGCTTCAAATATTTTGACTATGTTCAGTACAACAATATAACTGGAACACCCTATTACGATAAACCGAAACTTTGCAATGGTGTATATGGAAGTTTTCGACTGACCGCCAAATCCTATGATGGTAGCTACAGCAAACATAATCCGTATCCAAAAACCATCGGGGAGGACGAAAGCAGGAGAGTTGCGCAAATAACAGTTAATACAAACAAAAACAGGATAAATTGGAATTTCTGTTTTGATTATGAATTACTGTGTGATGCACAGCACAAGGATAACGATATATCTAACACACAATATATACACCAACTGGACCAGCGATGCAGTGTACACTCCCTCAGCTTCTCGGTAAACAAAAACCTTGAATACTCTATGTTTGGTCCTTTTGAATCCGAAGAGATTCAAAATTCTACCGTTCCTTCATATATGCAGACATATATTTATCAGGATATCTATGAAAATACCATAAACAGGATCAAAAAAAAATATTTGTTATAATTCCTTACCTGCTACGATTATGGACATGAGGATGGGGAACAGCAGTATCCGAATAGATTGGAGAATGGACTCTCGAAAGGGTTTTTGGATGCATTTTCTGCTGACTACGATAAGGGGACGATCAACATCAATCCCGCCCAGCCCAAAAATTGACCTCACGAGCTCATGGGAACACAGTGCATCTAGCATTCAGTTAGGGGAGTTTGTTTGCGCAAATCTGAAAGGATTTGGAAAATCATAAACAAGCAGCAAAACTAGACTATCGAACTGTCTCCAAGGAGACATGATCCCATATGGAGATAGAGGTATGACTGCGTATTCAGTGTTCAGCCCCTTATATCTTTGCATGGATATGGTCAAGGATTGCATTGTTAGTCAATTTCATTCAGGAGAGCAAATAAATAATTTAAATTCACATTCATACCTTCAGGAACTATGGTTATGGTAAATTTTGCCTCAACAGCAAGGACCACTCTATCTAGGCATCTTCTTCTGAGATACGAGTACATATATCTTTGTTATTCGCTTTCTGTTTGCTCCATAGTTTACTTATCCTTCACAATATTGGCAGAAACTTATAATAATTGGATGTGTGTATGGATTTTATTTGAAGGAAGTGCATTTTTAGAGGACATACTTTTATAAAATATATAATAAGTTTTATTTATTTAGATTTAGTGTTTTTCGATATGTTAACAATGGGAATGTTGTTTATGTTTATTATTCAGAAAATTGTCACATGCACGAAATTGTGTGAACAAAATATACAGTGTTTTTTTTTTATTACTTTATTGATTAATTGTTTTCCTTTTCTTCGATTTTATAATTATTTAGCAGTTTTGGGTTTCCACGATATATTTTTTATTTCAACGAGAAGAAATTGATTTGCTGAGGGACGAAGACGAAATGCGAAGAAAATCAGAAAAGGAAAGTGGTGCGATTAACAAGGGCCACGGCGATCGAAAAGTTCAAACTTCAAAGTGCAAACTGAGACAGCATATAGGTAGATTGAAAACGATATAAATTGCACGACTGGATCGCACATACTCGCTCTTATGAACAGTCACAGCGTCAAATAAAATTTGAAAAATATTAAAGAAACTTAAAAGTTTTAGTTCGATTTTTCTGACTTTTGATTGTTCGAAAAAATACTTAAAATAGTTTTCAGCGATTAAAAAGGTCGAAAAATAATGGTACCTGCCATACAATTTTTAACAAAAAGTTTGATTTTCTCGAAAACGGCTCTAACGATTTTGATAAAACTTTCAGGGTGCTAATTTTTTTTACAACAATGCATCTTTCAGTTAGAATGCATTTTTCGAAATTTGTTCTATAATGGTACCTCGCATAGAACCGGTTTTTTCAAATGCGGTTTTATCGTAAACCATTATCCCGATTTCAATAAAATTTTGCACACAGGAAGTTATTTATAATTAAATTTACATTGAATTTCAAAATTTTCAAACACCTTAGTTTTCTAAAAAAAATTGGTTTTCGAAATATTTTGAAAACGGATTGATTGAATTTTTTTAAATAATTTTCCCAGATGAAAACTACAGATTTTCTGGTAATGACATACTAAAAAAATTTAAATATTTTTTTCGAAAAGTTTAAAAAAAAACTGGTCGAACGATTTGAAAAAAAAATTAATATTTTTATTTTAATATAATATCAGTTATATAAGTGATTTTCTTTCACACATTCTTACATTTCCCATTGTATATAGACTGCCTATAGTACTATCATGAGACTTGAAAAAATCATAAGCACACATGCCGCTTGGAGTGCTAGTGTAGGAATATTTTATTTGTGAGAAAGAGAATAAGAGCTTGGTTTTTAGTGTTATGCTTTGTGCTTGGCTTCCTGCGCATGTGCAATGTGATGCAGGAAAAAAAAGACCGCGAATATGAAATAATTGAGTTTTGAGTATCTTGTTTCGCTTAGCTGAGGCGAATATTTTTTTGTTGAGATTTATACACGATCCAGCATTTTCATTGTTTACATTTTTTTTATGAAGGAGAACTGTTTGTTTTTGTTTACTATTATGAAGGTTGACGTTTTAAAAATATATACACATACATTCTTGAAATTTAGACATAAATTTGCTTCTTGCTGGATATAGATATGTATACAAACGTCCTTGATGACATGGATTTTTGTTTTGAATTTTGCTTTTCATTCAAATTAAGTGCAAACTATGGGTAGAAATTCATTTAAAAATGTAGTTTGTAAATTGATTGTAGATTTATGTAGTAAGGAGACAGTTCATACTTATACAATGTGGAAATAAAAGAAAATGTGGAGACTATTATTTGCGTTAATTTGTATGTCTAGTTGTGTAGGAGTGTTTTGTTAAAAAAATATAGGTATTACTAGCGGGCCTGGCAGATGTCATCCTGCATTTCTTTAATTTTTTTTTATTTGTTTACTTAAACTTGTTAAAACGTTTTTTTATAATTATTGGAAGAATTACTTACAAAATTTCATAAGAAAATCAGACTTTTTCGGAGGGTTTTCCCAAAGTTTTCTTTCGTAATTATTTATATATGTATAATGTACCTATATACCTAGGTATATTATATATTTTATTTTTATTTTTCTGAAATTCAGAGTTTGAAATAGGTACCTAAGTTTTTTACTTGCGATTTATAGTTATAATTATGCATTCGTAAGAAAAGAAAAAAAATCTAGGTATCAAAAATGACATTACGATAATAGGGAAGTCGAAAAAAGTGGGTCAGGAAATTCTGTCTGTTTATCTGTCTGTCTGTCCGTATCGATTCCTACAGCCCATTTGATTCAAACTTGGTATACCTATAGTATTTTTAGAGTACTCTACCCGACTGTTTTCCGAATTGGCATTCTAGCTCCAAAACTAACGGTACCTGCCATATAACTTTTAATGAAAAACTTATTTTTCTTGAAAACGGCTACTACGATTTTAATAAAACTTTCCGAAAGGTGTTTTCTATGCAAAATCTATCTTTAAGTTTATAACGGAACCTCCCATATGACCGGTTTGTTTTTAAATCAGACTTTCTCGTTAACTAATTGACGGATTTTGATGAAGTTTTCAAAATATATAGTGTTTTATGATTTAAATAATATTGCTTATTAAAATTTTCAGGGTTGAGCCCGAGCCACTAGTCTAATGAAAGCAAACTTCGTTATTTTTATTATTATTTATTTATCGTTAATTATTTTAAAGCATTCCATGATCATAACAGCATTATAGCATAAAGAATAAATAATAAGGACGCCTATGATAAACACATAAACAAGCAAAAACAACGAAGAAATAAAAAAAATACTCGATTACCTACTGAATGCATATCTAGCATAAGAAGTTCGTGCGACCCAGTCGTGCATTTTATTAAACTTTTATTCGACGATGTGACCGCACATATGAGCAAGTACTTGCGATCCAGTCGTGCAATTTATTCAATAGATATTTAAAGGTTTAAAAAATAATATGTTAAAACAGACTTTGTGCTTTAAAAAAAGGTATAGCACATTACTTTAAGTGTTGCCGTTATTTTTAAATATATTTTTTTTCCAATGCAAGTGTTTTTTAGGAAATTGCCCCTTCTGCCTAAACGAGAGGAGATAGACCCCCCCCCCCCCCCTGGTAAGAAATGTTTGTATTTTGTCTCTCTACACGAATCCGTTATTAATTTGCGGCGCCAAAGTTATCGTACTCTTGCCTCGTAATGTCATGTTTGATTGTTATCTCAAATATTTATTTTCATGAATCCTAAACTTGCCTTATCTCAAGTAAAAATTCACCTACCCGTGTTCAAAATATTTTTTTTTAAATTATTCATTTTTTTAAATTATTAAAAACACAAAAAAGTTTTCGAAAATATTTTAGTGTAAGATTACTCAGGCTACTTACATTTTCCTGAATATTAATTTTGGTTTTAATCGGTTATCTAACCAGTTGTCAGAAAAGTCGATGACAAAAAAAACTCCTATGGGAGGTAGCGGCTTAAGCCCACCGTCATAATTTTTTTTCACCAAAATTTAATGCACAATAATTATTTACATAGAAAATTCCTGGAGTCGTTTTTGAGAATAATAAGCTTTTACGTAACGGTTATATGGCAGGTACCGTTAATATTTCAGCTAAAAAGGAAATAAAAGAAACTCTGTCGAATGTCAAAATAAACTTATACCTACCTGGGTATTCCAAATTTAAAGACGATTTGCCAAACGTTTAGTAGACGGACAGTGACTTCAAATATGTTTCTCTATCATCGTAATGTTATACCTATTTGATTGTTCTCATTTTTTTTTCTGCACGAATGCATAACTTGTACTTAGTACCTACCTATAATCGCAAGTAAAAATTAAACAATTGAGTATTTCAAATGTAAAAACCCGGGGTATTCTTAGCAATTCTATAGAAGATTAGTTAAAAGAAATATTTTGTTACTATAATTAACTACAATCACTTTAAAAAGAATTTTTGAATGAATTTCTACGCATTGTTCATTCATGTGTAGGTACCATACATATGATATTTTATTTAAGTACCTATCTGAATAGTAAGCAAAATTCAAAACAAAAATCCATTTCTGCAAGGACGTGTGTACAAATACAGCAAAAAGTAAGTTTGTGTTTAAACTTCACATACATATGTATGTGTACCTACATTTTCTGAAGATCTTAATAATAAACCAAAATTTAAAATCCTAAAGAATTCGAATAAAAAGTCAATGATGTATGTATGTGTACAAATATGACAAATATGTATATACATACCACTACTCGTACAAAACTTGAAATTTCTAAAGAATTAGAATCAAAAGTCTGGTCAATGACGTACGTATGTAAGAACCAGTTCCCGTCCATATAAAAAAATGTAAACAATGAAATGTTGGGTGTATAAATCCCAACAAAAAAGTATTCGCCGCAGCTAAGCCAAACCCCTTTTCCAGTTATTTCATGTTCGCCTTCTTTTTTTTCCTGCACATGCGCAATAAACTAAACAAAGAATTACACCAAAAATCATGCTCTTTATTCATCTCTCATAACCTACCGAGTTTGAAAACACACATGCCGCTTGGAACGCCACCGTCCACCGTTCGTCATGATAGTACTATGACAGTTTATACACAATAACATTTCCTAAAGAAATAAAATGGCGTTTAAGTTATTTCACCCAATACAATTTAACGTACTTTATTCGAACAATCAAAAGTCACAAAAATGGAACAAATGCTTTGATGAACTTTGAAGTGAACTAATTTTCCTTTTCGCCATCATTATCGAAAAATAATCATTGACGAAAAATTGACTTTTGGACTGCTATAACTTAAGAACGAATTCATCTACAGAAGTTGTTAATATGTCATTTTGTAGATAATTTTACTGTCTACAGGTAGCTTTAGAAATAAATTGCACGACTGGATCGCACGTACTTTCTCATATGTGTGGTCACATTGTAGAATAATATTAAAGACAATTAAAGTGAACATCAAAGCATCTATTCGATTTTTGTGACTTTGATTGTTCGAATAAAGTACGTGAAATTGTATTGGGTGAAATAATTTAAACGCCATTTTATTTCTTTAGGATTTTTTTTTCAAAATCATAAGAGCGAGCCGGTTTTAAATAATATGGGTTTTTTTAACAACTATTTAAAAAAAATAAAAAAAAAAAAATAATTTAAGAATACAAACTTAAGCAGCAAAATAACGTACATTTAATAGCAAAATTTAAAAAAAATTCACTAACCCGTTTTCAAAATATTGATTTTTCAAAAAAAAATTTTTTTAAATTATCATGAATACAAAAAAAAGTTTTCGAAAAAAAATTAATGCGAAATTACTTGGGCTGCCTACATCTTCTTGAATATCAATTTTGATTGTAATCGGACCTCCAGTTTTCGAGAAAGTCGAAGAAAAAAAAACCGGTCCTATGGGAGGTACCGTTTTTAGCCCACCATATTAATTTTTTTTTCACTAGAATATAATGCATACCTACAGTAGTACACTGATTTTTTTTTTATAAAAATTCTTGGAGCCGTTTTCGAGAAAAATAAGCTTTTACATAACGGTTATATGACAGGTACCGTTAATTTTTGAGCTAACAAAAATTGAAAAAACTTCTCTGTAGAATGTCAAAATAACCTTAAGTTCAAAATTTGAAGACGATTGGCGCAACCGTTAAGGCCGCAGTCCAAAATACATCCGTACAGACAGACAGACAGACACACAGACAGACGGACAGAATTTTGCCAGTAACTCAAATATGTTTCTCTATCATAGTAATGTCATGTTTGATTGTTATCTCAAATTTTTTAATCTGCACGAATGCATAACTTGCATTATAGCACGCATAATCGCAAGTAAAAATGAACTATTTGGGAGTAATTAAGAAATATACAATAAATAAGTGCTTTCCAGATAGTGGAATTACCCCGTACAACTTTTAAAATTTGTTTTTTTTTTAGTACAGAATGTTTTTCCAAGCATAACCGAATACAAAAATTTCCCTACTCAAAATCATAAATTTATTTCAATTTTTTGATTAATAATTTTTTTTTACCAAACACACCAATGTTTTCGACCTTTTCCCTAAAAATCTATTAATTGTACGATAAAGTGTCATAATCATTTCTGATGTGTACCTTCAACTTTTTTCAAAGGAACCTATTATGTTCGAGTAATTTTGAAAAAAAAAAACTGAATTTTACCCCCCCTCAACCATAAAATAGAGACAGAGTTTCCATCAAAAGTCAAGCAACTATGACGTCATTTATAATCCCTTGTTGGGACATCAAGTTTAATTTATATTAAATAACCAATTTTTCAACTAATTTAGTTTTTCGTTAGCAAAACTACAATCGCACTCCAATAATTCGTTTCGCAACTCATTGATTCCGAGACCATTATAATATCTTGTCATAATTTGACAACTATTGGTAATATGCCATTAAGTTTGACCTTTTCTAAGGCAATCGGAATATTTCAACAACAATGGAGCAACAAATCAAAAAACGTCATGTACCAGCAACGTTGGATTAAGCTAATCAAAAAAGAAAAAAAAATCGAACCAGTCGAACAAAAGATAAACACCACACGAACAATTTACAGCAAAAAAGTATACAGTTCATAATCCCACCAATTATGTTGGTAGCAACATTCCAAGGCCCTGTGTTGGTGCTGTCCAATGGACAAGGAAACAAAAAACCTCTTAACACTGCCAAATTTCAAATTGGCATCTAAAGCGATACGTTATACTGACCCTTTGCCGTTTCAAAAGAATATCTAAACACAATCATTGCTAACTGAATCCTTTGTTTTTGCCATAAAATATTGCTCAAAGACACATCAAGGTCCTTACTCTGGTCAGTGAATATCGGCAGAGATTTTGAAACATTTTGACAGTTTCTTGCGCAATTTTGAACTCCTATCAGTAACAGGGGGAAAAGATTCCCACTAGTAATATAAGTAATAAGTAAGTTGAGTAACTTCGCACACTATGTATAATATAGAACGAATCACCATCAAAGGTCGATAAAGCCAGCAGGAGATCGACATTCATAATGGCATCATCATCGGGCAGAGAGAGCAATTCCAATTCCATCAGCCACCATACAATGGAAGCAAGCGTCAGCCTTGAACTTGCCCGCTCTCACCAACTGTGATTCATGGTGCACGAATGAAAGACCAAAGACAGAGAGAGTGACTTCTATCTAGGGAACACATGTGGCGCGATCGGCCATGATCATCATAATCGTGATCGCATGCGTGATCCGTTCTTCGCAACATTCCTGCTGGGAGCACTTGAGGTTCCCTTTTTTGTCTTGCGAATTAATGCATGAAATAGCATTCCTTTGGTCTCTCTATATGATGTGATGGTGGAGCGAAGCAGTCTTTCTTGGGATTTTGTTGGGGATTTCTGGGTAGTGTGCGGGTGGAATGCGTCGCTGCTGAACGCTGATGCCAGTGATCCGTGATTCCTTTGAAGTTTGCTCATGCGAAAGCACTTTGTTGTCACTTGGCTGTTGAGCGCTAGGAATGCTTGGTTGGGTTTGTTGGGTCTGAGCATAATGTCGGTTCCTTGTGATGCGAGATATTGCAATGAATATTGATATTTATGATGCGAGCGTTTTGTCTTTTGAATTATTTAATTTGTCATCGTCAGTCGCAAGTGTGGTGCGGTGGTTTTGGCTTAATTGGGTGCGAAATTTTAATTTACAGAAGACATTTGCTGTTCGCAAGGACAAGTGACTCTATGGTTCAAGGTTAAATAATGGAACGTATCTGGGCTTTATGTAATTTGCTTTGCAAACATGATCGAAAGAAGAGTTGGTTTTGTCTTTCTGCTCAAAAATTATGAAGGATAAGACAATTAAAATTTTGTTTTAAAGTATAAAGTTATTTTCTATGTAAAAATTGATGTTTGGAGACAGTGCAATTGATACAAGCATTACCAAGTTATATTGTTTGAGTTTTGATTTTGATTAGAACTAAAAGCAGCTGTTCTAGGCGTTGGCTTCTTGACGAGCAGTTGATTAATGAATAAAATAATTTGAATGCTGCTAAAATGAGGTTTAAGTACTACACCAAAAATTAAAAACAAAATGAAAAAGCAGAAGAGAATTGACACTTAAAAAGACTAGGAAAGAATATTAGTACCAAGAATAGATATTCAAAACATGGAAAGATCGGTTATGCAAACTATATAAAGGTGACATCGAAACACATTACGCTATCAAGCAGAATACGACAGTTCAACCTTGGTGAAATAAGACTGTTATTCTACCCCTAACCTGGGTAAAACAAGAACTAGTTATGCTGTATTAGCTAAAATCCAATAAGGCCATTGAAGCAACAATTCTTACAAGGAAACCGAAGATTTGGTTTTGGAAGAAAGCTTGCCCGACGAATGGAACTTCTGCCTTAGCACACTAATTTTTAAGGAGCACTAATGTTTGATGGTGAAATCTCTTCTGCAAAACAGTGTTAAAACCATAAGCCATTCTCAAACTGAAGTGCCGAAGATGGTCCCATCAATATGCACAAATATTTGGTCTCTGACAGCATAACTCTTCTTTTATAAGGCCCCCTTCATACTGATCTTTGTTTATTATTCAAGAGCATAGGTATTACCAAAAAGTAATGAAGTCGACTTAAGTTACTTGAAGAGGAAAATTCTTCAGCAAATTTTTGGTCCCATACACTTAAAGTTACTCACGAACCTACCGCCGGCAGTCATTTCAGATTTTATTTTTCAAATACCTACTGTATATTTTTTAAAAAAATCCTTAAGATTGCAAGGTGGTACATTTATCTAGTTGAACGCTTAAATCCTGAGAAAAATCCATTTTTTTCCGAAATCGTAAATGCTAAACTCTAGTTTCTGCTTTCGAAAACTTAAGCACTATAATTGTATAACATCACTGGAACGTGTCTTATTATCATAATCTTCTTAGACTAATTCAGATCCCCAAACTCTTCTTGTCCTACCAAATTTTCGTCTTACTCAAACATTTTATTATCAATTGGTCAACTCGTTGACATTTTATTGCCACTTATCTGCCTCCTTAACGAAATCGCCCTTCAAAACGCACCCAGCTATCCCATATTTTTTCCATTCCTCCATACCAAATGACATTCGGACAAGAGTTCCCAACCGTACTCCGCTACGATTGCCCGCAGCCGCCATCAAACTTAGCGCTCCACAACTACCAACACCCGCTTGTATTCAATCAAGAGCCTATACTAAATGATATTAAAAAGAAAACATACAACAAAAAAAAAAAAAAAACAATATCCCTTATTTCTTACTGATTTTTTCTATATCTATCTTTGTATCTAAGTATCTCACAAATGCAATAATTTTGCTTCCATCTATGCAGAGCTTAAAGCCAGGTTAAGTCAAAGCAAATAAACAAGACGAACAAAAAAATAATCCGAAGCCTGAAACTAAAAACCCCGCATTCATCGTCGAACATTATATCCAATCCAGCATCCTTAGCAACTCACCCACCACTCCTCACCATCCTGGATGGCTAAGAGGGAATAAATTCACTTCTGAAACAATCCTCCATAAAGAAACATTAGTGAGACAGCAATAAGGTAAAATGGGAAAATATTATGCCATACACCTTTCCAAGATCGCTATCGAACTAATAAAACTGGAGCTCTGGAAGTTGGAGTTGGCGAAGCCTTGACGCTTGGTGGTGCTGGCGCGCTGGGGTGCTGCTATACGTGATGCACCCGATATAGTGATTCGGATTCCAAGGAGAGAGATGCTGACTATGAGATGATATTCCTGAAAAAACACGAACATTGTATCCACTGCATGCAGAGGTGCGGGCACGTTAGACAGTGAGCCACATCCCTTGACAAAGACCAAGTTGCCGTCTGTGTTATAAAGATATAAGGCCAGGTGAAGTCAGGCCAACTATTGCAGCCAGTCAACGTAGCAAGCATGAGTGGTGTTGTATTATCGAAAGAGTTTAATAGATGACGGCGGCGACAATTCATGGTGGTGGATACATGCATGCATCCAAGAATCGCACCAAGTACCAGTATAGAACTGGCATGGAACCAGAAGTCGTAGTTCATATAGAAGCATGGTCGCATATATTCATTCAAAAAGTTGTTAGAAGAGAATATCGGTAAATATATAAAATCAGTAATTATTATTAAAGCAAACCACTCAAAATATTTTTGAATCAAAAACGAAATTTTGGACTTTATTGCGGTTTTGAAAGTCATTTAGGAAACTTATTCCTTTCTAACGTTTAAAATTGCAATGATGTTTTAATGGACATTTTTTTTTGATTTGGCTTATGTCTTCTCGATTTATCTCTCTAATAAACAACTAGCCGTCAGACAAATGATACTACATTGACACCTTGTTCAATATCAAATCCACTAATAGCTTGCTATTTCAATCATTATAAACACAAATTCAAATACATACATATATGCAGATGAACATTCCTATCTTAGTGTTCTTATTGTATTTTAGCGTACACCTCATTTAATAGATAATTAAAAATCCCTTCACAATGCCCATTAATTATAAACCCAAAAACCCGTTCGGGCAAACCAAGTCCATTTCAATTGATTCCATCCAACATCAAATCATTCAATTTTCTAATTTTCAAAAGTCAACAACTACATATAATATATGTATTTGAAAATTAATTGTTTTTCAAAACGTTTAAGCTTTTCCAAAATAGTAATGAAAAAAGAAAAAAATAATAACAATAAACAAGAAAACCCAACAAAAAGAGTCCATCATCATGCCAAAAGTCCTTTTTCAATCAAATTTCACTCAAAAACTATTATAGAATCAATTAAAACACAGACCACAACAAATCGTGCCTAGTTCAAAAATATTTTGGGCCAACCAAATAGAATTTCACGAAGAGGCCACCATGATGTGGAGTTTGTGTTTTTTAATGAAAATTCCTCCTCGCCTGGTGTAGTTATTTTCAAACGTCAATCAAATCACAATGAAAACATAAAAACGATGTATGTTGAACATTTGAAAGCAAACCATCTAAATACAATATGCCGCCTATAAGCATGTGTGCAGACATAAAAATTGTATTTACAAAATATTCTTATTTCGTATTTTACGCATTCAGGGCCGTAACCAATGTTTGGTCTGAGGAGGGGCTTTAGAGATTTCAACAAAAAAAGATTAACATTCTTTTTGATATCATGTTTCAGACAATTATATTTTTCCAAAACTACGGAATGACGTCGTCATTTAGTTTATGCGAAGGCATTTGCGTCAGGATGCCAATAGTATTCCAGTTCAGTTCAGTTATGGACTTTTGACGGAACTTGCAGAGCCAAACATCAGTAATAAAATGGCTCAATATTACCTAAATTAAGAAAGATAGTGGGTCATAAGTTCCTAACTAAAGCCATATTTTCAATGTGAACAGACGTCATGATGGTGTATTAAAATTACCGGTTCATAAATAGTGAGATAGAACACGATTTATACCACGGCAACTATTAATTACAGATAAAACAGACAGTCCCTGAGCAGCGATAGTTAGCGATTTTGGCTAATTGAGCTCAGCTATCACTCTGTAAGCAATACCAGCGCTGAGATCAAATGAAGATTAACTGTTGCCAATCGCGTCTTCTTCGAGGTAAGGAGGCAATTAAGTATATCAAAGCCTTCGTTTGGGAAATTTTAGTGTTATATCTCAGTTCTGCTGAATGGTACAGAGGCATGAATGAGGACAATTTTGGCTGTTTCGAGATGAAAATTCAATACTTATAGTGACGTTTACATATAACGGGAATAAAGAAGAAGATATATCCAACGCCTCAGTTGGGTGGGTAATATCAAGCTTATGAATACAAATACTCCGACCCGGAAAATCTCCGATTCCACCTCGAGAGTCGTCACAGAAGAGAAGAAGTTGGCGTGCGAAAGTTGAAAAAGACCTCAAACAATTTAACATGCAAAACTTGTGGCAGGAAAACCGAGATTGAGCTGACTGAAGAAGCTTTGAAAAAAACAATAAAAAACTCCGCAAAATGCTTGACAAAATGGCGCAACATTATCAAGAGTTGAAAAAAGAAGGCAATCTTCTTTGCGAAGAAAATAAGATGTTGAAAAGTTCCACAGCAGGCTAGTTTTTTTTTTATAATTAACACGCGTACAAGCGACTATTTGTTTTCCTTTTAATGCATTGGTTTTGAATGCTTGCAGATCAAAATGGCAAGGGAAAATCTCGCTGGGTAAACTATTCCAAATTCGTGTTGTTGCTAAAAAAGAATCCCCATATATCATGGTACGTCTGAAATTGGGCTCGAGTGTGAACTGAGGATGATGAGCATTCCTTGCGAGACGAGTATTACGGGAAAAACTTTTAGGGAGAGGAATGCAGCTGGCTATGTTAGAGTGAACATTTTTTATAAAAGAAACGAAAAATAATAATAATAATTGCGTCGGTGTTCGAGAGGGGCAATTGTTTCAGTCGCAGTTCTATTACCTATGAATTTTTACGCTCGATTTTGTATTATATCAAGCAGGTGAAGCGATGTTTGCGAAGCACCTGCACAGAGGCATATCGAGAATATCGAGTACTGATAGCTTTTCGGTTTTTTCCATGCAAGTGCCATTCATGGACAATGGCATTTGGTGTATGTTTAGCTTTAACGACAGAAGACAGCATTGAGTTTTCGAAGCATTAAACTCCACACGATTCCTATTTTCCCATTGTTTGCTGTATAAATCGAAGTTTAATGAACTTGACATACAGCCCCGTTGCAATTATGTTTTGTGAAGCCAATTCGCGTGAAATAAATGTGACGTCTGGAGTGTCCCAATGTAGCCAACTTGGGCCGTTCCTATTTGATGATCTCAAGATATTTTGTAATATCAACTTTTTTACAAGAATGTTTTGATACTCTTGTCAGCTGGTGTAAAAAGAAATAAATGTTGCTAAATGTCGAGAAGTGCAATATTATTTCATTTTTGAGGAAAAAAAGTGCAATAAATGTTGACTATTTTATTGACCCGCAAAAGCTAGTTAGAATTGATGCTGTTAAAGACTTTGGAGTTATAATTGACAAAAGGCTTACTTTTAAACACCACATCGACAAATTACATTCTAAGTCTTGGTATGCTAGGTTTTGTAAAACAATGGTCAAACGAATTTAACGACCCTTATATTAGAAAGGCATTTTATTGTTCATTGGTGGGTTCGTTATTAGAATATTGTAGTGTCATTTGGTCTCCGTTGTATAATATGGATGTGAAAAAAACTTGAATCCGTCCACAAGCAATTTCTGTTGTTTGCTTTAAGGGGTCTTGAATGGAACACGGAATGGAATCGTTAATAAGTGTTTTCATGGCCTTAGAAAGAAGGGATGTTAGTACTACTTTACTTTTAATTGATTTTTATTTTACTTTAACTTATAAGTATACTTACAGGCTAGACAAAAATCTTTAAACTAGCTAAAACTATCAACTTTTGTTAACTTACTGGCCCTTGCGGCTTAAAAATAACTTAAATTTATCTTATTTATGAGGAGTTTTATTTTTCACCCAGACAAATTTAACTAGGTATCTGAACTTTTTGGGATGTTAGCGCTATGGGTCGGTAGGTGGACGGGGTGGATGGGTCACCTTTCTTAGGGACAGGCTGGACAAATGCTATTTTCCATCTTCTAGGAAAGATTCCAGAAGAGTAGGAGCAATGGAAAAGCTTACGCTTTTCAGAATCAGGGGTATACCATCCGGCCAGCGGATTTGTGTATATCAAGATCTTTAAGAACTCTTGCTACTGTACGAGTGCGGAAAAAAATATGTACCATGTAAAAATTTACATTTTCAAGTACAGGAGGGGCAATGTTGATGTGAGGCAACGAGGAGCTGGTAGCGAAATGGTCGGCGAGCAAGTTTGCCTTCTATGAAGAGTAAACAATTGGTTTGTTATTGTCGATGAGCGTTGGAACCGAAGCGTCCGCGTCCAAAGCGAATCTGGCTAAGGATAGCATAATTCACGTATTTGTTTCTGTTCTGAGCACCAGTTAAGTTTTTGAAAGTAAACACAACAATAGAACAAATTCAATCAAGACTTTAATTCAAAGTATACCTTTTGGGGCCAAGATCCATACCAAAGAAATGAGTACAGAGCTTACATGGAATCTTGTGGAAAATAAACGTACTGACCCAAAACGCCAGCTATACTTTACATTTTTTTTTATTTGAAGGGATTAAATTAAAACTTTACCAAGATCGGGAAAAGCATTGATCTTCTTAACTGATCACTCACCAGCCATGTTAATAGAAGTCCATAGTGGGCCAGAAAGTGCGCCATATCTAACAAACAATGTAACTAACTGAAACGGTCTCGTGCAGATTGCAAAGAATTAGAAGGAGTAAACAAATTTGTAAATGTCATTCAATATGCTTGCTGCTTGGTAAAATGCTCCGTCAAACAGCAATTTTCTATCGTAGGAAGTGTCTTATTAGGAATTAAAGAATATTTTATCGAAAAAATTAAAGAACGCAAGAAATGACAATCAGGCGCCCTTTAACCAAAAAAAATTAATAACTTCACCGGTAAACTCAAAAAACAATCCGAAATTAAAGAAAAAATAAGTTTTTAACTTATCCGAAGTACGAACTACTCTCTGTGCAGAACTCTTAAAGCTGTAAAAAACCCAATCAATAAAAATTACTATTAAAACAATCGATGAAGGATGGACTAAACACAAAAAGAATAAGTTTCCCGGTTATTATTTATTACGCTTCTTAGCCAAAATAATTAAAATGTCATATGTAAATAACCGCAAAAACCTTAAAAGATCTGTTCGCAGAGCAAATCGGGGAAAGGGTTACCGGTTACCGAAAAGAGCAACTATTAAAGAAGCTTAAAAAGAGCTCAACACCTGAATAATCCTGTATAATATAAGCTCTTATACGATCCAGGTCAATAGAAAATACCAAAAGTAATCATAGCTCCAAAACCAAAACCGGAAAAAAAAATTCTATAAAAAGAAGGCTAACAGGAAAATATCGTTATTACCGATTGTTTCTAAGGTCTTCGAGATAATATTACTGAAGCGCCTACTTCCAATTGTAGAAGAATAACGGCTTATTTCTGAACACCAATTGGGTTAAAATCTACTCAACAAAAGAGCAAGTAAGTGTATTGAATAACAAAAGAAATTGGAAAATCCCTACAGCGGAATTAGAAATGTTTAAGTGCGTTTCTTGATGTTTCCCAAGATTTCGATTGGGTCTGGCAAGACGGCTCAAAGTGTAAATTAGGACAGGTTTTTCCAAAATAAATTAATTTTATTTTTGAAGTCTCCGAAAAATGGTATTTTTTAGATATAATAAGAAACTTAGTATTCACAAATTTAAAGTAGTAAAAATGAAGGTATTACTCAAGGAACTACACTTGGGCCAGTACTTTTCGTACTTTATACTATAGAAACACGTTTCTCTAAATTTCTTCGTTCTCAGGTTGGATTATAGACCCTTTATTTCTGATGTATCATCGTCACCAGTAAGTAACCAACCGATACGTCCTACTTTGCCATAAGTATCCTGTCTTGGTTATTCTTCTAAAATACTCTCTTCAACTACGGCCCTGTTCTTTTCGATGCTCCCACAATAACTATCCGTCAAATCAATACACTTTTCCCATTATTATTTATATTTGTTTAGTAATTTTGAATTATTGAATAATATATTTGTGTGCAAAATATTATCAACACCAGGTATCTATATACCTTGTCTAGTCTCTATCTAAAATGATGTTAAATAAAACTTCCCTAGCGTAGAAATATGAGTACGTTTAACTACAAAACTATTATTACAAACAGTTCGAGTAGTTATAGAAATTGCAGAACCAATATTGACCGAAATTTATATCGATGCGATATGTGGGGAAATGTTAATCAATTATACCCACATTCCCACATAGACCAGATTGCAAAAGGTTTGATTGGTGATGAATGCGGGTGTAGACCGGGAGAACCAATATTGACAGGACTATATGGTTCCCAAACCCTTGTTTTTGATTATTCCTCTGCATATATGGTATTTATGATGTATATTTGTTTACGTTGGAAAGGACACACAGGTTTTGGTAATTAATTAAAGTTAAGAATTTCGGGTGTGGGTATTTTTTTGGTTCTTTTAAATATTTTATGATAAATACCATTTTCATCGAAATAATTTGTATATTTTTTGCGGAGTATGTGCAATGAATATGGACGGATATTACAAGGGCCTCATTTTGTTAATTGACAGTTGTCTGGATTGTTTTTTTTAATGACTCTCTTTGATGATTTAATTGGGGTGGAAAATGTTAAGTATTAACTGATGGATAATTAAAAATAAATACAGAAGTTTTAATATAAAACATACGAGTGTAATAATTTTTGTGGTTCTCGAATAGATGTAAGTTGAGATCCATTGGAGGATCAAGTGTCGATATTTCTAATGAAGTGACATATTTCCGCATTCTGAACCGGGTACCTACTGTTTTTTTTTTGGTAATATTTTTAAATAAAAATATCCCACTGTATTGGTAATTATTGTTTCATATTTATAAACATAATGGGAACTTACTTACTTCTATAAAGCTTATATTTTCCTCGAACCCAGCTCAAACATTTGTGATATATATTTTTACTTGCGATTATTGATACCATAAGGCAAGATTAGGATTCGTGAATATAAAAAAAATTGATATAACAATGAATGTGACATTACGATAATAAAGAAGTCTAAGAAAGTGATCGGGAAAAAATATCCGTCTGTTTGTCTGTCTGTCAGTATTTATAAGGAGCTGCAGCCTAAACGGCTGAAGCGATTATTTTCAAACTTGGTGAGTGTGATTATTTTGACATTCCCCAGAGGGGAAATTGAAATTTAATTTTTAGACCTAAAAATAACGGTAACTGCCATATGCTTATTTTTCTCGAAAACGGCTCTAACGATTTTGATGAATAATTTTGAGAATTTTTTTGTTGGTATAAGCTATCATTTCATTAGAACCAAATATACGGGAAAAGTCTGTTAACGGTACCTTTCATATAACGGTTTTTTTTTTTAATTTTGGGCTATCTCGGTAACGGCTCTTTGGATTTCTGTCAAATGTTATATTGAAGATCTAGGTAACTTAATTAATTCTGCATATCAAAATGTTGAATACCTTTTTTTTTTAATTACTGTTCATTTTTGATTTTTTTATTTGAAAAATCAATATTTTTAAAACTAATCAAAAAACAATTATTTTAAATTTTATAAATTAATTAACATATGCACATAAGAACAAGTACGTGCGATACAGTCGTGTCATTCATTTTCTTTAGAAAAGCGATTTAATATTTTTACAGCGCAACACGAATGTTATGAAAAAGTAAAAAATTAAATTTTACTTCAATCGCATTACAAAATTGAGGGCCCAGAAAAGAGTTTTACTTATTTTGGTCTTGCTTAGACCAACTATGCATGTTTTTTACTTGCGATTATACATAGGTACTATAATGCATGTTATGTATTAGTGCAGACAAAAAATTGAGATAACAATTAAATATGACATGACGAGAAACATATTTGAGTTAATGGAAAAATGCTGTCCGTCTGTCTGTCTGTCTGTCTGCTTGTCTGTACGAATGTATTTTGGACTGTAGCCGAAACGGTTGGGCCAATCGTCTTCAAATTTAGAACTTAAGGTTCTACAGAGGATGTTTTTCAATTTTTGATTTTTAGCTCAAAATTTAACAGTACCTGCCATATAACCGTTATGTAAAAGCTTATTTTACTCGAAAACGGCTCCAAGAATTTTTGTGAAAAAACTGTTTACTACTGTAGGTAAGCGTATTTTATTCCCCAATTATTTTTTTTATTTTTTTAAAAAAACTTGTTAAAAAAACCGTTTTATTTAAAAACCGCTCCTACGATTTTGAAAAAAATCACACTTTTTTACATTTCTTTAAGAAATAAAATGGCGTTTAAATTATTTCACTCAATACAATTTAACGTACTTTATTCGAACAATCAAAAGTCACAAAAATCGAATAAATGCTTTGATGTCTTACTTACTTACTTAGGTGGCGCTACAGTTCGGGACGAACCTGGGCCTCAACCAACATGCCTCTCCAGTTAGCTCGGTCTTTGGCCAGCTGCCTCTAGTTTTGCACTCCAAGTTGGTTCAGGTCGTCCTCCACTTGAGCGCGCCACCTAAGGCCAGGTCTTCCTTGACTGCGTCTACCCTCTGGGGTGGAATCGAAGATCCTGCGAGCCGGAGCATTGTTGTCCATTCGCTCTATATGACCTAGCCATCTTAAACGTGATATGCGTATTTTTTTGACCAGGTCAATGTCGCTGTACAGCTCGTACAGTTCTTGGTTGAGCCTTCTCCTCAAAAGCCCGTTAACGCAGATAGGGCCAAAAATCCTCCGAAGAATCTTACGCTCGAAACGACTAAGGATATGTTCATCCGCTTTAGATAGAGTCCATGCCTCGGCGCCATAGAGCAGTACTGGGATGATTAGGGTCTTATACAGAGTCTCCTTTGTCTTTCGAGAGAGGGCTTTGCTACTCAATTGCCTTTCTAGCCCATAGAAACAGCGATTGGCAAGAGTAATTCTTCGCTTTATTTATGACGAGATGTTGTTGTCAGATGTTATAGCGGATCCGAGGTACACAACGTCCCTAACTACCTCAAAGTTGTACCTGTCTATTGTGATGTTTTGTCCAATCCGCCGGTGTTGTGTGTCCCTTTTTGTGGACAGCAGGTACTTCGTTTTGGCCTCATTGACTGCTAGTCCCATCTTAGCACGATAGCGCATCACCTTGTCGGAATACTTTTTTGACGTCAAAAGTTTCTGTGAGGTCAGAACCAACCTTGACGGAGCAGCGGGAGTTCTCCATCGTCATCCTGCACAGTCGGACGAGTTTTGCGGGAATGCCAAAACCTGACATGGCTCTGTATAGCTCGTCTCTATAAATGCTATCGTACGCGGCCTTAAAATCGAGAAAGAGGTGGTGGGTATCGATTTGGAATTCTTGGGTGGTTTCCAGGATCTGCCGTAGAGTGAACATTTGATCGATTGTGGACTTTCCTGGTCTGAAACCACACTGATAGGGGCCAATCAGGTTGCTGACGAAAGGTTTCAGGCATTCACATAGTACGGCAGAGAGGATCTTGTAGGCGATATTCAGGAGACTAATTCCTCTATAGTTGGCGCAGGTTAGAGGGTCTCCTTTCTTGTGGATCGGGCAAACGATGCTGAGGTTCCATTCATCAGGCATACTTTCTTTTGACCAAACTGTAGAGATGAGTTGGTGTATGCACTCCACCAGGTCATCTCCAACCGCTTTAAAAAGTTCGGCGGGTAGTCCGTCGGGTCCAGCAGCTTTGTTGTTTTTTAGTTTAGATATTGCTATCCTTACTTCATTTTGGTCAGGTGGACGGAAGTTTTGTCTGTCATCATCCATGTTGAATGGTTCATTCTGCCTGACAGCGGGATTTTGGCCTTCATCGCCGTTTAACAGTCTGCAAAAATGGTCCTTCCATGTACTCAGCACCGACTGTGACTCTACTACGAGGTTTCCATTCCTATCTCTTCAGGCTTCTGTGCGGGATTTTTTTCCTTGGCATGTTCTTTTTACCTGTTGGTAAACGTTGTTTCTGGAGTAGCATCTCTCAATATCTTCGATCGCGCGCTTCTCATGCTCTCTCTTTTTCTTTTGGAGAAGCCGGTGTTCTTCCCGTCTTTTCTGCTCGTAGAGCTCGCGAGCAGCTCTCGTCTTTCTTTGCAGCGCCGCTTTATATGCCTCTTGTTTGGCTGCATGGGCCTGTATGCATTCGTCATCGAACCAGAGATTTCGTGGTGGTGGTCTGGTGAAACCTAGCACATCAGTTGCGGCATCTCTGATGGCTTGTTGGCAGTGTTGCCACTGGTCTCCGGCACTTGATGCTGGTGGTACTGGATTTCTAGAGAGGTTACGGGATATTCGATCGGCATAGGTTCTGGCGGTTTCTTGCGATTGCAGCTTTCCGACGTCATACTTCCTCACAGTATTACTCCGTTGTTGTGGAGTTCGGGTTATTCGCATTCTTACCTTTGCTGCAACAAGGTAGTGATCCGAGTCGATGTTAGCTGCGCGGAAGGTGCGAACATCTAAGATACTGGAGGGGTGTCTTGCATCGATCGCAACGTGATCAATCTGATTGACGGTTCTTTGATCTGGGTGTCGCCAAGTGTATATCGAGATGAGGAAACCGTGTGCTTACAATGGTGACGTTATGTGCCGCTGCGAAGTCAATTAGCCTAAGTCCGTTTTCAGACGTTGTGTCGTGTAGGCTATATTTTCCGACAGTCCTACCAAAGATTTCCTCTTTACCTATTTTGGCATTAAAATCGCCTAGTACGATCTTTACGTCGTATTTAGGGCATTGCTCATATGTTTTTTCGAGGAGCTCATAGAAGTCATCCTTGGTGACGTCATCTTTGTCCTCTGTGGGGGCATGAGCGCATATTAGGCTAATGTTGGCGAATTTAGCCTTGATACGGATTGTCACAAGTCGCTCACTTACGTGGCGAAAGCCCAAGACTTATTGCCCAAGTCTACCGCTTATGACGAATCCGCACCCAAATAAACGCTGTGGTCTTCTTGCACAATCACCGTAGTACACGTCACAGTTTTTCATCCTCCTTTTGCCCGGCCCATTCCATCGCACTTCCTGGATGGCAGTAATTCCTGCTCTGTAGCAGTCTAGGGCCTCCGCTAGTTGTTTGAATGCACGTGATCTGTTAAGACTTCTAACATTTCACGTGCAGATCCGAAGGTCGTTGTCCTTGATTCGTTTTTCCGGGTCGTCAACAGTAAATCCGTCTTTTTCCGAGGCTATTGGTCGCTTCGCAACTTTTTGTTTTTTCCGCGGCAGGGTTGTTAACCCCACGCACAACCCCCAACCTGGAGGGCCAGGTCTTTTGTTGGATTCCTTGGAAAAAAGGAACCGGAGAATCCGGAGTCAGTAACCCACTTCGGGGATATGAGCGCTGCCGTTGGCCCATTAAGGGTTCATCCGCCACCATCTCTATTTCAATGCCCTGTCTTGCATTGGGCGTCTGCTTCGTTGACTGTTGACGCCACCGTTGGTCCAATTGGTTGGGCTCATCCGCCGTACGTCCTCTTTCTGAGGGGCTCGTGCAAGACTTCTGCGAATCGATCAGAACAGTCATTAAAGCAGAGCATTATAGTGTTGCTATTTTTTCTGTGTTCAACACTCGCGCTTATAAGTTTAGCAGGAATGTCCGGATGGACACACCAGTACCCGGTGGTTACCGCGGGGAGGTAAAATAAGCACAATTGATGTGTACGATATAGTTGCAGCGACTGTGCATCACCAGTTTGATACCTTTCAGTGCCTACCCTATTCATACAGCACCCAACCCAGACGCTTTGATGTCTACTTAATTTTTTTTTAAATTTTATTCTACAGTGTTTTATTCTACATATGATTAAGTACGTGCGATACAGTCGTGCAATTTATTTTTATATGCCGTCATTAAAGAAGTTTTAGCTAGGTACCAATATAATATTGATATAACACATTTGATGCGTTAGTGTAATACATAGTTGGATTTAAAATGAGGAATCATTGGACATTTGTTTTAAAGTTCTGAATTTGAAAATGCGAGAAAAACCGATTCCGGCAAAGGTATTCCACATTCGTGTTGTGCGGGTTAATAAAGAATCCTTGTCTTAGACTGTACGTTCGAAGTTAGGCTCAAGGGTAAACGGGTGGGTGTTCCTAGCATTACGAGTTTTAAGGTTGAATTGTGTCAGATGTTGAATGCAGTTGGCTACTTCGCATTGTTGATAGAAATAACGGTAAAATAATAAAAGACAAGAATTTTTACGACGGTCTTCAAGAGGTATAAACGTTTCTGTTATTGTTCTTTTCGTATTCATTAATGTCATTGTTTAAGTTATGTTCAAGAAACTCAAGTGCGTTATGGTACTACCTGTCCAATTATGGGAATTGTACCCAAGTGTTGGCCAAATAAGCGCTTTCTAGACTGTATCGAGATCAAGAGGGGCAAAAATTTGTTTAAACTTCTAAGGAAACCTAGACATCTAGCAGCAATCTTGGCGAAGACGTCGAACATGGGTTGATTCCACAGAAAAATGGTCTGTAATGCAAATTTCGAGAACTGAGAGGAATTGTTATTAGTAATGGCATGGAAATAAGTTTCACTTTCAGACAAAACTGAGTTTTTGAGCATTAAATTCGACACGATTTCTCATTTTCCATTGGACAATGCTGTGAAGATCAGAGAGGGCTTATCATACGCTGCCGTTCCAGAACTGCATCCGAAGATCATGAATGGTAGTCTGGATATGAATATGAAAAGCTTAAACACTTTCCCAGGACAATAATTTATTTATAGTTGATTTAGATATTGGATCGTTGATAATTATAAGGAATAGTATCGGAGACAAAACAGAGCCTTGCGGCATACCAGCATTTATTTTATGAATATTACCAGACTGTCTCAATCCTTATTAGCCATATTTTATACAATTTATTTAATTTCAATGATTTGCTTTTTAAGTATTTTATGTTCTCCCATTGGCTTTGACCCTTTAAAGAAAAAACTTCCACATCAAAAAAATAATCCTTTTTAGATACCTTCATCCAAAAACCATTGGGACAAATTATAAAAACCTCGCCAATATTGCGTACTATACTGTAATCGAATCCAATGAATTTGCTTCATCTAATGCTTAATTCATTAACGGCAATCATAATTGAATAATCGTACGTCAGGCTGAAAAGGTGGGTTATGCCAGGCTTCTACTTATGTATGTACAACTACCTGCAACCAAGTAGTAGGTACATTTGTGTGATTAATCAGTAATGCCACAACACACTTCACGCACATAAATCCATCATAAATAATTGTATGGTAAGCAGAATAATTTAATATTTATGCGTGTGTGATTGGTGTACAGTAATTGGACGACAATGACGAGGATCGAGGACCTGAAGAGCATCCGATAGGCGATGGCTATGGTGGGTACTCTCAGTTTTATGGTGATGCATTTATGCTAATCTGTCATGAATCACAATCTAACTTGACACTTTAATTTTTTTTAACCTTAAACTTTTTTTTGTTCAACCAAACAAGGAGATTTGGGGGCTATTATAATAGGTGGAAACAAAAATATAGGGATGCATCCGGGAGTGGGCGCTGAAAAACCTTCGAACAAATTTCAAAATCAATTGCTGTCTCGCCGTCACCTTTCAATTAACTTTGTTCAACGATTTATTCACTTTTCTTCCGTAAGCTGACAATTTTTTTGACAAGTTTTTTATATCGAGGGGCAAGATGTAGGGAAGACGCCTGTCACAGCACATGTCATCAATGTCAAATTTTCATTTTGGATTATTTTTTTAAGGTGCAGACGAGAATTTCAAATGAGGGATATAAAATATTTACTGCGTTATGCAGTGTTGGGAAATCTAGAAATATAGGCTATGTCAATCAAGAAACTTTTCGAACAGAATGCCAAATTTAAGACTATTTGAAGTGGACTATGTAGTTTGGCAGTGGTCATACGAAATGATTGTAAGTCATTGAAGTATAAATGAATCAGCAAAAGGGAATAGTCGAGAAATATTAAAAAGTATGGTTCGAAAAATCTAAGTTGGGAACCGGCTCCCAAAATTCTTCCTCACAACTTTGAGTTTGCTACCATTGAAAGCGTGAAGTGCGATCTGGTTGCAACTACAGCTTGATGAAAATGAAGATGATGAAGCAAAATAGTGTCTCTCCAATTCATCATCGTAAATAATACTTATGTTAACCCAAAACATTTAATAAATTAGAAGATGTTGAAAATAAATCGGTCCAAAGTTACTGCATATACGTATATAATCTTTAGGAAAAATGATTGATTCGGTGGTTTTTTGTAAAAAGTGAAGACATTTCGAAAGGCCGAGTTAAGAAAACAAATTTTTTTAAGAAAGACAAAGAATCCATTACTATAATATTTTAAGAAACAATATTCGCTTCCTAATTAAGGAGAACGTTGTTTTCACAATTTTTGGCCAACAACACAGCACGACTCTGGGCATATTAACATTAAAATCACGAATTAAATATTTCAAAAGCTTCTGAGCACCCATCGAGTTGGTATATAATGTCACATCTGTCAATTAAGCGACAAATAATTCTACCAAGAGAAATCCTGTATGACTCCTCAACAGAATCCCTGAAATATTTCCAACATCCCAGCGACAATTTTACTATAAAATTTATAGTTTTTTCGACAACAGCATACGTGCAGCAGAAAAAAAAATGATTTATGAATTTGACCAAAATTGGACAAAGTTGTCATAAAACTGAACACGACTCAAGAGTCAAGGCTTGCAACTACCTTTTTTTCTCCCCGATATTGAGCATTCTTGTTGGGTCTCTAATTTTTTAAATTCTCATGTCGAATTTTTATTGATAATAGCTTCCGACATCTGCTTACAGTTGCCTCTATCTACACTGCGACCAAGGACCAAGACCATCTATGACGGAAAAGACAGAGTGTGATGATGCGGTCTGGAGAATCATTAAACCATAATGAAAATTCATTGTGTCCAGGCGCGGAATCCCCTTTGTCCGCGCATTAAATTTATTAATTGACTCGCGAGAGAGGCGAGAGGGAAACCAAAAGACATATTGGGAAGGCTCCTTGCAGAGATCTTCCTAAAAACATTTTGCGTGATGATGTTGATCGTTTATCTCGTCAGAAACCGTAAATAATATTGAAACGCGCGTAGAACTTAAGTACTCGAACGTGGACATCAGTTAGCCTAAAGCAGAGGCGATCGAAACCACACAAAAAAAAACACAAGTCTACATCTACTCCTTCAAGCGTTCGCGATTCCATCAAAACCATCACGAAGATGTTCTTCTGTTGATGATAATGACAACCAAGTAGAACTGGTTAGAAGCGAGATGTTTTCTGGCAAAAAAAAAACCAAAAGAAAACTTCCAGAATTGATGACTTCAAACCTGATGCAAGGAGCTAGTTAAGACCGATTGACGAAGAAAACCCATCAGAATGATGCTATTACTTGTTACGACTTTTACCAGTTGAGGTTCTAAGTACAATTGTTGGCTTGTTTAGCTACTGTTGATGGCATATGCTATTGATGATACTTCCCAGTTCCGTGCCAATGCCAATCGATGCTGAGATGTTTTGTTCTATCTAAGAGATAAAATGATGCAATTAATGACATGTCCGAGGAGAATAAATTTATCAAAATCCAATGAGCACTTGTCGTCGGTTGAAGGTAAAGTGTATAGAGTGTCATAAAACACTTAATGTGGATGGCTCAAGTGTTGCCAGGAACTTTTTGATATAAGGCATTTTGAACTTATGCAAAATTGATTTTTTTTAATTGTTTGAAATATATTAATGCTAAAAACGACGTGTCGTTTTTAAGTTCTGTGTTTCGAGAAAAAGAAAACACTTGTGAAACACTTGGCGAGAACGTATATCAAAAAAATGTTTCTAAGTTTCCCATTTAACATGGAATAATTGTATTATTTCAAAAGCATGTTTTGCAAACAAAAATATTAAAATATTCAAAATTGTATGGAACGTTATGAAAGTTTTTCAAGAAAATTTTGCTTTTTGGGAAAACGAAAAACAAAATATTAATTCAAACCAAATCGTAACAAAAATCGTTCAGGTAGCGAATATCCTTTTTCAAATTTTTTAATAAAATCCTTAAAGAACTTACTCTATTAATGAAACTCAAGTTGTTTGGATTAAAAAAACTAATTCTTACTCGACATTGTCTTCAGAGAAAATTTCTCAACACCTCTCACATTTCAGTTTGACTACCCCATCGGATTCAATCCTGGATCTCGAGAAAGCTTTCAACAACGTTTGCACTAAATCTCTTATAAATGAACTTAACCATCGGAACTCTCCACGCCTATGGATACACAATTTTTTTTTCTTCCAGGAAAATTTTTTTGTCCGAATAGTCATTATTGAGGATCATCAGAGCTGAATTCGCTCAAGGACAAAAGCTTGAACCGTTCTTTAACAACATCTTTGACATCAGATCAACCACCCGAACCATTCGCGAGAACCTGCACTATGTGGTCGAATGTCTGAAGTATATTTCATCAATGTCCCTAATCATATTGCATCTAAGAAGGTTAAAACTCGCCTCATTGGGCATAAAGTTCAACAATGATAAGGTGTGATCCAGAGGACCAAGTTTCTGAAGAACCAATCATTCAGCTCGTAAATGAAGAAGCATGTTGTTTGCGAGACTACTGCATGGGACATCGATACATCCATACACGGACTGCTTTTAAAAAAGCCAATTTCGCGATATATCGACATCACTTATTATTGAGGAAAAGAAATGTCCTGAGCAAAAAGAAGAAACTACCTACTAACAAGCATGTGATAAGACCCTGAAATACAGTATTGACTTATTCTCAGCTGGAAAACCAACCCATTCATATTGACCAATTAAGTTGACGGCAACCGGAAGCCTGGTTCATTTTTAACAAACAGGAGAGCTTTTGAAGTTTCATTGCAAACTTTAATTTCAATTTTCAATTTATTTTATTTCAAATCAGTGTACAAATAAGATTGAGTCTTTTATAGTACGGTTAATTTAGGTTACATTTTATATAAAAAAAATCAAATAATTAAATATTATACTAGATACATAATAACAATTTAAATTCCTTATTATATTTACTTTATAACGGGTGATTTTTTAAGAGCTTTTTAAAAAAAAAACGCATAAAATTTGCAAAATCTCATCGGTTGTTTATTCGAAACGTTAGATTGGTCCATGACATTTACTTTTTGAAGATAATTTCATTTAAATGTTGACCGCGGCTGCGTCTTAGGTGGTCCATTCGGAAAGTCCAATTTTGGGCAACTTTTTCGAGCATTTCGGCCGGAATAGCCCGAATTTCTTCGGAAATGTTGTCTTCCAAAGCTGGAATAGTTGCTGGCTTATTTCTGTAGACTTTAAACTTGACGTAGCCCCACAAAAAATAATCTAAAGGCGTCAAATCGCATGATCTTGGTTTTCCCTTAAAATGGCCATAGAATCGGGAGCTGTGTGGCATGTAGCGCCATCTTGTTGAAACCACATGTCAACCAAGTTCAGTTCTTCCATTTTTGGCAACAAAAAGTTTGTTAGCATCGAACGATAGCGATCGCCATTCACCGTAACGTTGCGTCCAACAGCATCTTTGAAAAAATACGGTCCAATGATTCCACCAGCGTACAAACCACACCAAACAGTGCATTTTTCGGGATGCATGGGCAGTTCTTGAACGGCTTCTGGTTGCTCTTCACTCCAAATGCGGCAATTTTGCTTATTTACGTAGCCATTCAACCAGAAATGAGCCTCATCGCTGAACAAAATTTGTCGATAAAAAAGCGGATTTTCTGCCAACTTTTCTAGGGCCCATTCACTGAAAATTCGACGTTGTGGCAGATCGTTCGGCTTCAGTTCTTGCACGAGCTGTATTTTATACGGTTTTACAGCAAGATCTTTGCGTAAAATCTTCCATGTGGTCGAATAACACAAACCCAATTGCTGCGAACGGCGACGAATCGACATTTCACGGTCTTCAGCAACACTCTCAGAAACAGACGCAATATTCTCTTCTGTACGCACTGTACGCATTCGTGTGGTTGGTTTAATGTTTAATAAAGTAAACTGAGTGCGAAACTTGGTCACAATCGCATTAATTGTTTGCTCACTTGGTCGATTATGTAGACCATAAATCGGACGTAAAGCGCGAAACACATTTCGAACCGAACACTGATTTTGGTAATAAAATTCAATGATTTGCAAGCGTTGCTCGTTAGTAAGTCTATTCATGATGAAATGTCAAAGCATACTGAGCATCTTTCTCTTTGACACCATGTCTGAAATCCCGCGTGATCTGTCAAATACTAATGCATGAAAATCCTAACCTCAAAAAAATCACCCGTTATATAAACATATTTTAAATCTAAATAAAGAACACGAAGAAGCCTGTTTTATTCTTCCATGAATTAGTAATTAGTTATTATTTTTTCCATTTTTACAATTTATAAAAAGCCGTTCGTCCCCTATCATTTTCTCCTCTTCCCGTTTATCACCAACCATATTTGTTATTTTACTTTATGTTAAGAAAAGTGAAGTCTAATTGCCTTCTTAAAATGTGCAGTACCTATAATTTTCCTCATTGTTACTGGCGGAGAGTTCCATAGTTTTGTAACATAAACAATAAATAGGCGCGAAGAATTCAAGTAGTTGTAAGATGGTGTTACAAGATTCAGAGTTCTAATAGATTGGGTAAAAACAAGCTTTTTACAAATGTAAGGTGACTTTCTATTTTGAATGATCTTGTGCATAAAGATACAACATCTCACCTCAAGGAAATGTTGAAAAGAGCATCCTAGGACCAGTTTATGGTAATGTGATATGTGTTCATGTCTCCTGAGTCCATATATGTACCTTATCATATCATTGAATGCGACAAGAATTTATGCTGAGAATGAGAATCAAGTTTGCAATACACAACATTGGCATAGTCAATTAGAGAAACAAGCAATGTTTTAACAATTCTCAATTTAGTGTTTTTGGGGGTTAGGTTTGAAAACAACCAAAGCCTGCGCAGTCCACCATAAATGGTAGAATTTGCCTGATCTTCAGCCGATAGAGAAGTATTTATCTTATTACCGAGACTGTTCACACTTTTCATAAACTTAAGAGTCACCTGAAGAAGATAAACAGAAGGTAAATTCAAGGTATTTATTTACTTCTTAGAAATCGACATCAATTGTGACTTAGATGGATTAAGTGTTAGGCCGTTGTTTAGGGACCAATTGGAGATTGCAAGGAGGTCCTCATTTATCCTAAAAATAAGATCCTCTTGTAAGCCAACAGGGCGTGACAAATAAATTTGCACATCATCAGCGTACAAGTGAATTGAAACATTTGAACAAATTTTAGGTAAATCATTAATAAAAAGACAAAATAAAATTGGCCCTTAAATGGAGCCCTGTGGAATCCGCATTTGCAGATTCATAAATTGAGATATCCCCTGATCAACCTTAACTCTCTGGCTTCTATTAGATAAATAATCTTTTATTAATTGCACTGATCTGTCGTGAAAACCAAAGTATCTCTTTAATTTCAAACAAAGTATTTGATGATTTACTCTGTCAAAGGCTTTCGAGAAATCAAGCAAACACAGAACAGTCTCATTATCAATACTGAATCCGAATATCATCAAGCACCTTTATCATTGCAGTTTGACAACTGTGATGAGCTCGGAAGTATGATTGATATAAAGATAACAAATTAAACCGATCAATGTGACTAGTGATCTGTGCTGCCAGAATCTTTTCAAAAACATTTGTCAGACAAGGCAAGATACTAATTGGACGGAAATCAGAGCACGAAGTAGGATTATTGTTTTTAGCTATCGGGATGATCTTAGCTAGCTTCCAGCAATCAGAAAATGATGATGATGTTATGCGATAGTTTATGAGTGAATACGGGTAATATATGGATCATAATCATTCTGATAAAACTAATAGGGACGCCATCTTCTCCAACTGCATCAGACTTAATTGACTTTAAGCTTTCAAGCACCTCATGTTCAGATACCACCTGAAATTCTAGTTTCGTTGTTGTTACAAAATTTGCTTCATTATTCTGTATAAAGTCAGTTTGTGGAATTCCACATGCTATAAAGCTCCTATTTAGTTTATCTGGGTCAGGAATGTTATGAACTACTTGCTTTCTTCCTATTCCAATAGAACGAAGATTATTCCATAGCCGACGAGAAGATTGGTTTGTATCTAGATTTGATATAAAAAATCATTTTTGGCTCGGCGAATCACAAAAGTTGCTTTATTTCTTGAGCGGCAAAAAACTCCCAATTTATATCTCCGCTTAAATTAGAAAAAAGAACTCGATAACCTTATAAACGTCGTACCTGCTTATTTACAATCAAGTGCTTATACCCCTATTGACGTATGGAACACAACGTTGGGTGTTGCACCAAAACAAACATTTCATATCAAAACCAAGCCCTCATACATACGAAACAGTGATTTACACAGAGACTTGGTTACGCAACAAAAACTACTAGTACAGCGTAAAAATCTTGACCTGATTAACATATGATTTTTCAAAATTATTTTGTAGTCTGGTAACACCAAACATCTTTTTACCCAAGGGGGCTATAAATTAATGCCTCCCCTCTGACAATGCACGCTGCAATCATTACGTACCAATCGATCGAGTTCTATAACTGCACCATGTAGGACGATCGCAACAAACATCACTCGGTCGCATTCCAGCAATGGGATATAATATTATTGCATTTGGAAAAAGTGTTTTATCACTGTGATGATCAAGGGGAATTATGTCAAACAAGGACAAGGTATCGTGTTCATTTCGTTCGTCAAGACACAGAGACACAGAGACACAGAGCTGTCCATTGTGGCAAGAAACAAAAAATCACCAACTGAGAATACTTCCCAAGTTCACTTAATATACCATTTTACAAAGACAATCGAAGCCAACTCTGGTCCCTGATAAAGTCCAGCTATATTGTGCACTTAGTAAACATGTCTGCCCTGGCAAGATATGAATCGGTTGTGCACACAAAATGCCTTTTCCAATGCTCCATCTATCTAAGGGCCTTCTTCGGATGGTTCCTTAATGTAAATCCAATCGAATCTCATTACCAAACAAAATTAATATTTTATTTATTTTTTTTTTTGTTCGTTCGTCCTCTTTTGTTGCTGATGTGCTGCACTAATAAAAACATCCGCACTCAAATGGTCGAAGCATTACTAAAATGACAATAAATTACCAGATCAGTGCGGTGCATCTAGAGAGAGCTTCCAGAGAGTATACTGTCACAGCTAATGTGATTTATTTCAGTATTAGTAACCAGAAATCGATCCATTGGATCCGGCCCAAAAAGGCGGCAACGGGAAGTGGTGGACTAGTAACTAGTGATGGCGATGGCGGTCGCAAGACTTGGATTGAGTGAGTGCGCCCCACGGTGCACATTTACACTCCTTGATTTCCTTGCCGAGCGAAATTCGCATTGAACTGATGATGCTCCTTTGTATTCTGCTCATTGATGGCGATGGCTATAAAACATTACAAGTACCATTTTGTAAAATAATAAATATATATTTATGGCAGACAGTTGTTGTGTGTGCATCCTTAATGTGACGACGATGATGCTGGCCGCAAAAATATACAACAATGCACATTTAATTTTTTTATTGTGACAAAAAATCGTCTTCTTGTCAAAACCCACACAATCACAAGGCATAAAATGCCAAGGAGCACCCTGGCAATAAAAGTGTAAGAAGCACGTTTAAAATGCTCCTTGACAGCAATGCCAGATGAAAGGATAAAACTTAGATGTTTCTGAATTTTTCAAAGAAGTTTTTATCAAACGCCTAGACTTTTATGAAATCTGAAATCAATTCGAAGGGGAAGATTGCTCCTATAGTATTTTGGACTTCTTTAAAGTATAAAAGGGCATTTTTATTCTGTATCCAACAGATAAATAACTCATTTGGTATAAGGAAACTGCTGGCCACAAAAAAATGCACAACAGAAATATTGTTTAAAAAACTTAAACCAAATATTGCGACATTGCGAATGTCCAATGATGTAGCACATATCTTAGCTAATGAGGCGTTCACCCTAATTTTTGAAAAAGCATAAAATACACAAAAGGATACGTGTAGTGTGAAACCAGTAGTTAATATATAACAAGCATTAAAATTGCGTTTCCAATAATAGTGTTTTGGCTTTGAAACGCTCGAGGGCAATTTTGAATTTTGTTTTTATTTCATTTTAATATTTTCGTGACCCTTTTCGTAAATTTACTCAAAACCGCCTTGGGAATACGTTTAGAACGTAGAAGCCTAAATTAAGATAAACAAAACATGTCGTTTTTAAGGTAATGAAAATCTTTCAAACGCTCGGAGCGGATTTTTTATTTTTCATATAATTTTTTTAATAAACCTGCTTTGAAATAAAAAAAAATGGTTTTCGAATTCTTCTTTTGTCACCTTTAATTACAAAACGAATAACACATAACTTTTACAATATGTTAAATTATGTTTTCTTCAATGATTTGAATAATTGAGGAAGTGACTTCTTTCGAATTTTGATGATGCCCAAATATTTTTTTTCTGGTTTCGAATTTGCTAATCTTTGAATCTCAAGTCGATATTTTGGGTGCAAACATGATTTTATTATAAAATAAATTTTTTAAAAGTATTTGAAGGCATTTTTTTAAAAACTCCATATTCCATATAGCTAAGCCGTTTCTATCAACAAACTGTAAAGGATTTTTCGGTGTGTTTTCTGGGAATGTCTTAAGAATATTCGCTATGTGTTCAGCAAAAAGTTCAGACTGCTGTTTCTGTTTTCCAACCCATTTAACAAATTGAGATTTTACTTCCGGCTTTTGAGTCAGGATTCTTTTAAGGCGCTTGGCTGCTTTCCACAAGAAATATTCGCTAAAGAAGTGTTCGTAGACAGACTTCTTAGGTATTTTCTAAGTCAATCATATTTGATCTCTTTTTCTAAGTTCATTATTAAGATGATTCCAAACTGCCTTACCATTTGTGAGTTTCGTAGTTTGATATTTTATTCAAAGTTTTTTTTATCTAATATGAGCACCTTTATTTCGACAGGATATTTTTTTTCTGTTTTTTGAGTTCGAAATAGTTGGAGTACTTTCTTCTTCAGCCTTTTTGCACGACTTCACGCCAACAATAAATTGTTCTGCCTAATGATCAATTTATTAAATAGTTTTCATAGGTTATGTTTAAAAACTACATTTTCTATTATTTCTACTTTATTCAGTAAAAAAAACTTACTAGAGCATGATTTGGTGAAAAATCGTAATAACCTTCGACATTTCACTGGTCTGCAACGAAAATCATCTTTAAACCAAATAACACTTTTCTAGAGGTTTTTGGAATGCTGATTCCGAATCCGAAGTGAAGTTAAAATTGCTCAACACGTCTCGTTGTTGAGATATTTCGATATAAACAGGTCAAAAACACGTTTTATTAGTACATTTGACGTAAAATTTCTCAACCGGTAAACATTTTTTTTGCATAACTGCAAATGAGGTCTAAGAGAACGCCGTTTTACCTTTCTAAATCATTTTAATTTTTTTTTAAATTCGTTCTAATTTCAAAGATATTGTAAATAAAGGTGAATATATTTGTAGGACACCAAATACGAGAACTTTTTAAGGACCCAATTTTCAAAGCTTAGCTTACTGAGACCGAAAAAAGGGCATGGAACGCTTTTGTAGAGGTGTGTACAAATTTTCTTGGAAATAAGAGAAGTGAAAACTATAGAGAAATAATCGAAGAACTGCTTGGCTCTTATAAGGCTCTTAAATGCAACATGTCCCTTAAAATCCATTTTTTTTTACTCCCATTTAGATTTTTTTCCCGGTTAACATGGTGAAAGGTTTCATAAAGATATGAAACATAAAAAAAAGAAGATATAACGGGAAGTGGTTAGAAGCAATGCTGGCAGATTTTTGCTGGTCAATTAATCGTGAAACGCCAATGGAAAAAATGAAGAGAAAGAAAACTACTAAGTACAATTTTCATATGTAAAGTTATTGAATGGATTTTTAAGTTTGTTTTATTTTTCAAATTACTTTTTTAATGGGGTATTTTGGTTGAATTGATGTTTTTATTTTTATTTGTAAAATGGTTTTGTTAAATTTAGTTTTTTATACATAACACTCAGTGAAATATATTAATGGAAAACAAACTTTGAATGTTTTACGCTTAGTTGTTTCTTATTTAAAGGCCTCCAATTAAAGGTAACTTTACATAGTGGACTTTATGGATATCGAAGGTATTCAAATTACATGTCCTCTAAATTTGAACTGAATAGATACAACGGTTTAATTTTTTTTACCAAGTTAATAGAATCTAAGACGGGTCTATTCCACAAACAAATCATATTTTTCAAAAATCAATTTAAAAAAAAAACGGTAGTTGATAGAATTTTTCTGAAACCAGATTCAGATTCAGAAAAGTGTAACCTTTCATAATTTCAAAAAATTATTTGAAGGACAAAAAAAAATTTATTTTGCAGACCAGTGTTATCTATGATTTTGTTTATTACATTTAACCGCCAAAAAATCAGTAAGTTTTGGTATTTTATAAAGATCAGATGGCCAATATATAAGCAAACCAGAATTAAAAAAGAAAATTTAAGAATAAACTAACCAAAATCTTTAACTTCGAAAAAAATACACAATTTTAACAAAATTGTTCCAATATTTTAAATGTTTCTTCATATATTAGTAGTTGTTAAGTTAAGGGTTTAAATAAAAATTATGGATCTAACAACCTTGATAAAGGTTTTGTAAGGTATTTTTTACGGTTTTTTTTTTTGTTGGTTTTGAAACTTTTATAAGTTCAGATCGTGCTATTCTTCTTTTTGTTGCTTGTTTTTGTGATCATATTGAAAAAGTTATGTGGTATTCGTGTTGGTTTTAAAAGTGATAAGAAAACATTAGAAAATAAAAAAAAATAATAATTCAATACCGGATTATTCAAAAAAAAAAAAAAAAAAAAAAAAAATACACTACAAAAATCTTCTTCAATCCCTTCAAAAATCTATTCATTACCTTTAAATTGACATATCCAGATTATCTGGTTTAATCCTATATTTCATATTCTACACGAAAACCCAGAGTGGTTTTTAAGCTTTTTTTATGAAACGTATCACCGAAATATTGAAATAAAACGAAAACAAAACTAAAAAAAAGTCTCAGACATTTCAAAGCTAAAATACCATTCGTGGATACGCAGTTTAATTTTTTGTAATACATTAAGGACTTCATTCTACGCGTAAAAATTTGTGCAATTTATTTTTTAAATACCAAGGGAGGAGGCCTCTTAAGGATATTGGCTTTTATTTTCGAAATATTTTAAGAGACATTAGGAAATTGGGATATCCACACCAACAGAAACATTTCCGAAAAATTTATTATGATTTTTTTGTAAATAAATTGCACGACTGGATCGCACGTACTTGCTCATATGTGCGGTCACGTTGTAGAATAAAAATTTAAAACAAGGCTAGGTATAGGTATACCTAGATATAAGCTATAAGGTACATTTAACAATTATTTACTTTTTGAAATTAAATTAATATTAAAATAGGTAGCTTAATTATGTTTGGTGGATCGATAAACTCATGTTGGGGGTATTCATGGAATTTATTTAGGATAATATGTAACTACCTATAATAATGTTGGAAGGAAGGTAGGTACTAAAATTGAGATACCTATTCTAACCACTATGAAGCGATTGGGCATAGACAATATTAAAACTTAACACATTGGTTTATTGTATGCAGGTGTACAATTTTGTTTTCTTGATTGAAATTTTTTGCATTCAGTAGGTAATCGAGTATTTTTACTTGCAAGTGATTCGTGAATATTAAAAACATTGAGATAACAATCAAACATGACATTACGATCATGGAGAAGTCTAAAAAAGTCATTGACAAAAAATGTCGGTCTGTCTGTCTGTCTGCCTGTCTATCCGTCCAGGTGTATATCAATCTGCAGCCTAAACGGTTTAAGCGATTGCGTTCAAATTTGGTAATCGCTCGAACGATTCTGAAATGAAATTCTTTTTTTTTTTTGAAAAACTTTTCGAAAACATGTTTGAACATGTTTTAAATTTTTTTTGAGTGTAACAATTTAAATAAATCTATAGTTAAGACTAGTAGAAAAATTTCAAAAAAAATCTATAGTTTCATTTTCAAAAATATTCAAAAAACAACATAAGTTTTAAAAAAAAAATATTAAAAATTAAAAAAAATGTTTTTGAAAATGTTAATGAGAAATAATATTAAAATCATAAAACACTACATGTTTTGAAAATTTCATCAAAATCCGTCAATTAGTTAACGAGAAAATCAGATTTTAAAAAAACCGGTCATATGGCATGTACCGTTACAAAACTTTTTCTGAAAAATCCATTAAAATCCATTAAATTGGCCCAACCGTTGGTATAGGCGAAAACTATACGGACCGACAGATAGACAGACGGACGGAATTTCCGGACCCACTTTTTTTGACTTCTCTATCATCGTAATGTCATGTTTGATTGTTATTTTCTTTACGAATGCTTAGCTAAAAAAAGCTCTTGAAAGTAGAGTTTTCGAATTTTGGATTTGGAACCTTTTTTCTGGTTTTGTAGTCAGCGAAAGTCTGAATAGAAATAAAAACAAATATCCATTATTTTTTTTTATTAAGGAAAATAGGAAAGGTTTTTCTACAATATTTCGGAAATTTCTCTAACTTTAAAATTTTCGCAGAAGCTCCTTATGGAGTCAAGTCCTTAGGACTTATACTGTCAACCATTCCTGTCTGTGCGGTTTGAATGAATTGGAGCTAAGGGTACTTTAGTTACCGACACATCCAAAATGCCTACATGAGATACAATATCAAATCTAACTCTTGGAGACTTTATCATATCTTTGAAAGAAGCAGTGATGAAATAAATCAAGGTGACTCTGGGGGGAAATCGAACACAGAACACTCGGTAAAACAGTCCGGCATACTAACCACTATGTCATGAAGATACTATACCTACTACATTATCAAAAGATCTCATCAGTATCTGTAAAAAAAACTTTTTTTAAGGAACTAAATAAATAATATTTGCATATGGAAACACTGTCCTTTCCTCGGCCATCATTGCTTCCAGCTTCCTATGGTTAAACAACGGCAGTATATTCAAACCTGGCGATTTAAGCACTCCACCACGGAAGATTGTTGCGTTCGCTAACATCTCCCACAGCATGGTGGTCATAAAGTAAATCCTTAAAAAGGAGCAATTTTTTATCGCTATCAGAATAGATGAGTACTGTGTTGTGTGTATGTGTCTATAGCAATGTTGGGCGTTCAAGTGAATCCTGGTTATAAACAAAACAGTCATAACTTTTTTAACGGTCCGTTTGAGGAAGTGCATTAACATCAACGCCACAGTCTGTGCTGTGCGGAAGCAAAAGTACACTTTCCTTAAGGATTATAAAATGCAACAAACGATGCACATTGTCCTGGTTCGTAGAATCTTAAAGCCATCGAAGCAGAAATGGGCATAATAGTCGCGGAGATTATCCTGATTTTTTTTTGTGTTGGCATTCTTATGGGTGGTTATGCCCTCTCTAACATCAGGTCAGTGGGTTTTATAGTCGGATTCTTGGGGTTCAAGTATAGATGTGATGGCTGTTATATAATTTTTTTATAATGGTACACTTTTTCTTAACATTTTGAAAGAAGATTTAATGTTTAATGATGTCTTTTGGAGTAATAGAAGATTTACTTGTCGACTTCTTTTCAGAATTTTCTTAATTTTTAGTTTCCTTTTAGTATGATGACTGATTTGAGTGGATCAAACAAATTATAATGAGGTTTTTAAGACCATACATTAAATTATATATTTTCTTATGATTTCTTATGATGAAACATAAACCGTATTATTCTTTTTTTTAACATCATTCCAAGGAATCTATTAAAGGACAATTTTTCATAAGAAGACAATTTTTCATAAGGCTTTTTTTATTAAATACATTTTGATTTCTCAGCAGTTCAGTAGTAGTGTCCTATTTATCAAAGATATATCCTTTTTTATCATAAAAGAAGTGGATGGCTCTTCGGCATAGATTCCGTGTCCTTTGTAATATAGCATTTTACATACTACTACGTTTGCTATTCTTTTTTTTTACCTTAACTATTGAGTGGACCCAGTGGAATCCTTGAACCTTCATAAAGAAGCATGTAAGTTTCTCGTAAAATTGATATCCTTTAACTCCACCTCCACCCAGACGTTGCGATACGATAAATTTAAAGGGTCGACTTCATAAAACATATGACGCTTCCATAAGCACTGCAAATATTTTATAAAATGAATTCCTACATTTCCTGTTCCTTTATGGCCAATGAATGATATTTTTTTTCGCCTGTGAGTAAAAATGGCTTACGATTCACACTCATTTCGAAAAAAAAATTCTTACATCCTTATTTTCTGAATAAGTTTTTGTGGAGATGACTTGCAGAAGATCCAATTTTAAAGTTAAGTGCACCTTTAAAGAATTTTATCGTACGGCAAAACCAATCCCACTTTTTTTTTGTAACATTGACATAATAAAAAAGATTCATACGTCCGTTTCAGAAGTGACAGGTAATTTCGATAGATGTCAGATATTTTTCAACCTACTTTTTTAATTTAAAGGAATAAAGTGAGAATTCTTTACCCAACCAGAGTTAGCTTGGTGTATATTAGTCATCACTGAGCTTATCCTCAGTGAAATATGTGCCAGAGTAAATTCGAAAAGTTCTGTTCGATTAAGGCATCATCCGGTCGCCAAGAAATGGAGTGGTGTGCGGGTTGCTTTGTCTGTTTTGTTTTGTTGGTCCAGTCCACAAATTAATAATTCGTCACACCTCAGAGTTTAATTTAGAAGACTGAATTCTATTTCTCAGAAAAAGATTTCAGAGGCGAAATTTTGTTTAATTACAACAACATACGGTTCAGATAAATCGTGCCACTGTTACCGCGAACAACAATAAACACTCACTCAACTGCCAGATTATGCCTTATTTGTTTTACATGGAGTCATAGAATTGTACATTCATAGATTCCATGGAGGGATTAGAGTAGCTAAATTGACTCATCGTTATTCGAGTTAATTTCATAAACCGATTGCAACAAACAAATTGAGGGATCAACGTCAGTAGTTGAAAACTAAGCTCAAAAAATCCAAAAACCTAATAAGCGATGGTCTTTCAATGCATGCGATGTGTGTGGGTGACTTTCATAGTCGAATCTCGAATGACAGTTGAAGTTGAATTTAGATTAAAAAAGGTTTCGGTAGTAATATAAGAGGAGATTCAGCAGTCAGCAGATTCATTATTCAGTCTTAACAATCGTTTTCTAATTCAGAAATCAGAACAGTACAGTACAACAGCGTACCGAGTAATAAGGTAAGGTTTAGTTATTTTAGGATTACTTCCTGAAATAAGTAGACATTTCACGATTTCTTTAAATTCGGATTAGTTTACTCAGTTTTTTTGAAAAAGTAATTAAAAATAGTTATGTTTTATTCTTAACCTTATCTTTAATTTTTAAATATAATACCGAACAAAAATAAATTTTAAAATATGTTACGTACAAAAAACAAACAAAATTAATCGAAATGCAATTCTTTAACATATTTTCTTTAAAATATAATTTAATAAAAAAAACAACAAAAAATAACAATGCTCTGCCCCAGGATCATGAGTGAAATAAAAAAAAACTGTTCTCATGTTTTTGACTCTAGAAATCGATTATAAAAACGATTCAAATAAAAAAAAATAAATATTTGGACATAATTATTGAATTTGCAATTAACATGATTTTGGATCGCTATCCATAAAATTTTAGAATCTTATCAAATACCGTAACCTTATAACCTTGTAAAAATGTGCCCCTTATTATGTAATATTTAATTAATATCTATAATGTTCCATAGAGCCAGAAAGTCCTAAGGATGTTTCATAGAAGACATTTTCGAACGGTTTCAGCTTCATCGGCAAAGCTGATTTAACTTTCCAACTGCTGGATTTATAAAGCAGAACGGATTATACATTGGAGCGAAACAGTAGTAGCTTAGTCCTTAAGATAAGAGATTTCTATTTTTGATATACTGAAAAAAGAATTTCCTTACCCCATACGGCCGCTGATATCTTGTTCGCTTCTGCCTTCAGTAGAGATGAGCGAGCAGGCATAAGTAACCCGCATTATTTAGAGGTTTCATTGAAGATGTGGTAGTGCCCCGTGGCTTAGTGGTTAGTGTGTCAGACTGCTAAGCGAATGAGCCTGGGTTCGAATCCAGTTTATAGCCACCTTTTTTCTGGGGTACTGCCTCTTGCGAGGAACTGACAAAACCTCCAAGAGTAAAATATGTCTCGAAAAAGTGCATCTCATGTAGCTGTTTGGGCTCGACGGTAAACTGTAGGTCCCTTTCATTCTCGCAGATTTAACAACACACACACAGGAATGGTTGAGAGTGTCACTAGGCCTTGGCTCTTAAGGAGCTGTCGCGCCCATAAATTTATTTATTTATTTATTCATTGAAGATGTCAGAGTCCGGTGAATAGCTAAGTATGCTGTCAAGGCTACGCGCTGAAGAAATGCTTATCATCAACAAAATAGTAATGGCAACAATATGCAGCCCTGTCTGACTCCGCTTTGGACTTCAAACTCACTTGACAACCTACATTTGTGCGAGCCGAAGGACTTCAATACTACTTTCTTTAATATCGGTTAGTCTTTTTGGCTACCAAAATCTGCCATTAATTTTTCAAAGTGACTTACTGGTAAGCGCATTACTCAAAGTATATTCAGGGCGTAAAATATTTCTATTAATTTTGGTGTTATGTGGGTCAAAAATGTCACTTAGGTGGACCAGATTAACTTAGATTAGATACTGTACCTTGAAGGATGTCCACGGTCACATTTTGGAATACTAACAATATAAATCCCGAACATATATGAGAAAATGTGCTGAACCAAAAACAGCCAGGGAGTTGAAAAAATTATTGAAAATACGCCAATAGGTAAGTACAGTTTACGGGAAAGTTACGATCAGGGCCTATAACACAATACATAAAGTGCTTGTTTAACAAGTGAAATTCAACAAATTTTTAAAATTTGTGTAACACGACATATTAAGTCTTGGAGAATTATAACGATTGTTGATATTTCATAGTTTTTGTAACGGCAAACAACAAGTGTTAAGAAAAAAGAGAATAAACTTGTTGAATTGTTGATAAATTTTAACTGACGATGTTTATCAAGTGATAGATTTGGTAAGATCGTTCTGAATTTATTTTGTTTTTAAATGTTTTTTTATTCTGACTAAGACATTTATGTTGAGGACCAAAGACACACAAAAGTGTTTAAAGAAAGAATTAACTTTGTAATAGAACTCAATGTGTTTATTGAAAAATTTCGTTTGGCCGTAGAAAGTCTCTACCACAAATTACGTTCCCTTACTAATAAAACTAGGGCATTAGCATTAAGCCAAAAAATATTGATAGCCTTACATTTGTTGGGAACTGGATCTCACATTTCAATACCATGCACTAGGTGTCATCGCGGTGTTCATAAAATAAAAACAATACATTTGATGTGTAAAGGAAGCCACAGTTGCAACAAATGAAATTAAGTTTCAAAAACAAGAATGTCGGTAGTTTGTGGCACTATCGATATTATTTTGATTAATATTGGTGCACCTTAAAACAATGAAGCCGCTTTTTTGAATTGGCATGGTAAGCATTCGCTCAACTGTATGGCAGTATGTCGACCAGACTTAAGATTTTACCATGCCTAAGTGCTAACTTAGAATTTTGTCAAAAATCATCTTATTTTTTCCGGTAGGAACTATGCTTTAACTCTTTAATAGCGAAAATATCTTCTGCTATTTATCACCTTTTTCAGAGATAGTTAATGAATCCGAAAAAACAAGCATAGTTAAATAAATTGAACGACTGGATCGCATGAACTTGTTCTTATGCTAGATAATTGCTTAGTGGCTGCATATGTATGTATATAAAGAGTGTTTTTTTTAGACGTGTGGTTTTTAAGAAGAAGTAAAACGCATATAGTTTAATGTTATGGCCAAGAATCTAGTTTTATTATAAAGATAAGGGTTTCCATTATGTTCTAAACATTATTTCGGGGAAGTGGCCGACGTGGCTGGCTCGAATAAATTCCAGCCGAGGCCCAATGTTCCACATTTTGTGAAAATCGTGATCGGTGGCTATTTCGTTTTGGGCCCATTCACCGAATGTGTGACGCGCTTGATGGGCGTTCGGCTTCAATTCTTGAACGAGGTGGATTTTGTAAGCCTGCAAACCAAGATCCTTCCGCGCGCGATGGCGGATGGACTCATTTGGGTCTTCTTCGATACTCGCTCCACCGAAACGAACCATTATTTTGGTAATAAATTTGCACAATTTGCAAACTTTGTTCAGGAGTAAGTCTATTCATTATGAAATCGCAAACTAAACTGAGCATAAATCAAGAGACAGCTGTCAAAAAGACCAACTCCAAAAAATATTGCCATATTGAAAACCACACACACACAAAATTCTTTATTTTTTTTTAAACTAGTTTCAGAGTTTTCTTGGAAAAACTAATTATGCAATAAAATTTGAAAACTAAATGTCTATCGAAGAAAAAAAAATTGAAAATCGTTCGACCAGTTTTTTTACAAAATCGTTTTTTTTTTTGAAAAAACTTTTTGAAAAAATATTTGAAATTTTTTTTTAGTATGTCATTATAAGGCAATCTGTAGTTTTCATTTGGGAAAATTATTTAAAAAAATTCAATCCACCCATTTTCAAAATATTTCGAAAACCAAATTGTTGTTGTTGTTGTTGTTTCTTAATTCGTACAAGATCATCTTTTTAGCAATTCTGGAGTCCTCATATGCTAACGTCTTGACAATGTAATCAACTTGTGCCTTAAGTCTTCTTGTAAGGAGTTTAGGTATTCCTGTTTCTAGATAAATTGCATAGCTTGGTGTGTTTCGAGGTAAGTTGAAGAGTTTTTTCAAAAAAATTCTTTGGAATTGATCTATCATATCATATTCCTCTGCTCCCCAAACCTGAGATGTATAACAAAGAGTTGATTTTACGACGGCGTCATATATCTTGTGTTTGGCAGATAAGGCTATTTTATTATTTGAAAACTCATTTTTCCATGTAGAATTCAACAAGCTTTGTGCCGCGTTGGCTTTTTCTTTTAGGTGTGTCTTGAAGTCCAAAGTTGTATTCAGTTTTACTCCTGTTTCCATTGTACTGCCATCTATAACTGTTTTGACTCCTAGGAAACCGTGAGAAGACCATTACTTTAGATTTTTCTGTATTAATCGTAAGCCCTCACCTGTTGCAGTAATTTGCTAATCGATTAATCATCAACTGTAGGTTTTCTGCTGACTCGGATAGTATGACAAGATCGTCAGCATACAATAAAACATTAATAATACAATTCGCCATTCTTATTCCACCAGGTAGGTCTTGAGCTATGCCATTTATAAATAGGGAAAACAGTAAAGCACTCAGTGGACACCCTTGTTTTACCCCAGTAGTCGTTTCAAACCATTCTGAAAAAACTTTGCCATCCCATACGGCGGCTTTCGTTTCATTATACATTTCTTTGATAACTCTTATAAATTTTGAAGAGACACCCAAATGTGAGAGCTTATAAAGGAGTGCACTACGATACACTAGATCAAAGGCAGCTTTGAAGTCTACAAATAACGTGTAAACCTTTTTGTTCCGTGCTTGCAAAGCTTTTACAATTGACGCTAAGGTGAAGATCTGGCCTGTTGTAGAAAAGTTTTTTCTGAAGCCGGCTTGAAGATCTGAGAGTATATTATTCCTCTCCACCCATTTCTCAAGTCTCTCCACAAGTATACCGCAGAATATTTTGGCTTCAAACCACAACGATTCTAAATTAAATCTTTGTCAAAAAGACGCCCGTACCTAAAAAGGATTAGCACACAAGAACAAATACGTGCGTCCCAGACGTGCCTTTTTTTTCTTGCAGGCGAGTTGATTATTTATCTACGTAAGCCTGCGATTCCTTATGCGTCCATAATTTATCATGTTGTTTATTCGGTTTTTTTAATGTAGGCGGCTCAGAATGGAGTTAATATTGTAGACGGATATGATATAAAGAACATATTAACGTTGTTTGCCAACATTTGTTGTATTTAAGGACCCAGAAGCACAGAAGGCTTTTTTTGCATCCGTGTTGTAGACAAGTCAGATAATTTGGAGAAGGATTTTAAGGACTTACGAACAGAATATGGATCAAATGCCCTAAGTCAGTGGTGCAAATTAAATCGATGATAAAAGACGGACTAAGACCTGGAATTCGATACACCATTTATCCAATGGCACTACTTGAACGATTCCTGTTCCCAATGTTGCACAAAACACTTCTAGGGTGCAATAATACAACCAAACGACTTTTCATAGATCAAATCATTAAACTTCACTGGAAAGCCAATTCCGTGATACCCTGTCAGTCGATATGTACTTGAACGCGTGGTGTTTCCTCTTTTCATGTCCTTCATTTATGTGCACCATAACAAAATTCCATTACGACAATCACTAAAACGACAGGATAAGCAGAAAGTTTAAGGCATTTAGCCCACAGGATATACATGGTTATATATGCATCGAAAAGTCGGGAAAGAAAAGGTCAATAATGGTGGAAAGGGGCGGTGTAGACAAAGACTTAAGTTGGCAACTTTGTTGCAAAAGTTGTAAGAAAATTCCACTTTCCGGATATTTTCCTGTTGCTTGACTTTTCCTCCGTTTTTCATTGTCCTGTGTGGTTATGTATAGAGGGTAACCGCATTTTTAAATTTCAAAAGGAACGGATATCCTTTCGATATTGCTAGAAAGAGCACAGAGTTGTGCATCGACTATAGCATAGTCCATTTATACATTATTCCAGTTTTTACAAAGCTATGCAATTGCTATGCAATTTTTTCTTCTTTCTGCATCCTCTTTAGTTTTTGTGTTGCCTTCTATAAAATTCTCTGTAAGGACATGAAATGAAATTGAACGAATGACGATGACGACAAGGACATCTCAGTGACGACAACAACGACGACGACAGCAACGGCTCATCTAATGTAGAAGAATTTCTTTCAATAGTTTGTTGCACAAGATGTAGGTTCCTATAGAAAGGAGCTGTTTAGATAAAACTTTGCTGAGCTAGCACCACTATATACGCTAAGGAATAAAGTACATTTTTACATAAGCATTTGTATTCCTTTGAACTGTAAAAAAAGGGTTTGAATTTCAATTTTTCTTTGGGTTTTCTTTAGTTTTTTTCTCTATGATGGTAATTTCGCCCAGTTTAGCATTTTGCACAACAGAGTTCTGCGGTTTTGGCGATCGAAGGATAATTGGATTTGGATGGTTTTTTTAGAGCATATCTTAAGTATTCTTATCCAGTTATGGGGCTGAGAAAATGACATGATGGCAATGATAGAGTAAAGTGGTGGGAGAAAGCTGCAATGGTGAAATTAGTTGGCTTTGAAATGGATATTCCAGTGCAGTTTGAATACTTTGTTAGGAGTCAAAAGCGTGTAAAAGCTACATTTGCCATTCATAAGGATTAAGTAACAATGATATACTAAACGCGCAAGACATAAGAATATAAAAGCTAAGGTAAGGAAATGAGGATTTGAAAATATGAAATAAAGAGAAATTAAGACCTTTTTTATAATTGCCCTCGCAAAAGGGATTTTGGCTGCCCTTATAATGTTGGTTAGACACAGTGAAAGCTTTAAAGTGAAGTGTGTAAGAGGAGATACCGATGCACATTTGTTTAAGATCTGCAAGTCAAAATGGGAGGGAAAAACAGAGTTCGGCAAGTCATTCCACATAGCCAGATCAGACAGGGTGAAAAATTTCTTGCATCTTCGACGGAAACCTAGACATTCTTACGTCGAATATGTGGTTATTTTAAAGAAGGTTGTCCCTTGTCGGTAATGCACATACCGACAACTGATAGGTGTTTGGGTTTCTTCGATACAAGTGCCACTCATGGGCCAGCGAATTTGTGAATATTAAGATTTTTAAAACCCTTGCAACTGAACGATTTTGGAATAAGATTGATCCCATAAGATCATTTACGCTCTCAAGTGCAGGGGGATTGATAAAACCTGCCTGTTTTGCTTATAAAGCTTAAGGTTTTCACAACATATGAAATAAGGTCAGTTGAAACCAGCACTCACCGCAATATCGGGTTGATTAAATTAATAATGAATGCTTGAATGAATGCTATTAAAAGAGGATAATACTTTTGAGGTTATCAAAAAGTGTAGACAAAAGTACTGATCTGAGAATTCTCAAAACGCTTTTAGAACATCGACAAAATATTCAAATTACGCAAGATCTCGGAGGAAATCCAAGAACTTAAAATCGATAACTACCACTTTTTCATCGATTTACCAGCCCTAACATAAATAAGCAATACAGAACAATGTTCATTTTTTTTTGTATCCCTGGCTAACTTGTCATTCTGTACAAAATGCAGACGGAAAATGCTTACCTTAAGGTCGGTAAAGACCTACTCGACACCTTTGATGTCCAAAAAGTTTTTAAAGAAAGCGATGCGCTGTCACATAATCAGAGGCTTAATTCTTAAACGTCCGTTCAGTTCCTCGCGTGCGCGGAAAGTACTGACATAATTGGAAGAACATAACTTTATGTTAGTAATGCTTTGTGAGTATTAAAAAGTAAGTGGCGAAGATGATTTAAGCAGTTGACACTCAATATCAATATCAATTTCTTGGACAAAACATTACGAAAAAGATTTATGACTTTGACGTTGTTATAGGGACTTTGTCTATCTGGGCTACATGTTTTGAACTCAGTGAAAAATAATACCTTCTTCCTCACCAATGCTCCGGCCGAAAGTCTTTGATTCTTTGCTACAAATAGGGCACCAATTGCTTATAATCTCCAACAACTTCACGTGCAAAACTGGATTCAGATAGCTAGGGACCAAACTACCTGAAGAAGCTTGTTGGTTGAAGCATAAGTCTACCCCGCACTCTGGTGCCACCTATATATATAGTATATTTTGAAGTAATTTTTTGAACGAATGTCACATCATACTCAATTAGAGAAGGAAGTGTCAATAGCAACTTCCGTAAATTATAATTATTTTTCATCCTGCATATAATATAATGATCATCTCAATCATTAACGAAGGATATTCATGAAAATCCATATAACCACATATCTCGTTATGCACTACAACTTGTCTAGACAGATGAAACCACAAAACTGCCAGAGCTTTTCACACAATACGATTTTAAACCAATACATACAAATAATTTTTAAAATAAAGTACACTTTACATCAATAAAATTTCTCCCTATAAATTGTACAGGACACGCGATTTTGAGTCATCTGGCTTGCATCCTTCCTGTTTGCATTCGACTAGGATGACAATGAGTTGAAAATACCCGTGCATGCACTCATCACCGACATTATCCAAGGAACGTGACAAAACTTCAAAATCCCAATATCCTTTCAAACGGTACAGCAACACATCATCCAAGCTATTCCATAGAACATTTGTGGGTGAATATTTTAACATACGTCGTTGATGGGAAAAGAACCAACTTTGGGATGGGGCATAGTCCTTGGAAGGCAATAACACTTTTATGATGCTTTAATTATTATGATTTAATATTGAAGGACTTTTAATGGTTTTTTAAGGATTCCTTACTTTTCCGGATCATAATCCTTTAAAAGACCGTTGTTTATATTATTTTAAAATTATGTTTTTGTGAGGATGAATTAAAGTGGTTTTAAAAAATCCAAGGATGTGTTATTTTTTTTACAGAGAAAAACAAGTTTTTAACAATTCTTTAGTTGCAGTTGCATTCTTTCCCTTAAACGTTTTCCTCGTAATGCTCATAGATCTACCCTTGAGCATAATTTTATACGTACTGTTAAGTTTATAGACTCATTTTTTAGCCTTACTATTAGAATGTGGAACGATTTACCTGGCTCGATTTTTCCTTCCATTACGATTTGCAAATATTCAAATCAATATACATCGATACCTCCTTTCATCTTCTATCCAATTTTTCTAAACGCTCGCACTGTGTTAAAAAAAATCTCAAATTTTGAGCATCAAAGTGAAGAAGCGTCCATCCGCCGTAAAATAAAATCTATTCTTTTAAATATCTCTCAATGATATGATGATCAGAAAAAGTTGTGTTGCTCCACAAAATATCAGCTAGCCTCCCAGCTTTGGATTCCTAAGTACCAAAAGCTAATTAAGTACTTTCAACAGCACTCCGGCCAACTTCCCGTAAGGTTTGGGAATAAGCTTTAGAAAAGCTTGAAGTTTGGGTGAGTTCGGAGTCTTTACTAGATGGTAGGATCACATAGACAATTTTTTTTTAATTGCGGAGATCAACAACGTTGTTACAGTTTCTTCTTTTTTCCGGTTCACCGGTTCAAAAAATTCTCTTCATGGAAGAATCCTTTAAGGCCGTTCATAATTTTTTTCAGTTTTCTTTTTTCAAAAAGTAAATTGAAATTCCCTTAATTTACTCATCTTTACTCTTAACGTGCCTAAAGTAAAAAATCCATACTTATCAGCAACTCATGAAGATAAAACATCATAGTCATCCTTATTCCTTAATTCTTTTTGATTCATATGCCAATTATCCATATCATGAGTCCACAACTTATCCTTGTTTGTATGTTTTCCATTTTTATTCCTTTTTCCACTCAAAATCCTCATAATATGTCCACAACACTCCCACGTGACACTTCCGCACGTGCACGGTAAAAAAAAGACACATTGCCAGAACGAATTATTGCATCAATCTGCATCCTTTACCACGACTAACTTCCTCCGGTTATGTTAGGGATTCATCTCTCGGGCGCCACCTCACCGACCTTGAAACTGTGCAACTCTCGCTGACTAAAACGTGGCCAATCAACAGACGAAGACCATTTACAAATTAACTACAGGGTGCGCGCACAAAAGGACTCTGTGGCAATATAGTGTGTAAATGGGAATTGAAACCAATCAACTGCAGGCACATCCGACAAGAGTTACTTTCTGATGAGATTTTAGTAAAAAGCAGCAGCAGCAGGAGTACGTGAAGCCGGGGAGACAAACCCACCCGTCGTCGGCGTCCATCGAAGTGCTTGTCGTTGTCGTCGAAGGTGCGGGACGTGAACGATGTAACTGCGGGGAATTAAAGCACGTACAAGATTAAAAATTGCATGAAATTATTATTTCCTTGCAATCACCTCGTGCTGAATTCATAATGCGATGAAAGTGCCACTATATTTGTGATATCGATGAAACGACCGCAGCCAGCAAGTCCATTGTCATCGTCTAAGAAGAAATCCAATCAATTCACACATCACTAAGCCGAGCACAATGTCATGAAGGACGTGCAAGGCTATGGTTCAGCACCTTCTCCCTCCTTCCTTACAATATATTCTCTCAATTGCTCCAACCTCGCGTCCTTGTAAATTTCCAGTTAAAGGGTCCTTAAAATCGGACTTAAAAACGTTTCGTCGTCGGACGGAACAATTGTGTGCATGGCCGCAAGGCTCCTTTCAGCCTTGAGCTTGTTTATCTATTTGGGTCCTTAACTAAAGAGAAGAAAAAAATATCAAATAATGGAACAAAAGTATTGAAAAGGACTCAACACTATGAGTGTGTAGGCGAAGAACTACCATACCGGCCGGGCTATCTCGGCTTAAAGAGAGTGAGTCTCTTGTTGGGTCTTGGGTGGGTGGAGTAAAAAGATTCTTCGCCAATTCCAAACCAAGCGAATATCCTTTCAATTGTGTTGTTTATCATATTTATTTGTGTTTTCTTGGATACTTTTTTATTGTTCCTTTGTGGATCTGTAGGAATATATATATTTGTATGTGAAAAGGACATCCAGACCATAAACACTTTTGATTTATATGCAAATTTAAGTACAGATACTCGGAAAAGCAAGGAGAAGAGTGCAATCTACTTTTATAGATTCTTAGCTAGACCGACTGTAAGAAGGCCCCAGACAGGCGGTTGAAAATAAAGGAGTAAGAAAGGGTGTTTTTTTTCTTATATTTCAGAAGGAGTTAGGAGGTACTTATTTATGTATTTTGTATATTTTTTTTTCTGGAAAATTGGTTCGAATTGAATTCAGTGAATGGTAAAAATAATTCATCGATTTTGGGGTATGAATTCGATTGGAATTTGTCTATCAAGTTTTTGTGGGGATGAAAGAGGATTGCAGATGAAGAATAACATTTTTTCAAGGGTAAGTTTAAGTAGTTACTTATGAAATATGTTTATAAGGTATTTTTACTTAAAGTTAAGGTTCAATTTTATAAACCAATTGTACGCTTAAAAAATGTGTTTTAAGTTATAAGTAGGCAAAGGGAATACTTACTGACGTCATACGACATGGATCAGTAATTGGATTGGTAGGTCCTTTAACATACAACAAGCTTCCAAACAATTAGCGGGGGCCTTATACTGCTGTTAGGTAGACATAACCACCATTAAACAAAAAAAAAAACATCTTGTTCAGCGAAGGCAGACCTTAGCTAGTTCTTATTGAGTTTTAAATTTCTGAAAGAGCGCCTTCCAACGATTCGCGCCAATATAAGCCTTATATGCATGCATGCCATGAACAAAATAATGACACCAAAGATATGATTTTGCAGGTCTTGCATATAACCAATTAACTAGATATGACATTCAAATTTTTCTAGAAAACTTAAGAGCTTAGTTATAGCGATATTGAATTTGTTTTGGGGTGAAATATTAATTTAAAAAGTACTCAGTTCCAATACCTCAACATTCTCAAAATGGAATCTAGATTTAATGATCAATCCTAAGAAGAGAACGAACTCGCTAATTGACCACATACTTTTAAGCAGAGCAGACAGCATTATGAATTCCAGAGTCATCCAGTGGTATCAACGACCATAACAGCAACAATAGATAACAATAAAGTTAGTACCATATGCAACACAAAATGAGCCAAAGCCAACCCATGTTGTAAATTTTGAAGATGTTTTAAAAAAAGGATGATGCTGAGAACATTTACCTTAACCTCTTCTTCAAGATGAAAAACATACATATGTACATTCAAATTTAACCTGTATACAAAAAATAAAGAACAAAAGAAAAGATAACCCCAGGATAGCTCCGAGTCTAATCGCTGAATGCAAGCAAACAAGCAAAGGGATATATTTTAATGAAACCACTGCTAGAAATTAAAAATCCGAAATCACTTTACTATCCATTGTATGTGTATCGAACTGCATGAGTATGAAAACTCTGCGTTCGATGTACTATTTTTTATATAAGATATCTTATAAACAAAAGTTTGGCATGAATAGCTATGAGGAATGCATATTCGTATCAGTCACACGAAAGCATCCGACCAAAAATGGTTGTTGAGAAAGAGGTCGAGTAAAGAATAAAAAAGTTTTTTTTTTATAATATTTTCTACTATTGTTTTATTTCGTTCGGAAAGTAGTGTTTTGTTTTCAACGAACATCTGAGCTGCCGATATAGAATGTGTAGTTCTGTTCTCCGCGCAGTCTTCCAATATAATTCTTCACTGCAAGGAGATCACATCTATTCATTCAAATAAAAAAGTAACAAATCTAATCTTCACTAAAGCTTCATATATTTATGAAATACACAAAATTATAGTCGCTTAGACCAGTCGAGTCGGAGCTTTTAGCTGTGAAACACGTCTTTATTTCATTCGTGTTTCAATAGTTAAAATCATTCCCAAACGTGTTAGATCACCTAAGCCCGTGGACAATTTACTGTCCTCCGATAAAAAACTTTTCCTCCAATATGGACAATCTAAAAAAAATAAAAATAATAATTGGAAAAATTCCAAATATTGAAATCCTTTACAATGTCAGCCAGAAGCTGACGATGATGACATTGAAGAAGTTGACGATATTATCTCGCCAAATGAAAAAAAAAATATATGTTCCCCCAATAAAACTTTTGCAGAAATCTTGTGACTATGTGCATCAATTAATGAAATCGTTGCAAATTCAAGATAATAGTATAAAAAAAACTATCCATCGGAATTAAAATTAATTGTGATTTACTAGAATCGTATAATAAAGTGCTCTCTAAACTAACTGAAGAAAACTGTCAATTTTTCTCGCATGATCTAAAAAGTGCTAAAGCTTTCAAAGGGATTCTCTACGGTCTGGGAGAAATCAGCGTTAACGTGCATAGATATTAAAGCCATTACCAAAAAATATGAAGCTTACACAGACACTTTTTACATAATCTCTCTGCAAAACGGTTCAATTAAACTAAATGAACTAAAAAGAAATTATCGCTCTATTTTCCACACACAAATAAATTGGAGTTTTCAAAGGAAGTTAAAAGGCGAATTGACATATGTTTGCTCATGGCGAAAGAAATTGCCACAATAAAACCTATTGTGCCAACTGTGCAGGTTCACGTAAAACTGCCGAATGTGACAATCCTTCGTTGCAAAAATGCGCAAATTGCAACGAGAACCATAAATCTACTGATTTCATGTGCGGCAACAGAGCAAAATACCTGCAGATAAGAGATAAAACAGCGAAGAGAGCTCTTCCAACTCAATCAATGATCACGATTGCCAGGATCATCATCAGCAGCAGCACCAACACTTGGCGCTGTTTACCCCATTTCACTTAAACAGGTTTCATTAGCCTCTATGGTAGATTTTCCATCGCTCCCACAAGTCACAACCACTTCATCATCGTACAGGTCATATGCATATGCTGAGTAATGTAAATACTCGTGCATTAAATGTATCGGATGATTATTCTGTTTCTCAAACTGTTAACAATACTCATACCTATGCAAGCTGTAACAGTGGAACACTGTTCTCCGTCGAAGAGTTAAATTCCTTAGCTATGGAAATGATTACAAAATTATCAACATGTGAGACTTAAATTGATCAATTTAATGTTATCGCACATTCAGCTAGTAAGTTTTTGTATAGTCATGATAAGTAATATGATAGATAGATATATAAAAATTGTTACTTTGAATGCTAGAAGTATTAATAACACATGTTTAGAGTTTTTCTCTTTCTTACGTAGATATGATATTGACATTGCTTTGGTGACTGAAACTTGGCTAGATAATGATTTACATTTATCCACACCTGACTGTAAGTGCTATCGTGTCGATAGGACTGAAAGTCAAAGTGGAGGAGTTGCAATTCTCATCCGTTAATCAATTCAACATTCGCTTCTGCCGGTTATACGAACTCAATTGGTAGAAAATATTGGAATTGAGATCAAATTAAGAAATCTAAGGACATTAAAAATTTATTGTGTTTATTTTCCAGGAGGTCCATCATACAATTATAAGAGGCTATGTTTGAATCAGGACTTAAGAAGGCTTTTCGAAATAAGTGGAGACAGGGACTGGGGTTGTACTAGGGCGAATTCTTATGAAAATGCTTTGTCAAATCTGTCTACAATGTTGCCTGCAACCATTTTGTTTCCGCCTAGTCCTACATATTCTCATGGATGTCCTTCTGTTCTTGATATTTTTGTAACCAATGTTTCTAATAACTTAACTTCCTCAATTACTTTAAATGAGCTTAGCTCCGATCATAATCCTGTACTCTGTCGTCTTATCTGCTCAGGTCACCAAAAATTGACGTACTACCAAGACTTTAACAATGCAAATTGGTCACGATTTCGTTCAAATATAAAAACAAAGCTTCGAAATATTTCTACCGATCTAGGTGGAGTTTCAAGTAAGCATGATGTTGACAGAATTGTTCAGAACTTTACCAACGACATTATAAGCTCTGTTGATGAATGTGTACCAAAAGTTGTTAAAAGAAACTATTCGAAATAGGCAAAGATATCGTCAACCTGTCTTTCGAGATGAGGTTGCATATCTAAACAATCTTATTTCTTAAGAATTGTCAACAAAAAGAAATTTTGATTGAAATAACAAACTATGTACTCTAGAAAAAAGCGCTAAACCATTCTGGAATATTGTAAAAATTGTGAAAAATAAACATAGACAGGTCCCTTTCCTAAAAACTGATTCAAACACTTACTTTACTAATGTAGAAAAAGCTAATGCACTTGCAATTAAACTTTTTAAAAAATCATTCCATATCCCAAAATCTTGGTACTGCTGGGACAAATAATTAAGTAGAATATTCTGTAGAACAGTTTAACCAGATAGACGTTGAAACACCTGTTAATTGTTTCACAACGGAAGATGATGTTAGGGAAATTGTAAACAATTTAAAAGTCAGAAAAACGCGTGGGTATGGTAATATAAGAAACATGTATTTGAAAAAAAACTACCTAGGATCGGAATTTTGTATCTTACTTTTGTATTAAACGCATGTATCAAAATGCAATATTTTCCTAATGCCTGGAAATCCTAAAGTTGTGCCAATTTTAAAAGCAGGCAAGCCTGCGATAAGGACTGAAAGTCATAGGCCCATTAGTTTGCTTAGTAACATCAGCAAAGTTTATGAAGTTATTAAAAGATAAAATGCTTACAATTATATCTAATAATAGCGTATATCCAGACGAGCAATTCGGTTGTAGAAAATTTCATAGCACTTCACATCAAGTGCTTCGGATACATAACTATGTTAAAAGTAATCGTGCTGAAGGAAGATCCACAGGAATGATATTACTAGATATCGAAAAAGCTTTTGACTCTGTTTGGCACAATGGCACGATATATGAAATGTTATCTCTATCTCTTAATTTTCCTACTTACCTATGTAAAATTATACAAAGTTTCCTGTCGAATAGATGTTTTAAAGTTCATGTAAATAGTGGTGTTTCTGAATTGATATGTTTTTACTGTGATGTACCTCAAGGTTCAGTTCTGGGGCCGATATTGTATAATTTATGTACATCTGACTTCCCCAAATTAAGAAATTGTGAAGCAGCGATTTTTGCCGACGATACTGTAGGGTGTCCATGATTAATGTAGAAAAAAAGAGAACATTTTCAAAAATTCAATTCAATTGTAATCGTTGCATGGTGATTTGTATGACAGCTAGTTTGACAGTTATCCAAATCGGAAGTTAATCTACCTATACCTCTAAAAAAACACCTTTTTATTTTCAAAATAAGGGCTTGACTTTCGACTCTTCAAGCTCTTTTTAAACGTGTTAATGTAGTTTTATATGAAAAAATTATTATGATGTTGGAATTTCAAAACTGAAGTAAGGAAGGGAACAAATTTTGTAGAAAAAGAGACTAAAAAGAGGACATCTAAAAAAGAGGACAAAAAAAGAATTTTATAAAAAAAGAGAGTGTAAAATAGAGCTCAATTGAAAAAGAGAACATGTTCTCTTTAAAAGAGATGCTATGGAAACCCTACGATACTGCCATATTCTCTTTGTTTGAGTGTGATCTTAACAATGAGACGAACCTTAATAATGCGATAAGAATACTGGAGTGATATTATAACCAATGGAAAATTAAACTAAATGGTGATAAGATATAAGCCATCTTTTCCACCCGAAAAAGAAAAGCTTGTCATCTTCCAACCAATCAATTACAAATCCTTGGAAAAGCTGTATCTTGGAATAGTCAAGTGAAATATCTCGGCATTTATCTTGATGCCAAACTTACTTTTAACCATCATGTATCACAAACAATTAAAAAAAGTAAAAAATAGCCATAAGAATGCTATTTTCCGTTCATCAATAGAAAGTCCTCACTGTCAATTGAACACAAATTATTTATTCATAAAGTCATTTTTCAGGCAATCCTTTTGTATGGTTGTCCAGTTTGGAAAAATATAGCTAAATGTCACATGAAGAAGTTGCAAATTTCTCAAAACAAACTTTGAAAATGATGCTTGACCTTCCCTGGCATCATTCGACCTACGATGTTCATAAAAAGGCGAATGTTGAATTGATTTCGGAAAGAATACAAAAATTAACTACTTCAATTCTGAATAGACTTGAACTTTCTGAAAATATCTTTATAAGTCAACTTAATAATATAACTTAACATGATATGATAATGACATAAGATCTGTGATTTATTTATTTTGTATTTTATAATTAATTTACTTATTAATTAATTATTTATTTATTTATAAATTAATTAATTTATTTATTTATTTATTATTTTTTTTATATATTTATTTATTTATTTGATTTATTTAATTATTTTGTATTTTACCTTTATTTATTTCTTTATATATTTACTTATTTATTTGTTATTTATTATTTCTTTGTTTCATTTAAATGTTAATTAATTTATTTATAATTCATATTAAAATAATATATAAGACTATGATTGTAATTTATTTGTTTTTAATTTATTAATTTTTTTAGTTTTTAATTGTTTTTCAATGAAATATGTTTATCATATATTAACTTATTACGTATCTATTTATATAAATTATATAAATACGTACTTTTATTATGTATTTATATAAATTATATATGTAATACAATTTTTGAATAATCTCATATTCCCCTTTTTCTAGTCATTAGTTTTTAAGTAATTCATAACATATACACATTTTTTTTAATAGGAGGTTTTATCGTATTTCCTCCGAACATAACATTTAACTTAAAATCAGAAATTAAAAAAACACATATAAAATAATATTTAATGTAAAATAGGCGGCAACAAACCATTGTAAAATTTATAACGAAATAGAAATCTATCTATCTATCTATCTATAGTCGCTTAGAGAAGATAAATCTCCTGGCATCGATAGTATAAGAGCGGTTGATGTAAGAACACATGCATATATTTTTGCTCCCATCCCATCCTTTGTAAATTCAAAACCTGAGGATAGTACAATAAAAAATACCGATAACACTGAAAACTGCTCCAGTAAAGTCGATTTTAGAAGCACTAAGTCGGAATATGTATAGAAGAAGCAATGGCAGATTGGCTCTGGGGCTACTTATTCAAAAGGGCATTCTGTGTTAAAATTAAAGACGCGTTAAGTGAGAAACAAAATTTGCAGTACGGAGTCCCACAAGATTCAAAACTGGTCCCACTATTGTTTATACTTTATTATGTACACATGAATTTCATTTTCGTTTTCTGATGATACTGTAATTGTTGGAGCATAGTTAATTATACGTTTTTATACAATTTTATATTTGTTATAAGTATTACATTAACGTAACGAAAAATAATTAAATTTAAATTTCGCCCCATTCGCCATATATATTTTAATAATAAACTTGCTTTAGAACTTAACAAAACTATCTAGTCAAAATGTATCGGGTTTTTCAACAGGGACGCTTCAAAAGTAGAGCGACAGGGACAGCAAAACGACGCCATAGTTCTTGCCGCTCTTTTGGCATTTCTCTTCAGTAAGATTTGCCATTTTATAATGGAAAGATATACGAGCCAACGACGAGTCGAAATTATTAAAATTTACTACCGAAATTCGGAGTCAGTGGCCTCAACGTTAAGAGCGCTACGTCCAATTTATGGTCGTCGTAATCGTCCTAGCAGATCATTAATTGAGCGTCTAGTGGAAAAATTTGATTCCAGTGAGACAAAGAAGTGCCCGTAGTGTCGAGAATATTGCTGCCGCTGAGGCTTCAGTTGCAGAAAGCCCAAATGTGTCTCTCACACGTCGTTATCAAGCGTTGGGCATCTCTGTGGCGTCGTTGTGGCGAATTTTGCGAAAAGATCTTGGCCTACATACTTACAAGATTAAATTGACGCCAGAACTGAAGCCGCTTGACCACCAGAAGCGTCGTATGTTCGTGAATTGGGCTGAGCAACAACTCGAAAATGACTTGGATTTTCATCGAAAATCATCTTCAGCGATGAGGTTCATTTCTGGTTGAATGGCTTCGTATGCGGTATTATTCAGGCAGCAATCCACACGTACTCCATGAGTCATCATTACATCCCGAAAAAATTACGGTTTGGTGTGTTTTATGGGCCGGCGGCGTCATTGGGCCGTACTTCTTCCGTGATGATCAAGACCGGCACGTTACTGTGAATGGGGATCGCTACCGTTCAATGATAACCGAATATGATGATATGGACTTGGAGGACATGTGGTTTCAACAGGACGGCGCCACAAGCCACACAGCGAATGTCACAATCAATTTATTGGAAACCAAGTTTGGAGAACGTGTTATCTCACGAAATGGTCCAGTCGCTTGGCCGCCTCGGTCGTGCGATTTGACGCCGTTAGACTATTTCCTGTGGGGCTACGTCAAGTTTATGGTCTATGCCAATAAGCCAGCGACGATTGATGAACTTCGTACGAATATCGAACGTGAAATTGCAGCAGTATCGGCCGATTTATGCTTGAAAACCGTCGAAAATTGGGTTCAGCGTCTGGACTTCTGCAAGCGTGCCCGTGGTGGCCATGCAAAAGAAATCGAGTTCCATACATAATGGCATTGAACGTACTTTTACAGGAATAACAAATTTCATTGATATCCAAAACCGTTTTTGTTTTATTTAAAAAAAAAGCTTTTGTAGCGATCTTATTGAAAAACCCATTATAAATACGGTTTACAAAAATTAAATTAGGAGAAATCTGTATCCAACCCTTAGGGGAAACTCTTGACGTTTTGATTTCGAATTTTGGGTCGTTCATTCGTGGTTCGATATCAGGTGATTTTTCAGTTTTTTCATTAATATTTTCAGTCGTCACTTGTTAATAAGTTTTATCGTTGTTTAAATAAGAAACCTTCCTTCGAACTTTCGAAAAGTTAACATCGGTTAACGCAGCAACAACGATCGTTCCTATCCTTTGAATAAAAGGAATAATTAGAGATCCCAGGTTGACGGTTAGGATTCGGACCGTTCAGTAGTCTTAATCCGTCACGTAATCGGCAACAATGCTATCACAGGAAGAGTTCAATGCAGTAGTAAAATGGTGTCATGATAATGACATGGTAATAAACGCTTCAAAAACAAAGCTGATGCATATTCGTAGTCCACGCTTTAAAGCTACAGAAAAAATGATGCTTGTGCTTGACCTAAAACCTCAAACGAATGCATAATAAAAAAATTACAAGTTTCTTGGAGTAGAAGAACATAGCAATTTATGCATTATCCCATTTAAGGTACCATGCAACTGAGACAGCTTTAAAACAGGCTTACACTGCATTAGTGGAGTCAAGACATAACGATATGGAATTCTTGGTTAGGGACACGCAGCTGTTAGCCACACTCAAAAAGTACAGAGGTTCTAAAATTCTACACTTAAAATTATAAACTGTAAAACACGGCATCATGAAAGCTTTAGAGTCTTTAAAGTTGAACAGATTTTTAAAATGACGATAATTTTGGAGTATTAAGATGACAACGATCTTATTTCACAAATTGATCATAAATTACAAGGTATGCTCCAAATACCTAGAAAATGTTCTAAGTCAACTAAATCACAGCGTTTTTTTGATTATTAACTAACCGTGAATTTATAAAAATTGCAAACTTTAAAACTAGAAAAAAAATAATAAACAATTTTTCTTAAATTCTAATAACCAATCATAAAATTTGATTTTTTCTTTTTTAATTTTGTATAATTTTATCTCTTAAGACTCAGGCCAAAAGAAGTAATATTTTGCCCATAGATAATTTTTGCAAAAATATCAAATACTTTTAATGTGATTTCCTTAAAATAATCTATTAGTTAAAAAAGTTAGACAACCCCATATCTTCTTAAGGTCTCAAAGAAAGTATTCTTATTCCACACAAGATGTGTCTACAAATTACCACTTCAATATCCGCAAATCCAGAATAAATCATTACAATATCAACTTTTTCATCATGTCTATCCATCAATGCTGTGCCCTTGCCAATCCATTCAAATCTAATCGCAACATAACCAACACTCTTATTAACGTTTTCCATAACCCAGAGTGTTTGTGTATATCCCGATGCTATTCGGAGTTTATGGTCCTGATCAAAACGAACGAGTGTTTTCTTTGATGTTCACATCCTTGATATCCATTTAACATGTTCTGCGTGGTATTACTTACCATATATCCTGGAAAAACATTTCCCTTGCCATGGCGCAACATAGTTTGCCATTTATTCCGAGTGTCAGTCGAAATGGCAAATGAAATATTTAGTATAAGCTTCCTAGCAGCCAGTATGGCACGTTCTCGACAAGCGATTCCTGATGCCTCCTAGTTCTGGCTCTGGGCCCCCTCCATTATATGTGTTCGAGTACATGCTTCCGTGGCAGGAAATATGTAAAATTAGATTTTTATTGCGATTTCGAGGGCTGATGCAGAATGCATACTGCTGACCCACAACAAGCCCGGTCCATCCATCGACCTTCCTTCGTCGCTCCGTCACCACCACCACCACCACCGCGCCACCACAAGACTATTTCCGCTTTTTACTTTTCTCTCTGTGCTGCATCCATGCATGCATGCGGATTGTGGACGGGATGTGAAACTGGGTTACAATAAATGGTCGTTTCTTTCCGGCGTAATATGTCTCTGGGTTCGGAGCGGAAATGCAAAGAGCATAATATGCGACCTCGTCCACAAATGCATAAGGAAATGCTATGCTATAGCTGGACGTCAGAATAAAAAAAAAAAAATTTGCACGGAGATGGGAAGAAATAGTCTTAGGAATGCTTCGGTGGATGAGGTTTTGGTTGCGTAATTTACATCCTTTTTTGTGCCCACATTGTGGAAGAGAAAAAAGTTGATGTCAAATGGTATTTGTTGGCTAATTGTGGCTGTTTCTTGTGCTGTGTTCTTTCTGTCTGTGGGATTTTAATGAATCACAGAACTATGGAAGGGATTGGGGGTATGGTATGTAGCGTATAGAATTCTTATAACAGTGAAATCTTCTCATTCGTAAGTCATTAATATGACGGCTGGTTTCAGAACATTCCCATATTGACATTGATACAATGCGGAAGTGAGTTTAGTGGATGTAGGTTCCTGAAGCTAAAAATATTGAGCAAAAATATGCGTTCTTTTATAAATTGCTCTCTTGTTAAAAAAAATAAATTGCACGACTGGGTCGCACGTACTTGCTCCTATGTGCTAATTCTTTTAAAGTGCAGGCGTCTCTTTGAAAAAAGATTTAATTGCAATGTTTTTTAACGTGCAACTTATTTAGAATCGTTGTGATTTGAAGTTCGATGAAACGAAAATGCGTCAAGGCCAGGTATAGGCACCTATAACAATAATTTACTTTTTCAAATCAAATAAATTAAAATAGCTTAATTATGTTTGATGGATCGATAAACGTATGATGTGGGTAGGTATTAATGGAATTCAATAAGGATATTCGGTACCTATAATAAGGTTGGAAGGAAGGTAGGTACTAAAATTAAGATACATACATTCCAACTACTGTTAAGCGAGTAGGTGTAGACAATATTAAAAGTTAACACAGTAGTTTTGTTTATCTATAGGCAGGTGTAAACTTTGGTTTTCTTGATTAAAATTTTGGCATTCAATGGTAATCGTGTAGGATAACTCTGAGGAACAAGTAAAAGAAACGACTTGGATACTTCGAATGCTCTTTAATTAATGTCTTATGAGCAATGTCTTCACAAAAGCTTGACTTTAAAACGGTGCGAAAGCACAGTAAAATAGAAGCGGGTAGATCATTCGATCATTTAGGCCAATCAACAATTTAAGTTAACGTATTTTATGTACTGAAAGAACTTGATAGACATAATTGAGTGCAAATATAAGTTGTATGCGCATTTTATATAAAAAACAAAAAAAGTTTTTTTAAAAAATTATTAAAAACTAAAAAAAAATGTTTTTGAAAACTTAAATAAGCAATATTATTTAAATTATAAAACACTACATATTTTGAAAATTTCATCAAAATTCGTCAATTATTAACGAGAAAGTTTGATTTAAAAAAACAGGTAATATGGGAGGTACCGTTATAAAACTTTTTCTGAAAAATCCATTAGAACTTAAAGATAGATTTGGCATAAAAAACATCATTCAGAAAGTTTTATCAAAATAGTAGGAGCCGTTTTCGAGAAAAATAAGTTTTTCATTAAAAGTTATATGGCAGGTACCGTTAGTTTTGCCAATTCGAAAAACAGTCGGTAAGTGTACTCTAAAAATACTATATACCAAGTTTGAATTAAATCGGCCCAACCGTTTAGGCTGTAGGAATCGATATGGACAGACAGACAGACAGACGGACGGAATTTTCGGACCCACTTTTTTGACTTTGACTCTATCATCGTAATGTCATGTTTGATTGTTAGATTTTTTTTTACGAATGCATAACTTGCCTTATAGTCCCCATAAATCGCAAATAAAAATTAAAGGAGATGTTAATATTGTTTGTTTTTTTATTAAAAACCAACGTTAGAGCTGGTTGGTAATCAATTCCTATTACAGGTCCCTGTGGGGCCTCTGGACTTGATATTCTGATAGGCAAAATGAGTAGTAGGCTTTTGTATAATATGAGTTTATCTTGAATAGAGATAGCTCTAAATGGAGGCTTCTCGAGTTGATTATCGATAAAACTCATATTCAAAGAACTCAACAATCATTCATTCATTCTTCTTAAACATCTTTATTAGTTCTTATCCCAATCTTGTTGCAGAGCCTATGAATCAACTTCCATTCCCCGACACAATTAAACTCTCATAGTGCCCATCCACTCTTGACCAACGACCGATGGACTGCCAGCCGGCCGATGGCGGCCCAAACACTTAAAAGCCCTGAAATCTTTTTTTTAACGAATTGCAGGGCTATGACCTATCATTCATTGCCAAAACCATAAATAGTCGTATTAAATTCATCCAGAAAGCTATGACGTTTATTTCTCACATTAAAAAACATGCACATGGATGAGCATCCTAAGTTTTAATGGGTCATTTCGATCTCGAGCCGAATGAAGTGACCGACATTGGAGCACACAAATTACATACATAGAAATCTAGGTCCTTGACTAACTATATTCGCCCAAGGGCTTGCACAATGAAACATTTTTACTGCAAAACCCTCCTGGGGATTGGATGGAATACAGAGTGGGCTCCATCGATGGATGCAGTCAAATTTTGATTTATATTCCATGGAATAGGTAATTTTTTATTTGCATCGCGGAACAGGATGTTTTGAAGGGCATTGGGATTGGCATCCCGGTGTGGTTCTCTATTTGCTTCGGTTTGGCCCGAGGTGTAGTTTCAAGCATTTCAGATCCTGAAAATATGAAGTGTTTGGATTGAATGGAAGTTGGAAAAAAATATAAATTTTGAATAGTTCTCTGTTTGCAAAGGTCTTTTTAATGAATCGAACTAAGGTTAATGGCATTCGACTTTCGAAAATTTAAAGCTTTTTATTTTTAAAAAAGAAGTGTGTTTGTTCTTTCAAGCAAGATTTAATTCTTCCAAGAATTGAGTAAGATATCAGCAAGTATGAGTAACCCAGTCGTGAACCTTATTCTCTTCAAATGAATTCTCCAGTTCTGGTATTTTGGAAGAATTTACCCACAAGACACTTTTGATATGAGCAACACCCAGCTTCCTCCGATCATTACCGTTCAGTGGAATGAATTAAAGCTTGTTACATAATTAAACACAGTCTAGCCAGACAGTAGAAATGTTCCTTAAGATGAAAGCCAAAGACAGGTACTTTTTTCGGTAATAAACGAAAAAGGAATTTCTTAGAACGGAATTAATCTTAAAAATAAAAAAAAAATAAAAAAGTAAATGCTCTTTGAACTTGAAGAACCTTATGCTCGCTCCTGAATGTCTTGCTTTAGGAAAAGAAAAAACGAGTTAAAAAAATGAAGCAAAGGGTATTAACGAAAAAGCTTTTTCTGCAAAGAATTTTTGTGAAGTCAAAGAACGAATGATTTTTTAAATAGAAAAGGATTTGAGTTGGGTTTTTAGGATGTTATTTTTTTTTTCAGTGAAAATTCAATTAAACTTTTGAATAAATGTGTAAATATTATCTATCTTTGGATGGATGTTTGAAATGTTTTGTTTTAGAAATTCGTTTCATATATTTTGTCTTGTAATATCAAGTGAAATAGTGCGTTTTAAAAACTCAAAATATCGCATTTTGGTAGGTATAATGAGTTTATTTGGAAAAGTGTGCTTGAACTGCAAGTTTCTTTTCGCATGCCTTCTAAACAATATTCTGTTAAAAAAAATGTTAGTATGGGCTTATGAGCGAGCGTTTTTCAAAACAGTGACGCCTGTGTATATTGTCAGAACACTGAATTAGGAAAACTTTTACTGAAAAAGATACAAAGCCATTGACTAACGTACGTGAATTGTGTGTGTTTCTTTAAAAATAACTCGTGCACTCCACCATGACCGATCTGCATCAACGTTAATGGAATTGGAATAATGAATAATGATCGTTTACTTGCTTCTACCTACTGTAGTCCATAGTCCTTAGTTCCCTCGCTGTGTGAATTGAAAATAAAACATGTTCCACCAACACAGTTACCTTTGCCTATTGAAAACAACACTATAGAGCTTTTTCATTGTTTTTTTTTAACATGATGCTTTCGTTGTTGAAGCTTTTGAGAACAAAATTAAATAGTCTGAGAAAGTAAGATTTATCATATTTTTGTATTTGTTAGTAGTAGTTAATAATAGTTGGATAATTGTTGAAATGAAGTATTTTTTTTTTATTTTCTCGGAGCTTGCAAGTGCGTTATAGTCCAGGAGGCGACCGTAAGATTACTTATCCAATCAGGAGACAGAAAATAACTATATAAGATCGATAGATAAGAAGCCACTAATCATGAATCTGGTGGTCGGACAAACTTTTTCAGGGAATTTTCGGATGGAGAGGGCTACTTCCGGTACGGTTTTTTTGACACTTACCGATCATTTCAAAAAAAACGTTAATTTGCGTCAAACCTATCCAATGGATGAAATTGGTATCAAATGAAAGGTACATTTCTCTTTAATTGGTCGGACAAAGATTTTCAGGGAATAACCCTTCGTCCGGGCATTAAAAAGAAATTATAATTTTTAGTTAAACTGACACAAACAATGTTTGTAAAAATACTGAATTAATAGTCTCGGAGGTGGGCGTAAAAACACCTACCTCGCCAAGTCAATGGAAAATATTGCCATAAATAAATGGCGATTTGCATAAAATCTACTAAACCGCTGGGCGGGCAGACTTTTTTGGACCGTTTGGCGGCAAAATGGTCACTTCTAATTACTGGCAACTGAATCTCTCAAAAACACAGATTTTAGTCTCCAACTTTAGAGACCTCAGGCTTACCCAGACCAGAAAACAGCCATCAGAGAATACTTTTTCATTGAACTGAGCGATGTCTCCAAAAAGCCGCATAAAAACATTCTAAATTCATTGCTTCTTCAAGATGGCTTGTGGAAGCACCTCCCGCATCTTATCTTTACCTATCAAATTTAAAAAAAAATTATTATGCTCACACATACGAGCAAATTTTTTATTGGCAGACTCAAATTCACTTACAAAAGTTTACGAATAAAAGTGTCATTTTTCTTCCAAAAACCATATGGGATTCGGCAAATTGAATTCTCTAGCCTATTGCTTTTAATATCTTTGCGATGGGTGTGAAGCTGGATTCCGACACCCGACTTCAAACAAGCCAGTAAATCGCTTTCTCCCAAAGGCTCCATTTTCCCGCAATATCGCTTTCAATTCCGGAAGTGGCATTAAACTTCTCCAAATTCATTTTATTCATCTATAACCGTTCGAACAAAAACGGAAAAAAAATATTATCACACCTCTCTTCTCATCCATGATATTCAAGGGGAACCGGATTGATGTACCGGGATTCGAATTGTTTTTCCACAATAAAGTGACAAGTGCTCCAACACGAAACAGGAGCAATTCCATGGGGCTGTTAACATGTGAGAAATTGATCCGTCGGAACGAGAAAAAAATTTCAAGTTAAATAATAAAATCAAAATTAAATAAAACTTAATTCCGAGATGTACATGGACTGTGGGAGGAATTTCCTCGCTTGAGTCGTTCGTGTTGAGTATACAGACACTTACATTCTTCTCCGTTTGCCGTTTCTGGAATCTGATATAACCTTTTCCATTGGGATTCTGTCGTGTTTCCATAACTAAATCCCAAAAAAAAAATGCATACATTTTAAAAAGTTGCAAAGAATGTTTAAGTGCAAAAAAAAAAACAAACAAAATTATAAAAAAATAACAAAAAGTTAAAAAAAAATAATATCATTGAGACTGTCGGACTATAGACTGTCGGACATTGGTGGATGCTTAATTGATGGCAGAGCGTGGGGTAATATTATAGACAGCTTATGTTCATGGAGATTGGAGTGACTAAAAAATTAAACTTTTTTACAAAAAAAGGTTCTGAGGGAAGAAACATAACACTTCTGGATGAATAATGAAGTTTGGAAAAAAAAGAACCCAGAACTTAAGGAGAAATAATATTCAAGAGTTTACCAGTTTTGGAGTAATAACTAATAAGTGAGATACTTTTTTTTTGCTTTATCTGGGTCACAACTCTCATTAAAGTATTGTGTGGCAAGCTGGTGTGTGTTATTGGATATAAACATTCAAAAATACACTTCGTTAACATATTTTCAGAGTGTATGTTTGAAAAATTGAGTAATCTTTAAGCCTTAGGCTTAGTTAACAAGTAATATACTTTGGAGACTTTTTTTTTACTTTTTTTTTAACTAACTAAAATCATAGCTGTCAAACGAAAGAACCGTAATATGGCGAAGAGAGAATTATCCTCTCAGTTGTCGTTCTTGTTTCTTTTGTTTATGGTACTAACCTACCGACCTGACAAATTGTGTTGACTTTTTTATTAAAATAAAAACTATAATAAAAATCAAAGAAAACTTTAGTCTTCCTACTGATAACTCACCATTAATGTTGACAGTAATCGAAAGCCAATTTAAAATGTATCATACTTCATTGCTTTACAAGGAACCGAACTAACTGGGAAAGAAATCGTGCACATATTGCAAAGAAATCATTGCTCTGGACATACCCCGCTCGAATTAGAAAAAGAAGTCGAAAAATTCTTAAATTTATAAAAGACGTTTCTTGAAAAAACACTCTTAACTCAGTAGAAGTTCATTTTCTAGCAAACAAAAAAATATATCTTAAGAAATTGAAGAACTTTTTCTCAACAACAGAAAAGCACGTAAGAAATATCATCAACCCCGCCCTCCTTCACAAAATAGCTGTTTTGGATCCCTTCTTCGCTTAACTCAAAAATGTATTAGGAGACTCCAAAAATCGTGAGATTTCTACTTACATATCTCGAAGGTCTAGAAAAAAATACGAAAAAACCCAAGTTACAATTTGTTGTCACCGACTCGAGAAAACGATGGAGAATGGGCTAAAACAGATGCACACAATACACCTCGAAAAATGTTCAAACCCTCTGACGGATAGCAGTTGTTGAATGACCCTAGTGAGATATTCAGGACATATGAAAACTTCCATATTCGCAATGTCACATCATCAGAACATTCCCACGTAATAAGAAAACAAAAAAAAATCTCAAAAAAGCCTCCACATTACGACCATTGTATATAAACTTGCGTACTTCTACTCTAAAACAGATGGCGTAGATATTGTATCTTTTTATTTTGTTTCTTATTTTAGGCTACCTACATTTACACCGTGTCCCTACGAGCTATATTTTATAGAGAAACGCATTTAAAAGGAATGATAAACTTGTCACAGAAGGGCATATCTGCCAATAAGTGGCGACTAGCTATTTAAAGAACTTCTAAGACATGGTATGCATGGCAGTAATCAAATATGACATTAAGATGCTAGCGACACACATTTGAGTTAGTGGAAAAATTCTGTTTGTCTGTCTGTTTCTAACTAGCTAGTTAACATAATTCAAAACTTTTTTTTAAGTTTTAAAATCCACTAAAAAGCTAACGAATAAACATCATTTGTTATCCTTTTAAAGGAACATTACCTAAAATAATTCACATAAAATTCATTCACACAAAATTTGATTCAAATCTTTACGCCTGAATTATTGTCCGAAGGTATGACTCATGCAATTGCCTTAATTTATATTCCGCCTCCAAACTCAACAGAGCTATCAAAATAAATAACGAATCATGTCATTACTTTTGTATTTATATGAGTAATTGTAGTTCACTTTAACTACACCAACAAGTCTCGCCGCTGAAAGCATTGCTCATTGTCATAAAAGACTGCGCGAAGATCCCCAAATTACTATTCAAATCATGATGTCTCTGTTCTCTCTCGTCCGACATCAATCCCACCAAGAGATGTCAGATAACAATCCATTAAATCGCTTGAATTTCAATTCAAATTTCAATGAAAATGACAAACATTTAATACGTTTGCGGTTCCCATCAATTATGTGGTTTCTAACTAGCCTGCGCTGTGCTGGTGGAGACTCCTGCAGTCGCAGCTTTGTCATCTCTTTAAATCACAAAAAGACCCGCCACCGGACACACAATTGATCGTGTGTCTAGTTGAGCCCTAATCCGCCCGCAAAATAATATATCCAACAACGGTTACGCGCACTTATTACTCATTTGCAGAAGATTAGAGAAAACCAGACTAACCCTAAGCCATACTTCAAAAGACTTGTTCCGACATAAGTTCCATTCCCATCCAAAGCCCGTAAACAACGCGATATCATTTGCAATGCGAAAAGCGTCCAATGAATTTACCGAGAACTGAAGCGTCACAGGGCGGTCGATCTTCCAGAAACCTTAACCGGTACACAACAGCAATAATAATTTCCATCCACACAGGTTGTGGATTCATCATCATCATCCAGCACTCATAAAAGATACAAAGATACAACAATGACAAAACTACAAGATACCCGACAGACGCGACGGAGAAGCGCGGTCAAACAAATGTCTTCTGTCGCGGTCTTGAGTTTGTATTCGAATTGGAATGGTCGAACGGCGGCGGTTGGTTGAGGAATGTGAGGAGCTCATCACTCATTGTTGACTCCCCCGCGCTTGGCGTGCGGATCGCCGTTGTATGATACCTTTTGAGACAAATCCTCGCTCGGGGCAGATTCCTCCCAAGATCTAGATAAGTCCAAGACGAGTCGTCCGTGACGTGTCTTCATCGGATGGTCCCGTGTCGTTTGCTGCAACTTTGTCCAACAACAATCTGGTAACCGGGCGGCATGGGTGGTTTTGCGAGAGAGACAATCGGTTAAATGAGGAGTTCTGCAGAAATTGCCTGTTTGCATTTGATTGCAATTGGCTGCAACTGATAGTTCCGGCATTGGAGGTCTTCAGGTTGACAGATTTTCAATCCATGCTGAGGCAATCAAATCGCAGATACATTGTTTGTTATCCATATTGGAACTCTGTGACTTTGAACTTTATGACTTGCTTTTATTGGTTCGAACGGCAGTCGCTAAGGAGCAGTCTTGTTAGATCATAAACGCTTAATGAACTCCCGATTCGAGTGTCTATAAAACGCGACGTCATTGTCGTAGTCGTTCTGAGATGCACAGCGCTTTGAAATATGCAAACATGAGCGTCCTTTGCTGAATGAGTGCAAGGTGAGGATTAGAACGTGCAACATCCTTTGGTTGAAGGAATAAAATTGGACAGTCAGAGATAATGTGTATGAGGGTTTCTGAAAGGGGGAGCAACAGGACTTAATCTTCTTACCAAGTCTTTGGACTGAGAGCGGGGTTGAGTGGAAAATTCTGGAAGCGCTCTTGTGAATTGCTTGTTATCGGGTGCATTTTAAACGGACGTGATGGCATTTTTTTTCTATTTAACGTTTTACTCTGTATCGTTTTGGTTACGATATCCGGTATCGTTTTTAAGGATGATGAGAGCTTATCCTGTGATTCACATTCGAAGAGATGTGCATGTAATGATTATGTAAGTGTTTACGTGAGCTTCGTTATCTTCGTTCTTTGAATGAAATAGTTGTTCCTAATGCTACTTTGCTCCTTAGAGATTATTTTGAGATGACTGAGAAATAAGTTACATTTAATGATACCACTGTTCGAAAACGTTTTTATTCCGGGAGTAAGGAGAGATATTCGGATGAGGCAAGTACTTAAAACTCAATAGATATATTTTTGATATTTTCATCGTTATGGTGATAATTGAAATTATGCTTAAAATGGATCCTAAAGTATCCTTAAAGTACCAACGACTGGGTGACTTAGCCTACTTGACTTTGGCGGGCACATTCAGATATATCCATTTATCATTAGAACGAGCCTTTCGCAGCTTTTTCATTTTTTTTCGCTGTTTAAAAATCCTCTCTATACGCCACAATATATTATATTTTATTTTATTATTTAATCAAAAGAATTTCATCACTGCGACTCATTCACATAAATCATTTGCCATTTCGATGAAAAATTGCATTTCTATCTTTTTGTTCCATCTGACCAATTAGAGGCTCAGTCTGTCTGGCATCGAAGCTGTTTTGTTGTGCAGAGTTCACCAAAAGATCAACAAATTTTTCAAAGGCGCGTTTCCAATTCCCTATTGTATGTATTACGCTGCCACACTGGTATAAGAAAAATCCATTTGCCGTTTATTTCATTAATTGCCTTATTTAAAATCGCATCATCTCGTGATATGCCACAACACAATAACACAATAAGCTTAGAGCTTGACTCTTGGCTGCTACAAAAGCCAGACTCAGGCTTGTAGGCAACAATCACCAGCGCTCCAGCAACACCAACATCATCATCATCATCTTGATCATCGGCGAGGAATTTCCACCTTCTATTTAACCCCAATCATCATCATCATTATTGTTATGATTTTGATTTGAAGTCTATAGGCGAATCTTTATTATCATTCCTCATTTTTTGCAGCAAAGACAAGATGGTTGCAAATCCGCCCCTGCTGCCGCGACCAACGTGCCAGCGATTTAGACAGAAATACTTAAGCCTATTGTTGAGGGACTTGTTTCGTGTCTTCCTTTTTTTTAAGGCGAGCTCACACAATTCGTTAGTATTTAAGACGTTTCAAGACCTTTTTTGGGCAGACTATAAATTTACCAATGACTTTTCATTGTACGATCTCGGATATATTATGCTGACAAACAACATCGACGACAAATTCCGCATGCAAATTATTGAAAGATACGCGAGTATTACAGTGGCAGCAGCTATTCGAAGAAATAATTTGTCCTTTTGCAAAAAAAAACGTATCTTTGTTGCAGGAGATATTGTTGGAGTTTAGAAGTTGAAATTGTTGTTGTTTATGTCTATAGCGTTGGATAGTATATTTGGAACAACGTTGTTTCGATCAAATTGATTGATTTGATGGATCAATATATTCGAAATAAGTGAGGGGATTGATATGGTTGATTGTTAATGTTGGAAGTATCTGACAGTTTTAGATATTCATCGATGGTCTTTAGTAATTGTTGAAATTGCGTCATTTGAATTGGAAAAAGCCATATGTGCACAGGAAACATCTGATTGATTTATTCTCAATTCGATGGGAATCAATATTTTTGATGTTCGTTGATTCGATATTATTTGACCTTGCATTGAACTTTTTAACCGGATAGTTTGTTTGCATTCTTTAAGCAGAATGAAATATTTTATAATTGTTAAGAATTGGTTCCCATCTGAGTTGTGGGATCGAATATTAAATGATTGATTTCTTAGTCAATCAATAAACTTAACAACAATTTTAGCTTTAAGATTTTTTTGTCATTGGTATTGATTCTGGTAAAGTATTGCTTCGGATGGAGGTACGTCTGAAATTAACTGTGTACCGTTGACATGTGTTTTCTGTTCTCTTTCTTTTTCACCTTTTGACGTTTTCGGGGTAAAGTTGAACGATTTCTATCTTTTGTGCTTATCTTGTCATAAAACTGCATCTATAGCAGATGAAGTCTTGGAAACTCTCATAGATCTTGATCTGAATATATGCGTATATAAAAATGTAAAGATTAATGCTGACTCCGATATACAATCCAAAAGATTAAGCAACATAATAGCCTGGATATGTTTGTTTCCAGCACTCTCTTAATATCTTAATCTTATGGTTTCTTGTTCCGATGAATCTTGTAACCCTGAAGTTTTTTTTAAGGCAAGTTTAGGATTCGTGAATATAAAAAAAATTGGCATAACAATCAAACATGACTACAATCGTAGTGAAGCCTAAAAAAGTCATTGGCAAAAATTGTCCGTCTGTCTGTCAGTATGTATATCGAGCTGCAGCCTAAACGGGTTAAGCGATTACCTTCAAATTTGGTATGTGTTTATCTTTTGGCATTCCTCAGAGGGGAAATTGAAATTTTATTTTTAGGGCTAAAAATAACGGTACTTGCATACGACCGTTTAAGAAAAACTTATTTTTCTCGAAAACGGCACCAACGATTTGGATGAACATTTTTGAGAATTTTATTGTTGATATTGGCTATTATTTGATTAGAGCCATATATACGGGAAAAGTCTATTAACGGGACCTTTCATATAACGTTTTTTTTTTATTTTGACGGCTTTATGAAATTCTGTTAAATTTTATATATGAAGAGATCTAGATAGCCAAATTAATTCTGCATATAAAAAATTTAAATAAGTTTTTTTCTAATAAAAATAAATTTTTGAATTTTTTCTAAAATCAATTATTTTAAAACTAATCAATTCAATTCAATTCAATTTTTATTGAGACAATTATTAATAAAATACATATTTGATTTGGTTACATACGATATTTCAGTTGTCGACTTTTATAATGGTATGTCTGACTGATCTTAATTTGATAACAGGAAAAAATATAATATAATTTTAGCTTAAATTAAATAGCAATACGTTTACAAAATCCATCTTTATATTGTATGCTTGCTCCCGACATACATAATCAACTGTGCTTCTTTTGGGCTCTTATTTTAAATAAAATTACTTAAAGCTAATATACAAACAAACACAGAAAAAAGAATCCAAATAGGTTACGCTTGAAAAAATAAATTATACATGTATGATTCAATTTTTATTTAATACTAGCTGTACCCGGCACGCGTTGCTACACCAACCACTAAAATAAATTTAAGAAAAATAATTTTAAAGAAAAATCAGTACACAAATATTCAATCCATTCTAAGCCATTTTATTGATTTTGTTTATTTTGAAAAAATTGTGACATTACAAAGTTTAGTTTCAATTCGATGTTTATTGAATTGCTGTGGGATACACAATATTTCTTGTTTTTCCATCTGGTGCGTAGACGAAGAAATCAGAAGGTTTTCCGACACGTGAGCAAGCCACATAGAGCTGTCCATGGATTTTCCAAATTTAATCCACACACTTGTAACGATTGCCCTTGTGCTTTGTTAATAGTCATTGCGAAAGCGAGTCGCACCGGGAACTGTAAGCGTTTGAATTCGAATGGCATATCTGTCGGGATCATTGGGATACGTGGCAACAGTACGTCTTCACTTTTGAATTTTCTAGTCGAAATTGTTGCCTCGATAACATTGTTCATCATTTTCTTGACTGAGAGCCTGGTTCCGTTGCAATCGCACCAAAAATATATTTTTCGAAATTATATTTATACGAATTCGTATAGATATCTATTAATCAGTATTGAACTTAATACATGGAAGCGCCATCTGGTGGTAACTTCCATTAATACGAATATCATATTCATCTTACCCATTAAAACTACATCATCATACTGATTTTCATGACAATCGGTTGAACGGGGCAGAAGTTGCTACTCTGCAGCGCCAACCTTCTCCGTGGAAAAATACATACATGAGTTCATCGATGACATACAGACAAACATTCATTTATATATATATATAGATTAACATTATTTGCAAAATTTTAATATCTTGGTGATTTTTTTAACGATTTAGTACATAAACGCAGCTTTAAATCTCCACAATGAAACATATAACTATGAAAGATATAATCAAAAGCAGATAAAAGCATTTTAAACGTTGGTATATGTATGTACCTAAAGTCGAAGGAATTTATCCTATAAGATTTCTCTGCATGGCTTTGCCGTAAAAGGGTACAAGGAGGCTTCTATTTGCATCTGGTCTAAATTGGAGAGCCGATGAGCTATGTAGAAGGTTAAAAGGAGAAAGGTAGTAGTGGTCACCTATACCGTGATTGCTATTGTAATCAAACAAGGAACTAACCAAACGATTAGGGTGGGACTCGATGCGCTCCAATCTTTTCATTAAAAGTTCTAATTGATAAACCATTAGCGGTTTTAGTTTGGTTGTTTCATACAGGATTTCATTTGAAAAACCATTTTTACTTGCGATTATAGGGACTATAAGGCAAGTTTAGGATTCGTGAATATTAAAAAAATTGAAATAACAATCAAACATGACATTACGATCATAGAGAAGTCTAAAAAAGTCATCGAGAAAAAATGTCTGTCTGTCTGTCTATCTGTCTGTCAGTCTGTCTGTCTGTCTGTCTGTATCTATAACGAGCTGCAGCCTAAACGGCTTAAGCGATTATCTTCAAACTTGGTGTGTGTGATTATGGCATTCCCCAGAGGGGAAATTGAAATTTTATTTTTAGGCCTAAAAATAAAGGTACCTGCCATATGACCGATTAGGAAAAGCTTATTTTTCTCGAAAACGGCTCTAATGATTTTGATGAACATTTTTGAGAATTTTTTGTTGCTATTGGCTATCATTTGATTAGAACCGAATTTACGGGAAAAGTCTATTAACGGTACTTTTGATATAACGGTTTTTTTTTAATTTTTGGGTTTCTTCGTAACGGCTCTTTGGATTTCTGTCAAATTTTATATTTGAAAAGATCTAGGTACCCAAACTATTTCTGCGTATTAACATTTTGAATAACTTTCTTTTTCTAATTAAAATTAATTTTTGATTTTTTTTTTTGAAATTCAATATTTTTAAAAATTATCAACAAAAATTATTTAAAATATAAAATTAGGCGTTTGGATAAACTCTTAAAAACTGCATCCCAAAATCTCAAACAAAATTTTTTTTCAAAAAAACTGGTCCTACAATTTTCGAAATACTTTTTTCATAAATTCTTTGTTATTTAAGACGTGTGATAGCATACTTCATTTTTACTAAAAACCGTTAAGTATTGTGGTTTTGATACTTTTTATAAGTTCAAACTGTGTTATTTTCAATGTAAATGTTACTTGTTTCTGTCAAAGATCTTGCTTTCCAAAGCAATCAGGCACATAAGAGCAAGTACGTGCGACCCAGTCGTGCCCATTTTTGGTTTGGTTTTCTGAACTTACCACTGCAAAATCTTAAATTTTTTCTTTCAAAGTTCTCTAGTTCTCTCGCTGCAGTTGGGGATATTGAAAACCAGATGCCAAAACCGTAGATAAGAATGGGTCTTACAAGAGTTTTGTACATGAGGATCTTTGTGTGGCATATGCTTCGAGTGTAAAATAGGTTTCAAACCAGCAGTTACCATTTTCGCTTTTAAGATAGTTGTTCTGACATGTTCATTAAAAATGAATCTAATATGTAGACATACTCCGAGTATTTTCATCTCAGTTTTTAAGGGGACATTAATTCCATTAATTTGCAAGGTAAGCATTTTACTTTTCTTAACTGCAAGGACTAGAGTTTCTAAAGCATATAAGACTAGACTTCTCAGTGTTAATTTTAAAACCCCAATTTCTAAAATACGTTTCTAAATCTGGTAATTTCTCTTTAGTTTTATTTAGTGCAATGCTTGGCTTCATATCACTAGATAGAATAGTTGTATTATCTGCGTACAGTAAACAACAGGGATCATCTACCATAAAGCTATCAAACGGAAAGTCATGCAAGAAGATGTTAAAAAATGTTGGACCAAGAATTGATCCTTGGGCTACACCTGAATTAACTGCAATTTTTTCTGAAAAATCTGTTCCTATGGAAATAGATGTGAATCTATCCTCAAAGAAACTTTGCACTATTCGAGTAATCCAGTCTGGAATTCGTAGTGATAAAAGTTTAAATATCAGCCCCTTGTGCCATATATTATCGAAAGCCTTTTCAAGATCTATATCCAGAACAATTGTTGTATTTTTCCTCCTTAGGTTTTGAACGACTTTGTCATGTAGAACTAAAAGTGCGTGTTCTGTAGAGTAATCTTTTTTAAATCCAAATTTCAAAAAGATTTCCAATGTTTGAGAGCAGAGAGATTGGACGAAACTCTCTGATGTTCTTAGACTTTTTTGTTTTAGCTATTGGTAGTATTGCATTTTTTCATATCTTAGAAAAATAACCATTATTTATACAATGGTCAAAAATGCATGTAAGACGTACATCAAGAGAATATGGACATTTTCTCAACGGAAAATTTGAGATATTGTCCATTACCAGTGGATTTTTAATTATTTAGTTCTGGTCTTAATTCGTTTAGTTGGGTTGCAGAAGTAAAGGGATGTTCATCCAAGGAAGCTGCATTCAAAGAGGGAGAGAAGCACTTCAGGTGTTTATTGATTTGAGTTTCCCGAAACTCAGTTGTTTTGGTAAGGACTTGGCTTGTTAGTCTTAAATCATCTGTTGGCGTTTTTTCCTGAGTATAATTCTGAATAAAAATCTTTAAACGCTTCTATTTTTTTGTCGGTGCTATCTAGCTGCATCCCATTGTATTCCAACACATTTTTCTAATATCCGTACCAAAAAATTTTCTACCTGTAATCCTGTCAACCTCCTTGAATGCCTGAGGAGAAGAACTTATTCCTTTAAGCTTTGAGACGAAATTGTCAGTCATATCTGCCTTAACTCTATCCTTAATTATCTTACTCAAGCATCGATTTTAGAATGGAATGGCTTGTACTCAGGGTTAATTCGGCTGAGGTATCTATGAAACAGTCTCTTCAATTGCCTTAACCATATGTTTCTAAGTTTGAGTAATTTTTGAGTTAATTCAGAAATATTTTGGTATTTTAAATTTCTCGGCTGGCGGATCTCTGAGTGTTTTTAGGTGCATAATGTTATTTGATCATTGATCTGACACATAAGAGACAGCTACGCTGTCTTCAGGAATATTAATGTGAGAGAGACTATTATGTAGTTCAAGCCTAAAAGCATCCCAGTAAGTATTTTGAAAACTAAAATATGTTTCTGGGGGTTGTAAAAGAGGTAAGAGGTTTGTAAAATTTAATTCTAGTGAAATTGCGAAGTGGTCTGCAAGAGAAGGAAATGTGCTACATCGTGTAGAGTGCGTATAACCTAGAGAAGATGAAATGAGAAAGTAATCCAAAATTGAAGTAGACCTAGGAAACGTTGGACTAAACGGAGAAACGACGTCTAGACTTAAGTATGGACCATTAAAAAACCATCTGTGAAATATATTTCCATTTCTGTTGTTAGTTGAATCGCCCCATTCTATGTGTCACGCATTGAAGTCACCAACACTAATTGCTGCGTCAAAGGTTTCAATTCAGGCGCTGAGTCTATCATGTTCTCGTTCTAATGAATCACCGGCAGCGGATAGGATATAAATGCTACCTATAAGGGTTCTCTTAATCAAACTTGAAGCGTTTTGTAGACTTGTTGTTGCTAGTGCTATTGAAAATATATTGATATGAAAGGAAATGGTATTGTATTTATAATTTTTGTTCAAAATAATTGCAGTTCCCCTACCAGAATCATTTCGTATTATATTTAAGCCGGCTATGTCTAGAACTTAGTCTAGTTTCAGAAAGGAAACATATTTCTGGTTTCTTTTCTTTAAGGATTTTAAAGAGTGCAAGTCTTCTTTCGTGGGAGATAATTGAATTAAAATTAGTTGAGAGTATTTTCATTTTAGTTTCTGTCAACATATCACAATAGAAGGGACGAAGTCGAGATATGCGAACATTTTCTCTTCTTGTGTTTTGAGCTGTTTTTAACTAGGCCAGAATTGTCTTATTCGAGCTAGTAAATCTTGAAATGAGATATTAAATAACTTTTTTGCTTCGTTTAAAAAGTTGTTAAGGTTAACTGTTGATGTTGAATTATTAACAAGAGTAACGATAGGTTTTTTTAGGTTTTTCACGAGAGGTCGAGTGTAGTTTTTGCAATGTTGGGAAAAGAAATGTTTGTATTGCAAAAGGAATTCACATTGTCTTGAACGTCAATCCTGTTTCCTGTATTTTTCTAGATCTCTGCATTAGAGATTTTTTTTTGTTTTTATATTTAAGGTATGCATGTCCCGGTTGTTCACAATTGACACATACCGGAGTAGGAACTTCTTTATTAGCTTCCTGTAAATTTTTATAGGACATTATACATGCTTGTAAATCGTGAGATTAGCCACAAAGTACGCAGCGGCTCACATACGCACAGCACTCCTCAGAGTGCCCAAATCTCTGACATCGATAGCACCTTATGACAGATCTGCTGTGTTTCTTTTCCCAATATACACGTTGAAAAAGCAGATACTTAACACAGGTTAGTTCTTTAACCGATTCACCCTGCTGTAATTGCACAGAAAAAATGTATAATTTAATATTTTGTTTATTAGTCGTTGCGGTGGAAAAGGGAGCAACTTTAAAGATTTTAACATTTGGAGCAATGTCACTCAAAGCTTGTTTTACCCTATCTGTAGGTGTGTCTCCATCGAGACCCTTCAACAAAAAAGAAATTCTCTCAGACTCTTTTGCAGAAAAGGAGAAAGCTCCAATACCAGTTCCCCGCAGTTTCTCTATAATTACTTTATGAACTTCAGCGCTACTTACATAGACCTTAGTTTTCCTGTAGCCCATGTTAACATATATGTGTTTCATATCAGAGATATTGTATTGGGTTGCAGCAAGCTCTAAAACTTGATTAATTAAATCGCAATTAGCGCCAAAAATAAATATAAGTGGGTAAAAAGATGCATTTTTAAAATTAAGTGAATTCGAGTTTCCGCAGGTTGATCGCCACTCCCTTTAAAACTAATCAAATATTTTTAATTTTATAATCACATGTATATTAATAAACTTTAAGAAACTGCATACCAAAACAAATAAAAAATTCAAAAAACTAAAAATTAAAAATTCTCGTAAACGACTCCAACGATTTTGATGAACATTTTTTGAGATTTTCTTGTAGGTACTAGATATAAAATGATATCAAGACTAAGTTTACGGAAAAAGGTTTCTCAACGGTACCTTTCATGTGACTTTTTTTTATTTTCCGCATTCTAGGTAACGGATCATTGGATTTCAATACAATTTTTTTATTTTAAAAGATCTATAATACAAAATGAATTCTACATACCAATACATAGTTTAAATGATTTAATTTTGTTATTTGAAATTAAATTAATTTTTTTTGGAAAATTCAAATGTATTTTTAAAACTTAAAAAAAAATAAGCTGATCATATAGCTGTATATTAATAAACTCTAAGAAACTGCATACCAAAGTTTCAAAATTTTTTTTTTTTTTTTTCAAAACTAAAAATTAAAAACAGGTTTTTATCAAAATCCGTCATAAAATTTTCGAAATACTTTTTTCATAAATTCAATAATATTTAAGACGTGTGATGGTGTACTCCATTTTTACTAGAAACCGTTAATTGTTGTGGTTTTGGCACTTTTTATAGGTTCAGAGTCAGACCGTATGTTTTTTTCTATGTAAATGTTACTTGTTTCTGTTATAGATCTTGCCTTCCAATGTAATTAGACACAAGTACGTGAGACCCAGTCGCCCATTTTTTACATTATAAATACCTGTAACTTCGATGGGAGTAAATGAAAGATAGTTTTTGGTGTGAAAGATGTTAAAATTGAAAGCCGAGAATCAAATCCAACTAGAAAATTTTGATATCGAAAAAACTCTTTACAATGATTCTAAAAAAAAACACTGTCGTAAAACTCATGTTCAGTGAAACTCCACAAGATGGATTCATCTGGAGCTTTATTGAAAGTTATGCTTCAACAAAAAATGCTTGCAGGAAATTTCTGATGACATTCTGCTAAATTCTGATTCGCTCCATTAGTTAGAAATCAGAATCGGTTAGTGTTTAAAATGTATACTTATCATTGGGAAGATGTTAATTTGCAGGCGATATGGTGGCTTTTAATATTTATAAAGCAGCGCCTAAAATGATGAGTTAAGATTGGGAGGATGGAGACTAACCTCAAAGTATACGAACAAGGAAAAGGCAATTATAGTAATAAATCTTAACACTTCCTTACATGTAACCTGCCTTAAATGCCGTCAATAACTTTTTAATAAAATTTCAAAATTATTGAAGTCTAGCGTCAAGTCAATATTCGCTTACAATCAGATCACCAAAAAAAAAACACTTCCTCTACATCGAAAATTTTTTTCTATTAAAATGAATCACTATCCTCTCTGTCTTCTTACCAAAAGGAATGCACCGCATATATGCATTTCTAGGCTTACATGCATGAAACTACCACTAAACCACCTGGTCTGACATATCACTTCGATCTGATACGCGATTATCTAATAAACTTAAATTTGATCCAACTGCATCATGTTCGTTTGTCAACTACGGTTTGGCTTTAGATATAATTTCCTCTTTTAGACCACCTTGTCCATGTCTCTTCTCCTGACCAACTACCTCCACATCACGGCTACTATTGCACCCGCCAATATTCGAATCCTTACATTCCCCCAGTACCATTTATCACTCGTTCACTTACAGCATCTAATAGCGCATTAACGGCGAACGAAAATCGTGGCCAAAACAAGGCTAAATCATGCTGTAATCTAATAAAGGTGCAGCCTTATAAACCTTCTAGAAGAAATCCCCTCTTCCTTCCTGTGATCCACTCGCTCCGGTTTGTTATATATTTAAAGTAAATCGAATAAAAATCCAATAAATCCACATGGCAAGAGTTGCAGATTATTTATGTAATTAAAGCATTGAGAGGCGGCCAAACGCTCATGTTGCCACACCGAAGATCCCAGCACGAAGGCTCCGCTACGGAGGAGACACAGCAACAGCAGAGCAGAATTCTTTGGACGCGACCAAGTTGTTCCGATCGCGTTTCATAATGTTAATCATGATCGTTCGGGCTGTTTAACATTTATTATGTGTAGGGTAGCGTTTAGGCTGTGGCACTGACACATGCAACACAACCGTCATCCGCCTTAGTGTTGTGCGCCGCGTCGTCGTTGACGCCATCGAATCGTCTAAAGCGCACAGCATAATTTTGCTAGCTAATTTATGTTAAGTTTGCTATAAGTTGTTGAATGGTGTTGTTATTGTTGTTGCACGGCGTAAGTTTAGCATTTTTTTTTTGGATATGTGTGATGTGACGCATTTATTTGACGCTTTTTAATGAATAATTTATTTAAACCAAATTAAATTCATAAAAGCATCTATTAGCATTGTTATTTGAGTCATAAACTTAACGAGAAGTCGTTTAAAAGAAAATGGATTCTTGGATGGTTGGTTGTAGGAGATAAAAATAATAGTAGAAATCTGAAAGTATTGAATTTAACTAAAAAATACTTAAAAACAATTGTGTAAAACATTGAATTAACTTAAAATATATTAAAACAATGATTTAAATTAAATGATACGCAAAATTTAATTAACTGCATGTATTTACTAATTTATGTTTTTCTTACTTTATAATGTTAGCTGTAATTTTCAAAGCTTACTTAGCAACTTCGTGTAATTAATATACCCGGAAGGTGCCTAGCGTATTTTATTTAAAGGAATTGAATATCCTAATACCCACTCTTAGCGTATCTGCATTTTTATGCATTCGTGAGGTGCGGTTCAAGAAAACACTCTAGATACACATTACAGATCAAACGAATTTGGGATCAAGAATTAGTTGATGGAGGTTTAAACTACTGAAATAAAAATATGTAACAACTGACTTCTTTAGTCCGGCTTTATAAAAATAACTAGAAAAAGAATGGCTTTTTAACATTCCCTTAGAGGTAATAATTAGAAAAAAATGTGACATTAACCTCCCACCACTTCCCATTTTATTTATTTATCCATTTTCTTGTCCAATCAACAGTATCTCCTAACAAAATTTTAACTTCTAGCCCAAATTTAATTTTTTCTTTAGAATGCGTTACGTTTTCAAAAATGTGAGCCCCATTTTCCAAAATTCCAAAGTGATACACCCAACAACAACGTTTTACTTTCAAATTATTCCTGCTGACAGCTAAATTAATTGAGATATCCAAGCTCTTTATTTGCATTGTGACAACCTCGTCCTTTCTTCAACCTCAACCAAACTGTCAATCTTAAGTCAGGCTTGAAACACCACATTTCAACCAAAGTATCTGCCAGCCGACACTTTAAGATACAAGCCTCTGTGTCAGTTCCAGCAACCCGCACACATACACCATTCCTTTTTTTTCAAATTTTAACAAACGACTCTGGCCGCAGTCCAAAAGTGAACGTTTTTATTGCGCGCTTAGCGCCCAACCGCTGTGCGTCTAAAATGTGCCACAACTTCGATTGAAAAATTACTGCTCCACAAGAAGGTGATTCAATATGAACACATTCCTCACAATAAGTGCGGGCAACCGCCGCCGTGCCGCCATAGACGATCCGTAGGAGTCCTGGATCTGGTTTCAATTATTGAAATATGTACATATTTTTTTTGATATAGATTTAATTAAAATCTCAATCAAAATGTGGAGCATTTCCGGTGTGAATCGGTTGTGAAATCGATGAGGATAGCAAATTGTGCAATTCTGCCAATGCCATATAAAGTATCACCCCCGCACCGAATTGATTACATGGCTACGTGTAGACCGTATGTGTGCTTTTCGATATAAAAAGGATTTATACCCGAAATGACAATTTAATCGAATATTTACGATTCAAAGTCCTTGGCGAAGCGGGGGGGGGGGATTGCATAATTTGTTCATATCAATCGACAATCGCACACAGTTGGAATGATATGTGTTCAATGTTAATTGGTGGAAGTATGCAATTACATTTGACAGTTTGACGATGGATTTTCAAAATGTCTGATACTTACTGCTTTGATTTCTTTGGTGTTTGATGAATGATGTGTTCTTCGAAAGGAACACGGGGAAACCTAACATCGGAATGTCAATGTCAATTTTTTTGTATTTTTCTTTTTTCCTTTTTTGACGTTTTATATCATATTCAAGGAAAGGATATAATTCTAACATACCTTACGGATTATGTTGGATGAAATCGATTGGCGGAAAAATAAAAATCTTTGAAATTATTTGTTTACATTTAGTAGAATTTTATGAAACAATTCGATCAGTAAACCAAGCTCTGTTGAAATGAGCATAATTCGTTTTATGTTCATCGAAGCAGAGATATGAATGAAAGAAATACAGATATATGAACACCTTGCTATCAGTTTCTATGAACGGAACTTTTATAAATGAAACAGAGCTGACATTAGGCATATAAAAGTTTATATATGTACAAAGCACAGTTTTTTTTTTGGTATTTTAACTATATGTCTGTAAGGTAGATACAATGCCTTTTTAGAATGCAACCGGATGTTGCACGACACTAGTTAGAAGAATTAGAGAGAAATAGGTAACTAGAGAGATAGATAGATTAAATAGATAGACTAGAGATGGTAGCATTGATTTTTTTTTAACATTTAGTATATGTACATAAATCATTAATGCATGGCTGTGCCGTCTGCCTGATTGACAACATATAAATATTAAGTGCGAACATGGATTTTGATTACGTTTTTGTTTCAAAGATAATTTTTACTTGCGATTATAGGGACTATAAGGCAAGTTATGCATTCGTAAAAAAAAAAAAAAATTCTAACAATCAAACATGATATTACGATGATAGAGAAGTCAAAAAAAGTGGGGCCGGAAATTCCGTCCGTCTGTCTGTCTGTCTGTCTGTCTGTCTGTCTGTCTGTCTGTCTGTCTGTCTGTCTGTCTGTCTGTCTGTCCGTATCGATATCTACAGCCTAAACGGTTGGGCCGATTTGATTCAAACTTGGTATATAGTATTTTTAGAGTGCTCTACCCGACAATTTTTGGAATTGGCATTCTAGCTCCAAAACTAACGGTACCTGCCATATAACTTTTATTAAAAAACTTATTTTTTTCGAAAACCGCTCCTACGATTTTGATTAAACTTTCAGAACGATGTTTTCTGTGCAAAATCTATCTTTTAATTTTAATGGATTTTTCAGAAAAAGTTTTATAACGGTACCTCCCATATGACCGGTTTTTTAAAATCAGACTTTCTCGTTAACTAATTGACGGATTTTGATGAAATTTTCAAAATATGTATTGTTTTATGATTTAAATAATATTGCTTATCAAAATTTACAAAAACATTTTTTTTTAAATTTTAATAATTTTTTTAAAAAAATATTTTGTTTTTTGAATATTTTGAAAACGGATCTATAGATTTTTTTTTAAATTTTTCTCCTAGTATAAACTATAGATTTCTTAAAATTGACATACTCAAAAAAATTTTAAAATATGTTTTCGAAAAGTTTTTCAAAAAAAACATTTGTTTGAAAAAACTGGTCGAACGATTTTGAAATGAAAAATTCATAAAATAGAAAACAGCAAAAGAAATAAGATGGCTTACAACATTTTTTCCAAAAAACGTTATGAGTAGTGTTTTTTTGAATTCATAAATTTTTTTCCCCAACATTTTATTTCATATTGCTCGGCTAAGCCCTAGCCAAGCCATTAGTCAAATAAAAGAAAGTGACAACCTACATTACATACATACTTACGCATTTTAAAGTATTTTTCATCATCATAAAAGCACAGAATAAGTAAGGAAGCCTTTGATAAACACACAAAAACAACTAACAAATAAAAAAAACTATTCGATTACTACTGAATGCAAAAATTTCAATCGAGAAAACAAAAGTTTACACCTTCCTATAAATAAACAAAACCACTGTGTTAACTTTTAATATTGTCTCTATACCTACTGGCTTAACAGTAGTTGGAACACGTATCTTAATTTTAGTACCTACCTTCCTTCCAACCTTATTATAGGTACCTAAATCCTTTATAAATTCCATTGGTCCCATATTGGGACGTATAAAGGTCCCTTTACCTAGCATTATTGCCATACTGCTGATTCTGACGAATCTTTATGCCAGTTGTTCAAATTTTTCCATACCAAAATGAAAAATTAACTGAAAAAAGTCCTTTGTATCTTTCTATTAGCAAATTATATTATAAACAGTAAGCAGCAAGTGGAAAGATAATACTACACTAAAAAACTGCAAAAGCTAACAATCCTATATATTTATGTGTTTATCCCTTTGTCGTGACGCATGTTCGTTCGAGCTTCACCCCAAAACGATTCTAAGGAAGTTGCACGTCATACAAAAAATATTAAAATAAAATCTTTGTCAAAAAGACGCCTGCACTTAAAAAGGATTAGCACATAAGAGCAAGTACGTGCGACCCAGTCGTGCCTTTTATTTTTTTTAGTATAGTCATTATTTTTTTTCCGTCAAAAGTTTTCCGATATAAGTTTTTCTTGATATGATAGAGCTATCTTGCAGAACTCGAATAATTGTTTGACATTTAATTCGTTGAGTAGTTGTCGTACTTCCTCGACTCTACTGCATAGGATGAAGTATGTAATTTAGCCTTAATAATTCTCCTCTCAAATGGAACATCATAGAAATCTCTTCTACCTTATAACTGTCGCTGAAATAGTTACGATCATTTAAGTGACGGTTCATTTGGCTGTAGCAGGTTCTATAAATTAAGTTCTCCGCTTGCCGCTCAAATCTCATTCTTTTGGGTTCATACACACTTGTGAAGAGTTGATACAGTGTATTTTTCCAGCTTTCTGTTGCTCTCACATCAAGATTTAACTCAAAATCTATTTGTGGCGCTAAGTCCATCCAATCCATAAACCAGGTACTTTTCTTTTGGATTGCTTGAAGCGCTACTATTTTAGGCAATCTATGGTTTGGCATGTTCATAACTTTTTTAATATAGTCCACTTGAAGCTCCAACGTTTTGATAAAAAGCGGTGATAGTCCAGTATCCAGCATTACCATATAATTCGGCGAGTTTGATGGTAAGTGGAAAGTTCTTTTAATGTAGAATCTAAGAAGCTTTTCCACAGTCTCATATTCCTTGCAACCCCAGACCTGTGCTCCGTAAAACAGTACTGATTCTGCAACCGCCTCAAAAACCCTGTACTTGCTGCTATGATTCACAAACTTGTTGCTTAAACAATTTTTCCATGCTACGTTGATAGCTGTTTTAGCTTGCGAGAGCTTTACCTGCAGATATTTTCCCTTATTTACATTTTGCGTGAATAAGATCCCAAGATATTTATATTCTGTAACTACTTCAACTGTTTCTCCGTTGAAGTACCATTTTTCGTTAAATCCGGTTCTCCTTCCTGTTTTGAATATTAATACTTTTGATTGAGTAAGATTAACGGTCAATATCCACTTTTTACAACAATCAGAAAGCCTGTTAATCATTGGCTGTAATGATTCCGGGGTATACACCAATATAACTATATCATCTGGAAAAAGTAAAGCTTTTAGAAGGGTCCCTGCATACCGCAAGGTAGGCTATCAACTAGTACTTATAAGCAATGCAAACAAACTAGGGCTTAGTGCACATCCTTGTTTTACTCCTGTTCGTGCATGAAACCATTATGATGCTTCTTTACCGTTCCACACTGCTGCTCTATTGTCGTCATACAGTCCTTGAATCAGTCTTCCAAATTTAAGTGACATCCCTAGTCCATAAAGTTGGTACATATGTGCACCTCGGTCTGTGTCAAATGCGACTTTCAGATCGATAAAAAAGGCGTAAAGTTTTTTTGTTTTGAGAAAGAAAGGAATTAGCTATGCTTCTAAGAACGAAAATATGATCCGTTGTAGAATATCCTGTTCTGAATCCAGCTTGGTATTCCTTCAGCAGATTGTTGTCCTCGATTCATTCTCTTAAACGCTTTTGGATAATCGCTGTAAAGATTTTGTACGAAGAGTTCAAAAAAGATATCTCTCTATAGTTTGCCAGGTCATTTGTGCATCCTTTTTTGAAAATGGGAAACATGAGCGCATCATTAAACTGTTGAGGAATTACTCGCCATACTCAAAAATGTCGTTAAATAATATTGTCTAAGTTGTACTCAACTGTATAGTTCTGTTTTCAAAAAATTCTGTAAATACCCGATCTGTACCTGCTGCTTTTCCTTCTTCGAAGTTATTCATTGCCAAACTTATTTCTGTCTCTGTGATTGGTGTGTCCAGGATATCATTTCATATCCGGGGTGTACAATAATGCCATAAAGTTTGTTTATCCACATGTGAGCTCAATAGGTTTGCATAATGGGACTTTAATTAGGTAACTATTTTTCTCAATTACAACCCACGAGCGACGGCTCTAACTTACACTAGGAGTTAAAAAAAAAACTGGGAATCGAACTTAGGATTTCTCGCTTGGCAAGCAAACATCTTATCTGCTGCACCACTGCCGCCCGCAGTGCTTACTACTATAAAAACAAAACTGCAAAAGACTTTCCTAGCTGGTTCTATTTCTTAAAATTTCTTTTGAAAAGATAAATTTTTAAAGCTTATCTACATAAATTTCAATGATGATTATCTCTCCTTCTTCCATTGAATCGAAGCCTAACAAATATTCGTTTCACGTATTCCAATCACAATCATAAAGTCAGTGTTACCAACATTTTAAACTCCTATTTATTTCTCTGTCCCTAACCTATATTTTTATATTTCAGACTAAGCTAGAAAATCAATTCTCCAAGCTCATAATCTCATAAGCCATTATTCGATGTGGTTAAATTTTGTAGATCAAATTGGGCTAAGCTCGATGACACAGACACTTATCTTTAACAAATTTCCCCCGAATACGCATAGAATCTCCATAATACTATGCTTCCAGGTAATTTCTCCCTTAACGCTACAATCTAATCGATTACTTGAAAATGTACACCCACAACCCACAGGCCAATTGTATAATCTTCCGCTGTTACACTATGCCGTTAGCTACGCTTGCACGCAGGATACCTCACGCTGCTGTTCACTTATTTGTATCTTTAACCTCCCTGAAATGCAACACCCTGGATACAATATTCACAATTTGCATGTTGCATCATCATCCGTTTCTCCTAGCAACGCAAGTAGTTACATAGTTCATCCTTTACGCACACCTTCCATATGTGCGTAACTAAATAGGCCCTTCAAGCCAGCGAAAAGCGTTCTCAAATCCCGCTTCGAGCTTTTTTCTGAAATGTATTCCACCTCTTCTTGATTATTCATTATTTTTATCAAACGCATATAGAGAGATAGGGAAAAGCGCAGGAATGTTGGTTCATTGCGATAAAAATCTGCGGACGTAGCGTTGTTTGTTTCTGGAAAACGGATAACCGTGTTTGGTCCTTGTCAACGCTGGATAAATGTTAAGCGGACGTGAAGGGCCGCATAAAGTTTGCTATGGCATTAATTACCTGCTTAGCTCCAGAATGGAGACACTCGTTTATTCATTTTTGCTGCTTGTGGTTTCTCTTTGCAAGTCCTGAAAATGTGGACTGTCTATCTAATCTAGGATACTTAAGAATACACAATTCCAGGAGCAAATGCTGGCGGATTATTAACAATTTGTTGTGTACGCCTGCCAGAATAGAATCTGATGAAATAGGTTGGTGGTATATTTGTACACAAAAAAATTACAGCTTTCGTGAGTTTATTTCTATTGATATAAGTTGTCAGTGCTGCCACTTTACATTTTTTGTTGGAATAAAACAAACCTGTAAATTAAGATTATTTTGCATTTATATAAGAGGAGTAACTGCAATTTTTACTTGAAGGTAATTATTTTAATCTAAAATATGCATTCGTGCAGACTTCAAAAATATAATATCTATATAATAATAATAATATATAAATAACCATTAAACACGACATTACAGTGATGAGAAATATATTTGAGTTAGTGGCTTAGTTCTGTCTCTCTGTACGGATGTATTATGGACTACAGCCTGAACGTTTTAGCGTTCTTCAATTTTTTTTCTTACATTCTTTCATTATTTTAACTCAAATATTTTAACGGTAACGGATTCAAAAATAAATTGAAAATCCCAGGAGCATCTGTTTCAAACTCAATAGTTTAAGCTAAATTTCTTTTTTTTTGTGCAGGTCATAAGTTCACAAGAAGTGGGTCAGAAATCAACAGGACTTTTGTGTTAACCTTCGACCTACTTGTTTTAATGATGTAATTTGTTTGAATCGCTTTGTATTTCAGAAAAACAATTCCTGTGAAGTGGCAACACTGTTTTAACTTACCTATCCCCAAGGATTATTTAACCCTCTCATTTGTACGTGGAGTACCGGTTGCAATAATTTCAGTTTTATAACGAGCATTCTAGGTCTGAAGTATATTGCGAGGGTAATTAATATTTTCTGATGAATTGGCATTGCGCTGTTAAGAAATGAGTAAGCTTAGTCAGACAATAATAGGACCACTTGGTTTGCAATTCAGAACTTCACTATACAAAAAGATAGGTAGTTCGGTTAAGCTGAGGAATAAATTTATTTAATTCTTCCCTTGCCCTTACTGCCGGAGTTGTTGTTATTTTCAAGGCATCAGAGGCTAGGAAACATTAAATATCATGTAATAGCTGAGCTAAAGACGCAACTATGCATAAGCAAACCGATTTAATTAAAACATGTTAAGGCATTTAAAAGACGCAGGGTATACATTAATTTACCTTTAACAGTTTTTAACACCACGTTTAAGAAGAGGAGATAGCTGTCATGACATGGTAGACAGATGTACTTGGACACCACGCAGACGCATGAGTATAGGAACCCGCTATGTTATGAGATAATGATGGGCAATAATTATGCAATTTTTTTTTTCGTTAAACTGACATCGGTGTGTGGTTAAGGAGTAAAGATGGTGTTTTCTTGATAAGTAAAATTAAATGGAATTGCTTACAAGACAATTTCCTTTTTAAACCAAATTTTTTTAAGGAATTCAGCCTAACTTTTGAACTTATAAATTAATGCCACAGCAATAATTACTTTAATTTTTTAATTACAAGAACAAAATAATTTTGAATTTTTTTATTATTTAATTAATTATTTTTTTAATTAAAATTAAATTAAAATAGAAATTCTACCCATCATGAATAGAGTGCTCGTTTCATGCATAGAGTGCTCGTTGATGAAAGATCTTCACTAATTGAATAGTTTCTTCATCAGCAAAGAATAATTGATTCACCTTTGGGTCTGTCAACTTACCCTCTAGTCAAGGGCAGTAATAAAGAGACGCTTTTCTGGGGTACATTGACTTCGGTAAATCCTGCGGAACATCTTGTCTTCGTTTCGGAAGAAGATTTTCGGAACTCCGCAGATAATAATAAATTCGATCGTATAAAATGTTTTTCGAGATCAAACAATACCATGTGCAAACCTCTTGAATTTTGTATTATCCTAATATTTTAAATTCACACAACTGCACTGATCTTAAGAAACTTTATATATTTTTTTTCAAACGGCCGCTCAATGATTTTTTTTTATATGTGACTCTAGGCTAGGCTGATTAAGCTATAGCTTTCAAAGTTTCGTCTCTTACTGTTGTTAATTGGAATACGGTCATTTTCACGCCCCTCATCACCGAAAAACTGGAAGATGAGAACCATGAGCAATTTACACCCGATGTCTTCCAATTTTTTTTTTTACAAAACTTAAGGGATTCCGGCCGGCCCATTGGCTTTTCCCTTTTTGGGATGTTTCTTACTTACTGACTTACTTAGGGGGCGCTACAATTCGGGACGAACCTGGGCCTCAACCAACATGCCTCTCCAGCCAGCTCGGTCTTTGGCTAGCTGCCTCCAGTTTCGCACTCCAAGTTGGTTGAGGTCGTCCTCCACTAGATCTAGCCATTTTAAACGTGATATTTTTGACAAGGTCAATGTCGCTGTACAGCTCGTATAGTTGAGGGCCAAAAATCCTCCGAAGAATCTTACGCTCGAAACGACTAAGGATATCACATCCGCTTTAGATAGAGTCCATGCCTCGGTGCCATAGAGCAGGGCTGGGATGATAAGGGTCTTATACAGAGTCTCCTTTGTCTTTCGAGAGAGAGCTTTGCTACTCAATTACCTTCCTAGCCCATAGAAATAGCGATTGGCAAGAGTAATTCTTTGCTTTCTTTCTGACGAGATGTTGTTGTCAGATGTTATAGCGCATCCGAGGTACACAAAGTCCCTAACTACCTCAAAGTTGTACCTGTCTATTGTGATGTTTAGTCCAATCCGCCAGTATTGTGTGTTACTTTTTGTGGACAGCAGGTACTTCGTTTTGGCCTCATTGACTGCTAGTCCCATCCTAGCCGCTTCAGCTTCAATGCTAGCAAACGTTCCAGTGACAGCTTGCCGAGTTCTGCCAATGATGTCAAAAGCTTCTGTGAGGTCATTACCAACCTTGACGGAGCAGCGAGAGTTCTCCATCGTCATCCTGCACAGTCGGATGAGTTTTGTGGGGACGCAAAAACCTGACATGGCTGTGTATATAGCTCGTCTCTATAAATGCTATCGTACGCGGCTTTAAAATCAATAAAGAGGTGGTGGGTATCGATTTGAAATTCTTGGGTAGTTTAGTTTCCAGGATCTGCCGTAGCGTGAACATTTGATCGATTGTGGACTTTTCTGTTCTGAAACCACACTAACAGGGGCCAATCAGGTTGCTGACGAAAGGTTTCAGGCGTTCACATAGTACGGCAGAGAGGATCTTGTAGGCGATATTCAGGAGACTTATACCTCTATAGTTGGCGCAGTTTATAGGGTCTCCTTTCTTGTGGATCGGGCAAACGATGCTGAGGTTCCATTCATCAGGCATACTTTCTTCTGACCAAACTTTAGAGATGAGTTGGTGTATGCACTCCACCAAGTCATCTCCGGCCGCTTTAAAAAGTTCGGCGTGTCGTCCGTCGGGTCCAGCAGCTTTGTTGTTTTTTTAGTTTAGATATTGCTATCCTTACTTCATTTTGGTCAGGTGGACGGAAGTTTTATCTGTCATCGTCCATTTCATTCTGCCTGACAGCGGGATTTTGTTCTTCATCGCCGTTTAACAGTCTGCAGAAATGGTCCTTCCATGTAATCAGCACCGACTGTGACTCTACTACGAGGTTTCCGTTCCTATCTCTACAGGCTTCTGTGCGGGTTTTTTTCCTTGGCACGTTCTTTTTACCTGTTGGTAAAACTTTCGCACGTTGTTCCTGGAGTAGTATCTCTCAATATCTTCGATCGCGCGCTTCTCATGCTCTCTCTTTTTCTTTTGGAGAAGCCGGTGTTCTTCCCGTCTTTTCTGCTCGTAGAGCTCGCGAGCAGCTCTCGTCTTTCTTTGCAGCGCCGCCTTATATGCCTCTTGTTTGGCTGCTTGGGCTTGCATGGTTCGTCATTGAACCAGAGGTTTCGTGGTGGTGGTCTGATGCCGCACATCAGTTGCGGCATCTCTGATGGCTTGTTGGCAGTATTGCCACTGGCCTTCGGCACTTGATGCTGGAGGTACAGGATATTTTGAGAGGTTATGGGATATTCGATCGGCATAGGTTCTGGCAGTTTCTTGCGATTGCAGCTTTCCGACGTCATACTCTCTCACAGTATTACTCCGTTTTTGTGGTGTGGTGAGTGTATATTAGGATAATGTTGGCGAATTTATCCTTGATACGGATTGTTGCTCACTTACGTGTTGCCCAAGCCCAAGACTTCTTGCCTAAGTCTACCGCTTATGACGAATCCGCCCCCAAATAAACTCTGTGGTCTATAATAATTGTAAAGTATTTTGTGGTCTTGAGCATTGTTAATGAATATTGGTGAACGAATTTCATGTGCCGTTCTCCTTCTTTGAGCGTTAAATTTTGAATTTTTTTTCTCGCAACGTCTGTAAAACCCATTAAGGGGATGCGTTTTTATCCATATTAAAAAAGGTGCCTATTGAGCAAGGTTTTGAAAGTTTTTTTTTAAATACGTGCCACTATTCTCACCCTATCCAACCCCTTACGAATATATTCCTTCGTTTGGAGGTGACAGATGCCAGCTTTTCTAACACATGTTTCATCCAAGTTTCATAAAAAATATATCCACTCATCCACTTGACATGTTGAATCCAACAAGAACTGTGTTTCCAACCCACCATCTCTTTCTAATCAAAAATCAAATTTATTCCAAAACGAACTCAAAAATGCCCCAATTAAGAACACCTAATACAAGTACACGTTTCACATCGACTCAATTACATCGAAGAAAGATTGGCACTCCAATCTACCGACTGCAGTTCGACATAAACGATGACTATGACGATGGGAATGCGTCAAATTTAAATTTCCAATAAGTCGAAGCTAGGTGTCTATAGGTACCTCGTTCGAGTTCCTCTGCTCCGCTCTGATTATCACAAACAACGTTGACACCAAAACGAATTCATTTTATGCCCTCTCGCCTCTTTCACGCAAATACATACAATAGCCGGACGCTTCGCAATCGACATGCCGAGAATCTAATAACTTCCTGTCCGTTAAACCAGACACCATGGCCATACTACGGCTCGACTCGGCTTCATCGTGGTAGGTGGTTATTCCCATGGCGCATAAATATTGAGGCATTGCAAAGTGTAACCTCACCCCAAAAGTCACTGCCTTCGCCGTCCTCTGCAAAGTCGTCGCGACGGTCGCCGCCACACGAAAAAAAAATATTTTCAACTCAGAGATGTGCAGGAGTCGATAAAAGTGCATCCCTGGTGTGTGTCCGGAGACCGGATATTTGCGTTTTGGAATGCTTAGTAGTGTTGAGATAAAATATAAAAATCCCAACTCACAAGACATGCGATAGCACATTTTCTCCTGGGGATGATGGGGAGGCGGGTTGCGCTTTCGCTAGTTGCATCTACAGCCGTTGAACAAGGACATCGCCCTCGTTGCGCTGCAAATCGGAATTAAAATTATACACACAGTAAATATGTCTGTGTGGCGGCGCACAGATGGAAAAATCCCTCGAATCGATTTTAATCTAATTGGAATTTCAAATTTGCTGTAAGCGATATTAACCGGCCCCAGACACTATCACAGGACAGGATGCTCTCACAACTCTGCGATTGTGTCCCTATTGACACTCTTTGGGGGCAGCAGCTCTACTCTGGGTGTTGGCCGGTGGGGTTGGTTACAGCGTTATTCGTTCCTTAATTGATCGACTCTAATCCGATGGAGATATGGAATTACAATATTGGAATATTGGGAGTCATTGGGCTAAGTTTATTCGTCCGTATCACTAAAGAACTTTCATATAGACTTTGGTTTAGTTTCGAGGCTTGAGTGAAATTGATCAGCGGTATTATTGGGATACACCTTTTTATGTATTCGCTGTATTGTTGATTTGAGGGTTTTAGAGGGGAATAAGACGATGTTAAGCTAACGTATTGGCATCGTAATTGGTGGGTGTTTGTCTTAAATATGTGCTTAAGAAGGGTATTTAAAAAGAGGATTTGGGGAGGGGCTACTTATTGGCTACTTAAATTTATTTAAAAAGCCAGAGAATATAGGGGTTCGAGGGATAGAAGAAGGAGCGAAGGTGGAATTCCAAATTGTTTTTGAATCACAAAAAAACATTAAACAACCCTCAACCAGGACTTATGGAAATAAATTATAAATACATTAAATTTCCAAGCAAATAGCCTGTCATCATTACAAAAATATTTTCAGTCTTATTAAAACTGTTAAAATATAAATTAATAATACATATTTCCAAATTTTCTGTCAACCAAATGCCAACATTTTAAATTGCTGCGTACACAGCCCGCTGTCAACAGACCAAATCATTTGACGTAAAATCTTTTGGCAGTATGCCGCCCTTTTCAAGTCGGATCAGTACATTATTGTTGTTTTCAAGTCTACACCCAAAGAAGCATGCAACACACAATTAGTCAACATTTTCTAATTATCTCTGACAATAGACGCATGCTGTACGCCACGACTTGCCGCGCCGCGTAGTCACTAAAGTAATGCTACACACAGAAGACAGAACTCTATGTGTATAAACAAAGGCAATGAAAAGTATAACAAATAAAACAAACATTAAACTAATTAGCACATCCATAAATTAGACGAAGTTGGAGTACTATAATAATAGACCGAACACATGCTGTGGCTTTGGTAATGTCCCACTGCGACTGATGCTCCAATTCTGGCAGATGCATCCACATTCATAGGGGAACTGAAGTTTTTTTTTTATCTTTGAAATGGGTTCGTGCTCCCAACTACTGACATTAGAATCACACATCGCCTTGTTCTAAATGACACGTATCTGGAAAACATCTCCGGCACTAGGACGGCGGCGACAAGGATACACGATTTCAATAATTGGAACTCTAAACAGGTGTATCTTTGTTCGCAGGGATCTTGATTAGATAGTTGTAATAATAATTTTTTAAACCGAGAGGATAGGAGTTCTTTTTTGATTTTGATTTTTGTAGTTCAGGTTCCCAAATTTATGATTTAGGTGTTTTCATGCGTGACTACAATCTTTGTATTGTAGCTTTTAGGTATCAATTAAGACACCGTAAAGCTACTTTGTTCCTTTAAATAGCGACATGCTGTCGATTCAGCCTGCTTTAACCGTAGATAGGAAGTCCCAAAAATTAATTCTGGTTGGGCTTGTTTTTTTCTAATTAGATATAACTATGGGTTCGTTGAAATGTGGATAATTATTTGATTAATCAAATAGCAATATTGATTAGTCCTTTTGATTGGTTCAGTCTAATCAATTTTTATTTCGAGTTTACCGAAGAACAATCAAGAACAATTTTTTTCGTACTGATTTAAAAAAAATTGGCACCAATGTGGACAATTTTTTTAAGAACGAGGGGAGAACAAATCACATCAGAATAAGATTCTTAGCATAGTTCAACATCTATCTTCATCTTTAGGCCATCTTTTTATGTACAATCAAGGATTACCATTGATTGAATCTGCCTCAACTTACAAGCTTCTTCAGCCAGCAAGATCTCTAGCTAGCTGCCTCTAGATCGCACGCAAGCTTGGTCAAGGTCCTCTTCCACTTGCGTGCACCATTTAAGTCTCGGTCTTCGTCTCTTTCGTCGTCCCTCCGAAGTGGAATCTTAACCGACCTTTTTTTTAATTAATATACTTCCTTATTCTTAAGATCCATCGCTACCATTAACTCAGTTAGAAAAATGATTATAGCTTTGTTGCTGAAATGTTCCAAATTTGTCGGCTCATTTCCTACTAATGCATTAGCCATAAGCATTCTCAAACACTCCTTTAAAAATACATCAACTCTACCAACCCGCTTTTACGGTCCCAATTCAAATATTCGCACAACATCACTTCTTGCTAATTAATTCTTAACATTAAATCCACCACACTTTAGCTCATAACAAAACACAAAACATTATTTTAATTCCTCGAAAGCACTCTGCTTCCATCTTCCTTAAGATGATAGCACATCACAGCAAGGAACAAAATTGTTCTAACTACCAGATCTCAACTCCTTGGGTGATTTTCCACACATTTTGGGGAGGAAGGCGCATACCATTCAACTCTATGCGAAAAAAGGAGAACCACAACAACAACAATAGCTCATTGCGTCGAGAAGTTCATTAAGCAGCAACATGCACCTACACTTGTTGCTCATAGCTGGCTTCCAACTTCTAAGTACTACGATGTCCCCCATCAACCATATTCCAGCCCTCGCTTCCGCCCCATTCAGTATCCAGTCTATTCGATGAGATTACTCGCAGCATGTTTACATTTGTTGTCTTCTCCGGGAAGATAAATGACTCTTTGCCTGGTGCGGATCTTTTTTTTGCTTTTCCACTGGCACGGGAGGATTGGGACATGTTGGGCCGGGCTATGATTTACAATCGTCGCTGATGCTCCGGTTTTAGTTGGTTTTATGTTTTTGTCTTAGTTTCTTTGTTTTTTTTTATTATTTTCTCTTTTATATCCAATCGGCCCCATGTGGTGTTTATCGGGCAAATGATGCTCTTCATACCATCTTCTGGTAGTTTTTGGCTTCTTGACCAAAAGCTATGGACACCCCATGCAGACTCGAGATGGCCCGAAGACTTTACCTTCTCGATGAGTGAAAGTTCATGTAATCGCTTAAGGTTTACAAGAGTGCCGCTGAAGCGACCCCCCAATGGATTCAGAAAAATTACTTTTTTGTCCAACTGCGGGACAATTGAGCTTACTACCAGCCTGCTAATAGTCTAAGTAGAAAGATGATACTGCCTCATTGCAACGCGACGGTTGTGCAGAACCGTCAAGATGGTTGGTAGAAGGTAGCCGCCAAAACGGTATTTTATGACTTTGTAATGAATAAATCACCGTTTTTGTTTCAGTCTTGAACTGGACAGAAACCTAAAAGGTGCCCGATGAATTAATTTTTTTTCTTGTATTACCTCATTAAGGTCTGCCAATTGATGATGATTGGTGATTATTGAAAAAACATTGTGTTTTCGTGCTTCAGTGGACTTGATTGGATTTTTCTTTCTGGGGATTTATGTGGTCTTAAAATCTATTAAGATTTAAACGTATTTTGTAAGTGGTTTAAACGGTGGAAGAGGGTTTTTTGCCGGTAAGCACACATTTGCAGTTTGCCTTTTACAAAAAATAAATTCTTTTTTTTAATTAAAGATAACCAACCATAAGTCTTCAATTGCATGTAAGAATAATATTTTAAGTAAGGAAGTCTCTAAAAGGTTTGTTAAAACTGATAGAAAGCGTTATTGATTTCAAGACTTTAAGGAAAGAATAAAAAAAAGTTTCATGATAAAGTCTGAAATACTTAAAAATATCATTTGTTTGTCGATTGATTAATGTCAATTGACAAAAATATTAGTGCAAAGTGTTATAGCATGAAAGAAAGAAGTGCACTATATTTTTTATAAAAGTTGTTGGGAAACAAAATAAAGCACACAATAATCGAAGAAGAAGAAAAATAAAATGCACGATTAAATCGCATGTACTGTAACACCCTCGAATAAAATTAAAAAAAATATATTAAGGGAAAAGTACGTAAAATAGTATAATGAAAAAATTATTTAAAAAATATTAAAAATACTAAAAATACCCCGGAAAGAAGGTGTCTATGAGCGGGACTCGAACCCAGGCTCTTCGCTTAGCAGTACGACACACTAACCACGATTAATCAGTTCCCGTAAAATTTGAAAAAAAAATTGGTACTTTGTGAGTAGCTGTTTTTAGACCACCATCTTACATTAAATACTGTAAAGAAGTATTAACACCTCTAGGCACATCAGATCATAGTGTCATATCGGGTAATTTCTCGTGTCAACACTATCTATATTCTGTTAAATTTATATTTTCAGTACAGGGAAGATAGGATATTTGCCTTCCATCTTTACTATTATGGATTTCAATAAGCTATCTCCATTTCAAAGTTCTCACGTGGTTGCCGTGTGTAAATTGACATACTTAAAAAATACAGTCCACAAATATTGTAGGTTTAGCTGTTTTTAACCGTTAAAGAAAATAAAAGGCACGACTGGGTCGCACGTACTTGCTCCCGTGTGCTAATCTGTTTTAGGTACAGGCGTCTTTTTGACAAAGATTTAATTTTAATGTTTTTTTGACGTGCAACTTCTTTAGAATCGTTGTGGTTTGAAGCTCGAACGAACATGCGTCACGATAAAGGGATAAACACATAAATATATAGGATTGTTAGCTTTTGCAGTTTTTTAGTGTATTATCTTTCCACTTGTTGTTTATTGCTTATAATATAATTTGCTAATAGAAAGATATAAAGGACTTTTTTCAGTTTAACTTTCGTTTTGGTATGGAAAAAATTGAACAACTGGCATAAAGATTCGTGGGAATCAGCAGTACGGCAATAATGCTAGGTAAAGGGACCTATATAGGTCCCAATAACAATAATTTACTTTTTGAAATCAAATGAATTAAAATAGCTGAATTATGTTTGATGGATCGATAAACGTATGATGTGGATAGGTATTAATGGAATTTATTAAGGATATTATTTACCTATAATAAGGTTGGAAGGAAGGTAGGTATTAAATATAAGGTAAAGCGACAATATTAAAAGTTAACACAGTGGTTTTGTTTATTTATAAGAAGGTGTAAACTTTTGTTTTCTCGATTGAAATTTTTGCATTCAGTAGTAATCGAATAATTCTTTTTATTTGTTAGTTGTTTTTGTGTGTTTATCAAAGGCTTCCTTATTTATTCTGTGCTTTTATGATGATGAAAAATACTTTAAAATACGTAAGTATGTATGTAATGTAGGTTGTCACTTTCTTTTATTTGACTAATGGCTAGGGCTTAGCCGAGCAATATGAAATAAAATGTTGGGGAAAAAAATTTATGAAATCAAAAAAACACTATTCGTAACGTTTTTTGGAAAAAATGTTGTAAGCCATCTTATTTCGTTTGCTGTTTTCTATTTTATGAATTTTTCATTTCAAAATCGTTCGACCAGTTTTTTCAAAAAAATGTTTTTTTTGAAAAACTTTTTGAAAACATATTTTAAAATTTTTTTAAGTATGTCAATTTTAAGAAATCTATAGTTTATACTAGGAGAAAAATTTAAAAAAAAATCTATAGATCCGTTTTCAAAATATTCAAAAAACAAAATATTTTTTTAAAAAAATTATTAAAATTTAAAAAAAAATGTTTTTGAAAATTTTGATAAGCAATATTATTTATATCATAAAACACTACATATTTTGAAAATTTCATCAAAATCCGTCAATTAGTTAACGAGAAAGTCTGATTTTAAAAAACCGGTCATATGGGAGGTACCGTTATAAAACTTTTTCTGAAAAATCCATTAAAACTAGAAGATAGATTTTGCACAGAAAACATCATTCTGAAAGTTTTATCAAAATCGTAGGAGCCGTTTTCGAGAAAAATAAGTTTTTCAATAAAAGTTATATGGTAGGTACCTTTAGTTTTGGAGCTAGAATTCCAATTCCAAAAACCGTCGGGTAGAGCACTCTAAAAATACTATATACCAAGTTTGAATCAAATCGGCCCAACCGTTTAGGCTGTAGATATCGATACGGACAGACAGACAGACAGACAGACAGACAGACAGACAGACAGACAGACGGACGGAATTTCCGGACCCACTTTTTTTTACTTCTCTATCATCGTAATATCATGTTTGATTGTTAGAATTTTTTTTTTTTTTTTACGAATGCATAACTTGCCTTATAGTCCCTATAAATCGCAAGTAAAAACGAAAAGATGTAAGCAGAAAAACACGCAGTGGCACCTTCTTCTTTAAACTAAAAATATATATTTCCAAAAGCTTTAAGAAAGCTTCAATTCTAAAAGCTTCATAGCAAAACCAAAGAAAAAGGTATTATAACTTCTAACGGACGAATGGTAACTCTGAATCAATGTTCTTTTTTAGTTAACACAATAAACGAGAGGAAAATTGATAAATGAATATTTTGGAAATGAAAACATTTATCCTGAAGAGGTTTTAGAGTAGAGTAGAGCCAAATTAAAGTCATGGTTTGATTCAAGTTGTAAATAAGTTATGATTCTGTAGGTTAAAATCCAACCCAACTGAGGATGATCGGACACTGACAATTTAAAATAGCTAAAAAGACCTGTACCGCGAATAATTAGCGAATTTAATTTTAAAATGATCAGGGGTTAAGGATGTTTTTTCTGATTTCAGGTAAAGGGTATTTTTTACCATAACAGCAAATCTTACGATATATCAGCAAAAAACAGTTTAGCGATTTTTTTATTTTTTTCCAAAACAAAATATTTAAAACACTTAAAATTTTTGAGAATCTGTACATTTTTTAGTTCTTAAATAATTTTGATTTGTCGGAAATTTGTTACTTAAACAGTTTCTGAGTTATTAACGATTTAAAAAAAAAAAAAATTTGTTTCAATTGAAAAGTTTCATCACAAGTTTTTTGATTTTGTAACTTTTGAACTGCTTTTTTTTTTTCATTTAAACTAAACTTTAATATAAAAAAAACAATTACATTTAAATATCTTTTAAAAAAATAATAAAAAACAAAAAAATAAACAAATACTTTCAACTTGAAGATGTGCCTCCACCAAATAAACATTTATTTAAAAAACATTTCTGAAATGTTTCCTATTTGTTTACAAAACATTTCAGAAATGTTTCTGATATGATTCCGAAATGTTTTTTAGGTGTGGCCACTTCCGGAAACATTTCTGAAATGTTTATTTGTATCCTATTTTATGTATCCAGTTTTGTACTTCAAGATGGATTGTAAAAAAAGTAACAATCATAGCATCGCGTTTTGTCAACATGAATAAAACACAAATATGAACATACATATGTAAATCAAAACAAAAAATCTGTCAACTAGACTGAGATGCTAGAAAAATAAAAAAAGTTTCCGTGTCCAATTTTTCTACCTGATGTGCCAGCAAATCATTATATTTTAGTGGCTGATTCTAAAAAGTGTTTAGTATTCAGTGCCAAAATAGGTAATTGGTTCTTTCTTGCTACAATTATTAAATAAAATAAATAAATATAAATATTCACAATATACATATTTAAGTAAGAACTTGTTATAAGTACGCGTAAAGTAAATTTTTGCCTTCTATTAATTATACCAATTGTGGTCATGAGTCATGACCATGATGATATAGTCTTTAAAATTGGGCCTTGGCTAAATAGTTAAGAGGATGGCAAACTATACGTGCTTTTCAATGTATAGGAGCCACCCTAGAAATTATAAATTAAGTAAAATTCATCGGTTAATTCCTTCTAGATTTACCCTTGTACATACTGAGTTCCCTTGTGGCTTTGGTTTGGTTCTAGCTTTCAACCTTTTTAAGCTTCCTTATGGGAAATTGTTTGAAGTAAATTGTTTTTAAGAATTAAAAAACATTTTTAAAAAATTGTAATAGTATTATAAAAAGACGTACTTTTCGGAGTTTGAATCTTTACAACCAAAATTGTGTGCTGTTTTCTTTCGTAAATCCTGGATCCCGGCGAGTTACCATAATCACATAATCAATATATCAATTACAGTCTTAAGCAAATTTTTTTAAGTAGTGCCCCGTGGCTTAGTGGTTAGTGTGTCGAACTGCTAAGTGAATAAGCCTGGGTTCAAATCCAGCTCATAGCCACCTTTTTTTCTGGGGTACTGCCTCTTGCGAGGAACTGACAAAACCTCCAAGAGTAAAATTTGTCTCGAAAAAGTGCATCTCATCTAGTCGTTCGGAATCGGCGGTAAATTGTAGGTCCCTTCCATTCTTGCAGATTAACAACACACACACAGTCACAGTCACAAGTCATGTCTATTACGACAATTTGAACGCGTCGTTAAACCAAGGGTTGCATTTTGCATATTATTCTTAGAATTTCTTCTTTGCTTCATTACTTAAAAACATATTTTTTTTCTATCCTATAAACATGCTTCATAATAACTCACCCCATATTCAGACCATCAATCATAAAGGCATTTAAGTTGTCTAACCAAAACTAACAGTTGATAGTAATTCCTTAACAAAAGAGCCCCAAGCCTTACCTCATACACTTTAAAATTTTAATAAACACCCTTCGCCTATTTTGAGTTTCATTCATAGGAACAAAATTACAGGAAACATCTGCACACAGAATTACTCGTGAACCACACTTTAAGGAACCTACAAAAATTACATCAGACACACGCCCAAGACCAACACAGCAACATGCATGCATGTTGCACGGAAGAATCTCATCAACTAAAGTCGCGAGGTCAAAAATAAAATTAAGGTCATTATAACACTTTGACATAAGATGCACAGGGGGACTCAAAAATGATATTATTTTTTCCCATAAAAACGAAAACGTTCGCACAATTTTAAATGTTGCACCATAACCCTCATGTCACCTGGATGTTTTTACCTGTCAAACATAAATCGCGACACAGCATTGACAGGCTAATTAAGAATAAATATTTCTTCTGTCAAACTCAGAATCCATAAAGATCATTCTGACAGAGACGTCAAATAATCATTTCTTTTTCATTCTGCAGTTTGTCATCTCCGGACTGAGGGCCTTGCGACTTATAAGCTCGCGTAAGTGGATCAAATGAAAGTTGTTCCTCTTGTCTTAATATTTTTTTTTTGGAAGCATTGTCAGTGTCATGTGGTACTCATGCAGAAGTCATGTTGCATTATGGAGAACAATGGCTTTGCCCTATTTGTCGTTCGTCATTTTACAAAAGACAAGTCGCGACGCTAAGGGCCAATAACCCTTTTTCGGAGAGAGCAGGGCCAGCACACGCAATTATTGTTGGAAAATGTTTAATTAAAATTAATGGCGACGTTATTGTGCCCATCGCTGTTTCAAATGATAAACGAGGTTGAGTTCAGTGATCAAGAATTTATTTGTCCATTCTACCACAATCCACAATGCAACGTCGCGTCGTAGTCAAGTGGGCGTTTCGAGTGGCTGATGTGTTCTGACTACGCGCGTGTAATGACAGATCGTGCGTTGCATGTGCTCGATGCACATTGTCCGATCGAAATCGATAAATATCAATTCGAACTGTCAGATTTGTTTTCGAGTAATAAGTTGCATGTGTGACAGTTGGTTTGTTGTCCTTGGGCAAACTCTTTGCGCGGATTATTTTTTGTTTTCTGTTGGGCTTGAAATTATTTATGAGGCTCGAGATTATTTTTTTATGAAGATGTGACAGTTCTGAGGCAGTGAGGGATGAACAATTGTGACATATTTGGTGTGAGTGATGTGGTGTTGGTGATTTTTGTGTGTCCGATTATGGGATTGTGGAATTGTGTCAATTTTGTTGGGTTTTCAATCTCAATTGGAAAGGGATTGGTTGAAAGGTGGGTCAGTCAATTGGGAGACCAATTGGATTTGATTTGATGGTCTAGTTGGGATTGGCTTGACAATTAATCTTATGAGGTGACACTGAATTATTTGCAACAGTTGGAAATATTTGAATGGAAATTGATATTAATCTCAAATATTTTGTTGTTGTTTTTATTTTTGGTCGGAAGACTAGGAATTTTCATTAGGCAAACATGAAACCAACTGTCCAGATAGGGAAGAAAATGTCCTTCTGTAATAGAACGAAACCCCTTCTATCACTTAGACAACCTGCCACAGTTACAACTGTTTTCCTCTTGATGCCATAGTAAACCTCCATTATCGCTCATAGTTGCACTTTTTTATTGGATCACATGGAGCTACATACAAGTCCAATATTTTTCTAGAGTTTTAAAACAAAGTGTTTGTATTTTCTAACTTTCTATGCATTTTGTATCTGAAATAAATTTCCTGTCAGTTTAAGCACTTCAAACGGAAATTCAATTTCGAAAATTTTCCAAACATTCCATCACACATCTTTCCAATCTACAAAAACCATCAACATCTTCTGCAAGTAGGTATTGTACATCCAACGACTTCTTCCAAAGAAGACCTCTGAAATGAAAACCTGACCTTAAAGATGAAGTCATAAATTTTCACACTGGATCTCGGACAGAATCCTCACGTATTTACAATAAAAGGTGTGCGTCACCGTCAGCGTTAACGTCAGCAGCATCCCAAAAGAGATGTTAATAAATAAAAACAAGTGACTTTATTCCTCACCCGCTCCAATGTTCCTATTTTTTTTTTTGGACCAAAACCATTCCTTCGTATATTTAACGTTGACATTCCATCCCAGTTCGAGTGACAGTAGATACAGTTCTCGTTTGTGGTACGTGATTTGTGCCTTTGCTGGGGGTTTGTCAAGTGTGTGTTCGCTCTTTTACCTGTTATCTACTTACAGGTGAACTACTTTCTATTGTTGCGTCTGTACAGGGTAGCTTCCCTTAGTTTACTGATAAGACGGTGAAATGCGTGCAGAATGATCATCACAATGCTTGGCACGTTTGTTTTTATTCTGGGTCTCCGGGTGGGTCTGAGCGCTAGGACACTGTTGTGTTGGATATATGTACATATGTACATGTATCCTTACCTGGGTGAATTATTGTCCTGCCGTTGTTGTAACATTTCTTCTCTGTTTTGTAACCGGTGTGGTGGTGGCTTTGTCTAATTGTTGTGGAATCCATTTTCATGTTTCTGGAAGCGCCTCGCCTATATCAATTAATCTTGAAGAGTTGATGGTTGTGCTGGATTCTGGAATGCATGGCATCAGAGAGTTCCTATCAAGATTGACATCGGGACATTGTTGTGGTTCATCCTGGTTAGGTTAGAGACAATATCGTGCAACTACAATAAATTGACTCGTTGTCTGGAGCTGGATGTTGCAGGAATCAGGAATGATGATATGATAGTGATGATGAGGTAGAGATGTTTGTCTCTATGATGATTGGTGGTGGAGGGGATGATGGTTGGGGTTATGTGTGATGTAAGCAATTCCGGGTAATGAACTTACTAGACGAAAGAAGCGCGTATACATTGGAGTGACCTCATTTCTTGGGAAAATAGCTAGTGGAAGAATAATTGATTTTCTTTTAGTTTCCATGAATGTTACTTACCCATTGTTGGAGAGCATTGTCTTTACCCATCAAGAACTGAGGCTTCTTATATTGTTTTTGTGTGTTCTCTTGTATCGAATCGAATCGGATGTGCGATGAGGGATGAATGTTGATTAGATGGATTCTGGATAGAGGTTGACATTGTTTCGGGAAAAAAGGGAAATAATGGAGAATTTGTGTATGAGGTTATTCGCTTGAATTGCTACAAATCATTATTTAGTGGATCACGAAGTGAGAATTATCGAGAATTCGTTATCTTGCTAAGAAATCGTTAGTCAAAAGATTGATCAGATGGATATCGTGGGACATTTTTTTTGTTCTTATTGTTTTCTCATGAATTCAAAGTTAGAAAAGTTGATGATTTCTTGTGAAAACTTTGAGATAAAGATACATATCCTATAAACAGAACTTATAATACAAATTATGCTCGCATTGGTCTCCTTAGGAAAATTAATTAAACTTATCTCTGTTGCTAGGAAAATTGATTTCGGGATCAGAAATAACAGAAAACTATTTCACTTCTGGAAGGAATTTATTGTTACTGGTATTTGTATTAGGAACAACGTTTTATAATGATAAGTAATAGTGTTTCCTTTACCAACATTTCGTGCAGGAATAAATTTCTTTTGTGGAAATCTGAATTCAACTACACTTAGTGAAGGCTTTCAGAATGTAGCTACTTGGCCATCGGGCATCGGCAGCATATGTTGTATTTCACTGAAACCCCAATTACCAACTTGAGGTTTCGGAAAACAAAACATAATCAAATGCATCACACAGGTCCAATTAAACGAACAGAAATCTATCGCACTACCTCAGCAGAAAACATTTCCATTTCGCCCACAACTTTAACGTTGTTGAGTAAAGAGCTGGCGCACTTTGGTTGTACGCTTTCAGGCTGATTGCCTTAGCTACGATGTCAGACGACATCCAGCGTGTGTCCTCTCATCAGAAATATTTAGGTAACTTGCTGTCTAATTAAGTGGGCGGCACCCCATCGTTAACTTAAACAGCAGCATCAGCGCATAGAATGCGTTTGTCACAATAAAATCTTGCCGTCATCGTCGTTGTCGCCACAATTATTTAGATACGCATCCGTAGGCGGAATATGCAGCTTTTTGTGGTTAATTCTGACACTTTTCACTTTATACTTTGAGATACATACTGTGATCATAAAGTCGCCCCTTAAAAAAGTTCCATACACTTAAGAAAGAGGGGGAGTTTTTCGATTTTCTTTTAGGGGTAAAAGGAAGCGGGAAAGCTTATTTTTGAACTAATTTACTTGTTGTCGAGCAAGACGCATAATGGCCACTCAGCGTTAATGTCATGGCGCCATTGTCACAAATCGACAGCAAGCCATCAAGCTCAATGGCAGCTGTGAGATGTGCGATGAATGGGGCTAGAGGCTAATTGAATTGTGGCAAACGTTGTCATGTTTTCTTTTTTTTGGGGAAAATTTCGATCAACTTTAACAAGCTCATCAGTGTTTTTAATCATTAATATTGATGCCTTGTCAGGTTTGTTTTTTCTTTTGAAAAATGTGTTTTATTTTAGGTTTGAATGGAAAGTGATGTTAGCATATGTTTTGATAAAATTTAACATTTGAGTATTTCTGGACTTTAAATAAGAAAAAAAAAATAATAAAAGTATCTAAAACGCAACTTCAGCGCAGTCTGTGGTTACTTTTGTGACTCTTTAATTTGCATCACGTACAGGGTTATTCGCATAAAATGGAACAAGAAGCTAGTGTGTAAGTATGACGGGTTATAAAAGTCATATAGAAGGGCGTATGTCTTCATTTGTTTGGGTGGAATGGCAAATTTCTAAAAACAATAGATAAGATAAATACAGGAACTGTTTTTAAAAAAAATTATTTCTAAATTTTCTAATTTTTTTAAACTTTTTGTACACAGTGATAAAGTAATGTTTTTTTTTTTTTTAATTTAACGATCTTGTCATTTCTCAGTTAAAAACAGAAAAGCAGATGCTCAATTTATAGCCAAGCGTTATGAGAAAATTAATAATGTCCAGATTTTTTGTTTTAAATCATTAATGCTTCTGTGTTAGACTATTAGTTCAACTTATGATGAAAAGGACCAACCCCCCTTCACATATTATCCATGAAAAAAGTGGATAGAAAAGGATGAATCCAGTTTATTGCATACTTATTATACTCCCAAAATAAACTCTAAAAATAAAAAAACTCTACTAAATAAAATAAAAATAAAAAGATTTATATATATATATAATTTATATATATAATTTACCTACGTACAGTTACTTAAGAACTAAAAAAAATTTTTGGAGTAAAGCAATTTTCTTAATTTTTTCAATTTCTTTTAAAGTAAAGGCATGAGCAGTTTTCTGTTTTTGACTAAAAACTATTAAGAGCATTGAATTAAAAAAAAAATAACAAAACCCGTACTGCAATAGGTAAACTTAAAAAAAACTAGTTTTAATTTTTTTTTCTAAAATATTTTTTTTTCCAAAAAAAAAATAAAGAAGAGATGTCTGGCTTTAAAAAAGGTATATTATGGCATTGTGAATGTAATCATTGTTTTTTTTATATTTTTTGTTCTGTATCGATTAAACCTACACGCTTTAATTTTTTGTCACATGTCTTGTGAATCAGCCTGTGTATGACAATTTACTAAATTGACCATATTTCACATTATTTGATTGAGTACACCTGATTACGCACATCGAATTAGAATAAAACCACCATTTTTACTTGCGATTATAGATAGGATAGAATTTTTATGTAAAAAAAACAGTGTATAATATTGCAGATGTTGATCATAATTTGGAGAAAAAACTGGGCACGACTGGGTCGAACGTACTTGCTCTTATGTGCCTTATTACATTGGAAAGCAAGATCTTTGACAGAAACAAGTAACATTTACGTTGAAAATAACACAGTTTGAACTTAAAAAAGTATCAAAACCACAATACTTAAAGGTTTTTAGTAGTAATCTTAAGAACAAAGAATTTATGAAAAATGTATTTCGAAAACTGTAGAACCGGTTTTGATAAAATCCAGTTTTTTTAATTTTAGTTTAAAAAAAATATTTTTTTAATTTTGGTGTGCAGTTTTTTTTTAGAATTTATTAAAATATGTATTTTAATAAATTCTAAAAAAAAACTGATTATAAAATTTAAAATAATTGTTTTTGATTAGTTTTTTAAAATATTGATTAAAAAAGATATATATTAATTAGAAAAAAAGTTAATGAAAATGTTGATATGCAGAACTAATTTGGCTACCTAGATCTTCTTAAATATTCCATTTGACAGAAATCCAAAGAGCCGTAACCGAAAAAGCAAAAAATTAAAAAAAACCGTTATATAATAGGGCCTGTTAATAGACTTTTCGCGTATATGTGATTCTAATCAAAAAATACCATCAAAAAATTCTTAAAAAAATTCATTAAAATCGTTGGAGCCGTTTTCGAGAAAAATAATATTTTCCTAAATGGTCATACGGTAGTTACCGTTATTTGTAGGCATACAAAAAATTACATTTTCTCTCTGAGGAATGCCAAAATAATCATACACACAAAGTTTGAAGATAATCGCTTAAACCGTTTAGGCTGCAGCTCGTTATAGATATAGAACAGGCAAGTCAGAAAGACAGAAATTTTTTCTCGATCTCGTTTTTTAGACTTCTCTATGATCGTCATGTCTTGTTTCATTGTTATCTCAATTTTTTTTTATATTCGCGAATCCTAAACTTGCCTCATAGTCCCTTTAATTGCAGGTACATATGGTACCTCCCTCGACTTTATCGAAAACTGGTTATCCGATTACAATCAAAATTGTTTTTCAGCAAGATGTATCGGGTTTTTCAACAGGGACGCTACAAAAGTAGAGCGACAGGGACAGCAAAATGACGCCATATTTCTTGCCGTTTTTTTGGCATTTCTCTTCAGTAAGATTTGCCATTTTATGATGGAAAGATATACGAGCCAACGACGAGTCGAAATTATTAAAATTTACTACCGAAATTCGGAGTCAGTGGCCTCAACGTTAAGAGCGCTACGTCCAATTTATGGTCGTCGTAATCGTCCTAGCAGATTATTAATTGAGCGTCTAGTGAAAAAATTTGAATCCAGAGGCACAGTACGAAATGTTCCCATGCCAGTGAGATAAAGAAGTGCGCGTAGTGTCGAGAATATTGCTGCCGCTGAGGCTTCAGTTGCAGAAAGCCCAAATGTGTCTCTCACACGTCGTTCTCAAGCGTTGGGTATCTCTGTGACGTCGTTGTGGCGAATTTTGCGAAAAGATCTTGGCCTACATCTTTACAAGATTAAATTGACGCAAGAACTGAAGCCGCTTGACCACCAGAAGCGTCGTATGTTCGTGAATTGGGCTGAGCAACAACTTGAAAATGACTCGGATTTTCATCGAAAATCATCTTCAGCAATGAGGCTCATTTCTGGTTGAATGGCTTCGTCAATAAAGAAAATATGCGGTATTGGTCAGGCAGCAATCCACACGAAAAAATTACGGTTTGGTGTCGTTTATGGGCCGGCGGCGTCATTGGGCCGTACTTTTTCCGTAATTTTTGGCCCCAATTGGATGATATGGACTTGGAGGACATGTGGTTTCAACAGGACGGCGCCACAAGCCACACAGCGAATGTCACAATCAATTTATTGGAAACCAAGTTTGGAGAACGTGTTATCTCACGAAATCGTCCATTCGATTGGCCGCCTCGGCCGTACGATTTGACGCCGTTAGACTATTTCCTGTGGGGGTACGTCAAGTTTATGGTCTATGCCAACAAGCCAGCGACGATTGATGAACGTCGTACGAATATCGAACGTGAAATTGCAGCAGTATCGGCCGATTTATTTTTGAAAACCGTCGAAAATTGGGTTCAGCGTCTGGACTTCTGCAAGCGTGCCCGTGGTGGCCATGCAAAAGAAATCGAATTCCATACAAAATGGCATCGAACGTATTTTCACAGGAATAAAGAATTTCATTGGTATCCAAAACCGTTTTTGTTTTATTTAAAAATGCTCTTATTGAAAAACCCTTTATATAGCCTTAATAATTTCACATCAAAATATTTTCAAAAATTGTTTTTTTTATATTTTTAATATTTTTTTTTTTTTTTTTTTTTGAAAACGTGTAGATGATTTTTTTTTTTATTTTTTTTTAATTGTAGGTCATTTTTTTGCTTAGTTCTTGAATTAATTTTCTTAATTTAAAAAAAAGTTAAAAAAAACGTTTTATTTAAAACCGTTTCTACGATTTTGAAAAAAAAAATAATTTTTCCACATTTTTTAAGGGAAGAAAATAGCATTAAAATTATTTCGCTCAATACAAATATACGTCCTTTTTTCGAAAAATCAAAAGTCACAAAAACCGAATAAATACTTTATTGTTACCTTAATATTTTTAAATTTTATTCGACGATGTGACCGCACATATGAGCAAGTACGTGCCATCCAGTCGTGCAATTTATTTTTTCTTACTTTACTATTTTATTATTTATTATTGTGTCCTAACAAATGGCGAATACCTTACCTATCTATTTCATATTAAAGGCGTACATAACGGTAGGTTATAAAGAAGCACATATTATTAATTATTGAATTTTTAAAATATTAAATTTACAAAAAAATTTTAAGTCCTGGGAGGATTGAATTGCATACATAAATGTTTCTTAAATCTCGAAGATGGCGCATGTAAGTCTTATTAAGGTGGAACATAGCTGCTAAGCCATTCAGAGAAAAATTGTTTTCTTCTTTTTTTTTAATGGACAACTTCAAAAGTAGTTTGTTCTAGGCTGATGCCACAAGAGCCCCAAAATGGTTGCGCGATCAATTGTCCGCGCGCCCCGTAAAAAAATCGCTGTTGTCACAAGAGTTGTATATTGGCAGCTTGACAGCATATTATGCTGATCATGACCATCCATAATTTCTTTTCCTAAGATCGTGCACTTAATTTATCAAAAAAAAAAAACTCAATTCAAAATGCATACGACAACGTCTCTTTGCAAATTTAAATGACGCGCTCCCGTTTGGAAGCTTGTGTGTTCAATCCGATATATTTCAGTACGGTTCGCGCATCATGAAGGGAAGTCGCTGGTCAGAACAGTTCGCGTGACCATACCGACTAGTTTTTTGTCGCGGGCGTTCTTGTGTATTGTCCCATTGGTTCTATGCAGTATACCAAAAGAAGCTCGTGTGGCATTAGCCTTATAAAGCTTAAAGCAAAGTTTATAATTAAGAATTCTTTTTTTAATTGGGATCATAGGTAATATAAGTCATATATATATATATAATTATCAACTAAAAAAATAAAAATAATTTAAAGTGTTAGACTAAAAACAGTTTATGCTATAGACAGTTTTTTTTTACTTTCGCTATCAACTAAAATTGGTATTAAAAACCTGTCATAACCACAATATTTTTGCAGAAAAAACATTTTTTTGATATTTTAAAATAGTGTTTTTTTATAAATACTTTAAAAATGGTTTAATGAATATTTTTTAATTTTGTATGATTAATTAATTAATGATTCATGATTTTTTGAAAGTGTTTAGAATAAGTATTTTCGATTTTTTTTTTAATCCATGCCATTGATTTTTAATATTTTCCTAAAAAACTGTGGAAGTCAGACTTTCAAGAAATAAATCATAAAAAAACCTAATGACAGTTAAAATTTAATCAATGAATACCAATGTTATTTTCAGCAGATACCAGCGATTCATTTTCTTTTTCAATTTTTTTTTTTTTTTTTTTTTGAACATTTATCATCAACTGTACAATTTTACAAGATTTTTCTTAAAGTCCCTTTAAAGTCTTCTTAGTAAGAAAACCCTGAACGTAAATCGATGATTCCAATCCTATTAATTATAAGACTAACTGCTCGGAAGCATGTTGCAGAAAACGTGCACAACAACACCCCATTAACTTTTCAATCATAAGTAATGTGCAACTTGCAACACCCTTCTTGACTCTACCTTTATTTCATCACTTAAGCCAGTGAAAATGTATTTTCAAATTAATATAATAATCGATTTTCACTATACATGTACTGCAGATGCACTCTGGACAACTCTCACGCCTGACCACAAGCCCGATTCATCTAATTGCAAACACCAACTACTCATCATCTAGCCCTGCAGTTTAATCCCCCGAGGATGCTAATTATCCACTCAAAAGTGGAATACCTTTGCCCGTGATTAAGTGCGAGCAGGTGTGATCAGCAGTGACAAAACTGCTTTCAAAAGCAATTTGTGTGCGTGTGCATCATCATCCCGAAGCCGACCAGAGCTTGATGGCTTGAAGGTGCGCTCAGACTCAATAAACCATATAATTACATAGGTATAAAACATCCCTTCGGCCTGATTTCTGTATGATAAATGATAGCGATCCATGTACTTACAGACGAAACTCTAGAGATAAACTAAGAAGAAGAAAGGACGACTCCCTTTTGACTTAATCCAGTTCCGTAGTCTTGCCTCAAACGATGATGGTTCTGTGCCGCTCATTTAATTAGGTCCGAGCATATATATATCAAAACACTCGTAGGCGCCAGAATTAATAATACAGAACTGTTTCCTATTCCATCCAGAGTTAGTGCTACACCCACCACCATCCAGAGGTCACTCTCTTGGTAATTGATTGATGACAACTTGCCTGTGTAAATTCCTTTCTTGTTTTTATATCCGCTTACTGGCAGGATTACGGGAATATGAAAGAGGATGATACCGTCGAAACAAATTACAGGGTTTCACTTAAGCAAAAAGGACTTAAATTGGAACTCATTAATTCCTATAGTGATGAGCTACAGTTTTTATTGTTCATTCATTTTTGGATGCGGAATTATTAATGATGTCCTGCTGGCCAAGGAGGTCAATATATTTCAGCTGGATTTTGATGCAGGAGATTTAATTTTGTTTTGTCTTTTGGAGGAGTTCTAACACCTTTTTAAAGAGGCGTTGATGTATCCTCTTATATAAGCAAATCGGCGATAGTTTATTGTCAAAAGGATGAGATTAATGTATCCTGTCGGTGTGGCTAAGGAATCGGCTGGAAAGGATCAAATTCTGTTAACTATGGCCTATGGAAGATTTAGTTTATTACTAAAACTTTTCTTAGACCTATCTGTTTTGTATTAATTTAATCAAAATTCCTTAAGCCGTTTACCACAGACAATAAGTTATGAGCCTATATTTTGCTTGCATAAATTACTGAAAAACATTTAAGTAAAATATTTTAAGTGAAGACTTATTAAAGAGACAACGTTTATTGATCTGTAAAGCGAGACGAAAACTTTTATTGCTTAAACTAGAGTCCCATTATATTCATTATCCTATAATCGCCTAAAGGATACTTAATAAATCCAAACAATATTTTCTTATGCGTTTGCTTACTAAATACTAAATGCCAGCGCAATTAAAGTGATACCGTTTAATGAATAACAAAAGTCAAAAAGACGACTTTACAAACTAATCTACTAATCCCTGAAATTAAATTCCCTCAACCATAAACGCCACATCGTTATCCTACCGCCCACAATTTAACACGCATTGTGGCCCACTTTCGATGCTTTCCGCATTATGACTTCTAACTTGGTTCTCCGTAGTGGAATAGAACTATATATATGTATCTATTGTATATAATATACACAACAGTAGCAACTTTCTTTTGCTTCGGGGCTAATTAAGTTGTTTTTATTGTGTTTTTGTGTGGCCCCCTTCCCACATGCGCCTTATTATTATAATCCACATAGATATAAATTTGTAAGCTATTTGTCTGTTTGGTAAAACTTAAGTAGCTAGAAGCCAATTAGGTTGATAACTGAACTTGTTTTAATCAATTAACCTGATTAGGAGTAAACGTTTATAACGACTTTGCCACAAGGGTTACCAAGAACCGCCGCGCCCGACCGTCCGACCGACGAATCTTATTTATATAGTTTAGTTCCAGACAGATAACAACCATCATATTATAGAAAGGTTATTTCTAGCAATTTGCTTAGTAAAGCTCCTACTTGGGCCGCTGAGTCGAATGGAATATGTATTTCAACTTCCTTTGGGGTAAAACGGAAAGATTGTCAAGTTTGTGGGTTAAGATTCATCGAATGAAAGTATCTCCTTTCTAGTCGATGAATTAAGATTTCCATTCGAAGAGGGACAATTGTTTAGCCACGACAATTGGGACGTGAGTTTAAATAAAGTATACCAACAATAAGTGAAAGGGCTTTATCGTTAATGAAATGAATGGCGTTCAACCATGATTGCCTGTACTAAGTCTGTTTAAGAGAGCAAGGAAACTGTCTACTTACTTACTGGTACAAATAAATTTAACTGGTATCTTGTCATTCAAAACATTAAAAAAACATTAGAAAAAAATGGTCCATTCAAAGCTCCTGAATAATTCAGTCAGAGATGGTGTCATATTTTGAATCCCAAGAGTGTAGTCACCATTTATGATTTTCAAAGAAGTGTGGTGAAAATATTGACAAACAAGACATTAGGACAGTCGCGACTGATCAGTTAAGTTTTACTAAATCACAACCTTCAAGAAGCCCTAGTTTAAAGAAAAATGCCAGGAAGAGCAATACGCGCTAAGGGGATTTCGAAATTCGAATTGTTTTTTAAGTTCTGCCTTTTGAAAAAAGTAGGGAGAACCAGAACTCAAGCAATGCATTCCAAATTCGTATGGCATGGCTAGAAAAAAAATCCATATTTTGTTGTTGGTGTTGGTGGTTGGGTGCTGCATGAATAGGGTAGGCACTGAAAGGCATCAAACTGGTGATGCACAGTCGCTGCAACTATATCGTACACATCAATTGTGCTTATTTTACCTCCCCGCGGTAACCACCGGGTACTGATCTGTCCATCCGGACATTCCTGCTAAACTAATAAGCGCGAGTGTTGAACACAGAAAAAATAGCAACACTATAATGCTCTGCTTTAATGACTGTTCTGATCGATTCGCAGAAGTCTTGCACGAGCCCCTCAGAAAGAGGACGTACGGCGGATGAGCCCAACCAATTGGACCAACGGTGGCGTCAACAGTCAACGAAGCAGACGCCCTAATGAGCTACTTCGACGTATTTGGAGATAAGGTCATTAGGACAATTCAATGCAAGTCAGGGCATTGAAATAGAGATGGTGGCGGATGAACCCTTAATGGGCCAACGGCAGCGCTCATATCCCCGAAGTGGGTTACTGACTCCGGATTCTCCGGTTCCTTTTGTCCAAGGAATCCAACAAAGGACCTGGCCCTCCAGGTTGGGGGTTGTGCGTGGGGTTAACAACCCTGCCATGGAAAAAAGAAAAAGTTGCGAAGCGACCAATAGCCTCGGAAAAGGACGGATTTACTGTTGACGACCCGGAAAAACGAATCAAGGACAACGACCTTCGGATCTGCACGTGGAATGTTAGAACTCTTAACAGACCACGTGCATCCAAACAACTAGCGGAGGCCCTAGACTGCTACAGAGCAGAAATTACTGCCATCCAGGAAGTTCGATGGAATGGCCCGGGCAAAAGGAGGATGAAAAACTGTGACGTGTACTTCGGTGATTGCGCAAGAAGACCACAGCGTTTATTTGGGTGCGGATTCGTCATAAGCGGTAGACTTAGGCAAGAAGTCTTGGGCTTTCGACACGTAAGTGAGCGACTTGTGACAATCCGTATCAAGGCTAAATTCGCCAACATTAGCCTAATATGCGCTCATGCCCCCACAGAGGACAAAGATGACGCCACCAAGGATGACTTCTATGAGCTCCTCGACAAAACCTATGAGCAATGCCCTAAATACGACGTTAAGATCGTACTAGGCGATTTTAATGCCAAAATAGGTAAAGAGGAAATCTTTGGTAGGACTGTCGGAAAACATAGCCTACACGACACAACGTCTGAAAACGGACTTAGGCTAATTGACTTCGCAGCGGCACATAACGTCACCATTGCAAGCACACGGTTTCCTCATCTCGATATACACAAAGGGACTTGGCGTCGGAAAGCTGCAATCGCAAGAAACCGCCAGAACCTATGCCGATCGAATATCCCGTAACCTCTCAAGAAATCCAGTACCGCCAGCATCAAGTGCCGAAGATCAGTGGCAACACTGCCAACCACCCATCAGAGATGCCGCAACTGATGTGCTAGGTTTCACCAGACGACCACCACGAAACCTCTGGTTTGTTGACGAATGCAGGCAGGCCCATGCAGCCAAACAAGAGGCATATAAAGCGACGCCGCAAAGAAAGACGAGAGCTGCTCGCGAGCTTTACGAGCAGAAAAGACGGGAAGAACACCGACTTCTCCAAAAGAAAAAAAGAGAGCATGAGAAGCGCGCGATCGAAGATATTGAGAGATGCTACTCCAGGAACAACGTGCGGAAGTTTTACCAACAGGTAAAAAGAACTTGCCAAGGAAAAAAAACCCGCACAGAAGCCTGTAGAGATAGGAATGGAAACCTCCTAGTAGAGTCACAGTCGGTGCTGAGTACATGGAAGGACCATTTCTGCAGACTGTTAAACGGCGATGAAGACCAAAATCCCGCTGTCAGGCAGAATGAACCATTCAACATGGATGATGACAGACAAAACTTCCGTCCACCTGACCAAAATGAAGTAAGGATAGCAATATCTAAACTAAAAAACAACAAAGCTGCTGGACCCGACGGACTACCCGCCGAAATTTTTAAAGCGGCCGGAGATGACCTGGTGGAGTGCATACACCAACTCATCTCTAAAGTTTGGTCAGAAGAAAGTATGCCTGATGAATGGAACCTCAGCATCGTTTGCCCGATTCAAAAGAAAGGAGACCCTCTAAACTGCGCCAACTATAGAAGAATAAGTCTCCTGAATATCGCCTACAAGATCCTCTCTGCCGTACTATGTACGCCTGAAACCTTTCGTCAGCAACCTGATTGGCCCCTATCAGTGTGGTTTCAGACCAGGAAAGTCCACAATCGATCAAATGTTCACGCTACGGCAGATCCTGGAAACTAAACTACCCAAGAATTCCAAATCGATACCCACCACCTCTTTATCGATTTTAAGGCCGCGTACGATAGCATTTATAGTGACGAGCTATACAGAGCCATGTCAGGTTTTGGCATTCCCACAAAACTCGTCCGACTGTGCAGGATGACGATGGAGAACTCTCGCTGCTCCGTCAAGGTTGGTTCTGACCTCACAGAAGCTTTTGACGTCAAAAAAGGATTCCGACAAGGTGATGCGCTATCGTGCGATTTCTTCAACTTAATACTTGAAAAAATTATAAGAAACTCGCAAGTCAATTGTAGTGGGACAATTTTTTTCAAGTCTGTGCAATTGCTAGCATACGCTGACGACATAGACATCATTGGCAGAACTCGGCGAGCTGTCACTGGAACGTTTGCTAGCATTGAAGCTGAAGCGGCTAAGATGGGACTAGCAGTCAATGAGGCCAAAACGAAGTATCTGCTGTCCACAAAAAGGGACACACAACACCGGCGGATTGGACAAAACATCACAATAGACAGGTACAACTTTGAGGTAGTTAGGGACTTTGTGTACCTCGGATCCGCTATAACATCTGACAACAACATCTCGTCAGAAATAAAGCGAAGAATTACTCTTGCCAATCGCTGTTTCTATGGGCTAGGAAGGCAATTGAGTAGCAAAGCCCTCTCTCGAAAGACAAAGGAGACTCTGTATAAGACCCTAATCATCCCAGTCCTGCTCTATGGCGCCGAGACATGGACTCTATCTAAAGCGGATGAAGATATCCTTAGTCGTTTCGAGCGTAAGATTCTTCGGAAGATTTTTGGCCCTATCTGCGTTAACGGGCTTTGGAGGAGAAGGTTCAACCAAGAACTATACGAGCTGTACAGCGACATTGACCTGGTCAAAAAAATAATAAATACGCATATCACGTTTAAGATGGCTAGGTCATGTAGAGCGAATGGACAACAATGCTCCGGCTCGCAGGATCTTCGATTCCATCCCAGAGGGTAGACGCAGTCAAGGAAGACCTCGCCTTAGGTGGCGCGCTCAAGTGAGGGACGACCTCAACCAACTTGGAGTGCAAAACTGGAGGCAGCTAGCCAAAGACCGAGTTGGCTGGAGAGGCATGTTGGTTGAGGCCCAGGTTCGTCCCGAACTGTAGCGCCACCTAAGTAAGTAAGTAAGTATTTTTTACTGTACATTCCTTGCAGTGCGAGTGATACAGTTGCATCGTTTCAGGTGGTCTGTAATGTAAATTCCAAGATCAGAGAAGTGTTCGGTTTCTTCGAAGCAAGTACGACTCATTAGCAAATCATTTGAATAGTAATGTTAAGATTACAATAATGAGTTTGGAATACGTTACCTTTTGAGTTTCACATCCAAAGACAATTGGTTTTGAATTTGGAAATGAATATGAGAGGCTAAGTGGACTATTGCTGGGAAAACCATTTATGGGATTGGTATTTTTAGGCAAGAGATCATTAAAAAATATAAGAAAAAGTATTTGAGATAAAACGGAGCCCTGAGGAGCACCAAAGTTTCTTGTGAATACCTGACTTGAATCCGTCGATTGTATTAAACGGTTCGAAAGAAAATTACTAATTCAATGAAGAAGAGTTTCATCGAGTTCAAATGATTTCATTTTCCATAAATAGGGCTTGGTACCAAACCATATCAAAGGTCTTAGAAATAACATGTACAATAACTCTTACGTTGAAGAGATTGATTCCACGTTTTGGGGATTTAAACCGGTCGGTGGACTTGTTGGTACGAAGTCCGTATTCGCATTCCATCTCCGAGATATTTCTTAAGCTGAAAGTTAATCAGCGTTTCCGATAAGGATTACTGTAAACCTAGCTGTCATACCAATGATAATGAAGTATATTTTACTTATTTTTTAGTATACATTGGCAGATCACCATGCAAAGATTTTTACCAGAATAAAGTTTACAAATGGTGAAAATTTATTTCCAAGTCTTATCGCCAAACTTATAGAGGACTTCTTCAAATTTACGGTGCGCATAATTGTCCATCTGAGCATCTAATACTCAATACTATGGATCGATTCATGACCACATTTACTCTTTTGGATAATATTCATCCAAAGTGAAACTCTACTGTGAGTACAGAAGAAGCCATCGCATCGCCGTTGTAGACGTGAGTGTGAAAGAGGACACGAATTTATCAATCTGACGACGCCGTGCCGTTGTCAGCAACTCGGTCTGTGCCCTCTCATTAATTTGAAAATTGAAAAAATTGAGAAAAGATCCTGGCCTTTGACCATATAAGATCCAACTGGCAAGATTACCTTCGGGACTCCTTTGCATCATTTTGATTCCTTTTTGAAGCCTGGACTCCAGGATGCCACTTCTCTAAATCGAAAATGGACTCTCTTTTAAACATTTAGGACTCTTTTTAATATTTTAATAAATTTTGTTGATACAAAAATTTCATCTAAGACTTTTCTTAAAGATTTGCTTGCATTCTTGAAGCCATTTTTACTTGCGATTATAGTTACTATAATGCTGTCTTTCTATTTGTATGTCTGTATGGATGTATTTTGGACTGCAGCTCAAACGGTTAATTTCACATTCTACAGAGTTTTTTTTTCAATTTATTTTGCTCAAAAATTAACATATAACCGTTATGTAAAAGCTTATTTTTCTCAAAAACGGCACCAAGAATTTTTATGAAAAAAATCAGTGTACTACTGTAGGTATGCATTATATTTTGGTGAACAAAACGGTACCTACCATAGGACTTTCTGGAAAACGGGTGATCCAATTACTATCAAAATTGATATTCAGTACGATGTAGGTAGCCTAAGTAATTTTGCATTAATTTTTTTTCGAAAACTTTTTTTTTGTATTTTTATTTTTTTTTTTTTTTTGAAAAATTTATGTTTTGAAAACTTGTAAGTGATTTTTTTTAAATTTTGTTTTTAAATGTATGTTAATTTTGTGTTTAAGTTTGTTTTTTTTAGTTATTTTTTTTAATATTTAAAAAAAAGTTGGTAAAAAAAACGTTTTATTTAAAAACCATTCCTGAGATTTTGAAAAAAATCACACTTTTTAACATTTCTTAAAGAAATAACATGGCGTTGAAATTATTTCATTCAATACAATTTAACGTACTTTATTCGAACAATCAAAAGTCACAAAATCCAATAAATGCTTTGATGTTAACTTTAATTTTCTTAAATTTTATTCTACAATGTGACCACACTTATGAGCAAGTACGTGCGATCCATTCGTGCAATTTATTTTAGTTTGAAATCTGTAATTTGAAAAACCATTTGCAAAAGTTTTTGTTCCAACTTTTATGATTTTACTACAAAAAATAACATTTCCCCATAACAGCGCTTGTGCTGAAACTATGTTTTTAAAATTACCATTGTCCAAAAACCAACTCAACAACCTGCCCTAAACGTACAACAAAATAAGCACCTCAAAGATTAGGTTCCTGGCCGAAATATTGTTCAGAACTTTGTATAGGTAAAGTGTTCCAAACAACCAATATTTATAAACTTTAATTTATTTTGTGAATAACTTTTTATTTACTAAAAGAACTGAATTTTTTCAGGTTCTTACGTTTATTTATTTTTGTGTTGCAAAAAAAATGATTTAACTTTTTGTTTTATATTATAAAAAGTCAAAATATATACGTAATGGTTGATAATATTTTTTTTCTTACAGTTTATATGGGACTCTTTTCCTTGAAAAATTTTCAGAGGTAACCATGCCAACTGGTGCAAGAATTAAAGCCATAGGACCATCAATTGTGTCGTGTGTTCGTTGAATTGGCTGAGAATCAACTGGAAGTTGAACCAGATTTTTATCGTCAAAAAATCTTTATTTCTGGCTGAACGGAACGGGTAAACAAGCAGAATTGTTGTTTTTGGAATGAGCACAATCCTCATGAGACTCTTGAGTTCCTATTACATTCTGAAAAAATCACTGTCCTGTTAAGATGCCGAAGGCGTCCTCGGCTTATTTGTCTTTAAATCCGAAACCGGTGTCAACATTACCGTGAATGGCGAAAACTACCCCATAGCATTGGAAATCATTTGCAGGAGAAATGGTTCTGCAAGACGACGCAAACATCACTTTGTTGAGCCAAACGTTTAATGATACCGAAACAGCTCAAGAAACGGACCTGTGAATTGGCAACACCTTTCGACTAATTTTTGTAGAGTTACGCAAAACCTTTGTAAATCTTAAAATACCTTGCAATAGAACCAAGTTTCAACATATTCTTCCCCTAAGAAGTGATCTTCCATATAATATTCTCGAGTAACCACACAATTTTCTTTTAAACTCCAAGTCAGTCAAATTAACATTTCTCTATCTTGTCATGTTGTCTAATTGAAATTTGTTTCTATTATTCAATGTTTTATATATGTAAGTCGTCTGTTAAAATAAACCGGAAGCACACACAAGTTGTTTCCTTATTGTTGCATGCTATTGTAATTTTTACTAATTTAACCGCATGCTATGGAAAACATTTACATGTAAATTCATATAGAAGCTTTTTTTAGAAGTTGCTGCTAATGAAATCATTCCCGATGGGCGATTTAACTACCATTTAAACTGTTTTCCTTACCAGATTGCTCTAATTTAATCAAAGAAACACCGAAATTCAACAAATTGAGCGATCGACAAAACAATCAACCAAGAAAATTAGAACATTCTTATTCTTCCTCTGGAATACGAATAACAAATTATAGAAAAACAATCGCATCATGCCGCGAGATACTCTTTTAGATATTGCCGCCACTATGCCGTCGCGTCGGTCGCACCGACCTCAAATTACCTCTATTAAATGAACGTTACACTATATCCGAAGTGTCTTCAGGGGATCACAAAACGATATTGTGGAAATTGAGGAAACCTTCTTCTTGGCAACGACCATACCCTCTAATTAAAGGTAATCTTTTGTAATTTGTCTTGCACCAGGAAAAATTGACGCAGTTGTCCTTTTCCAGGATCCTTTTCTTTCAACCTACGCAACATTTAGATCTAGCCTCCTGACACTTGTCAAAATATCAAAATAAAATATTAAAAATCCATTTACACTTCATAGTCGATAATCGCCTTTCCATTATCTGGATTTTTTGCTTCTATAGAAGGTCCTGCTGGCAGACAAATGCGACGATGGCTAAATGTCATAGGGGATAAGAGGAACTTTTGCGAAACTGCGCATCCATTCTTTGTTGCGGCACTGATCGGATTAACCTGGCAACGAGAATAAAGAAAATCCAAAAATGGTGTCTAGGATTTGGCCACCTTGTCATAATTAAAAATTCTAATGGTGTCTGCAGATTATAATGGCATCTAATGCCAGACTGCGGTTTGAGCGTTTTTGCTGTTGTCTCTAAAAGAGCAACTGATCGGCTTTAAGAAAAATATGTTTTTCAGGTCGTTGTTGATAGAGTTGATGCGATTAGCAACAAGTTTCCTCATAAAACCACACATAATTGTTTTTTTTTTGTTTGTGTTGAAGGCTTAAAATGGTGAGCGGATTACCTCTCCTAAACCTCTTTGAAGGACGAATGCTCTTTTGCTTTAATTTTTTTTTTGTTATGCATTTCGAATTTTTTGATGGAATTTTTGATAAAATATATTCCATGTAAGTCCATCAAACTATGACGAAGGTAAATTTGACACATCTTGTCAAGATATTGAGGTCCTAATGCATTTTTAAAAGGAATTCGTTATTGATTGAAATTAAAGATAAGTTCGCCTGAATAAAAAGGAATATCATTTCGGGAACTGAAGCGCAAGATGTTTTATTGCGTCAAAAGTGATTTGAATTACAGGATAATGCATTTTTCATGCAATCTTTTAATATTAAAGCCTTTATGTTCTAGAAAATCAGCTGCGCAAGATGTTCCAATCACCTGTTCGGCAAAAATAAAAGTAATAACATTTTCTTTTCATGAGGACTTCTTAAGAATATTTATGTATATAACAGTTTTACAGCAGTTTAGATTTTTTCTGCTGAAAATTTAAAAGATCCTTGGATTAGGTTAAGGAAGTTTTCAATAATAACCAAATATTGAAATTACGCTAGATCTAGGAAAATTCACAAGAACTCCGAATCGATATCCATTTATAGAGACGAGCTTTACATACATGGCATCACTTCCGTCTGTGTAGGAAGCGATGGAAAACGCACGCTGTCCGGTCAACGTCGGTAAAGGTCTCACAAGCATATTTAATGTCAAGGACTGAGACAGGTAATGGGTTGGCATGCGACTTCTTTAAAATCATCCTTGCAAGAATAGTGCAAAACTATCACGGCAACCCAGAGGGACGATCTTTTAAAGGTCCGCTTATAATTACTCCCTAATGCCGAGAATATTGAAATAATCAGCAGTGTATATGCATGGAGCAGTGAAAATGGGTTAAGCAATCAATGAGGGCAAACCCAAGTAAATATATATGCTGCAGTGGCGTGGCGTGGATAGTTTCAAATGGTAAGTCGGACAAAAATTAGTAGCGTACATTAGAAAAGTCTGCCTAAAATTGTATCGTGTTTTGCCGATCTGCTTTTTATGCCATATTAGGGAAGCAATTCAAGCCAATTTCTTGTTCTTCATGTCATTAATAATTTAATAAACAATGAGCTTAAGGCGTTATGAAAGTGCGGCTTCGAATAAAACCGTTTTTGTCAGATACATATGCAATATCTTGAGGAAACTTTAGAGTAAACAAATAAAGGAAAATCACACAAATGTTTAGATTGTATAAATAAATATCTAAGTAAAATTAAAGAACAAAAAAATAAATAAAATATTCTAAAAATAACTGTAACAAAATTAAAAATAGATAATAGAGATTTATATTTCGATTAAAACCAGTATTCCAAAAAGTTAGTGTTAAAAAAAAAACTGTGAAAAATTTTGCTAAAGTGGCTTTTTTCTTATTTGTATTTTTGAGCTATTCTTCGACATTCCCTTTGACTTGAATTCTGCCTCACTTTTTTCGTACTGAAAAATAACCCACATAAACAAATTACAGCTTTCAACTTTCAATCAATCCCAATTCTCAATTCCTCCCTTGATTCGATTGTCAATTTCAACAATAAATTTCTTGTTCTATAAAATATTAAAGTAAGAATGGAAATTGTCTGTGAGATTTTTTTTTGTTTGTTATTACTTAAATAAATGTTTTTTATAGATTATGTTTTTAATAACTTGAGTTTGAATGATAAGAAGCAGAAAAGGGAAAGAAAACAGTTTTGTTCTATCTAGCAACAAATTAAATAACCCGATACATTTCAAGTTACTTTGCTCCGATATCGCTTTGCTTATGTTGATGAGATGTTTTGAGTTAAAAATAAGGATACATTTAATAAGATATGAGGTGTATGTGTGTGTAGTAGAACGATAAGCAGATGCAGACTGAAATGAATCCACACATTTATTTTTATTTATTATTAGGATTCATGTTGCTCTTATTTTTGGCAAACATTGGTTGAAAGTACATTTTTAAAAGGTAACTCGGTAGGAATCGAGTTATATGGAAGAGGCACCCAATATCAACTTCTTGGACAAAATATCACGACAGACAGCTATTAAATTCAGGTAGTTTGGGGGCTCTGTCTACACGGGCTCAGTTATCAGCTCTAAGAAGAACACGAGCTCTGTGATCCATGGCATCAGAGAAGAGGGGGGAGGAGTTCTTCGAAAGGACACGAAAATTACTATAAATACTTAAAAATTTTCTTAAAAAAGGGGGGCCCGTATATGGTTCCCAGCGGGCCCGAATATTTTCTCGGCGGCCCTGCTGAGATCACACAAAGAACTACGCTTGCCAATAGCTGATACTCCGGGCTAAAAGGCAATTGATTAGCAAAGCCCCCTCGGGCAACTTAATTGTCCCTTCATAAGACCCTTATCATACAAGTTCTGATGTCTGGTGCGAAAACAGGAACATTGTGAAATCTGGATGGAGGCCCTTCAAACATTTTCCGATTGAATTTTGATCCTGTAAACATTAACAGAAGATCTAGCCAAAATGGTAAAAGTACAACATCTCAGATATAGCTGGGTCTTATTAAACGGATCGACACCAATGCTCTGGCTCAGAAATTCTATTCCACTCCTTAGTGACGATCGCAGTAGAGGTAGACCGAGACTTTAGTTATGCACGAAATTAGTAGAGGACCTTGACCAACTTCATGAGCAAAACGGGAAGCAGCTTGCTAGGCACCGATCTGGCTGGATAAGCTTGTTCGTTTAAGCTCAAGTCTGTCCTGTACTGTAGCGCTACCTAAGATAATTTTAACTACCTTAAATCCACTATTGACAAAGTTTTAAAATCTTTCTGGAATATAATATGGATTACTAAGAAGAAAACGTCAAATTTTCATTCGCTTAGATCCTAGTTGAACAGTTTCATGTAAAAATGAAGTATTCTTGCATAAGTCTTTAGTTATAATATATTATGGAATAAGTATTACGGAATTTGTATGACGGATTTTGATAAAATATTTTGATTACTTGTTTAAATAACAAAATATTGTAAATTCCATTTTAATTTGTAATAATTGTGGGTCGTATTTTGTATCAAACAAAAGCCACATTGCAGGAGTCGATTCGTTGAACCCAATTTGAGATGACTCGACTAGATATTTTCGACGGAAGCATTTGTTACGTCTTTGCCAATGTGACCAAAGAAACTGAGTATAAATAAAAATTTCACCATATTGTTGTCTTTTTATTGATGAAATGGGTTTCAAAAGAAGAAAAGTTTTCACCCGAGCAGGAATGCATATTGCGACCAAACTGGTTATTTTCGTCCAAGTTTTTTAAGCCTTATCCAAGAACTTTTTTTTTTAGACTTATGGTCAGTTTCTCAGTGAGAGTTTAAACCAACGTTTTACTTAACCTGAACAAGAGTTTAAACTTTTGGTTAAACTCGTTGAGTTTCACAGTGAAAAAATAAACTTCCAGTTAACTAAACGCAGTTTTAGAGGCTCTGTTCTAGGGGGATTTATGTTGCACATAAATATTTATGGGAAATATGTGTCTGTGTACGTGAAGATTTACAGGGTGTAAGTGACTATTTTTTTGGATTTTCTAGCAACAAAATCTACCTTCTTCCTCTTTCACTTCTACAATTTTTGACCTAAAGGGAATACCGCTTGTGAAATCATGATGCGTTTTTATTTTATTAAATTATAGGTAACTTAGTTCTGAAATTGAAAAAAAGATAAATAAATATTAATAAAAATATTGCGAAAAGAAAAAGAACATCACTATTATCAAAGGCGAATTTTCATTTTAAAATGATTTGCATTTTTTTAACCCTCGTTTGGCCACCGTCGACAGACGCAAAAATATGTGTACCTCAAAACTCAAAATGGCCGGCCTTTATGTTTTGATGTTAAAAGAAGCCCTAAACGTTGGAGTGAAGTCTTTTTACTTAAAATAAAATTTAAACTCCACTGTAAAGCCCAAAAATTGTTAAACGGAAGTTTAAACACCCACTCTGAAACTAGGGGCTAAACTTTTTCCCCAGACTTCCTGCGAAATTTTCAATGTGCTAACAATAAATGTTAATAATATAATAAAGTAAGATAGTTTTATTCCTAATATCGTGCTCAACACTGTATCTTTATTAAAGAATAATTTTCAAAAAAATACTCTCCATGTCAACACTTACCATTTCAAGCTGCAGTTCGAAGTGTTCGGTCATTAACCGGACGAATGAAATACAAAAATTCGAAATGATGTATGATGTGCATAAATTGCTGTGACACTTCTACTGAGATTTATGGCCTTTCCCATCCAAAGCCAAATGAAGCTTGATTTGTGTGTTATTTTCATTAATAAAATTGCAATAAATTAAATTGACAATAATAATTGCAATTTAACAGTAAAACGGTTTTTTTCGTTGCACATATGAAAAAGTATATGCGTGATACAATGTTGCAAGTGGAGCTTAATGAACAAAATCCAAATTTGAAATCATTCTCTTTTTTTATAATTTTGTTTTCAATTCCTTTATGACTGATGTCTATAATGTTGTTTCCACATACAAAAACACCCTCGTACCTTAAGACAGTTTTTGCTGTTTTTTTTTTTAACCTAAAGCCATGCCGCCATCTAATTAGCGAACTGATGCTAATTGAAGCACAAAGAAACGACTGGGATTGTAAAAAAATAAGAGAACTCTGGGTGTCAGTCGTGAAGTTAAAAAGTGACCCGCAGCCTTTTGGTGTCACTGATAGCCGCATGTGAAAGTCTTTATGGAGACGATTGTCTCTCCAGAGAGACTTTTATACCTCTGCCATGCATAAGTCTTGGAGTGTCTAACCTTAATTGCACCCTTAAGGTAATATTTGCGGTGTGATGGAACTTTATTGGACTGTAATTTTTATTGAGCGTCTTCAGAGATTATTTGTATCCAGACAATAAATGGATAATTGAGGTTCAGCATACTGAAAAGAGAAAGGCTTACGATACTGTTATACGAAAAAATGACGAGAGGTTAACATTGAAATCGTAAAAGCCCGTATAAAGCCCACTTATAAGTCAAGATACCATGCCAGTTGGTCACATCGTTTGTATTACATTGATGTCGTCTAAGTTTAATCACAATCAAAATGACCTACACATTTGTTCTTGTTGCAACTTACCTACAAAATAAAACTCTAAAACGAGTCTACTGCATTTATTTTAATTAATGATTATTGATTAGTTAAGCTGAAACCATATGGTTGAAAGGCGACTTTCCAAAGCTTAGCCCCACAGACGCATCAAGCATAAAAATCCACAACAAAGAAACGGAAGTTACCACTTTCTCGTTCCATATACGTACTCATAACTCATAACATTTACCTTTTCCCCGAAAATCCAAATTTACCAACCTTCAACAGACCATTAATAATAAAAATTCTAATGAATTCCTCCTCTTGATTTAAAAAGTATCTACTTTCGGTCACTCTCCCGCGGACAGCATCTATTATCACCGAAACACAAATTTTTGGCCCTAAAATTTGTGAGCAATTAAAAACTGTGCGTATAAACCATTTAATTGTGTGGGCCAGGCCAGCGATTTGGAGTTCCCTTTTTCCAAAAGAACACACTGGAACCGCACAAAAACGAATTTAAATCTAAAAACACGGCTTATGAGACAAAAACCCATTAAAAGTGTCCACGAAATAAAAGCAAATTACTCTGACGGAACCTACCCTAAGGTCTTCGTCGGTCGTTTAGATGTAAAAAATACTTTTGTCTTTTTTTTTATTTGATGTAAAAGAGTGTAACACATTTTTTGTTCATCCGAAAACAAAATGTCTGTTTCAGCAGCGGAAGTAAGTGTTTCATGGCCACGCCATAACAGAAATGAGTGTTTTATGGTAGAAACCAATGCCGGTGGCGCGGTAGTTTCAGGGCTTTTTGGGTTCGTATTAAATGGAGGGTCGAAATATTTGAGAAATATGAAAAAATTTTAACTGAAATTTGTATCTTCTGTTGAGAATCAACAGCAACAGTTCATCGTGATAGTGTCTATGATGTGATAAATATATATGTGTTTGAAATATGAAACATGAAACTCCTAAGAGGGGGTCTTTCGGGTAGTGGATTTTTTCTTAAAAACAAATTAATAATTAAAATTTAGCCGACTAGAAGTGATAAGTAATAAATTTATGCAAGACCACAATGAGAGACAATTACATAACTTGCTGGAAGATTGAAGTTTTTTTACAAAGATTGGCACTTTGAAAAGAATTTAGATTTTTTATTCAATAGGTCAACAACTTTTGTATTGTGATGTTTATTTTGAGGTCTTTTGTGATTTTGGGTTTGTTTTAAGCACTGCGGGATATTATAATTGTAAATTTTAAATGAAATCGATAGTTTGACATAGAGCTGACGAAAAATTTTGCGAAATACTCGATTAGATCTTAAATTGGAAAACATATTTTGATAAATGTTTATATTTTATTCATCCCCAAATTAACAAGTTGTTTTCAGTAATTTCAAGCATAGAAATTTAATTCCCCAAAATTTTGCATCCTGTTCCTATGGTAAAACAACAGAAGTTCATTATGTCAGAATGTGGAAAAGTGGAATCGAACCGACTAACGTCTTGTTGACAAGTTTGTGTTTGGAGTCGATGAAGATGAATTTCTTTTTCGTTGGACTAGTATTAGTACCATTAGGATAGTAATACCACTTGTATTTGCGAGCTCACAAATGAAAAACAAATACCAAACAGCATCCCATCAAAAGTCTAAGACGTCGTGTTGCTTATAATAATTTTCAACTCTCAAAAGATCCATGCTTTATTTTGTTTTTGGTTTTAGTTTTATTTTCTTACTTCTCCCGTACTCCTGAGCTTAAATATTTTGTATGGAACAAGTTTTCATTTGCACTCGTTTAGTCGCAATTGCAATTAAGTAACATAATAACAATTATAATTTTATCATAGAAGAATTAAGTGAACCTTCAATAAAACTTCGATAATGCTGCGGTTAACAGTTTTACCGAAGTTTCACTGAATTATCCGGTAAGGCTTTGGTAAACTGTTTTACCGATTTTTTAACGACAATTCACTTAATTCTTATACTATTATTAATAACAATAATATTTTGACTATGTGTCTGTAAAAAGAATTAGAGAGATAGGAAAGATTTTTTTTCGACGCAGTAGATGGAGAATTAGGTGACTATTTTCTCATTTAAAACCCAAGGACGGCCCAAACTTGCAGTAGGAGTAAGAAAAATTGCTTCTTAAACTAAGAGTCAAACTTAGGAATTTTTCGTTTGACAAGCAACCATCTTATCTACTGCACCACTGCTGCCCAACTACACTTAACAACAACTTAACAAATAGTGAAAGGCTTGTGTAAAACTTCGATTGATTTCTTGATTCTTATGTACATATACATTAATAGACTATCACAAACTGAGTAAAATTATAGAAGAATTAAGGGAAGCTTCGGTAAAAATTTTTTATCGAAGATTCTTTTATTACATAACTAAGTCCAATAAATATGTATAGATTTATGTTAAACTTTTTTATCGCGGTTAATTTCTTATAATATAACTTAGTTTAGTCCAATTATTATGTATAGATTGATGTAAAGATATTTTTCAGTTTTTTTTAATTACTTATATAAACCAGACATGTGTGAAGTTTAGGTAAAACTTCGATAAGACTTCAGTAAGATTTATAGAACTTGAGACACATTTTTTTAAGTATTTTAAGATTTAAGTGAAACTTCGGTAGAACTTCGTTAAATCTGTATACACAGGCGTTAACGAAGCTTTGTTTAATTCCTAACAATTTGTGTGAAGTCTTTTAAAGCTTCGGTAAACTTTCGAAAAATTTTACCGAAGCTTCAGTTGATTCTTGTATTATTACTCAAAAATTGTACTTTAAAGGAGAATGGAACTTGTTTGAAGCTTAAGTAAAACTTCGATAAAACTTTAGTTAGTATTATTATTAAATTTAATGTATTACATTTTTTGACTATCACAAACTGAGTAGAATAATAGAAGAATTAAGTGAAGCATCGGTGAAACCTTGATAATGCTTCGGCAAATAGTTTTATCTAATCTTTCTACTATTCTTTAGTTGGGGAACAATTGAACAATTAATTGTCGGTAAAACATTGATAAGGCTTCAGTAAACAGTTTTACCGAAGCATAACTTAATTTCAAAAGACTGTAGGAAGAAGCATTACCAAAGTCTATTAAAAGTCCAACGGAAGTTCCCCCTGTTTAATTTTCAATTGAAATTGGGTTCTCATTTTTAGTAAAATGTTTTAGTCTAACTGACAAATGATTTGCGTACAAAAGCAAGAAACCTAAACAAAGTCTTCCCGAAGTTTACTTCAGACTATGTTATAACGTTCTAAAATGTCAGTAGTATTGTTTATACATAGCAATAATTCTGACGTTTTACCGAAGCTACACTTAAGACTAAAATTTCAGTAGCCTATATGAGAAACTTTACCGAAATATTATCGAAATTCGATAAGGCTTCGGTAAACAGTTTTTATTTAATGAAGAGACAATAAACCTAACCGAAGTCTTGTCGAAGTTTTACGTAACTCTCTGTTTTTGGTAGTTCAAAAACTTCGATTATTCTTCGGTAACAAGTTGTACCGAAATTTCAATTAATTCTTTGATAAGGCTTTGGTAAGCTGTTTTCTATATATCTATTTCGCCTTCAAACTACCAGAAGTTTTCAAATTAAAAATAGATTTTAATAAAGAGAAACAAAGATCTACCTGAACACTTTTGATTCAGGTTGACAAACTGTAAACAAACTGTAAATATTGTGATCAAGAAGGACATTGTCAAAACAAATTTACAACAAACATCATAAAAATGTCATGCCCACCGATATTAGATCTCTCATTTACTTGACCCTAAATAATAATAGTTTGCCTTCTTACGTGAACTCCCCCAGTAACTATGAACATTATATTGACAATGATACCTCTATTCCTTTGGCAGTGTTCCATAAGAACTTACATAATCCTGGACAATTGATCGATATCTTGAGAAAAACAAGAATCCATACCTAGTGGGTACACAGATAGTAAATTCTATGGTTTTGCTTGTGTGGAAACCTAGAATTAACTGATAAAATCAACAGCAGGAATTTCAAAGGACCTTCTATTTTTTTTCTTTTGTTTATACCAGTCGTTTGTGGTCTTATTCCCATAATATGTTATAGAGGCTAAGGACAATATCGTTCCGATGATGACAAAAACACGTAAGCTACAACAAGGATATCAATGACTAACGATCGCTTATCGATTTCAGCAAAGGATATCTACTTTTTTCTTAGTTTAATACAATCATATCTGATTGTTGAATTCAATATGCCACAGGAAAAGGGCCTTTCTATGTGATTATAGGGCACAATATGACGAGGAAGAGGTGCACCATTGTTCGAATAGAAAACACAATGTCATCACCTGGTGAGTGAGACGTTTCGAATAGTTTCTACTTTTGCGAGATTAATCTGTTGATAAGTCGCCGCAGAAGAACCGCTGCTTTGCGGAATTCTATTCTTTTTTGAGATTTAAAAGATATAAAAAAAAAACTAAAGATATTATGAAGAACCGACAAAAAAGGATTCATTGAAGCGTTTCAATTTGGCTTTTTTATAAATTCTCCAGGTGCAGAAAATTTGAGGGCATCTGATAGATTTGTCTTGCGATATTTGCAAACGCAATCGTAAGATACCTAAGGAGTATTTGGAGAGCTAATTGCAAGATTGCCATAGAGTTCGTACTTAAGATACATTTTGTCGGTACTTTTTGATCCTTTAAGCGCTTGATTATAGTTTATACTCACGATGGAAGTTTAAACAAAGATGACTTATTTTTTGAAAGCGGCATCTTATTTTAGGTGTTATCACTTTTATCACTTTTCTTTGATTAAATTACGGCTGTAGTTAAATTTAGCTTTGATTCTATTGTCGGACGTATTTTAAAACATTCAGAGTAGAGACTTTTCTTGTAGCCGTACTATACGGATGTGGTATACTTTTTCACCTAGTTTTTTCTTCCATTTAGATTTACCGACATTCCAAACCAATATGCGGCATCTCCGTATATCTCAAATCCATGGCATACGACAAGGTTTGGCTAAGGACGTGGCCTTCTACTTTGCAAACAAAAAACGGATCTGCATCTTTTCTGCTGCCTACTTAAGCATATGTAATTCTTATATAAATATTCTCTCCATAAAGTTTGTCAAAAAAAAGTTTATGAGCAGAAAATGTCCTGCTAAAAGGAATCTTTTTAAGCCCAAGATATCGTATTCAAAAAACATTAATTTCTTCTTACAGAGCAATAACGTTGAACTAAATGTGCTCCTAAAGTTGTTCGGTTTTAACCATACCTTCTATATCTCAGCATAGATACTTCTGTAATCAAATAGAAACCGAACGACTTAAACAAGATACACAATCAATCTTTCGATCGTGATTGCCATGCCAAATGTATCTTAAGAAATACCATCTTTGAAAAAATTGAATCCAACAGTGTGGCTTTTATATCCAGAAGCAAAAAGGGTATGACTTTGTTTGGTTCATCCAGATGGAATATGTGCAAATGAAGATCATTGTGGGCGATATTGGCTTCTGGTTTGTCATCATCTTCCAGGGAATTAACACAGGAAAAAAAAACAACTATCAAAACCTTTTCAATAGACACAAGAACTTCTTGTGCTCACTCCATCAATAGAAGGAGAAGGAAAAGAAAAAAAAATAAACCTTACATCCGATAAAAAGATGTTGAAGACAATAGAGATCAAAACATTCAAAACGAATTGATAACCACCACACCACAAACTCATATTAGAGAGGATTCTCCACAAAAACCAACCTCGACCGTGCCTAAACGATAAATTAAAAGAAAAGAATCTCTTCGGAGGATAAACCCACTGAGGATACAAAAAAATAAAACGAAAATAACTAGATGTCCCAACTTGACTGTGATAATGATCTTGGTCTTGGCCTGGGTAACAGATTCCTTGAATGTGGTCTACCTGTGATTTTATGGAAGCGTTGTCGTCGTCTTCCCTCTTTTTTCCAGCTCTATTTTTGCCATTCAATAGATCCTGGGCCTGGCCTTTATGTGTAACAATAGAGTGAACTATGTAGTTTGTGATACGGTGGGGGATGTTGAAGTACTACAGCCACCGGAGCACCACCAGCTCCTTAAGAACATCCCTGGGGAATTATAATGCGACACAACTCTTGAGGGATTTTATATTTTTTTGTTGGTTTAGTTCTTACATTGGAGTTGAAAGGAGAATACTGCTGGTTGAAACCGAAATCGTGACATACTTAAACCACACAGCTCCACCAGCTAGCAGGAGAGTCTGTGCCATTAATGTGGGAAAAATCTCTTGTGTGGACATATTATACTGTAGGGTGTAAAATTTGAAGCAGCATTTGAAAAAGGATAATTTGGATTGTTTAAGCTTCGGAAATAAAAAAAATCGTGTCCTTAAATATTGTAACAATTGTTATATGTATTAGAACAGTCCAAAATTGGGAGTCCTGAGCTTACTGAGGTCAACACAGCAAAAATAGGTGTTGAGTACCAGGTTGTTTGATCCAGCCCATAAATTAGTCCAGGAGCATGATAGTTATTATGGAACGTGGCATACCTGGATTTAATGAGAGGATTTTCCTTAGTCTAGATCCTTCAGAAGTATCACATTTTTATAACAACAATTTCTCCGTGAAGATCTGTTACTTGTTCTTAATTCTTTTTTATAAATCTTTAGGAATTCCTTATACGAGTCCAAATCTGGCATCTACATTGTGACTGTAGCAGAATTAACTGTCGGCTCATCAACCTAATGAAATATAACTTATAGCCCAAGACTCTGAAGCAATTTTTCTAAAGCTTTGGACTTCGTGTTGTACTTTCTAAGAAACTGCCACACTGAGTTTTCGACATGTGCAAAAGTTGTTTTTTAAATTAACGTAGACAACTATTTTATTTCTGCACCCCACTGTATTTATACTAAACATATTCTACATTCTATTGCAGAAAAAGACATTATTATAACACTATACCGCACATACACTTCGGCCAGAAAGGATTTTCAAACTTGAGTCGAAAAGGACTCTTCTGTTATATGCAGAGAAATAAAATCGTTCGCTCTTATTATTATTATTGTTTGGTCCTTCAACGGTTTTCGTTGTAATTCTTATTCGAATTTCGTACTTTTGGTTTCGTCGTTACGACCTAATGATCATAAATTTCATCCTCATGCAACAAGGATCCATTTCAATTTATTTTTATTTTCCACAGCATATACTCATACTAACCCCCAAAAGAAAAGGAGGCCAACTTAGGAAAACAGCTTTATCGACCAGTTGCTGAGACCCCTGTAACCCAAACCAAACAACAAACAGTTAAACCAAAAAAAGGACACTATACCCATTTATTGTTTGGCCATACATTCTAACTTTATTTCGGGTTGACCATCGCCGGAGTCCTTATGTGAATATCTTGTTCATTGTTGTCTATTATTTATGAATGGAAATGTCATTGAGATAACATTTTTATTTCAACATTCAGGTGTTGTGGTCGTCGTCGGTCGTCGGCTATAATGCATTTCTCAATTCCTGCAGACAATCATAAAAACCGTCTGAAGATGGAAAATTATTTATGACTTCTTTCAATGTTATCCAATTAGCCACAGCGGGTAGGAAGCCCAAAGGTAGTCCAATAGTCGTTAGATCTGCTTTTTTGTTGAGGGCAATTCATTGCTTCTGATTTGTGGGTGGGGCGACATAGAAGCCGAGCCACTATAATAGGGTTCGTTACCCATAGAAGTGAAAGTCAAACTGCTGGATGTTCTATTTGGTTTAATGTTGGATAAATAATTTTCTTCGATCTCTGGGCATCTTATGGAGTGGAAATTTTGTGTATCCCATAAATGTATATATAACGATATATTATTTTTATGAAATGTCGTTTTTTGATGTCATGTCATTTGATTTAACCTTTGGATAAGGATTGAAGTTGGAGAGAACAGAAATAAGGTTAGGATAGGTTAGGTGTTGTCACCATTGTCTCGACACTGCCACAAGTAATTAAAGATATGGTCGGTATCGTAGGAATTGTTTAGGAGGTGGATCCATTCACTAATAATTTTCTTCGTTGAGATTGGAGATTGAATTACAAGCGATGCCGATTGTTAAGTTGATAAGCTAGAAGGGAATTCTGAAACGGTTGGTAAAACTATGCTTAGAAAAAGATAAGAATAAAAATATGGTTCTTATTTAAAACTAAGGAATTTGACTGCATCTTTTTTGTTATTTACGTTAGATCAAATCCTTCCATTTTTTACTGACTAAAGTAGATTCCTACTTTCTGCCTTCGCTGTTAGCATCATTGTCAAGGCAATATTCCATCAATTTTCACTTATATACTTTATATCCAGAATTTTGCAAGCTATCAAATATCAAATAGAAACAAAAGGCTCAAAATCTAACATAAAAGACCAAAATGTAAGTCATTCAATGCAAACGAAAGAGCTGAGGTTAAAACTTTTATTAATTGTATCGATGTAAAACACTTCACGCAGAAGGAATTAATCCATTAATTTTCTAGGTACACACAACATCCTCCCTATGTCTCCCGCCAGGAACACACATTCACTGCCATCCCTAGGTGATATGTGCCATTTATCTGACTACCTATTTGTTTTCCTCCATCGACTCCATCTGGCTTTCTAACTTCCATCTCTCAAAACAATCACACTAATTTCTAATTGCACTTCAATTCGTTTTAGCTTATAAACATTTGAATTAAGGTGCGTGTGTGCAACACGCCATGAATCTTCCAGACCTTTCAAAAATTCAGCTCCTCATGTGATCGTATCACCTTTATTAATGGTCATTAGAGTCGGTTAATAAATTGTGCACATCATGTACAATGTTTCAGTTTGAAATAGAAAAAAAAACCGAGGACTTGAGGTATTCATGCATGCCAATGCCAAGAGTAAGCTTGTTCCTGAAATCGAATGGTGTTGGTTTTCCACTCACGGCACTATCACACGCTATCTCGACCAGTGTAACTCCTTCTCCCACCACTACCGCCATCTAATTCTTTTTTCGCATCTTGTTGCGACAAACTGTCGCACTCCAAGAATTTCTCCTCGAATTCATAGATACACAGAAATGTATCTAGAGATAGGATATAGCTGGAGTAACCAGCATCCTTTCGTTGACCATATATGAGTATGGAGACTTGGACTCATTGCCAGCACTCACCTATGCCGTGTCCAATTCGAAATGACTTACAATCGTTAGTTATTTATATTCTACTACACATTGTATTCTGGAGTCTGGAAAAATGATCAGGTGACAGGACAAGGTGAGCCTCGGTGATTGGTATGGATTTCTCGATTTATTGCATTCACTATCCGAAATGCTTCCTGCCTCTGTCTCATTGGGGGCGGTCTGGTCTCCTTTTTGCAATGATAACTCATTCTTAGGACCAACATTTTCTGCTATGACTTGTGGGTAAGCCGACTATCTTCAAAATGCATCGCACCTCCTTTATACCATCTACCGAGTGTGTGACAACGACGGTGAAGATTAATGATTTATGGGACGAGTGGAGCGTACAACCAAAGTGGCATGGTGGTGGAATATAACGCGCGTTCCTAGAGTAATTAAACTATTATTATTGAGGATATTGAAATTCCAAAGCGTGAATGATTTTGATTTATACTCCAGACGGAGGAAACTCTCGATGCCGGCGACTCCGACTCCTTTTCTCATTCTGCTCAACACGGAGGAACTGTTAAAATTATTCCTTGAGATGGTGTTGCGATAGCTCCAAAGGTAGTTTGCCCAAGTTGCTATATTTTTTCTGATGAAATTAATGATCCAATGCGTGCTGGGTTGGATGTCAACGTCCGGGCAATGATATATGTAGCCAAGCCAATCGATTTCTACATCCCTATTTTATTTTGCCTATATGTTTGTTTCTATAAAAAATGAAACTCACAACAGGACAAAGTGTCAAGATTAATTTTTACCGTCCAAGTTCCAGGGCCATTGTTGGGGGGTTTCTAGAGAGAGGGAGGACTATTAATTTCATAGCCTTTATTATTAATGAGCTTTTAAAGGAAAAAAGACTTCCTTTCCATGGCCGTAAGGCAACATTCATCAATTTAAGCAATTTTTGTTTAAATTAGCTTATGGGCGGATTATATTAAAAAATACTATTTTAAACAAGATCTCACCGAGGACGCTATACAAGGACAACACAGTGGATTACCTTCATTTTAAATTAAAATTTACACAGCCTGGGTACCAACCTTTACATTTTTTTTTCTCTGGAAGAATCAAATAACCTTGGAGTTAACAATTCCAACAAATGTGGTCAACGCCTTTTCGTGCACTAATGGATCAATCTATCTTCAACAAAACAAAACACGTGTGTCCTGTCTGTGGTCCGGACTCCGGGTCCACAAAAATGTCTGCGAGTTCTAAGTGTTTATTAAAATCGCTACAAAATGTTTTTACTTACTCATTCGAAATTAATTTCATCACCTAAACGCTAGTCTCTGCTTGAGTGCCATTACATTTCATCCGGTTGACTTGGAGTAGACAAAATGATGATTATTGCAAAACGGTCGTCGGGATTCTTCCACAGTGCCTTGAGTGTAAATTATTAAGAGAAGTAATCAGTCATAAATGCAAATTGAGCATTAAATTTCCTAAGGACGTGATGTTTAGTTTAGTTCATGTATGTGAGGGAATTAAATTTTGTATATTCAACTTCAAAATGGTGGTTTCTGAGATGTAAGCTTATGTTTGTATGGTTGGAGTGTGCAATTTAGTTTATACGCAGGACTCAGGAAACTCACTGGATAGTCATTATTTTTTTTTAAGTAATTTTTGAAAAATTCATTTCCTCAATTTTAAACCCGATTTTGAGAAAAAAACGTCCTTTTTATTTTTAGCTTTTTGAACAAATTTTTTGTTTGAAGTATGGAGTTCTTAAATTCCTCTAGGAGTCAAGACGTTGTGACATATAATTTGAACTACTTTCTAACTATGTGTTGGTTGAAAATTTGTTGTTCCTTCTAAATTGTTCATTTATTTTTCTGTCGCCGTAATGTAATATTTGATTGTTATCACGATTTAACCTTTCTCCTGATCGTGTAGAATAATGCTGAAATTGCATTCAAGTTCTTCGTTGTGTCAAAGTAGAAGGCGTTCAACTGAGAAAATGAAGGCTATTTGTTTAAGTCAAATCTCTAGAAATCTCCAAGGCTTCACAGAGATTATGCCAATAAATCTCAAAGACAGAGATAAAATTCCAGTAACTGGTCAAAAAATCTTCATGGAAAGCATATTATTAGAGTTAACACGGAAAGGAACCCTCATCCCACTCAAAAGCCATCAGATAAGCAACATAGTATAGTAATATGAAGTTCTTCCTACAAAGTTCGTCACCAATCTTAGTGAAAAAAAAATTACTTGCATGTCTAGAAAAATCGAAGTCAGGATATGGTTTGTGACTCCGCTACCCAGGAGAATTCAGTTAGATCCCCAATAAGTAGTGACAAAACTAATAAGCCTTTCTTAAATCACCGCCTTGTAGAAAACGTTATTCCTTGAACTACGTAATCATTTCAATTTTCCATAATTCTCACACAAATGTCGGTAGGGTTACCAACTGATTAAGATTTCATGACCAGAAAAATGTAATCCGTATACTAAATCTTAAAAAAAAAAGTTAAATCTATCTTTTTTGAAACAACCAAGAGGTAAGATAATAGGCACGTTTTTTAAAGAGTTGTCCAGAAGACCTAATCTCCTTAAACGTAAAAAAAAAGTTTATTGCACCGCACTATTTTTATATTATACACGAAACCCTCTTCTTTTTATTTTTATTTTCATGTACAAAAAAATTATTTTGCATTTCAAGATCAAAATTGCAATTAAATAATGAACCGAACTGCATCAAAAATTGTTCCAATATTAATTCTTCCTTAAAAATAGACAACATATAATGTATAGGCGTATAGCTGAATTACAAACTTTTTTGTTCAAGAAAAAAAACGAAAAGTAGCAGCGAAACCACTTTTTACTTGTAATTTACTTAAAATAAATGCTTCCTAAAGCTCTAAAAAAAGCTACAATTCGGAAAGCTCCAAAGCAAAAACAAAAAAAAAGGTATTATAATTTCCATCAACGATGAGTGGTAGCTCTGAATCAGTTTTTTTTAATAAACACAATAAGCGAATAAACACAATTGGTGATCAGGCTCCTTCTCACAGCCGGAGAGGAGACAGGTCATGGTAAAATGTACAAGGGTTAATTGCATAACACCAATATTATTTAAATGTAACTCAGGGGTTCTGTTTTTTATTTCAGTGGCAATTTTTTAAGTTATGAGTGCGATGCAAACACCAGCAGGGAGCAAATACTAGTGCGTTTGAAAGCTCTCGACGACGTTCTAACAAATTTGCTTTAAAAGCAATAAAGTGGTGTTGACGTTTTAATTTCAGACTTTAATCCATCACCTCCCATTGGATTAAAATCTGATCAATTATTATTTTCCGCAGACGGCCTAACACCAAATAATAAAAATTGTTTCTCAAAATCGTTTCTTTTTTTTAAATCTTCATATACAAAGAATGTGCATTGTAATTCTTCAAAAATTAAACGCTATTTTGTCACACAAGACCTGAGCATTTAGGCTGAGTTAAAAGCCAGCAAAGATTGTAAAAAATATTTATTTTCTTTATATATTTCTGACTTCCTTTTCTTTGTTTTTCACTTATCTTGTTTTCTATACCTACCTGTTTCAATTTTATCATTAATTCCATGATACTTATAGATCATTTTTCTTTTAAAAGAAATTATTTTTCGTTCCTGTCATTTTTAAAAAAACTTGTAGCCGTCTTAATAGAACTTCTTTGAGATATTCCATAACTTGATTCTGGGTTCCAGTTTTTTCCAAACAAAAACCTCTCCGTGGCAAATCACCAAAACCAACACCATTCATCTTCACTCCCGCATTAAAAACCACATCTTGAATACGTCTTGTCACTTTGTTATCGTTTTACGATTGACACAAAATCCAGCTCCAATACTATTGGCAGAGGTGCACGATAATTATGTTGTCCCTGCACTTAAGCTGATTGCAAACACAAGAAGGAAACCAAACCACCATTCTATATGGGTAGATCCAAACCTTCTACCACACCAGTTACGCGAACTTCCATTCATCACTCTATTTGATATCAAAAACCAGCCAGCACCACCTGCATCCCAAGTCAATAAAATCCAGGCGCCCACCAAACCTCTCGCCCCATATGTACAGTAGGTATACATGACGCCCGATAGGCAAATAATAAATCAATTCAAAGTGCGCGCCTTGCAGCAAAAATAAAATGAGTAGAAAAAAAATCGGACAGCTTCATTTTTCACCGGTCCCGCCGAACATATGCCAAGGAATGTCAGAGAAGGAAGCCCGAGCGCGCAAAATAAAACTAGAGTAACTCCCTCTATCGCCCGGACAGTGCTACTGCTACAAATTGCATTCGGGGAAAATGTCCATTAATTATTCAAATAACTCCGGAATAATGTACACAGTCGGAAGGACAGACACGCGGCGGACAGCGAGCATTCCTAGGTAACACTAGAACAGAACCAGGGCGGGTCGGCGACTTTAGCTGATGTTGGGCGACTCTACTATAACATTCAGACGCGACGTCGAATTCGTTACAATTTTTTAATGGATTCAATCAATTAATCTCGGACTCATAAATTAATAATTAAATAAGAGCCGAACGGCTTGTCTGCGGCGGCCACAACATGGCAGAACTAAGCGGTATTTGTTTTACCAACGATGACGTCCAGTGCACCTGTACTCGCGACAAAACTGAAAAAACGGGACAAATTAATTAAGTTGACTTTGCATTCGCGAACAAAAAAAATCCCAGACTCTTGCATAGCTCTCTAGCCAAATATTTGTCCATGCTCTTATGTCTGGGGCCGGGACAGGCCACCGAGAACCAGACAACGCGACGCGGCGTTCCCAGACGATAACCTAATTTGGTCCAATTTAAAAGTCTGTGATAGAAATCAGTAAGGCACACATTCATCCAACTAGGTGGTCTCTCTCTGATGGCGAGCCTCTTAATCCAGATCTCGAAAGCCACCCAAAGATACGCACCCAAATTGGATTAAAAAGAAAATAATAAACAAACCATCAAATCTGTTATTGAATCTGAAGTTTTATATCTTTCAGACAAGAAATTTAAATACCAAAAGAGTTGCCGGGTTAAACCGATCGATATGGAGGGAATCGTGAGTTTTGATGGTTGGCTGTCTTGACATTAATGTGACATACGCTAAAAGTGTTCTTTGTTATTGATTGGTTTTCCTATCTACGGTCTTCGGGGAAGAGTGTATCTTCTTGTTGGAGTTATCAGTGACACGAAGGAATCGTGAAAACTGCTTCTGAGACACGTTGTTTAACAATCATCGTGCCAGAGATAACGCAGCTTTATGATGGCAGAGCTGCAAGTGCAAAGTGGGATCGTTCGATTTCCCGTTTTCAAACAGACAGATCTCACAAAAGGTCGTAAAGAGCTCTCAAGAGTTAAGCGATTGAATGATGGCCTTAATGGTGCGAATGAAATTGGGAATTTCTCGAATAAAGATCACTTTAGGCAGATATTGTTTTTTTTTTTTTTTTTTTTGAGTATCAACGAGCGGGTGTTTTGATTTTGAATTGTTTTTGATTTTTTTTTTTTTTTTTTTTTGAAAGCTTAAAAGCCACACTTGGCTTTATGATATCTTTTGTTGAATGCATGTTCCACAAATCAATTAGTAATAGACACAAATTTGATATCACTTCAACAGCGCTTATTTGGTGTTACGGCGGAAAAAACATCAACGTCGTTTTGAAGTTTTTTTCTGACTTACTTTCACAACTTAAGTGTTGGTAAGTTCTTATGTGAGATAAAGAAAGTTGTTTAAAAAAGATATAATTAATCGATATAGGTAGATGTTAGCAATACGTGACCTGTGGAATGTGATATCATATCACTGATATTTGTGTGAAGTATTTCGGGTGGCGTACGAAATTTGTTTTTTCTTTAGAAGTATGAAAAAAGAATCTTAAGCTCAGGTTGACCCAGAGCATGCAAAAAAGGAGTTTTTAATAAATGTTCATATTCTAAAGACAATTTATAAATAATTTTTTTTAAGTTCTTAAATAATGAAATTATGAATCTGAGCAAAACTATTTCCATTTTAAATGAAGTATCATAATGTGATCAATAATAAAATAACTTCTTGCGTAAGATTTCAATTTAATTTAATTAATATCATTTTTTCTTTAAATAAAAAAATTAAAATTCATATTACACATTCGCCAGGTACGGCGAAAGAAATTAATTTTTTCGCTTGGATACTTATTAAGCCTAAACACTTACAAAAATGTTTGTTTGCATCCAAAAATTTTAAGAATCAGGCAATTGTAAGCTGCACCCTACACAATCTCCAGAGCTAAGAATAACTTTTTAAATTGATTCCAATTTATGTGTTAAAAAGAAAAATTTAAAACTCTTCAATCGGCTTATATAAAATAAATTTAAGATTCATTTATAAACGTCTGCATCATCGGTCCCAAAGGTCTGAGCGGACTGAATGATGGAAACAACAAAACATTTCGTTTCAACTTTGGGCATCCCCAGCAATGTCTCCCTCATCCAAAACAAAGCCTCCAAAGCTAATAACTCACGCTCAATTTAAACGGCTTTTTCATAGCCTACCGGGGCGAAACAAAACGTGCCTGGATGAGGATCACAGGCTTCTTTAACTCCTAGTATTCCAACATCTGTAAGCCATTGAAAGTGTCTGTCCAGCTTACGTAATCCCTCAGAAAAAAAATGTTTTCCATCGATTCATTCAGAAAAGATGCATCAAATTTTTTGGCTGCCATAACTAAGAAGTCCTTAATCTGTCAGTTCTGAAAATAAAGTTTCTTCTGCCTCAAAACGAAATTATTCAAATTACGTTTTTGTCTTTTCAGAAACAAGACGCTATAAACAACAAAACAAGTAATCTTCGCGCATAAATAATGAACTTTAAGTGTCAAAGGGGAAGAAATCAATTTGTTGAAACGTTTTCGTTCTTCACTAAGGAGTGTTCTTGGCTCATAAAGGGAAGCCGCAGAAGCCGAAAAGTGCATTCAGAAAATCTGTCACATATAAATGTTGTAAATGAGTGTTTTTTGTTGTTGTAGCTTTTGGTTTTTGTTGAATACGGATGGACGGTTCTGTGATTTATGGGATTCGAGAAATGTGCGAACACAAAACCATCACGTTTTCGAGGACGACCGACGACGCATTGCCATGTGAGGATGAACTGCAACAGTTTTCTGCAGACAGATAAAATAAAGTGTGAAACATATTGAAGAACATAAAGTTCAAGAATTTAGCTTTTATTTTTATTTTTTAAGTAGATTCCCGAAATTTTATTGTTTCGGAAGGCAAGGATGAATGCAAATTTTTGTTGGCTTATTCCTGATGTGGCAGCAAAGAATTTATTGGTGGTTTAATTTTTTCAGCAAAGGATTATAAGGTGAATGTCTTTCAAAATTATTTTTGAAGTATTGTTTATAATTCCGGGCAGGTTTTTTATGGAAGTGACTTTGATGACGGTATACTTGGCCATAAGTTTTTGATTTTAATCGCAAATGGTTCAGACAAAAGGAGGGGTAAATTGCAACAGATTTTTGAGTCGTAAACCAAGAAACAACTTAACCATTCAATACTACTTTAAAATTTAAAAATAAAGGCATTTATTGATAATATATTTAAACAATGTTTTGTAGTAGCATTTTGCAGAAAAAAATCATCCTAATGTCCCACAGCTAAATTGTGAAATATTTTATTCCGGATGCCCTTAATAAAGAATCTATGATTTTAATTGAGGGCAACGTGAAGAAATGAAATTAACTTGCACTTTTTTGTAGGTGAGAATTCAAACTTTAGACAAGTCGGAAAGAATGAAAGGGTAAAGAACTGATATTGGTATATTGAAAGACGTTATTGGTCTTGTATAAGAAACGAGGAAGGGAGCTAAGGAAGTGGGCTTAGCTTCCTTCCTGTCAAAGGGATAAGTGTAAAAGCAGTTTTGCCGATGATTGGTAATTTTATTTTCTTAATTAAAAGAATATTGATCCGAAAAACATGGGACACAATTATTCTCAAAAAAAAAAAAAAAAAAAACCAAAAAAAAAAAAAGAATTTGTATTTATTTTCTTGAAATACACCTCATAGTACGGTCAACAGGGGACGAGGTTACAATAATTCGCATAAACCTGAAAATTGGTACTGAGTTAGTGCGCTTTCTGCAGAAGGCCTACTCCACGATCTAGTCCGGTAAATAAACAGGTTTTGCACTAAAAGGTCGGGAAGTTAAGAATGTTTGATATAATGTTTGGGACACCAAAATAATATTCCACAACAACACCCCTTCGACCCCTACACCCATTCACAATTAGGTAAAAATTACTGAAAATCGTTACTTTTTTCAATCTTTAACTCCATGGACTCCTTTTTGGTGCTAATGCAAAATGACTCTATATGACAACAATACTTGTCTATGCACATAAATAAAAATGAAGTGTCTGTTTTTAAAATCAAAATAACAGCTTTTTACTTGATGTATACGAAAGGATATAGAGTTTTTATAACAAAAACACCATATAAATTTTTTTGTCTGTCTGTCTGTCTTTCTGTTTGCTTGTTACGGGTAATCTCGGAAACGGCTGCAGCTATTTTGACGAGACTTTCACTAACAGGAAGCTGATATCGTAAGAAGTAATTAAGGCTATATTAATTACTCACTAAGTGACGCTGGTATGTTGGGACTTTCACAGTCAGGGAGCGGACGAAGTCACGGGTAACAGCTAGTAGTAAATGAAATATAATACAAGTTTGGTCTATGAAGTTTTTTGTACAACCAATAGCAACGGAGCTATGAAGCAGTCAAAAATGCCCAAATTTAGTGATTATGTTGATGCAAAAGTAAGGCTTATGATTTAATTCATTATTTAAGCCAAACAAATTAAGTTTGTTCCGATTGCTCTGCAAAACTGCAAAATTCGCCGAAAATCAACGAAAAACTGTACAAAGTCGTTCCATTCAAATTGTAAATGTTTCGTATTTTTTCACAGCAGAGAGAGGTCACGAGAGAGTAAAAAATTTCCCCAGCCTCTAAATTTCTGTGCACAGAAAATTGAAGTCAAACTAAAAAAAAAAAAAATCATTTGACATTTCACTATGTCAGTTCTGACTGTGTTTCCATAATTTTTTGTCCAAAGTCTTTTCATCTATTTGTGCAGTTTTTCTTTCTCTGAGAGATTATTAACCCCCGCCCCTACTCTTTAAAAAATTGCCCGTGTTTTAGTGGTTACTGTGTCGGACTTCTAAGCGAAGAGCCTGGGTTAAAATCCCGCTCATATCCACCTTCTTTTCCCGGGTACTGCTTCTTGCGAGGAACTGACAAAATCTCCAAGAGTGAACATTTGTCTCGAAAAAGTGCATCTTATATAGCCGTTGGGAATTGGCGGTAAATTGTAGGTCCCTTCCATTCTGGCAGATTAAAAACACACACAGAGGAATGATTGACAGTATAAGTTACTAGGCCTTGGCTACTTAAGGAGCTGTGGCGCCAATAAATTTATACTTATATTCTTTAAAAAAATGCTGTGCCGTGAATTTCTGTACACAAATCAATTGGAACACACTGAATATTCGTTGTTCCTTTACACACATTTTTGAGAGTTTTTATGAGTAGATAGAGATTGTGAGAGAGCAAAACATTTTATCTTAACTCCCTAAAAACACTAACAAATTTCTTGGGGGAGAAATATAAGTTCTGTTAAACTCAAAACTACATTTGAAATTTGACGTTTCGTGAAGGTTTCGTATTTGAAGAATTTTAAATTAATTACATTTCTAAAAGTTAAATCTAAAATAAGTACTAAAATGGTTTCCATTAATTGATACATTTCGTTTAGTTATTATTTTTTTATTTTTTTTGCGTTTAAAAAGTTTCCCTATTTTGATGAATGACGCGTTCTTTTACTGTTGAGCGAATTTATCATTTTCTGAGAGTTCTTTTCCCCACTCTTAAAAATTTTACAGCTTTTCTAAAACAACCCAAAAACTAGACGAAAGGACGTAATAATAATACCCTTCGATCGTTTCTATGTTAGAATTAAAATAAGGACAACAGTTTTTTTTATTCCATCAAAAAAGTTCAAAATGATTTATTTTAATACATTCATACATACATACATATGTGTATGTCACAACCTAATCTATTTTTTTATCTATAAATATTTTAAAATTAATTAAAATATTGTAAATCACAAAATAATGTTATATTATATACATTACATATGTACATTACATTGTATCTACATACATACATATGTATGTATAGTTATTATGAATTTTGAAATATTGAATAATAATGTAATATAACTCACCGATATACATACATATAATTTTGGATTCTTAGTCGTTGCTTTGAGAAAGATTCCTCTTTTAGGTATGTACATATCTACATAAATACATACATACATACATTTAATAATAATTTTGATTTTATTTCACCAAATTACACAAAAAACTCACACACGCGGAAGCATTTTAATAAACTATTTTCACTGTTCAGTGTTCACATTCACTAAAACAAACAATTCAATTCAATTTTATTAAATGAAAATGCTTTAAAATGAAGAAGAAACGATCGAAAACTGAAGTAAATCACTAAAAACATTTTCTATTATTTTTCTAGTATTTTCTGACAATTATTTCAAAAGACATTTAGATTTTTCATTTTACATTAAGTAGTAGATAGTTATTAAGAAATAAGATTAAAGAATACGAATTAGACCGCAAAAACTTGAAAACAAGTAAAACGCACATAAACACATTTATATTAGAAAACCGGTTTGAGTAGGAACAAGAATAACAAAACATTACATCATTTGAAAAACGCATTTGTCAGGTCTTTAAAGAATTAAACAAATTAAGTAACTGGATACTGTAATGTTGTCATGTAGGCATAAACAACTACGTCACCACGCGAATATTACAGAAGCCTGAGAGAGATTTTTTTCCATCCTTTATAAATACAACGGGATTACGGATTGCACAGAAATATTTTCTCTCTTTCTATATTTTCCGTATCAAATATTTTAATGGATCTTTATTTTAGTAGGAAAAATTAAGAATTATTTAATTATATTCGAGCACTTCATTTAGATTATGAATTTCACTGAATCAAAAGTATTTGCTCTTATGTGCGGTCACATCATCATACATATAAGATTTTAAATAATATTAAGGGCATTTCAAAACAAATAAATACTTTTCAGAGGAAAAAATTAAACGAAATTTTATTTTTATTAAAAATGTGAAAAATTGATTTTTTTCCCAAATCCTAAATCGATCTAAAAAAAAAATTTTTAACTTTTTTCAAAAATTACAAACAAAAAATTAAAAAATGCAAACTTAAGCACATACAAAATTCACCATTCAGCTAATTTCTCATCCTCCACCCATCCAGTTAAAGAAAAACTTTCCACCAGGACCGTTTGGCAATACGAGAAAGCCAACTGGGACGGCCTGAATATTTTTTTCCGAAACTTTAACTGGTCACTATGCTTCCTCGATAGTGACATTGATGCCAGTGCTGAAATGATCACAAATGTGATTCTTCTAGGGATGCGTGCTTTTATTCCTAACAGAGTAAAAAGCATCAAACCTAAAAAAAAGTCATGGTTTAATTCTGAGTGTAAAGAAGCTCAAAGAAGTAAGTTTCCGTTCTTACAAAGCCAACCCTACAGAGGAAAATCGGAAAAAGCACAAACAAGCAAGAAACTCATGCAACTCCGTTATTGAAAGAACCAAATTTTTGCATGACCAACAATTACGGCAAAAAATTCTGCAGTGTCCCAAAGGCAGTAAAAATTTTTGGTCATTTGTAAAAAATATTAAAAACTCCTCAACATCTTCGGTTCCAACGCTCATCGACAGTAACAAACCAATTGTTTACTCTTCAGAGAAGGCAAACTTGCTCGCCGCCCATTTCGCTGTTAGCTCCACGCTGCCGCATAGCAACGTTGCCCCTCCTGTACTTGAGAATGTAAATTTTTCCATGGGACAGATTTTTTTCCGCACTCGTACAGTAGCAAGAGTTCTCAAAGATCTCGATAAACACAAATCCGCTGGCCCGGATGGTATACCCCCGATTCTTCTGAAGAGGTGTTCTTCCACACTGGCAAAGCCACTGCGTAAGCTTTTCCATCGCTCCTACTCTTCTGGAATCTTTCCTAGAAGATGGAAAACAGCATTTGTCCAGCCTGTCCCTAAGAAAGGTGACCCATCCTCCCCCTCCTCCTACCGACCCATAGCACTGACATCCCTTCTTTCTAAGGTCATGGAAACACTGATTAACCGTCAGCTTAAGGAATATCTCGAAGATCGTAAGCTTCTCCATGACCGTCAGTATGGCTTCCGCAGCAACCGTTCCACTGGTGATCTGATGGCATATCTCACCGAACAGTGGAACAAATCTTTACATCGCTTTGGTGAAAGTAAGATTATTGCTCTTGATATCTCCAAGGCATTTGATAGAGTTTGGCATGAAGTTCTCTTATCGAAAATGCGTGCTTTTGGGATCGATAATACTCTTGTTCGTTGGATTAGAAACTATCTTCTGGACCGTTCAATACAAGTTGTATTGGACGGATTCAAGTTTGATTCCCATAAAATAAATGCTGGTGTGCCCCAGGGCTCTGTTCTGTATCCGACTCTTTTCTTGATTTTTATAAACGATCTTCTGTCTGTTACTTCTAATCCAATTAACTGTTTTGCTGACGACTCTACCCTCAGCTTTTCATATTCGTTCGATAATTCACGTCCTTCGCCTTCGGACGTACAATTGCAACGGTGCATTAAACTCCGATTTATACAGCATTGTCAAATGGGGTAATAGAAATCGTGTGGAGTTTAATGCTTCGAAAACTCAATGCTGTCTTCTGTCGTTAAAGCTAAACATTCCCCCAATGCCATTGTCCATGAATGGCACTTACATCGAAGAAACCGAAAAGCTCTCAGTACTCGGTATGTGTGTCAACGACGACCTCCGTTGGAACGACCATATATTTGAAATCGCTAAGAATGCTGCTAAGTGCTTAGGTTTTCTGTATCGGTGTAAGAAGTATTTTTCCCCATCTGATCTGGCTACAATTTATAAAGCGTTTATACGCCCTAAACTCGAGTATAACTCCCACCTGTGGGCAGGTGCTTCGCCAACATCGCTTCACCTGCTTGATAGAATACAAAATCGAGCGTTAAGATTGATAGGAAATAGAACTGCCGCTGAAACAATTGCCCCTCTCGAACACCGACGCAATGTTTCATGTCTTTCCTTATTTTATCGTTTCTTTTATAAAAAATGTTCACTCGAGGTAGCCAGCTGCTTTCCTCCCCTTAAAAGTTTCGCCCGTAATACTCGTCTTGCTAGGAATGCCCATCAGTTCACCCTTGAGCTCAATTTTGGACGTACCGTGAAATATAGGGATTCTTTTTTTAGCCGTACAACACGACTTTGGAATGGTTTACCCGGCGAGATTTTCCGTTGCCATTTCAATTTGCAAACATTCAAAACCAATGTTAATCGACACCTCCTATCTCTCCCCTCCCTATCTTCCTAATGCCCGCGCAGTGTGTTACATTAAAAGGGAAACAAATAGTCCCTTGTGCGCGCGTTAATAATAAAAAAAAAAAAAAACCAACCCATTTTCGATACCTATCTCCTTACATTCTTGTTGTTGAAAAAAAGTTGGTTGTCTGTAAAGTCAGTTTACGGACGACAATTTTACGTGATAACGTCATAAGAAAACATTGATGACACCAACACCAACATACAGCCCGTTAACCCGCACCATATACAATCCACTTATCACGTCAAACAAAATTTACTATTAAATCTGCTACTAAGTGCTAAATATAGGCAGTACTAATCTAGTATCAAACCTAGTACTAAAATACAATAGAACTAAATTCTAGAACTAAGTACTAAAAATCTAGTACCAAAAATACTATTGTACCAACAACCTAGTACCAATCGGCACCAGTTTTATATTTACTACGCCCTAGAAAAAAACATATTTTAATGTGAAATTCGAAAATAATGCTAGCGGGACCAAACATTCACAGGAGCTATCCCAGTACAAACCTATATTTACCATGTAAATTTCATATAAATCCGGTGGGCGGTTTAGAAGTACATACTCGATATACATACACACATACATACATCTGATGTTCGCTTGGTGCCCAGAATACGTTTGCGATCGATTTGGGTTGAAAGAACCACAGTTTCGCGGTTGAGTGATGAGTCTTATCAGCGTGAGTCATGTTATTTCGAACGTGTGGCCTGTCATCGATTTATAAGACGTTATCACGTCAAAAAAAAAATTAAATGCCTACTGTATATCTTTCTCAAAATCAATTAAGAATTAGAATACAAGGAGACGTTTCTGAGAAAAATAAGCTTTTGCATAACGGTTGTATGACAGGTAGAACCGAGAATCGATATTTGAGTTAAGAAAAAAACATTGAAAAATGTCAAATTAACCTTACCGACAGGCTACACCAAGAACTTAACTGAATCTGAAGCTCATATGAGTACGGAGTATTTTCACAGTGGATCTAGAAGTGGTCAAACCGAATAAGTGTTTTGGAGTAACATCAGAATCAGAATCTTACGCTGAAAAATCTTTTTCAATTGGAGCTTGCCGATCCGAAAAAAGGGAATCTTCATGTCCAATTCAAATGAGGGAATTCTAGCAATCAATGTAAGCAGACAACTCGAAAAAATGATTGATATACAAACGATTCAACCATCAATCGATAATCAATTTGAATTTGAAGCCCCATACATTCTCTATTTCCATAGCAAACATTTACTATGTCTTATAACATTACCACGCAAACCTAACACCAATCGACATAACTACAAACTTCCTTTCATCAGTTTTTCTGCCCTTCAAATTGATGTTTCGGTTAACTCGGTCTTCTCGGAGCCATCAGATCATTCGAATAGAACGCCACCAAGAAGAACTAAAAACCAGTCCTTCAAGCTTAGCAAATTGAATTCTAATTAGATGCATCTGCACACATTTGGTTAAGGGAACCTGTCACAACAGCCATTACTCATCTATAGCTCTGACTCCCCACATCATCCATTTCATTGGCACAAATGCAAAGGAATTACTCAAACAGAAGTCAGATGAGCTGCCACCTTTTGAAATTCCCAGCATCATTATCAGTTCTAGAGATGACAACCTCTTCCATCACTTGGCGTAAATTAATGGAAATTATTTCGTAAAAAAAAACTTACAAAAGGGGGATCAAGAGGAATGCTTCCGAAGAAGAATGCGCAATTCAATTTCACGATATCCACATGTGGTGGCCACCAATGCTCGGCCATAGCACTGTTGCTGAATTGATTCCCAGCATCTGTCTCAGGTGGTGCTCTACATATCTATGGAGTATATGATGTGAAGGAGTTCAAGAATCTATAGAACCTCCTTATGCTGGAGTTAGTCTTTTGCGCCTTTCATGAGTTAATTATTTGTCAATTCGTAATTGTCATTAGCGTAGACGATGCCAGACACGCGGCGGCGACCAGCTCCTAAACCGCACCGTCAAGCACAACCAACCAACCGGACGCAATTACTCGACGTGCCTGCAGTCTTCCACCTTCAAGATGATTAATTAGACACCGATAGGTTCACCATTGCCGCGCACATCCAATGTATGTATCTATGTGGCCGCAAACAACTACTGGCAGCAATTGGAATTAGTTTTCGTGCAAAGTTTGTTTTAGCCATGCGAACACGAAAGTCTCTTTTTGAAAAATGAAGCTACGGTTGTACCGGTATAAGAAGAGGCTTTGGATGCACCGGGGCTATATAAGTCGATTAGGATTTGCAGCGATGATGGTTACTGCTGGGAAGTGGGATTATTTATTTATCATGAGTACTAACGGGTATTCTGTATGCTATGCTGTATGTGGAAGGATTAAGTGCCATTGGCGTGCTTTGGCAATGAGGTGTCGATTTCTCATTGAATTTGTTAAAAGTTGAGAGATCGGAACTACCGGCCAGTGGTGTGTATAATAAGGGGCTTTGCATTAGTAGAAGCAATGAGCGTGATCGCAAATGCAAATTAACAAACTTTAGCTTCTGCACTGCACTAAAGGCAATTATTGAAATGGTATCTACTTAAAGAGTAAGGAAGTAACGAGAAAAAAATTTAAATATTTTTTTGCTGTTTTATTCTTGGTTAAATATGTTTATTTTTATAGACTATTCTGTTTTACCTTATAATATAATAATCCAACGCCATCTTATGCAACAAAATCAACCTTTTTCTCACTTACATGTTGCTCAATTTCTTGTGAAAGAAAAACTACTCTCATACTTAATTTATGAGCAAACTTAATCTAAAGCCGACTTCCAGTTTTCTGTTCGCTTCTGCCCTAAAAACTCTATATCACCTACCACACTAAATCACTGACAATTGTTCAAATGCCCTCTAACAAGATCACTCTGTGCTTAGGCATTCCCTAAAACTAAACGGCATGATTGCAAAAATAAAAAAAAAATACAAAAACAAACTGTAAAAAAACCTTTCGCCATACCAAAACTGAAAAAAAAATCGTTACCACGTTAACAAAAAAAAAAAAAAAAAAAAACCTAATTTCACGTGGAAAAATCTGCACACAACAAGCAATTTTCCACTTCAGATCAAATTACACAAAATGAAACCAATATCTCTTTAGTCTAATTCACCTCAACTCTGGGCCTCTTGTGCAGCTCTATCCCAGAAGAGTTTTTATTTGTCTCGAATTCCTTTCGGGATCTCTCTGTGTGAGGCTCTTTATAAGAACCGTGTAATACTGACACGATCTATTCCCCCTGCCAATGTATCCTCCCACCAATTATCATTCAGAAAAACAAAAAATAAAAAAGATACTGAGATACTTGCAACAAACTATCTACCGCTCAGGAACATGAAACAAAACCGAACATCAAATCAACCCTTTTTCAAGTCCGTCATCGTAGTTAAGTCGCTGTTGGCTGAGCTCTTTTTTTGTGAAGTTTTGTATCTACAGATGGCTTGAGAAGGCCACTTTAGGATACAGATTCATTCATTCACACTTCCATCCTCCAAAACAATATCGCCTTCAATTCCTTGGCTCACGCTGGCTATATGGCTCCTGCTTCCAGATACATCTAATCGCGTTTTTATTGCTCCTTAATAACACCCCGGCCCGTTTGGTGTGTCGGAGTCGGTTGCTTGGATTGGAGATGGTCGCTGCGCGCAGTTGGGATGTAATTTTATGTTCGAGCAAAAGTGGAAATTCATGATTCGGTGATGTTGCACGAATACCATTGTTAGGCTCATTAAAAACCCATAAATAAATTGAATGATCGAGTTTTGGAGGAGCGTATTCTGTTGTAGTTTATACACTTATAAAGGAAGCAGAATATGTCCAGGGAGCTAGAGGAATCTTAACCAAACAATTAACATTTTTTTCCCTTTCCGACACATTCCTTTAGAAGAGTTTAAAGGAAAAAACAGACCCTTCCCTTTGGAGAGTGTAAATATTATGACGCGGTCTATGGGGATTATTAAAATTTCAAATAACCTTTAGGTGTATTCAATTCCCTTGCCAATAAATAATAGTATATCGATGATGACAATGGGATTGGAATTTCATATGGAGAACCTATCTTTATCTTTTATAACAAAGAGTCTGAAAGGATTATAAAAGTTGGGCTTTTAGATACGCTTTGTAGATATTTTGTTTCGGAAAGACATATGAGTGTGCCATCGGATATATAAACTATGAGAGATTCGTTTTCATTGTTGGACTCCATTCTGTCTCTTTGAAATGATCGTAAATAATTTGAGATACTTTTAAATGGAATTAGATTTGAGCGTGTTGGACACCGATTTTTTTTTCATAAACGGTGAAGTTAAATTAAAAAGAAGAGATACTTTAATTTATCGGTATCAATATCTCAGAATGAATGACTTACAGATGGAGACATGGTGTTAGTTAAAACTATAAACTTCTTCCCGCTTCGTATCGATTTGAGTTAATCATAATTTGTATAAAATAAAGTAAACATTTAACGTTTTATAACTAAACAATATATAGACGAATGAAAAAAGCAATAAGATCTGAACGATACTTTCATTTCGAGGCTTTAAATAGAATCTTAAGGAACATGGTATATGACTTAAGCTAAGAAGAAGTGATGCTTTTACTTTTACACATTTCCCAGGAAACCCTCAAAAAACCTTATCCTCGTTTTACTTCTAAGAAACAATTTTTCACAAAATAAGTTCCTGAGAAATATTTAATGGCCCATAACCGTGGAAAAGAATTTTTTTCTAGTATCAACATCAACTTGCCAAATTGAGAAAAAAACACTGGACTTATTTTATTACAAGAATACCGTACCATTTATTACCGATGGCTCATTCAACGATAAAAATTCCTTGATTGCAGTGATTGAACTCAAAAATCAATGGGGAAACAGAACTTATCCACCCCGCAATTTTGTGCGATTTCGCTGGAAGTTATATCTCTTAAGAAATCTATATCTATAGTTCAATTTTTGAACGTATTATATATTATCATCACTACAACTTAAATAGACTTTGAAGTGGACTAAACAAATGTCCATCTTTGGAATATATCTGGAGCAGCCTAGTAAGAGTAACATACGTGATCTGAGTTGGGGATCTACACATGTCGGGACAACGGAAAATGATTTTCCAGACACATCAGCAAAAGAAACTGACAGTAATCATCCTTATATCTTATAGACTCAGGAAGTAAATGATTCAGTCCAGAAAACTAAGGATAACAAAAATGGGAACTCTTTGTTTTTTTTTCACGGAAAATGCCAAATAACACGCGACCACTTCATAAACACCAAACATACAAGAAAAGATTGCAAACAATTAGGGAAGAAAGAAATAGCAGACATTTTAGTTACCGCGGAGAAATTAATGGATCGGCTCCGATTGGTCTCACAAAATCAAAGTAAATCCGGAAGAGTACCGTTTGTGGCTTGTGGCTGCAAAAGAATTTTAACCGAAGCTCCACCAATTTTTTTTATTATTACTTAACAATTTGTGTGAAGCTTAAGTAAAGCTACGGTAAAACTATTATAAGGCTTCGGTAAACAGTTTTTCCGAATTTCGATTAAGATATTTACCGAAGGTTTACCGAATGTTCAATTAATCCTTCTATTATTACTTTAAAATTGTACTATAAAAAAGAACCCAACTTGTGTGAAGCTTAAGTAAAACTTCTTTAAGACGTCGGTTAATTTCTTGTGTATATATAAAATATGAGACTGCTAAATATAAATTATTCTGAATAAAATAATAGAAGTATTAAGTGACCCTTCGGCAAAACTTTGATATGACTTCGGTAAACAGTTTTACCGTAACTTAACCTAATTTCAAAAGGCTGCATGAAGAAACATTAACGAAGTCTCTTAGAAGTCCTACCTTTCCACCAGTTGTATTTTTTTAATTAAGATTAGGTTTTCATTTGAAGTAAAATTTTCTCAAACTTCGATAGTCTAAGTGATAGTAAATTTGCGTACAAAACAAGAATCCTTAATTAAGTATACAGAAGCTTACTTCAGACTGTTTTAATTTTCTGAAATTTCGGCAGTCGATTAATATATTTTGTATATAAAGCAAAAATCTTTACGTTTTACTGAAGTTTAACTTAAGATTTAAATTTCAGTGTTCTATATAAGAAACTTTACCGAAACGATATCAAAATTTGATAAGGCATCGGTAAACAGTTTTTTTTTTTTAATAAGAGGGAAGAAACTTAACCCAAGTCTTATCGAAGTTTTACGTTACTTCTCAGTTTGTGGTAGTTCAATAGTTTATGTCGCAGATTTTTAAATGAATCTTGGGTAAAACTTTGAAAAGTCTTTGATAGTTACATAATCATAGAAGAATTAAATGAAGTTTCGGTAAAACTTCTATAATGTTCTTTAAACAGTTTAACCAAAATCTTACCAAAACTTCAATTTATTCTTCTATTATTACTTAACTACTCAGTTTGTGGTAGTCCAATAATTTATATATAAATAAGAGGCAAGAAACCTTACCGAAGTCTTATAGTCCAGACAAACTAAGCCTGAAAACAATAAATAAACCAAAAAATCCATGTAGATTAAATTTTTGCAGGAATGTGTAGGGATCCCCGTTATCTGGGTGCCGCGCGGGGTGGGGGATTTAAAGAGACCTTCCCACGGTTGTCCCTGCATATCTCGAAAACGGTTCGTCGTAGAAAAACAAACTCTCAAGGAAATATGAAGCTGATAAAATTTCCTACAATTTACTGTGGCACTATATTTAAAAATAAAGAGAAAAATATTAAGATATAGTCTTTGAAAAATGGAGCATTTTTCAAGTAAAAAATAATTTTGCCAAACTTGTTGTTCTAACTTCTTACCATTTTTTTTAATCACAAAGTTTGTAAAGCAATAAGTTGTAGAGAATCTAATTTTCTACAAAAATATATGTCAAAATGTTAACTTATCTCTAAGAGTTCAAAAGATACAGCGAATTGAAATGTTACGATAAATGTCAAAACTTAGTCATAAAAATATAACAAATCTTATATTTCGCAATAATTAGAATCAATATTTTCAAAATTGTCTAAATAAGTTGTACAACATTCAATTCCGTGTCAAATGACACCATAATAATATGTTTTGGCCCACCCACCATCAAACTACATTATGTAAGAGTTGGACCAAATTTCGACATCTTTAATTTTTTTCTCAAATAGCTTTGTAAATAAACTCTTTATCATAAGAGAAGTGCATATAAAAGTTATAGAATTGAAGTTTGCGTCCTTGAAAATGAAAGCCAGGTAGAAAACATGCCGTTAGTGGCGACTCCGGTGCCGATAGCACCAACGGTTGAGGAGCTATTAGCAATGTAAAGGAAGAGATTCGGGGCGAACGAAGAACCTTCCACGTCCAATCGTTTCACTACTGGAGGTGCAATAATTATTTTTTCTCACCTTATTTCTAGTAAATAAAAGATAAGTTTAGGTAGCAGGATTCAATGCCTTTCTGACATGGCAAGAATCACTCACGTAGGATGTCAAAATAACGCGATATAGTCGCGAAAGGCTTGTGTGAAAAATTTATTTTCTGGCACCTCACACTTCAATCCACTCCTGGAGGCGCAATTATATTTAAAAAAAATGTAATATTTTAACTCAATTTTTCTCATGCATATACTTAGTTATGTGGTGGTCGTAGGTGAATGGCTCTTGCAGTGTTAAATTGGTATTTATTTCAGCTTCCTAATGCTAATATGACAAATTATTTAAAAAAAATACTGCACCCTAAGGAGCGGATTAAAGGGTCGCGTTTTGGAAGAAAAAAAAATTTATTCAAGTCTCAGATGGTTATATCTCGTTTTCCTTCAGTTTATTTTTCTACGACGAACCGCTTTTTAGATATTCAGGGGCAACCGTGGGAAGGTCCCTTTATATTACCACCCCCCCTCCCCACGCGGCTGCCGGATTAACGGGGATTTTTTATTGCGGGTAGAGGGGACCCATGCCTACATATTCCTGCTAAAATTGGAACTACATGGATTTTTTTTTGTATAAAATAATTTTGCCTGTACTATTGTTAAAGTTTTACCGAAGATTCACAAAAAAATGTTTTAAGATAATATTTGTGTTGGGTTCTTTTTTATAGTAATTTTTTTCACAGATATCTTTTTTATATACATAAGTACTTTTTAAAATAAAAAAAATCTAAACATAATTATTGGAATAAGTTATATAATAATAATTATAATAATCACGGCCTTCGATCAAGGCAATGAAATCAAGCTTCATTAAGCGTGGTTAGTAGTCAGATGTGAAAACATGTGTTAACTGTTTTGCTGTTTTTCGTTCTCTCCCTTTGTTCTGTTCTGTGCTTTATCAATGTCGTCTTGTAAGTATTGCTCAAAATTCTAACTTTGAATTTAAGCTGCAATAAAGAAAGTTGTGCATACGTCCAAATTTAAAAAAATGGAGATACCTATCAAACAAGACATTACGATGATTCTGAAGCCTAAAAGTTATAGACAAAAAAGTGTTTATCATCAAAACAATTACTCGATATATCAAAATAAAACATAAAGACCTCCTTCCCCGGAGGACTTCTCCAATAAAAAATCACAGCAAGTGGTCCTGCAAAATAAAAAAAACTGCAAATTCCATTGTAAGGTGTGAGAACAAAAATTTGTTTTCGAAAAATGCTTCCCACCCTCATTAGGTATCGCAAACTGATCGATCTTCTTCCCCTGGGCCATCACCACCAATTTGAAGGACCATGTGTGTGGCATCGCACACCCATTACCCAATCATGCAACATATTATTGTCACCCAAGATCAAAGACTAATGCTCTCCTCCTATGTCAAAAAATTCATTCACTTTCTTTACGACGACGGACAAGATCACAAGCCACCTGTGAAGTCGGTTACTTTGGCACACAAATTGTTGTTCCGAACAATGGGATGTGAAATTCAATGAGTTCAAAGCCTCCGCAACACTCATTTGTGTCACATACTTGGATATTTAAAAAAAGGAGTGCGTTCCCAGGTCACAATGGCTTCATTCGGTCCAACAAGCCTAAAAATGTGGTCTCCAGAAGTGATCTTTCACCGATCACACATGATGTTGCCAAAATAAAAATAAAAATAGCACAATCACTACCGATAGAGGATTTTTTTAGTTGTTTTTTAGGTCAGAGAGGAATAACGTTCTCACAGGGTGTCTTTTGGAGGAGATCTTGAAACATAAATCACCAGAAGGTCTAAGAGGATCATCATGATCAGTAATCGTTACAAAAAGAAAAAAAGAACTCACCTATCGAAGCGGAAACTCGATCAACAACACACACCTCCGCCAATGTGGGACAAGAGGTGCTCCAACTTAAAAGAGTCGTGATCACCTCGAAGATCATTCCTCAAGACCATGCCGCACGGATGGTGTTTTTGATAAAAACCCAATGATCCTTCAATTCTGTAGAAATGCCGCGCCGCGCCGATCAAAATGCGTGCACGTTTAATAAACTGTCTGCCAGCCCGGCTCTTGTGGGCACAATTTAAGTGGTTAAAAGCTTGAAATTGCCATAATTACATTCAGTTAAGGTGTTAAAGTCTAAGAAGATCGCCATCCAGAAGAAAGCGAGTGTCTGAGATGGTTTCATTTTCTCTTTTTTCAAGATTCTTCTTGTGATTTTATTGTTTCGAGGGATTCGTAAAGTTTGAATGAATGTGTTTCAAAATCTGATGATCCCAAGCTTTGTTCCAAAAGAAATCGGGAACTTAGTGTCATATATACCCAAGACAATGCGAGTTGTATATTTTGGGAAATGGAAATAGATTATTATAATTCAAGTTGATGCCCATAAACATCGACCCTAAAACACGCCTCGGAGGTAACAAAAAGTTCATTAACGGACAAATATTTGTAAACAAATAACAGAAGCCAAAGGCGATTACGGACATTATTTAGCTTTTTGTGGAATTTGGAATGTCAAATGGAGACGGAGACAATTCAATTTGGCTTCGGGAAAAATCAAGAAATAGTTTTTCTTTGGTATTTTGAAAAGCCATGTTGAATACCGAAATGGATAAGATAAAGGGTCTATGACCTTACGTTAATGGCTCCAAGCTTAAGACGTGAATCGGGCTACTGAATTCATTTCGTGCCTTTGATTGACGAGTGGTGCAGTATTTAGTGCTATCATTATTGGGCTTTCTTGCTTCTTGAAATGAGGGTTTAAATTTTATTGGCACCTGCTCGCTTGCTTTTTGAAGTGTTCGTTCGATTTTTGTGTGAAATTTAACATTTAAAAAGGTGAACACGAACTAGAGGTTGCATTAAAAAATACTTATTTCCAAAAGGAACTGGGTCGATGTTGACAGTCTTGAGCGGCCATGTCTTGTGGAAGTCAATTATATCGTTTAGGTATTGTTTAGACAATGATACCAAAAAGGTTACCTTCTAGGACTCCTTTGCGTCCCTTGACTACTTTTTTAAAGTCTAGACTCTAGGATACCACTTTTTTTTTAAATAATCGAAAATGGTCCCTTTTTAAATTAAATTTAAAAATTAAATAGACTCTTTTTAAGATTTTACCTAAATAGTTTTGTTAATAAAAAATGTCCGTTAAATACTTTTATAAGATTTTACTACAAACATTTTAACATTGCTTTAAAGCAGCGTTTTATTTAATTTTGTGTTGAAAAAAAAATTATCTTTTTGTTTTGTAATTTTTATAAAATAAAAAAAAAATAAATTTTGTGATAAAATATTTTGTTCTTATAGTTTATATGTAGATATGTATATAAAACTTTTAATTCCACTTTACTTAAATTAAAGTCTATAGACGAAGCATTAATATTAAGGAGTTTGCTCATAAGGTTAAGAGCTTCATATTTGCCATATATGTTCTATTAAAGTCAACATGCAGAAGTTCCGATCGCCGCAGGTGATAAGTTGATGAAGAAATATTAAATCATTATTACCACGCCTTTGGTGAAGGGTTTGCATTTGATAAAGATCATTTAAAGGTAGCACCTTAATATCAAAATGAATGAAATTGTGTTGGATTGCTTCAAATCGGAACTTTTAAATTACGTAATAAGGAGTCCATACCTGTGAAGCATACGTAACAATTGTACAAGAAAAGAGTCACATATGCGGATCACTAAATTCCTTTGCCCAACGTTTTATGAATTATTCGCAATAAAATAAAAGTGTTTCCTACTTACACCAGGCGCCCAGAAACAACAGCAAGTAAAGAAAAATCCCCGCTCAGAAAGCATAACCCAAAGGCCATATACTCTTAAACCGTAACCCAAACCTTGAGCCAAGTCGAAGGAATCCCTAATCAGCCGAAAACAAAGCTACTCTCACAAACCGAGGCAAAGGTTTTAATCACCGTGGATAAGAAATCCTTTCGTGGATTTCAACTTGACGAATCTTACTTCTGTTCGAATGTTGGACCAAAAACTATCCCTCATGGAGATGCTGCAAATTGGCTATACAAATCCTTAGATTGGATTGAGAAAGACTTTTTACGGGTTTTCTTACGAAAAATAAGGTCGGTGCCTATATAAGCCACAAAAAAAACATTACCCAAGCCATCGCTAAAATACACTTGCATATTTTTTTGAAAATCGGACCTTTTGAATCCACGCAAACGCAAGCCGGGTGTGGCTATACAAAGGATGGTGCCCTCGGTCCATAGTTAATATGCCTCTCCAGCTGACTTGTTTTCTAGCGCATCGTATCTACTTCTACTAGGTATATTAACGTCTGCTGGAGAATTCTGACATCACGTGAGTTTGTCTTCCACTTGTCGTCCGGGTTTCAAGGCTAGTTTCGATGATTTCTCGGATTGTTTATCCGTTTTACGTAATCCAGTCAACTACGAAAAAATCTTCATGTTGAAAATAAAAGTTTAATTATTTGAAGTTGCAGGTTCATAAATGTTATTAAAAATATGATTAAAAATGTATAATACATGAAACGAATAAAACAATATAAACTTGTGAAACTTACTGAAATTCTTATAACTTTGACCTCAAAAAGCCGCTCATGTTACGGCAACATGTTTACCATTGTTTATTAATTAATTAAGGCAGCACTGTCTGGCGCCACTTCTTAAAAGTCGAGTATCTTTTTCCTTTAGCCTGCGCCTTTTGTGGTATTTTGAATAAAAAAAAACGCCTAAAACACTGTCTAACCCGTCAAAACCGACCGTTATAAACATTCGGTTAGCATTGCGCGTCCTCCATCCCGCTAACAAAATGATTAATAGCCGCAAATGTCTACAAAATCACCCAACAAACTGAATTTCAGGAGCAAGTTATGTCCTTTATTTCGCTCGACACAGCTCATAACCATGTTGCGAAACAAGGATACGATTAAAATATGTCGCCGCTGCCATCTTTCATGTGTATTAGGAGTTTTTGCACTTAATTACACGCCTCTAAGGAGGCGCACAGCACAGTACAAAGCCTATAATAGGAAAGAAGGAGCAAGCTAGACCTTATCAAGCATATGATTTATACATCTTGCAATGGAATCCATTTATTATAATCATCACCATGTGTGTGTGTTATCTCGCTGGGCCAACTTGACGGGAGGTACAAGTTGGCTTACTGCACCAGGTTACAATATTTAATACCTTGATAGCTACATACTCCCCTATTTTAATTCTATCCCGTTTGATTTATGTGGCGACATCAAAACCCCTACATTTTATTCCCTTGATTCCTAGTCATGCTAATCAACGTATAATTAAACCCCATTTCCGTTCCGAGCAAAGCCAAATGCGACCTCATTCATCTCGAGGAAATCCAATTTACCGGAAAAAAAATTGAGACAGTTCTCATTCTCCTCTCGTTCCGCCATCAATGTCATTAATTCGGCCGAGAAACCCCTTTGTGTCTGGAACAGTCCTCTTTGGAAACTTAGAAATGCATGCCAAATTTAACGATGAATGCCTAGACAGCTCCCCGCTTTATTTTCAAGGCCCAAAATTTACATTTAGATGTGGAACTAATGCCCCACATAATGAAACGAGGATCCTTGTTCTGTCATTGACATAGAGAGGTTCGGATCTACAATAGGCCTTTAGACATTGGTCTACATTGTTTTGTCCATTGTTTGAGCACTTCTATAGGAGCTAAATAGAAGACCGACAGACTCCTGGTCATGAAGATTCATCTTTAAGGTTATTCTGTGTGGGCATACATGTCGGAACTTTTCACACCACACGTAGTCGGCCGACTTTCAACTATTATTCAAATCCTTGATGTGCGCTAAAGAGACTTTGATCGTTGTCGTCCTTGTATACCTGGGGTTCATGATGTCCTTTTTTGTTCATTCCTCTACTCGTAGTAGCTCCGTCGCTGTGCAAGCCGTAGGGCGTAGCAAATTTGTGTCATACTTTTGTCACTTTGGATTGTTGTCGTAAGGAAGTCCTTTTTTAATAAAAAAAGAGTATGTGACTCTTGAGCTAAAAATTCGTTACACTTGCTGTGTATAGAGAGGAGAGTCCTTTTCACCTAAACCGTCTACCACCCAAAGAAACTGGGACTGAATATATACTAATTCGTTCCGAAAATGTGAACGTTAAGGCATTGTTTAGGAAGACTATTGTTTGAAATGTCCTTTTTGTGTTCTTTTCTTAGTTTTTTTTGCACGTTCACCGCAAAAATTATCTAGACGGAGGTCTTGTGTAAGGACCTCCTGTGAGGTGTCAGGAAACACATTGGAAAAACTAATAGGTTCGACTAGGAGCTGGAAAGCGAATGATTTCTTGGAAAACCTTCGCGTGAAAATTGGGGAAAATAATTTGTTTCAATTTGTTTCGATTTGTTTGTTACGCCCTGATAAAAGCGGTAAAAATGATAACATGTGTGCTAATTAAGGACAAGGTTTTGATATGGCTTATTTGATTCAGATTAACATGCTTATAAATTGGAGGTTAAGGCGGTTAAATGGTTAAAGAAGCGTTTAATTTCAAATTAGAAATACTTGGTTTTTATGATCAAATGTTTTGGTGGCGTGAAGAAATACTTTTACTTTTTTTTAATGTGCCATAAGAATTATGATGAACAGTTTTGATAATAAAATGGTACCTACACCGAAGGAGAGAAGGGATTTTAAAATTCAATTCTTTTAAAGTATTTTCTTTTCTAGTTTCCATTTTTTTCTTAAGTTGCAATCTCTGATGAATAATAATTTATCAATTTTCCAGCTAAATATTATCGTTCATAAGCTTAAAATAGTTGCCTTTTCGCAATTATCATATAATTCTTGTAAAAAAAAAAAACAATTACATATGTAAACTGAACGTGTTGTACTCTCAAAAAATAACGAAATTACTCATAACGCTTACCACAACTTAAGATATAATTTTCATGGTTTTCAAGATAAGCCAACGCGACGAAATGATCTGAGAAAAATTAATCTTTGGCTGAACCTTTATCGCAGTTTTTTCCATGAATCGCACAAAGTTGCGGAAAGTCGAATGTATTAACACAGAAAACTTGCATGAGATTTTTTTGTTTTTATCGAAGCTATAAGTACCCTATTTTGTGAAATAGTTTTTAAACCGAAGTGGCTTAGCTATAAAACAAATATGCTGGAGGACTAGATTACACGATCTTATTCGATATATGTGAATTTATTATGTTTGTGTTTTGAGTTCACTATTATAGTTAAATAAAATTTAGGTAATTAAATTTTTTTGAGGCAACAAAGAAAAAATTTCGAAAAAAAAATATAAAATCTCAGAAATATCAAAATCACATTATCTATTGGCTTTGCAAAAAAAAGTATTTTTAAATCGTTATTCGTTACCTTTAATACCTTAGAAGTTGTGTCAAAATGTGCATTCATATCTTTTAATGAATTTCCTCTATTTTTCAGTTTTTGATATTTTTTTTCAGAACAAATAATAAGATAATTAAAAAACAAAATCGGACAATAGTTCAAAAGATATATTCCCTTTAGAAATAAAGTATAAAAAAATAAAAAAAATATCTGTTGACGCATTTCCCGTGGGTTAAAACAAACGTCTAAGAAAGTTTTACAAATTTTCCGTTTTCTTGGTAGTTTTGAGATACAAAGAGATTTTTCTTTTTCTTTAAAATAAACCAATACTTGACTCAACATATTTCCAATCGTTAACCATTTGTTTCAAATAAAATTTCCGGCGCAAAAGACAAACGCATTTTTACATAGAAAAAGTTATGGGGCTAACTTAAAATTTCTCATTTGCCTCAATGAGCCTATGACGGCATCGACATCATTTGAAACCGAACATCTTTAATTTCTTTAAATTCAACTTAAAGTCCGTCGAATGATCAGAATCACGAGAAACGCAATCTTGCAAAAGAATTCTGACTATTCCTTCTTCGCGAATTGGGGTTTTAAGTGATAGTCATCCATTTACAATTCTCGATCTACTGCGCTGAAAAAAATTCTTTCCTGTGATTCTAACTCTTCTAAAAGGTATGCTCGCACTCTTTATATTCATTATAAGGGTAATAATAACCCCAAGCAACACAGTAACAAGGGGGGAATGGCAGAGAAACATCTTTCCACATCCCCCTCCATTTTGCGTAATTATAATGGACGCAAGGGCATGGACATTTCTGTCAATTTTGTTCCCATTACAAACAACATAGAAGTGAGAAGTTGTTGTCTCTAAAATGAGGAAGAATGCTCAGCTTCTCCTGGAACAAGAGTTGCAGAAAACTTGGCGAAACTGAGCTTTTAATCTGCTTATAGAGGCACAGCACAACACAGTTTCGCACCGCTCCGTTTTTTTTTTTAGATTATTATTTTATTGTATTCTTTAAAATGTATATGTATATGCAATTTGGCCTAAAAACTAATTTATAACTAAAATAAATCGTGCCGCATGGCTTAGTTGTTATTGTGTCGGACTGCTTAGCGAAGAGCCTGGGTTCGAGTCCCGCTCATAGCCAACTTCTTTTTCGGGGTACTGCCTCTTGCGAGGATCTGACAAATTCTCCAAGAGTAAAAATTTGATTGCTCGAAGGTTGAGGTAGTAATGGTTGGACTCTAGTTGTTGCTGTTGGGATGGTCCTCCAAGTTCCTCAAAACATTTTTGGATAGTAGTGTCATAAACTTATTTATTGGGATCAGTTTGGCGTCATCATACAACTTCTTGTTTAGGATTTTGCCTTGAAATGGGGTTTGATGAAGACCTGTACAGCTACGAAGTATAATCCTTTCAAAAAGTTCGATCGTCTTTTGTAGATATAGTTATTATAGTTATATAATATGTTGGTGATATTGTGTGCCAAATGGGACATGGGTACGTCAGATCGGGACGGAACAGCTGTTTACAGATGAGGAGTTTAGTCCTTGTGCTAAGTCCATTTCTCCTCCAAAGAAGCGGGTGAACCAGATGTAGGGATAAGTTAGCTCTCTTAAGCATAAATGAAGTGTGTTTGTTGAATTTGAAGCGGTTGGTCAAATACTCTCTAAGACATTTTGTTGTTGTCTTTGTCCTTATCACTGTGTTGTTTGGTAGCTTGATACTGATGTTATGACAGGGTGATGCGAATCCTCTTTGACCCTTTGCTGATTTCGGATGGATGCTGAATTGCCGTGTTCGAAACCAGACTCCCATTCAGGTATGATTTCCCTTTCACTGAAGAAATACTGAACCTTTCTCAGAATAAGCCCTTCCGGTATATTGCTGACCCAGCATAGCAGCAAAAACGGCCGATATTCCTTGAAGCTTGTCCTGTTGGTCTTCTTCGGAACGGGCACCACTTTTGCCTTTTTCCATGTTTCGAGGAAGTAGCCGTTGCTCAGCCAGTTGTTGAAGATGATCGTCAGCAGGATAATTGCTAGATTTGGTAGTTTTTTAAGCACAAAAGCTGCCTTCTTAGATTTTCCTCCATGGATTATGTCAATAACTTCTTCGATGAAAGTAAAGGCATCTCCAGTTGGTTGTAATGCAAGATTGTGCTCATTAAAGTTGATGACTGAAGTGTTAGAGACTGCAAAGGCTTAGCGAAAGCACCTTCTTTATCGGTTGGTGTCATTGCAGAATCTTGCCGTGCATTATGATATCTGGCCCAGCTCCAATCACTACTTTCCGTCGTTTAAACTTCCGCCTTTATGGTGTTCCGTTTTTGACATCTCAAGCATGATTCATGACAAGTTTTAGTTTGGGATGAATATGTGTAAAAACGCATATTCATGTCAGTCACAAAAAAGAATCAGGAATCAGGCCGAGAAGGTTCGTAGAAAAAGATATAAAGAAAAGTTTTTTATAATATTTTTCCACCATAATTTAAACCGAAGTGGCTTAGCTATAAAACAAATATGCTGGAGGACTAGATTACACGATCTTATTCGATATATGTGAATTTATTATGTTTGTGTTTTGAGTTCACTATTATAGTTAAATAAAATTTAGGTAATTAAATTTTTTTGAGGCAACAAAGAAAAAATTTCGAAAAAAAAATATAAAATCTCAGAAATATCAAAATCACATTATCTATTGGCTTTGCAAAAAAAAGTATTTTTAAATCGTTATTCGTTACCTTTAATACCTTAGAAGTTGTGTCAAAATGTGCATTCATATCTTTTAATGAATTTCCTCTATTTTTCAGTTTTTGATATTTTTTTTCAGAACAAATAATAAGATAATTAAAAAACAAAATCGGACAATAGTTCAAAAGATATATTCCCTTTAGAAATAAAGTATAAAAAAATAAAAAAAATATCTGTTGACGCATTTCCCGTGGGTTAAAACAAACGTCTAAGAAAGTTTTACAAATTTTCCGTTTTCTTGGTAGTTTTGAGATACAAAGAGATTTTTCTTTTTCTTTAAAATAAACCAATACTTGACTCAACATATTTCCAATCGTTAACCATTTGTTTCAAATAAAATTTCCGGCGCAAAAGACAAACGCATTTTTACATAGAAAAAGTTATGGGGCTAACTTAAAATTTCTCATTTGCCTCAATGAGCCTATGACGGCATCGACATCATTTGAAACCGAACATCTTTAATTTCTTTAAATTCAACTTAAAGTCCGTCGAATGATCAGAATCACGAGAAACGCAATCTTGCAAAAGAATTCTGACTATTCCTTCTTCGCGAATTGGGGTTTTAAGTGATAGTCATCCATTTACAATTCTCGATCTACTGCGCTGAAAAAAATTCTTTCCTGTGATTCTAACTCTTCTAAAAGGTATGCTCGCACTCTTTATATTCATTATAAGGGTAATAATAACCCCAAGCAACACAGTAACAAGGGGGGAATGGCAGAGAAACATCTTTCCACATCCCCCTCCATTTTGCGTAATTATAATGGACGCAAGGGCATGGACATTTCTGTCAATTTTGTTCCCATTACAAACAACATAGAAGTGAGAAGTTGTTGTCTCTAAAATGAGGAAGAATGCTCAGCTTCTCCTGGAACAAGAGTTGCAGAAAACTTGGCGAAACTGAGCTTTTAATCTGCTTATAGAGGCACAGCACAACACAGTTTCGCACCGCTCCGTTTTTTTTTTTAGATTATTATTTTATTGTATTCTTTAAAATGTATATGTATATGCAATTTGGCCTAAAAACTAATTTATAACTAAAATAAATCGTGCCGCATGGCTTAGTTGTTATTGTGTCGGACTGCTTAGCGAAGAGCCTGGGTTCGAGTCCCGCTCATAGCCAACTTCTTTTTCGGGGTACTGCCTCTTGCGAGGATCTGACAAATTCTCCAAGAGTAAAAATTTGATTGCTCGAAGGTTGAGGTAGTAATGGTTGGACTCTAGTTGTTGCTGTTGGGATGGTCCTCCAAGTTCCTCAAAACATTTTTGGATAGTAGTGTCATAAACTTATTTATTGGGATCAGTTTGGCGTCATCATACAACTTCTTGTTTAGGATTTTGCCTTGAAATGGGGTTTGATGAAGACCTGTACAGCTACGAAGTATAATCCTTTCAAAAAGTTCGATCGTCTTTTGTAGATATAGTTATTATAGTTATATAATATGTTGGTGATATTGTGTGCCAAATGGGACATGGGTACGTCAGATCGGGACGGAACAGCTGTTTACAGATGAGGAGTTTAGTCCTTGTGCTAAGTCCATTTCTCCTCCAAAGAAGCGGGTGAACCAGATGTAGGGATAAGTTAGCTCTCTTAAGCATAAATGAAGTGTGTTTGTTGAATTTGAAGCGGTTGGTCAAATACTCTCTAAGACATTTTGTTGTTGTCTTTGTCCTTATCACTGTGTTGTTTGGTAGCTTGATACTGATGTTATGACAGGGTGATGCGAATCCTCTTTGACCCTTTGCTGATTTCGGATGGATGCTGAATTGCCGTGTTCGAAACCAGACTCCCATTCAGGTATGATTTCCCTTTCACTGAAGAAATACTGAACCTTTCTCAGAATAAGCCCTTCCGGTATATTGCTGACCCAGCATAGCAGCAAAAACGGCCGATATTCCTTGAAGCTTGTCCTGTTGGTCTTCTTCGGAACGGGCACCACTTTTGCCTTTTTCCATGTTTCGAGGAAGTAGCCGTTGCTCAGCCAGTTGTTGAAGATGATCGTCAGCAGGATAATTGCTAGATTTGGTAGTTTTTTAAGCACAAAAGCTGCCTTCTTAGATTTTCCTCCATGGATTATGTCAATAACTTCTTCGATGAAAGTAAAGGCATCTCCAGTTGGTTGTAATGCAAGATTGTGCTCATTAAAGTTGATGACTGAAGTGTTAGAGACTGCAAAGGCTTAGCGAAAGCACCTTCTTTATCGGTTGGTGTCATTGCAGAATCTTGCCGTGCATTATGATATCTGGCCCAGCTCCAATCACTACTTTCCGTCGTTTAAACTTCCGCCTTTATGGTGTTCCGTTTTTGACATCTCAAGCATGATTCATGACAAGTTTTAGTTTGGGATGAATATGTGTAAAAACGCATATTCATGTCAGTCACAAAAAAGAATCAGGAATCAGGCCGAGAAGGTTCGTAGAAAAAGATATAAAGAAAAGTTTTTTATAATATTTTTCCACCATAATACATTTGTTTTATTTTGTTCGCCAAGAAGTTATTGTTTTCAGCGAACCACTAAGCTGCCGATAAAATCTTAGAAGAATCTGAAACTCTTGCGTTCAATTCAATTTATTCTTCTATGTCTACAGAAGTCCGAAACGGACCAAATAGCAACATAGTCATGATGTTAAGTCATTCAATATTCGAAAATAAAAATTTATTGGAATACCTGTTATCCGAAACTATTTCAACAGATAATACTCTTGATGAGAAACACTTAAGACGTAGAAATTATCGACATTTGCATGAAATACTCTAGAAAACTAATCAATCGGCGATAACTGTAACAATTACCCTACGTTTCCAACGTTTAAATAAACTCAGCTGAAAATGGAAAACAATTATTATTAAGTTTAGTTAGTTTTTGAGTTGAACTGATGACAAGATGAAGTGTATCAATATAATTGTTCTCTTGTCCGTAATGTATCCTTATTTGTCCAGCGCAAATTGGTGTATTCAAAACACTACTAAAAATGTACCAACCACACGAATCCTTACCAGAATTAAAACGTTTCGAACATGGTACGGTAAGCAAAGGCAAAAAATCGAAGCTTACAGAATCACAGAACAAGTTTTAAAACATTATCAACGTCGGGTTTGCTGTGAAGGTTATACTTTGAATAAGAGGCGTCGAATCTGCGAACAGAATTGCCCAGATGGTTGTCCCAAGTTTTCAGATTGCTTATCGCCGAACAATTGCAAGTGTCAGCAAGGATATGAAATGCAAGGACAACGGTAAGGTTTATTTTTTTCTAAAAACATCTAAAGTGGATTTTCATATCATCTTTTCAAAAGCTGCGAACCCGTGTGTAGAAGTGGATGTCAGAATGGAAAATGTATTGGACCAGATCAATGTGTTTGTGATGAGGATTTCTTAGAAGAAGATGGAGCTTGTATTCAGGATTGCCAGAAAACCTGTAAATTTGGCGAATGCTTGTTTGGAATTTGTAAATGCTGGGAGGGTTTTTGGTACAATGAATCAAGAAGATCTTGTCAACTTGATTCTAATGAAGGAACCAGTATGGTTGAAATGTACACTACAGAAGGTAATTTGGAATTAACAGAAGAAAGGACGAAGCTTACAACAGCTGAACAAGCTGAAATAGAAAAAACAGTAACAACAAGTATTCTTCAGTCAACAACTCAGATTCCTACTTGTGAAAAAGGATCTTGTGACTGCATGGAAGGTTTTAAATTTGATGAATCAACTAGATCTTGTCAATTTAAGACTGAAGTAAGCAGCAGGTTTGAAAGTTATTCTACAGACGAGCCAGAATTTAATTTGGAATTAACAGAAGAAATGCCAAATCTTACAACAGGTAAACAAGCTGAAATAGAAATAACAGCAACAACAAGTATAGTTCAGTCAACAACTCAGATTCCTACTAGTGAAGAAGAATCCTGTGACTGCATGGAAGGTTTTGAATATAATAAATCAACTGTATCCTGTAAGCCCAGTAATGAAAAAGAGAGCACCGATGAAAATGAAGAGAGATATACAATAAACGGAGAAGTTTTCACAAGTTCAAGGGAAAAATCTTTGCAAAATAACAAAAAAGGCATTTCAGAAGTAGAAGAAGTTGTCACAACCTTAATAGCTGAATCTGCGGAAACAGTAACTAAAACACTTGAGTCTACATCCACATCTGATACAGAATCGACTACAGATGAACGACATCATGAAAAAGATACACTTTGCTGGAATAATTGTGACAATGGATTCTGTATAGCTGACATCTGTCAATGCAACGAAGGATTTGTTAAGGCGAACGCATCTTGCCAACCATACTGTGAAGATTGTGAAATAAGCCTTGAAAAATGCATTGATGAGAATCTTTGTGAAGGACTTCAGACAGAACTGAATGTCACTCCTGAAGTTTCAACACTAAGTTCAATAGATGATTCATCAAACAACTGTAGCGATGGTTGCTGGTCTGGAATTTGTATTCAGGATGTTTGCCAATGTCCATTGGGATTATCTTTTAGTCGAGAACTTAATGATTGTACCTTACCATGTGATAAGGCATGCACTAATGGAGTTTGTCAAGATAGTGGTATCTGCAATTGTCTGGAAGGATATATTCATAAAAACAGCACTGTATGCATTCCTGAATGTGATCCAAAATGTGTCAATAGCATTTGTGTTGCTCCAAGAAATTGTAAGTGTTTACATGGATTTAGTCATCAGAAAGACAATTGGTTCGAGTGTAATCCGATGAGCAAACTATCAGAAAAGCTAGAGAGGAATGAGAATAACTCAATTCTATTTTGGATTTGGGGACTTGTGGCAATTGTAATCATAGCAGTTCTTGGAATGTTTGTGTTTCAGAAACTACGTAAGGATACTTATAATGTGGCTAAGAATGGTATGACTTTTTGGTATTATGTTTAAAATTAGTTTAACAATTTTTGTTTTAGAAAAATTACGGCATATAGTGCAGTTTGATAGCAAAAATGAACAATTCGTGTAAATGGAAAAGCTTATGGAGTCATTAAATAAATTATTTCAAAAAAGGAGAAAACCAATGTTTAAACACATATATCTTTTTTATTTAAATTGATTTTTTTCAAGGGCCTTGGCTCTGATTAAGCATCGCTGCTCGATAGATCAGCGAAATCAAATGGTTTGATAAAACAGACATGGCAACCTATTACATATTCGTGTAGTACGGCTAAAAAATAATACCCTGCATATGATGGTTGATTGTTCACTCGTATCGGGCGAGAGATGACAAATTGTTCGCCTCTTCTAAAAAAAACATAAATACTTCACAGAAATCTTCTCAACATCGAGATCTGAGAGGTCTACGGTTGTTTCGATTCAAGTATCTCCCACACATGAAAAGTAGAATGGGAGGTAAATTTCGCTCTAAAGACAAAAGGCTTTTTGACTTTTTCAAGTATTAAATTCGCGATTTCTTATTCGTAATTACATAATACCGTCAAGATCAGAATAATATAAACTATCTTACGGTGTTGTTAAAATGCGACTTCGAAAAGTCATGATTCTGAATCTGAAAACAAATATGAAAAGTAGAGAGTGGATTAGCTGTTTCTGATAAAAAAATCGTTAATTGAAATAAAAAATGGGCACGACTGGGTCGTACGTACTTGCTTTTATGTGCCTAATTACATTGGAAAGCAAGATCTTTGACAGAAACAAGTAACTATTACGTTGAAAATAGCACAGTTTGAATTTATAAAAAAGTATCAAAACTACAATACTAAACGGTTTTTAGTAAAAATGACGTACGCTTTTACACGTCTTAAATAACAAAGAATTTATGAAAAACGTATTTCGAAAATTATAGCACCGGTTTTAATAAAATCCTGTTTTTTTAATTTTAGTTTTTTTTAACTTTTTTTTAAAATTTTGGTTTGCAGTTTTTTTAGAAATTATGAATAAACATGTGATTATAGAATTTAAAATTATTTTTTTTTGATTAGTTTAAAAAATATAGATTTTTCAAAAAAAAATATTTTAATTAGAAAAAAAAGCTATTCAAAATATTGATATGCAGAATTAATTTGGTTACCTAGGTCTTCTTAAATATCCAATTTTATTGAAATCCATTGAGCCGTTAACGAGAGAGCCAAAAATAAAAAAAAAGAAGTAATTCATCGAGTCCAAATAAACGTATTTTCTACTAAAGAGATTGGTCGAGATCACCAGCGGGCATATTGCTGCAAAATCCGTACTGTCAGTCATTAAAAAGCTTTTAGTATTCAAAATATTTCTTAAGATATAAGTTGATCAGCGTTTCCATGACCTTGAAAAGAAGGAATGTGAGTACAATTGGTCAATGTCAAATGTTAAAATGTTGTTTGTTAAAATTTGGTTCGAAAAATACTATAAATAAGAAATTGTTGAGTACTTTTTTAAGTCATTTCAAATTTAAATTCATATAATGTAAATCGAATATAATAATTCCTGAAATGCCTTCAAACATTTCCAATTCATTCCATAAAAAGACTCTTGATAAGGGAAAAGTTGGTTAAGTTGTTGTTGTTCAGAAAATCTCGGATTATGCAGTTTTTGAATTCCATTGAACTGACATTGACAAACGTTCTTCCAAAAATATCAACCTGTATTTTGTATTCAAGATTTTTTTAGTGCCACGCTAATAGCGTCAGCAGAGCTTAGTAGCCCTGTGTTATACAAACCCCATAAATCTAGCCTTTGAAAAACGGTTTAAGATTTATGACAGCATTCAAATCCATACATAACTACATGTTTTTCCATTTTTAAAAATAATGAGCATGGAACTCACATTTTTCGCACAAAGAATTCTCACACAAATAAGCTACCTGTATCATGTCAGTTATTCTTAATCCCATTTGAAAACGTGCCAGTTCCACGTTAAAATTTTAGTCACGCGACATTATCCCAAAACACCCACCTGGAAGCTACGCCAATCATCCAAATAATATCCTTGAAAAATCCACATTCCAACACAAAAAAGAGATCCTGTATAGGTAATGGGAAACATTTGTTCTGCATCAGGACATCAATAATAGTGATGATAATGATGATCATAGGCCAACTAGGATCCTTTTCCTTTGACATTGTTCGAGTGAATTTTCAACGGCCTGGTGCTGTGGCAGTCACTCATTTCATGGCTTTAGAAACTCACTTGAGCATATCAAAGCGGATGCAAATCCATGCATCCGTAGCAAATTTTAATCTACCATGCGATATCCTTGCGCAAGGGAGTGCGCAGATGCAACGAAATATAATTTATCGACTCAATTGAATTCCAACACGCACATGAATAATGAAAATGGACAGTTTTTTGCTAAGTAAGTTCAATTTGGCGGAAAAGGATCCTCAATTTCTGTTTGTTGTTCTTGGAAAAAAGATCGGGGAATAAAAAAAGGATATCTTGGTCTCCAAGGCTTGTTTCCCTGCGTGTGAAACAATTCAAATTAATCAAGAGCAGATCAAGTTCTCATGTAATAATTGAATATTCTTATATTAATCCTTATCCTTGCAATTATGTAATAGAATGTTAAGATACTTTTGAAGTGCGGTAGGTATCTATTATCCTTTGAATATAATCTCGCGTCACAGATTTGTTCTTCCCCTTATTTTGGGTTTTCATCGAATAGGTCAGAATAATATTTGTTTTTAGTTGAACACAAATGGCAGGATTTGGATTAGGATTAGTGCCGGCTGAGAGGGTTTCGTTAAACATTTTTATTGTTTGTTGTTGTTTCAAGTGTCCTGTTAAACTGTTTTTATAGGATGCAATTATGTTCGATTGATGAGTTTTTTTCGGAAAAAATTCTTTGGAATGAAATGTTTAGATTCTTTGAAAAGAATGAAATAATAGTTGTACGTGAATGTTCTTTTTGTCACGCAGATTATTGTAATACAATAAAGCCTGAAGGTTAATTAAGGTTTAAGAATACAAGTCTGAAATAACATTTTAATGGTAAAGAAGTGACAAAGTGACAAGCATGTAGTTCTATAAAGACTGGTATTATTTTTCTGGTTTTGAAGTAAGATTTCTTATTTTGAAAATTCAAGAGCATATGTGTGCATATTTCTATTTTATTCACTGAATTTGAAAAGATTCTATCATCAATAAAGTGAAACGTAAAAGTGGTTTAGTCTTGATCTCCAAAAATAATTGATTAACTGATCTCACTGCTAAAACTGAAAACTATCTTCTAGGCAAGCTTTATCTTAATTACAACATCCTAACATTTCCTAAACCTGAAGTTATTCTAGACCTTCCGTTTCTTTTTAACGAGGCCCGAGGTTTGTGGATCTATGCCTAGTTTAGACGTTTAACAAGTATACTTTGGGAAAGGTTCATCAAGTTATTTAGTCCAGTTCGATCTTTTTTACATCTCTGGAGCAAAGGTGTAATGTTTCTTGCCTTTCGTTTTTCTACCGTTATTTCTTTAAACAATTCTCTATCGATATCGATATAGCCAGTTGCATTCCTCCCCAGAAACGATCAAACCTTAATATTCGCATACCTTGGAATACCCATCAGTTTACCATTGAAGCCAAATTCGTACTGTTAAGTATATAAATAGATTCTTTCTTTAGTCACACCACACGAATGTGGAATGATTTGCCAAGCTCTGTTTTTCCCTCCCATTTTAAAATGCAGAACTTCAAAACTAGTGTGCATTCGGTATATCCTCCTTCATCCTTCCTTATTTTCAAAGGAAGTAAAAGGCAAATTATTTGTAGAGCAAGAAACCTGTTGACAGAAGTTATTTTTGTTTGCATGTCTCTTTGTCTGTATGTCAGTCTGTCTCTCCGGCTGTATATATAACGATCTACAGCCTTAACGGCTTAAGTGACAACTTAAAATTTGATATGTGTGGTTGTTGACATACCTCAGAGGGGTTTTTGAATTTTATTTTAGGGCTAAAAACAACGGTACCTGCCATTTAACCGTTAAGGAAAAGTTTACTTTTCTCCATAGAAAAAAGAATAAAAGAACCTCGACTCGTACCGACCATGCCCTGCAAACACTGAAATATAATTTTTTGTATGTGAATACGTGCGAGATTCGTGTGAGAAGCAACCAATTAGCCATACGTTTGGTGCCCACATAAATTCAAACGTATTAGTAGTCCAATAAGAAATGTACAGGGACCGGTACACATTATGTAGCTGAACGGGGCATTTTTCAGTTTGTTGGTGAAAAGAGAATTATCCTCCCAGTTGTTGTTCTTGTCTTTTTTCTGTGCTTTTCTCGAAAACTTCTACAACGATTTTGATAAAAAATTTTGTTAGTGTATTTTTGTGGCTATTGAATATAATTTTATCAAAACCAAATATACCGGAAAAGTCTATTAACGGTACGTTTCATATAATGGTTTTTTAATTTTCGACTTCTTCGGTAACGGTTCTTTGGATTTCTGTCAAATTTTATATTTGAAAAGATTTTGGTAGACAAATAAATTATGCATAACAAAATCTTGAATAACTTTTTTATCAAATTATTTTCTTTTTTTTTTTTTTTGAAAAAATCAATATACGTTATGTATATCAAACTAATCTAAAGTAAATTTGATTCGAGACTTCAGCATATTATGTGACGGAGAGCAAAACTTCTTGACGTATATCGACAATATTATCTTAAAGGCCAACTCAACATTTGGCTTTGTGAAACGATGGTCCATAAAATTCTCTGACCCTACGTCACCCGATAGTTGTATAAAACTACCAATTATTGTCTATATCCTCATATCAGAAATTCAGAGAATTTATTCTCTTATTCTTCTTAATACTAACATACATTTTTAAAGTATTAAATTATTTTCAGAAAAAGAATAAAATTGTTACTAACATTAAATCATTAAATCTTAGACCAATCATTACTATCAATACGACATCTATGATCTTGCTGTCCTGATTTCTTTTATTTTGAATAATTTTACAAACTTATTTTTGCAAGTTATTTTTGATAAATAAATGATAAATAAATTCTCTAGAATTGAATGCATTCGATTGGCCTTTGGCAGAATATCCTGGAATGATCCATTTATCTTGACTCTCTATAATTAGCGCTCTTAACTTTTAAACCTGAATATCTTAAAAAACGTACAAAATAGCCGAGATTCTTAACATTCATCAAATTTTTTTGCATTTCATCGACAGTGAAACTCCTTAAAACTCTATTTTTTTCAGAACAAATTCCCGTAACCTAAAAAAATTCTCGCCTCCGGTCTATGAGGATCTTTCAATTTCATAACTCTTGAGACTGAACTATTGCGAAAGAAGATTGGTCCCATAAAATTAGTTGAGTTTGCCGCGAATTAGACTGCGAGGCGAGAAGATAGGCTTTTCTTCAGAACGTTTTATACCGTGTAGTATTTGTTGCCGATTTTTTTTGTTCATATAAGAATATGGTTCTACGAATATGAGTATTGCAACTCGAATCAAAACCAAAAGTTTTTCCGTGGATACTTTTGAACTCTAGAGTATTGCCGTATTGACTTATGTACAATTTTAGGAATTCGGATTGGATCACCCAGGAGCAAAGTTAGTTGGGCTTTATTAACCATATTGAGATTAAGATTGGGATGCAACATCATGGTTTGTTATTTTATGGTAATGCTGTCACTTTATTTTTTAATAGAAACCGTTTGGTGAGGTGGGGTATTAATACTTTTAGTGCCAAAAATAAAAAGGATATTTTTTAAAGCACTTGCAGTCTAAGATCAAATAAAACTGAATTTCAATATTTAATATTGTTGTCTTGTCGATAAAGTAGCCTAAAAATTGCTTTTTCCCATTTTCAATAAATAAAAATTGAGATAGTATAACAAACTGAATTTTTATATCAAAACATCATTTAACTAACTCTTCACAAGAATTATATGACCTTTCTTTATAAGTCCTTTTCATCCACAAGTCGAGGAGCTATTACAAACCAAGAAGTCCCAAAACACAAAGCACTTATTTAAACCAAGATATTATATCTTTTCTACCTTTCTGCAGCTGGAGTGGCCTCGCATTCAAACACAACATTTTCACTCACCTCTAAGAAATACCCACCACACACACAATATCACTCTCAAGTGCCTCAAAATTATTTCATACAAAATTCCATTTCCCAAGGACCCACCAAAAAGCATATTTTCAAGGGCTCATTCCCCTCTCTAACTTATACCCTATTCAAATTAACTGGGTTATAAATAATTAATATGCAAACAAAAACATAAGCAAATAGAATTGCATTGCTACTGCACTATGCTGCTATGCTGCATGCATAGATCACGAAATTGTACCTCTGCTGATTAAAATTCTGCCGCGCAGCACAAAAGAATTAAAATTAAAATACTGAAAAACGCTTGATTCCAAGAACCCCAAAGCCGGTCGCTCGTTTTCTTACCCTAGTGGCTAGTGTGTATAGTTGTTGTTGTTGCAACACTTAAAACGGCCTTGGTTCGTTGAGTTTTTAAAGATGAAAAATTAAATTTATTCAAAAAATAAAAAAAAAACTGTTGAAAAGAAAAATAAATAGAAAGGGGAGAAATATTCTTCTATTTATTTTGTTAAATATAAAAAACATTTTATATTTCATAGAACTTGTGTTGTAGTGGACCGTTGAGATTTAAATGAAAAAAACAGTGCAAATTATTCATCAATGTTCTATGGAGAAGTTAAACAAATGGGGGCTTTAGAAATTGAATTGTTGAAGGTTGCAAGGCGTAATTGTATCTGACTTTCTGATTTCAGATGGATTCATAGATTTATATGATTTGAAATTGGGGTTGAGAGTTCAGCGAATTAATTTGAATACAGTGAATGAAACGCTTGTTTAATTTATAAGTTTAATGTCTTCTTTAATTTCCAATCTCGAAACAATGCGTCCACGACCCATGAATGGAATCTATATGATAAAGGAATATCAGATCATTCTAAGATGTTAATAGTAAATAAAACAAAATGCTTCATTACTAACAAAAACAAGGCAAACATGGAATCGGTACCATGATTGATTACTTGGTAATATCTTCGATATTTCGATGTCCAGCAATCGTTTGATTTCTCTGAAATTGGTGATGCAGAAAAGGTGTGAAATATTGTAAGAGCTTACAAATGTTGCCCAAACTGGATGTGAAGAAATGGAAAAAGATGCTTTGTTGGCTATATTTCAACAACCATCATCCAAAGGATGAACTTCTACAGACGGAAATTTGTATAAACATGTTAAAAAGTCTAACAAGAATTGTTAACTCAGCCATAATAGAATGGAATACGGAAATAATAATCCTCCTCTTGAAGATATCCTGAACAAATTCAGTCATAATGCTCATCATCTTTGTTCATCAAACTTATAGCAGTGCTGGAAAGTAAACTCATATCGACTCCCACCTAGTTAACCAGTTCATCTGGCCGCAAGTGAAAGATTGCGTTGATTTTGGGAGAAGCTATCGCACAGTAAAATCGTTTTCTGCAGTAGTACAGTACACATATCAATAGAGTTTTTATTTTTGCGCATCTGTCAAAATCAAAGTAAAATGGCGGCCGCCAGAGACCATGAGTTTTTTTATTTGTTCTGAAAAAATAGATATCGTGATGGCTATATTTAAAAGTGATAGTGGTAATTAATTTATAAATAAGCTTTTTAAATAACAAGAAAAAAGAAAAATATAAAACAAACAGTTTTGTTCATAAATTTTTACTTGCGATTATAGGGACTATACGGCAAGTTTAGGATTTACTAAAAACCGTTTAGTATTGTGGTTATTTGTGGTTAATTGTGTTATTTTCAAAATAAATGTTACTTGTTTCTGTCAAAGATCCTGCTTTCCAATGTAATAAGGCACATAAAAACAAGTACTTGCGACCCAGTCCTGCCCATTTTTACTTGCGATTATAGGTACTATAATATAAGTTATGCATTCGTACAGATTAAAAAATTTAAGATAACAATCAAACATGCTATTACGATGACAGAAAAACATATTTGAGTTACTGGCAAAATTCTGCCCGTCTGTCTGTCTGTTCGTCCGTCTGTCTGTCTGTACGGATGTATTTTGGACTGCAGCCTAAACGGTTCAGCCAATCGTCTTCAAATGTTGAACTTAAGGTTATTTTGACATTCTACAGGGAAGTTTTTTCAATTTTTGTTTAGCTCAAAAATTAACGGTACCTGTCATATTACCGTTATGTAAAAGCTTATTTTTCTCGAAATCGGCTTGAAGAATTTTTATTTAAAAAAATCAGTGTACTACTGTAGGTACGCTTTATATTTTGGTGAACGAAAAATTTATTACGGTGGGCTAAAAACGGTACCTCCCATAGGACCGGTTTTTTTTCTTCCACTTTCTCGAAAACTGGTGATCCGATTACAATCAAAATTGATATTCAAGAAGATGAAGGTAGCCTAAGTAATTTTGTATTAATTTTTTTTCGAAAACTTTTTTTGTATATTTAATAATTTTTTTTAATTTTTTTTTTTTTCAAAAATCAATATTTTGAAAACGGGTAAAGTGAATTATTTTTAAATTTTGTTTTTGAATGAACATTATTTTGTGCTTAAGTTTGTATTCTTGAATTATTTTTTTTTAATTTAAAAAAAAAAAACGTTTTATTTAAAAACGGCTCCTACGATTTTGAAAAAAATTCACATTTTTTACATTTCCTAAAGAAATAAAATGGTATTTGAATTATTTCACCCAATACAATTTAACGTTCTTTATTCGAACAATCAAAGGTCACAAAAATCGAATAAATGCTTTGATGTTCATTTTAATTTTCTTTAATTTTATTCTACAATGTAACCGCACATATGAGCAAGTATTTTTTTTTTATCTAACAACCATCATTTTAAATTTTTAGTGACAGATCAGATTTTGATAACCTGAGCAATATATTACAAAGGAAAGAAGAAGGTGAAGTATTAATTTTGGTGTCATACTATCTAAGGACGTGAAAATGAGATGTGCAGAGTCCAAAACAATTAGAACTGTGGTAACGGACTTGCCTACAGAAAGAGAACAAAAGGCTAGGAACTGTCAAAGTACACAAAGAAACATAGTGACAGAATGAGAAGTTAAGACAGTGATAACTAGAAAAAATGTCTTTCAATGCTTGGTCCTCATGATATATCTAGAGGATAAGGAATGCCTTGGAGTGGTTTATGGAGTTTGCTGGAAAAGAGAAAAGAAGCTTTGTGCCCAATTTTAAACAGAGAGAGGAGAGAGAGGACGTTTCGGAAACTAGAAGATAAATAAGCTCCGACTGCTATTAAGGAACCGCGTTAGCGAAATGCCAATATGATAAAGAAGAAGTCCCATAGCTCAGAGTTGAAGAAATTACATAGTAGGGTACATCGGGATTCCTTAAGAGATATGCCCATTGTGTTGGATGATTTTGAAAAAGATATCGATAGGACCAGGAGATCTGATATGGATTTGCCCTGCCCCACAAGATAACGCTGAGTTTCAAAAATCTTCGTACGGATGATTATCGACTTTTTGAAGTTATGCCAAAAAGGTAGGATACCCGACAAGACCCAGTAAAGTTCGCAAACTATATTAACACTTTTTTGACATCGAAGCTATTATAAATGTAGGGGCTTTTATCTTTCCAATATAATTTGGATGTATTGTGCAAATACTCTGAAAGCAAATGTAACGCATAGGCGCGAAAAAGATTAAATACCTATGCTGCCCAATTCTGATACTCACAGGCCTATTCTGGACATTTACGTATTTGGATAGCACTGGCACAAGACCAAGCTGAATTTGAAAGCACGAGTTATGTTTATCTTGAGACACTGGTCTCTTCTCTTCCAATCGTTCAATAAGACGATTTTATTTAGTTTTTACAATGATCTGCATTGTATCAGTTGAATTGAACTGTGAGTCAATTAAGATGCTAAATATTAAATATTGTATAGGACAACATTTTTGTAAAAAAAAAATTAATAGGAGAGAAATTTAGAAGGCTTAAGCATACTAATAAATAAAAAACATAATGTAGTATGAAATTAAAACTAAAAGCCACTATCTCAAGAAATGCGAAAACTCACTTCAGTCTGCCTTATTTAAGTCACCGAAGTGCAAAACATTAGGGAGACCATCCATTGAAATCATTGATCTTGACAGAAGCATACTTAAAGACTTCTTTCGTTAAGGTTTAAATAGTTTTCTTGATCGCATATTTCAAAACCGTGATTTATGGGGGTTATATATGATATTGTATGCAAAGAATTCGCTTAAAAAAATCAGTTTATATTTACGCTATTCTTATATTCTTTTAATAAAAATTTCGAATCAAAATATTTTTTCCAGTGAAACATATAAAACCCATTATTATGACCACATGCTGCAACCCAATACTGCACATTTTGATTAAATTTGTTCAGTCTCTATCAAGATCAACATAAACAAATGAAGACAACCATTTGAATGTTTTCAAATCACGGCATCACACAACCAAAAGTTATATCCAACCAAAAAGAAAACATAACATTTAGCAGTGGGAGACCGCAACTTGTATCAATCCAGCTTTTCATCACCTAATTATTACCTTAATTTAAATATTCCAAACATTTTGAATCAATAAAGTTTCCAAAACCAGAAGACCGCATCTGGTTTGGGGAAAAGAATTCTCCGCTCACAGCTCATTAATGATTTCTGTGGCGTTTCTGCTTTTCTTTGGTGTAGATTTTTAATCCTCAATCAGTATGATTTATTTTTCTCAAGACTGTTAACTTTCCATTTAAAGGTTTCTTCTGGACAATTTTACGATTGCCACCTACTGAAACCCAATTGTGATTCAAATAGCCTGCAGAAAATGTCTTCCTTAGGCATGAAGTCCACACCACAGCTGCAACCCTGTCAAGCTGAAGTGTCTCCACCATCCGCGTGGGTTCATCCAGCTAAATGGAACACAATTAGGTGTTGAAATAGTGCAGTTCTTGAAACAGGCACAATCCGATAAAAGAGACTTTAAATTGCGGGTGTAGAGGAGCACAAACAGCCCGTAGGCGAATGAAGTGACACTCTCTTTCAAGCAGGCTCTTCAAAAGTTTGATGGAAATCACCTTGACATCCCTTTCATTCGATTCGATAGATTCCAAATGCGGCCACATCTCTGATTCAACATTTTTCCTCCTTAAACGGCACTTAAAGCCATCCTACATGTCACACAGGCTCATCCCGTCAAGATGCGTCCATTAGGGCTGTGTATGATGAGTCTTAAGACAAACAGCAAGTGGTGACAATCTTCCTAAAGCTTTGTGAAGATAAATCGGAGCAGTTGGGCTTGAACGAGTAATTAAGCGCACACACATGTTTTGCGGTGTTATCGGTGGGGCAAGAGTGTTTATGGCGTCCTACGCAGAAAATCCTTTCCCTACCACGTCTGGGGCTACTCTAATTATTAAATTGTTGAAACACGTTAAACGAATGTCAGGACAGCCTACGTGGAAGCATTGTTAGGCAACCATTTGGTGCAGCTGGGAACACCTCTAATCCGTCATCACAAAACATCATCTATACACGTAGCGCTGTGATGATGATGGGGAGGATGTGGATAATAATGATGGCGACCTAAAGGATGAAGTCGGCACTCGTCAGCGCGTTCTTCATGAATTAACCATGCAGCCAAGCATTCGGATTGAGTGGGTTGGGTAAGAGACAGGAATAATAGGTACTAAAGGAAGTTAGGAGAAGCAACAGCAAGAGCAATAATGGAAAAAAGATGGAAAATCTCGGCAGTTTTTTTTTTAGAAAAGGATTAGCGAAGAGCATAAAAGTGGACAAAATATAGATTGTAGCTTTGAATGGAAAATGGTAACTGTCATGAGGATAAGAATATATTCCCAGGTCTCATGTGTTGATGTGCACTTAGTGAAATGGTTATGCATATTATAATGTGTCACGAGTGTAGCAAGCATGTAAATGGACGAAGCATTATATAGATCCCGGTCATTAGTAATTTTTTAACTTGGAAAGGAATATAGTAAAATGTGGTTATATACACATGATTAGATACATATAGTTAATTTTTTTTCCAATGAGTATCTTTGAAGAACCGACACAGAAATTTGTGTCTTGTGTTGCAAGCTATTAGAAATAACAACTTGTCTGGCAAAGGATATAAGAAGGATTTACGCTGACATCTCTTGGTCAATAATGCAAATTTTTTTGAAGAGCTTCTCCAAAATTCAGTTCATAGGTGGATTGAGCATAGCAATATACTAAAGCTTTTGATTCTTTTGGCAGTGAAATGCGGAAGTTTCGTCTTTACTCCTTTTAGTAAAACCTTTAAAACTGATTCCTACAGGAACAACTCTTCATTTGTTTAATTATGCGTTTCTTACTGTTCAAAGGTCTTCTGTGCAACCCCGCCGCCGCTCCGCCATGCATTCATCTTGTTAAACTGAATTTATACCAGGGGTATCGTTGTGGTAAGATTTAACACTTCAGAGGTAGCTCTTCTGATGGCAATGTTTCCACATGTTCTCAATACTTGTTTCCGGACTTTTTAAAAAGTTACCAGAGATTCGATAGTAAAAATAAATTATCTGATTTTAGCTGTACTGCATGGCGTTAGCCGGGATATCAACGGACGCATCTTAGCTATCAAGGTATCAAGGTGGTACAAGCCAATGTTAGCCACTGTTAAATTCGGATATCTTATGATAATGAAACAGTGCATTGCATCGATCACAGTGTGGTTGACAGTTTATTGATCAGGAAATCTTGATGTCATTGATCTGGAAATCTTCATGCCTCTTTGTAACATTTCGTCCGGCAGCGAAGTCAATTAGCCTGAATCCTTTATGGGATGAAGTGTCGTGCAAGCTGTGTTTTCGGTCATTACCACCAAAGAGTCTATCTCTTCATAGTTGGGCTTTAAAGCCCCCAGGACGATGATTTTAATCATTTGTTTCGTCCAAGAGCTTGAAAAAGGTGTCTGTGATGCCATTATCTTTTAAAGTTAATTAAAAGCTATACAAGCTCATTCACAAAAAAAAACTAACATAATTCTCATAATTTTTTTTATTGCCAATTTGTTATCTTGCTGTGCGTTGCACTGGTCGGTCATTCGTCCCTCTAGCCCGTCAAGAAACACAATATCTTCCAATAAACAAAAAGGATTTTGTTAAAATACCTGCACCAATAATAGTCATACTCACAAATCACAGCAATTAAAATGGAATCTATTTCAGCCTTTTCAAAACTTGTGTTGTGCCAGTCCTGTGGCAAATAACATGATGTTGGATTAATGTAACGCACCTCCTCCACTGACGGCCCTCACAAAAAAACAAAAACAAAAAATTCCTCAGCCAACAGCTCTCCGTTCTGAATTAAGGCCCTCTCAATGTGACATAAATGGAAGTTGTCCTCGCCCGGCCATCGTTGTTGTCCGCAGCGGGCGCTTATCAAGATTGAGAAATTTGATCTTTTAAATGGGTTCCACCAGCCAAAAGGTAGATATGCCTCACAGAGTACCACTCTCTGATGTGTCGCAAAGTTTTAATTTACCACCACAGTCCACCGATGGCCGTTCTCCGACATCCTGGTGCAGAAAATAAAGGTGCATTAGCATTCGCCCATGAAAACGGCCAAAAGTGTAATAAATAAAAACAATTTTTCTTGTTAATGAATTATTGAAGGTCTATTGGATATGGTGTTAACCAAAAAGGACGAGCCGAGTCGATGCATGTCGCCCTGGTTGCTTCTGGCCGCAGGATGATAGCTGTTCGGTGTGGGGCTTCCAATGTATCCATTTGCAATTAAAATGCCGTATATTATCGTTGAATCTTTAAGATAGGCAGATACATTAATTAAGAGGAGACTGTGCGGTTGCTGTTTTAGTTTTTGTTCGAGTTTGAGTTGGTTGTATTATTAGTTGGCAGAGGGCTTCTGGAAAACAACGTCCATGTTGCTATGAAAAATAAAATTTTGGTTGCTGCAGACTTTGGGGGTGACCTGCTGCTGCTGCAAATGATTGCCGTCATGCCGCGCGCTAGACGCTCTGCCACAGACACTTGACTGTTGCATGCAATTTCAAGTTAAAAATCTTAAAGCCCTTAACTGGACGAAATAAATATAATAATAAAAAAAAATTGAAGAAAAACCATGAGAGCAACAAATAGACAGAAGGAGACGTCCGCGCTGTAGACTAAAAACGTTCTTCACCTTTTAGCTGAACAGCTTCTTGGACCTGCAGATCCGATATTGCTTAAAATCAGTTGGATAGAAAAATAAAAGAGAAAGGTGGTTTGTAGAAGTGAAATACTTTGTCCACATTCTATACCGAAGAGATTGCATGTGCTAAATGTGGCCAATAAGTGCAGGATAGATATTCAAAGATCTATTGGACAAATAAATAGAAGAACTCATTACGACCAGAAGTCGAATAAATGGAATAAAAATGGTCAAGATGTTAACACTAAGTTCGGAAAGCGTTTTTTTCAAAAAAAAACTTGAATTTTCGTTTAGTAGTTTACAGAAATAATCATAGAAATGTACCCAATTTCAAGCAGAGAGTAGGGACGATGTGTGTCAGGAGCTGGAGGCTGCACCAAATGCTGATATTTTTAAAATGTCCCTTCTGAGAAATATGTTGGACAGAATTGTTCTGAGGGATGCCGAACTAAGGGAGAAATTAACGAAAGTAACATTCTAAAAGTTGGGTTAAATTGGGCGTAGTTGGTGCGCTGAGTAGGATGGTGGAAGAGGGTAAGTATCGAGGATTGGTGTCAAAATGAATTAATTCTCCCAAGGCCGGAGAGTAAATAGTACCACTGATAAGTTGGCGGATAAATACGATGTCAACGATGCGACGAGGTTGAGAAAGGGTCTGTGAGCTCATTCTCTGTGAACGGTTTTCATAAGGGGGTCAAACTAAGAAAAATTGCGACGAACGAAAGTATCTTCGTTGTACAGTAATGTATTCATATTATCCTCACGAATAGAGGAATAGATACAACACAGAAGTGATATGTACGGAAAGTTGAAGGTAAACATTTTCGGCATAGATTGGCATTTTTTTAATATTGAGTCTCAGAAAGTTTGTATTGCTTTACGTTAAAAGGTATTTAAGTCTTGCTGGAGAAGGGGGAGGAGTCATGAGAAGATAAGATCACAAATAGTAGATGGCTGCCCTGAGGAACCCCTGATAAAAAGAAGACTGGGCCAGATACCGCATTTCTAAAGATAACTCTCTGTATACGGTTCTTCAGGTATGATTTGATCCTTTATTCAATAGATGATGAAGGAAAACCGAAGGTCTTGAGTTTGAGGTATATATTTTGGTGATTGATATTGATCAATGCCTCACAGATGTCGATAGATATAACATCAACATCAGATCATTTTTTACAAAGCAAAGAGTGACGTTAAGATGAATTGTGTAAGATTAGTCGTAGTGGACCTGCGAAGAACTTAGCAATTGGTCGATAGCTCGAGATGCCATCCGGGCCAGGTGAAAATTCATCTTTTAATTAATTAAACAAAAATCTATGGTATTCTGGATCACCCTCATTGGTAGTTTGCTATGGCATTGAGATTGTGAGATTGACTAAAAAAGATGGCAAAAAGATTAACAACTAAATTGGGATTAGAAAAGGAAGTGTCGAGGAAATTGAGCATAGAAGGAAGAACATCTAATTTTCCTTTCACGTTAATAAACTGGTAAAAGCGCTTAGGTCCCAGGATAAGACAAGTCTTCATTTTACTAAGATATATGTTTGATAGAGAGATTAGCATAGGGTCGGTAAGCAAGAGGAAAATTGTTGGAAATAGAAAAGATTTTGGGGTGTCTGAAATTTTAAGTAAATTGTCCATAACTTATTTCTGACATTACGGATGTTGCGCAAGTCTTTTGTATACCAGTAAGGAGATAAAATAAAGTTTTTTTTGAACTCAACAAGGATCACATTGGACAAGGCAGGTGAAAATAAGGTGTGGAAGATACTCTTCAGAGTTCTAGTAAAGATGCGGGGTGTATTAGGTCTAGATAACTCACGATTTTTATCTCCAAGCTTACGGTGATCAATGTGTGAAAGTAGAGTTACCTTCTATCAATCTACAATTTGAAGTTGTGATAGCTAATGTTCAATCAAGCTTATGTCACACAATGAAGATCATTGAGCTGGCTTTGGAAGGCCGATTGCGAAAACCTAAATGGCTTTCTGAAAACCAATGTGGGTTTGTTTCGCGTAGAACAATCACAAATACATTGTACAAATCCCAGATTGTAAGAATCAGAATATTAATATTTTTTCACGTGAGTTTTTCATTTCACTTTACATGGATCTAAATCTAAAGTGTTTTCAATTGTTTCGGGCCAATTTTGGTGACCTGTGGCGACCATGTTGTTCTGGTACCATCTGTCAAGTTTATCGTTTTTTGTTCAGTTACTGATGCCAAATCACCATGGCGTTCAAATGATATAACTTTACTATCAAAATGAGTGTTCGTTAGTGATAACCAAGCGCGGATTTCGCATTTCATTATACGGTAGACGCACTGGACTTTCACAGTCGAGTCTTCAACATTTGGTGGCCATATTTAAGATTTTCGCGAATATCCAGTCAGAAAGTCTTTTCCATTCCTGCTATACGTTTGATTCTGTATGAAGCTTATTAGCCTTTCATGCGAAGGACTTCATGCGAAGGACTCACTTTGAACAAGAAAATTCATCGAATAAGTATGGAAAACACATATTGGAAGTCTGTTCGTTGTCCTAAGACTAATTGATCAAAGATTGCTATAAAGAGCAGAAGTCATTCTCAGAGGACAAAGCAGCCTCCCTCGGCATAACCATAAAATACACGAACAAAATGCAAAAACAATAACCTCCTTACATATCCTTCCCAAGAATTTGTTACCGGGATATTCGTAATTCAAGGAAAATATTTTTCATCAATATGTCCACCTTTTGTCAAAACAATTTCATTGTCCATCAAATACCCGACTTTGTGCTACTGAATTCAATAAAACTTTATGACACTGACACCATCCAGCCGCGAAAAAGGACGCGTTGTAAACACACGCCTATCAGGCCAGCAAATTTTATAATAGTTGAAGGCTCACAGGAGTTGTCTTCATCGGTGTTTTATGGCCTCAAAAACAAAAGATAAATATTTTACATTGTTTAATATGGACCACCTTTCTTGAGAAACATCATTGTTTTAGGCTAGAAAATTTTAGCGAAGCGGCTCTATGCGGCGCAAGTATTCCAAGTAGGAATGTCAAGATTATAAATCAATGCCCATGAGGCAAACGTTGATTTGTTTCCTTTGAAGTCTTTCAGAAAAATCACCTCTGGAATCAGGCAGACAAACTAATTGAGACCTGAGGCTGTCACTGCAGCACGATGACAGCTTGATTGAGGAAGAAGCCCATAAACACGCTCACGCGCAATGGCCTTCCTTGATACTTCTGATGGGTTTCTATACCCAGTGCTAGTCCCTGATTACTGTAATGTTGTGCAACAATATTATTGAAAAGTAAACTTTGTGTCCGAGGCGCTGGACCTCAAACACTTGACAACAACACATACTCTTTAGTGACCAGATAGACTTCGGTCTTGAGAGTTCCGTTTTTTACATTTTTTTTGTTCTTGACAGCCCATTAAGTGTCTGCGTTTTGTTTATTTAACTTCGAACAAAACAAAAAAGTCTCATGCGAGATGTAAACAAAATCAGACAGACAACGTAAGTTGACGTCTTAATACTTCTTTTGAATGCGACGGATGGTCTGAAGTCGTTGGTGATCGGGCGTCATCTTCATCAATATAGGGTGGGATAACCTCTTTGAGTTTTTTTTTAATGTCCTGTCTATAAGTGCTATGAGGAGCGTGTGGAGTTGTTTTTTTAGGCCTACGCCAGTCATATTATGAGCATGGAGCACACGATGAATTTCGTTACAAATGTGAAGAGCTTGGACAAACATATTTGCAAAACGATGACAGGGATATCGTCCGGAGTAGAATTGGTGCTAATTGGTTTGCAAATTATGATTATAAGTGTAAACAATATTTTTTTTTAAGACCGAAATAGCCCGGACATCATGGCCATTGTGAAGGCTGTTGGAAGTTTTTTTCGCATGGGTGTATGGTATTCTTTTCGTAAACAAACTGATCGTGGACTTCAAGCAGCCTTTTTAAGAGAGAGGCGGAGCTATTAATTGAAGATTTTGATTTCCCATTACTTAAAATTTAATTTAGTCAATGATGACACCATATTTAATAAGTTCAAAATTATAATGATCCTTTCGATGAACGTAAGATACCAAATGAATAAATTTTGAAGCCCAAGTATATTTTTAATTCAGTTTAGGCGTACTTGCCAGTAGATGTTCTAAGTTCTGCTCGATATCCAAAGAATCCAAGAGTGATGGAATTCATATACCACACTTAATTCAATTGCTTTACTTTTAAATGATATATGACGTCATATAGCTGTTAGCAAAAGACCTATAGTTAATATAGTTTGTAATCTATGTAGCCAAAGACAAATGAGCGAAGACATAGATAGGACCATAGGATATATACATATGATATAGGTAAGTAGATCAAGAATAAGATTTTAGTCTTCATTTTAAAAACTTCAATAGCTAAGCATATTACCCAAAATTGCAGCCTAATAAGCAAAAATTATATTCCTATCTTAAAGATATAATGAACAAACGCTCTTACACTTTCCATCAAAAAAGAAAGAATTATCAAAATTAGGCGTAATCCTTATTCGGTGCAAACTACGCAACGCATTTACCCAGAATCATCTTCATTAACTGAGTACACATAACCAGGTAATCTGTTTACCCCAATTACTTGCAACTAATTATCTTCCACAGACAACCAAAGGCATCAGCCAAAATGAACAAACTGAAAAGCTCAAACACAAAAACCGAACAATTCAAAGAAAATTTCTTGAAAATTCTTCTTATCTCTATAATATACTTTCATCCTTAAAATCACAGCGAAGCACGTGCCTAATTAAAAATAATAAAAAAAAAAATAAGAATCCTCATTAAGCGCTGCCAATGTTGGAATGAATTGAATCAAAAACAACATCCAAACACATCATCCACCCACCAGCATTAAGCTTTACTTAATTTTCAGGTAGAAGAAGAATAAAAAACAAAAAATCATCCTATAACGCAATTACTTAAATTTAACGGAAAATAGCTCCATAGAAGGAAATCGTCACCTTTATATCCATTGAACCACCTGCACCCTACCTGTTCCTCCGGGATGGGGGAATTCTTCAAAATTCTCCGTGTAAAATCCTTTATCCAAATAACATTATTCATCCTCGATTTAATTTCAAGGACTCCGCCTTCCTCCCCAATGGCAAGATTAGATCAGTGAAGAGATGTCTATTCCGCGTGCCACCATAGAATCCATTTTCCTTTTCATTTGATTTTGCTTTTCATAGCCGACCCAGTGTATCCCTAACCTAACTTCAGTTTTTTTTTTTCATTTTTTTCAAAATCTTTAAGGACGATGGCAAGGATTACAAGAAGTTTGAATTTTTGTGTGAAATCGGGTGAAATGGTGCGACGAAGACGCCGGCGAAAGCAGTCTACAGCAACAGAAGATTCAATCAAAAGCATTTAAAATATTTTCAGCCATTCAGCAAAATATTTCTCTTCGGCATCGGCTCACAGGATCAGAAGTATTCCAGGACGCAGAGTCAGAAAAAGGCAAACGCCAAAGAAAGATGCGAAGCAGTAGCTGCAAAGGAATGAAAATATTATCCCTTTCCAAGAAAGAAGAAATTCTTCAATCATTTGGAATTTTTCACCTGAAGGATGTCCTTTCAAGCGGATGCACGCGCGGATGAAGCACAAAAATCTTGCAGCCAATTAAATTCTTTGAACTGGATGTACATTTTTATTTTTAGTTTTTTGAGCATCACAGTACTCCTTACGTAGAAAAGGCTGTATTAAAGCGTGTTTTGGCACAAGCCGAAGGTTGGCGTCCTTGTAAATAATTTATGTTTATTATCTGTGACATGACCTTACTTCCTTCCAAAAAGAAAATCAATAAAAACCTAGTTCTTTCATCTTGGTAGGAGGAAGAACCATAAATTCCTGGCACACGCCAGGATTGTTTTTTGCATATACGAAGGTCTATACATAAATACCTGGCAAGGACATTTTTTAATCGACCGTGCAAATATTTTCATTGTTTTCCTTAAGGATTCTTGTGAAAAATTTTCCACGGGGAATCAATAAAGAACAATGTCCTGTTCTTTTGGCTGACGTGCTATTTTCGCAGGACTAAACAAATATTTTCATTAAGAATGCAGCAGGCGGTCACAGTTCACAGACAATGGGCACGTTGTTGGCGACGTCAACGAAGACGTAAATGTGTATTGAATTTTATTTTCGGAAGCCGCCAACTTGTCCCGACTCCTGAGTATAGACACCAAACTACCTGTTGCCTTTCTCTTGTTCTTCATCTGAAGTTTAATCCTGGACATAAATATTCCAAAAATATTCAGTGGACTATTAGAGATACTCTCTCCTTAAATATGACAAGGACTCGCAGCGCACCAGGTAAATTATATTGTAATTTTGTTCGATAAGCTCTCAAGGAACAAGACTGGGAGTTAGGATATGACTTGCTGTTGCTGGCTGGTGGGATTTATGAATCTGGCTTCGTCTTCGGTGCCTGGTAATCGGATTACCAAAGTGTGCCAAGTTAAACGAAGATTTTAAACGAGATGACAGGAGGATAAAGGATGTTGAAACAATTTGTCGCTGGCGGGAAATGTAGGAGAAAAAACAAATGGACGAAGGAGCGAGCGGTAGTTATTTTATGGTTTATCTTTGTAGTAATATGGCTGGGAATTTTCTTGAAGGATGAGAATTCTGTTGGAAAAAGTTTTTGGGGGACATTATTTTGTTTGGTAATGCGACAGGTTAGAAATGGATTAAAATGAATTTATAGAGAAATTTCCATGAAGTCGGGAATAAGTTAAATTTTAAAAAATTATGCATGGCATTTTGTCGACTTGTCCAAGGTGGTCCAGATACAACGAGTTAAACAATGAAAACTTCTATTAAAAACTAGACATTATTCGTGTAGATATTCTGGTTCTAGACAAATTAGACGACTATGCCCATCCTGCCAAGCTATCATGGCAACAAGATCCAGTTAAAGAAATATCTGAAAAAAAAACAGAATTTTAATTTAATCTAAGCTGGAAAGAGGTTTAACGTTTTGACAAGATAAGGACAAAACCTTTATGGTTTCAGCATGGTAGACAGACCCGTAATGCTAACATTTTGAGGACACTATTTTAAGAAGACAGGTGATGGAAAAAAATTCTGGAATTTAATATTCCAACATACCATCTTTTTACAGACTTTAAAGCCGCCTTTGATAGAATAGCCATATGGCCAGGAGAGAATTCGGCATCCCAAATAAATTGACACGACTATGTAGGTTGACCATGGCCAACATTACAACCCACGAAAACGTAGCCGGTTTGCTGTTCGGACCAATCAACATCTTTAATGGACTCCGACAAGGGGGTGGCTGGCTTGCATTCTCTTCAATCTGTTGGAGAAAGCAAACCGTGATTCTGGCTCGTCAACAAAAGGAAATATCGTCACCAGCCAGATATTAGCTTACGCAGACGACATCACCATCATCGGCAGAAACCAAGAAGCTGTACAAGACTCCTTTACACAGATCGAGAGGCAGCACAAAACCTGGAGCTGCATATTAATGAAGGGAAGACTAAGTAGATGGTGCCAACGTCTGCGAGAAGTGTTGCTCCAACTATCAGAGTAGTGGAGCATGAATTTAAAGTAGTGCAGTCCTTTAACTACCTTGGGTCAAAAGTAGCAGCCGATAATAATAAGGAGGAAGAAACTCGTCGGCCAGCTGCTAAAATTCAACAGAACCTACTATAGTTCGCATGAGTGAAGAAGAACCAACTCGGAAAATCTTGTGCAGTTCTTTTTATGGCCGGAGAAAACGTGCCGACCTTACTTGCGTTGGAAAGATGGCGACTAGGATTCCCGCAGCCTTGGTATGCGCAAATGACAATAATTCATATTAACTAAGATCAGCGAAATCCCTACACCAAGTTTATACGGGACTTATTGCCGAATTGTACTAAAATTAATAATAAACTTGTTCTTTTTGCTTTCATCGTCTTTTCACCAGTCAACTGGAACTGCACATAACTCCACTAACCACTTAAAAGGTGGTCCCCATCATGATACCCCCGAAGGCGCATGCAACACACCCAAAGGACTCTATGCGGTAATTGTCTTCATTACAAGCTCCGTCGTTATCTCCAGCTACACATTCACAAATGTCCAGCACAGGAATTCACACGAAAGGATTTTCCTCACCTTGGCCTATCGCTGTGGTGCATCTACTTAACATGTCCGCAACCCAGATGCAACCATGTGATGATGTTCCGCCTGATAAAAAGGGATGCGCGTTATATGTTTTTTTTTCTTTGCGGGGGAAATTATTGCTTGCGATAAGCTGATTGTGGGTTGGGTTACCATCGTAGTCGTCGTCGTCCTTTCGCCACTCCAACTAGTACCCAAATGCTGCAGAGGCAAAAACAAGTACATATAAAAATAAAGTCCTGACGGATGCATCTTTAAAGAGGAGAGAACTTCGAATGGGTTTCTCGACTTGGATCGTGGATGGATGTTATCACATGTAGGAGTCGCGCGGTGCGTGTTGGATCCCAATATCGCAAATGGACGATGCGACGACGCGACGCATCTCACGTAAAAAAAAAGAGAGAGAGAGAGATGATTAATTGGCGGAGATTGCCTTGCAAGCAAACGAATGATATCCCGAAAAAAGAAATCAACGCCTGGACTTCAGCGCGATGGGAATTCTTGGGGGTTTCGCACGAGGTGTTGAGGAAAAGCCCCCAACAAAGAACAGTTAAAAGGTGGTATACTCAATCTTCATCACTATCATCATCAGCTAGAGAAACATTGCAATTACCATTCTCTGGCGTCGTCGATGCCACTACCGACTGGCCGACAACGTCAATTACACAGTTCTATGGTGTACCACAAGGAGGAGGAGTAGGTTCGTTTCTTTTTTTCTATTGTTTTGCTATTTCTGCAGTGCTCCTTTCTTCTATACTCGTGTAAACGACCCTAATTAATAGTTTATCATAATCTTTAGAGTCTCATAAAAGTCTTTGGCTGCCTGTGAGCGTTGTCGCCGCACATAAAGTCACATATGCGGAAGAGATTCTATAGAAAATGCGACTCGAAGCCTACGAAGCCGCCATGGAACGAATGGATTAGTGGTGTTCTTTCAACGCATGCGGTTAAGTGCGCCTACATCTCCATCTTTCACCTATATAGCTGGAGCTGGGCCGACTGGAGAGCTGGCAATTTATAAGCTGCACACTTCCAAGCTGATGTTAAGCGTGTGCACCTTTTGGAGATTTATCAACTGTTTATATGTTCCGTCATTTGGAAAATGCTGGTGAATGGATGGCAAAACCAGTTGGTTGTGGTAGTGATGTTGGTGGTGTTAATGGAACCCACTATTGCCACTATGATCAAATTAGATACATTGTTGGTTCGGATCTTTTTGTTGTGCGGTGCAAATACTGCAAATACTCCTTTTCTGGAGAACTTGTTGTGTCTTATTTTATGGGTTACAAGTGTAAATGTAGGTGGATGGTGTGATTTTGATTTAGAGGGTCTTTACCACCTTTATATACGTAGGTGATTAAGGTTTTGGGAATTGGGAAATTTGCACTTACATTGAGAGGCATATGCATGGATGGGTGGCATGTACTTACTTTGTGGGTGTTAATTGTAATTTTATAATTTTTCTTCAATAAAAACTTAAAAAAAAAATTAAGAAATTCCAAAAGACTTGCGTAGAGTCATCATATGTTCCGTTCATAGGAAAGGAGACATACCAATGTTTAAGGTTATAGGGGTATAACATTGTTGATCCTTTAGAAGAAATTCTCCTCTATTCTACAAAAATTGATAGCCCCATATGCGAAAATTATAATCAAGGAAAAGTCCTTTTTGTATGAGCCTCAAATTTTATAAATACTGCAATACAAATTTATGTGCAGGATGTATAGCTTATACGACTACTGTCTATAGCGACAAAGCCCACTACCGGCCATTAAATACATGTGCCCAACATTTTCAAATTATGTCAAGTCGAACATCTTGACTCGTGTAAAATCATTCTTACTTAGCTGCACCTTATAATCCCCTTGCCAAGTATCGGTACTAATTTTACCATTTAATACCCTGCCTATCACATTGTTTATGGCCATCCAATAAATACCGCCATTAATTCTTATTAAGCACTTCCTTCCCAAGCACCGAATCAAACTACATCGCCCAATCGTTTCGGTTGACCTCTTTCACCTGTCTTTGATTTAGCAAAATCACAACACCTCCGTTAAAAGATCCTTATTGGCTGCTTCCACCTCTGCATTTGCATTTCTGCAATGAAATGCAGAAAAATTGAAACGTTCTGCACACCTATATTATAAGACTGTCTAAGCCGCACACATCACGTTCGTTTGGTTAGCCTGGATCTATTGCAGAAAGTATCTTTTGCTGTAAATATATACACATACACACGCTCTCAACGCAGATGCTGATTAATCCGCCATTTACTTTAGTTAATGATGAAAAATTCGCTTTTAGCCTTGGCCATGAATCCAAGAATTTGAATTGGCACTTATATGGAGGCAGCACGCACTCTAAGGCTGAAATTATTAGATACCAAAGCTACTTCATAACGGGTGAAGGGTAAAATGTCTATGTGGAAATATAGCAGAGGGAATGCCACAATCTTTAATCCGGGCAATGTTGGACCCCACGCACGAGATCATTGTACTAGATCCTATTTTGTAGCAAAAAGGATGTTTAATGTGAGGGATATGTGTAATGGTCATGTGCGGTTTGGGTTTATTTGTACACAAACCCATAGAGGCGGAGATAATAGGATGGATGTTGTTGATACGGCTTGCCTTCTATTTGGTCACGATTTGTGGCAGAGAGGGATTTTTTGTATTACAATTTTGTTGGGTTTGCATACGAAATAGATACATAGATTGAAATAGGGTTTTATAAAGTCTGATTTATGTGTCTTTGTTGTAATTTTTGGTAAAGCAGTTCTAGTTTTGACGTCACGTTGAAAGTAAAGCTGGTTAATTTTAATGGGGCATTGACCTTGATGTAGTTCGAATTTATGATATATATTATTTATGATATACATTGAACATTCGTTTTCGGTTGTTGTTATAGATGGTGAATAGTAAGGTTCGTTTTTAAAGAAGTTATTTCTTTTTACGTTATAGAGAAGTCGAAAAAAGTGGGTCCCTAAACTCCGTTCTGTCAGTCTGTCTGTTCGCACCTCTACCGCCTAAACGGATGGGACGATTTGCTTTAAAGTATTATTATTATTAGTATTTATTTTGTAGTACCTCGGGTGGTGTTTTTCATTTTTGCTCTAGGTCGACAAATAACGGTACCTGCCGTACAATTTTTAACAAAAAGTTTGATTTTCTCGAAAACGGCTATAATGATTTTTATAAAACTCTTAAGGGTAATATTTTCTTACAACACATCTTTCAGATAGAATGAATTTTTCGAAATTTGTTATATAACGGTACCTCTCATTGAACCGGTTTTTCAAATGCGGTTTTATCGTAAACCATTATCCAGATTTCAATAAAATTTTGCACACAGGAAGTCATTTATAATTCAATTTATATTGCACTTAAAAATTTTCAATCGATTTTTTAATTTCGGTTTTCGAAATATTTTGAGATTTTTTTTAAATAATCTTCACAGATAAACTACAAATTTTCTCATACTAAACAAAACTCAATTATTTTTCCGATTTTTTTTAAACCACTTAAAAAAATGGGCACGACTGGGTCGCACGTACTTGCTCTTATGTGCCTAATTACATTGGAAAGCAAGATCTTTGGCAGAAACAAATAAAATTTGCGTTGAAAATAACACAGTTTGAACAGTATTGAAAACCACGATACTTAACGGTTCTTTGAAAAAATAAAGTATGCCATTATACGTCTTAAATAAGAAGAAATTTATGAAAAAAATATTTCGAAAATTGTAGGGCCGGTTTTGATAAAATCCTGTTTTTCAAAAATTAATTTTAAATAGAAAAAAATAGTTATTCAAAAATTTAATATGCAGAATTAATTCGGCTACCTAGATCTTCTCAAATATAAAATTTGAAAGAAATCAAAAGAGCCGTAATCCAGTAAGCCAAAAATTTAAATAACCATTATATGAACGGTCCTGTTAATAGACTTTTCCCGTACATGTGGCTCTGATCAAATGATAGCCAACGATAAAAAAAAAAAAATCTCAAAAATGTTCATCAAAATCGTTTCCTAAACGGTCATATGGCAGGTACCGTTATTTTTAGGACTAAAAATAAAATTTCAATTTCCCCTCTGGGGAATGACAAAAGAATCACACACACCAAGTTTGAAGATAATCGCTTAATCCGTTTTGGCTGCAGCTCGTTATACATATTGACAGACAGACAGACAGACAGATAGACAGGCAGACAGACAGACAGACAGACATTTTTTTCTCGATCACTTTTTTACTTTTCTCTATGATCTTAATGTCATGTTTGATTGTTATGTCAATTTTTTTAATATTCACGAATCCTAAACTTGCCTTATAGTCCCTATAATCGCAAGTAAAAAACTAGTCGAACGATTTTCAACTTTTTTTCGTCGATAGACATTTACATAGTTTTCCAATTTTATTGCATGCATGTTAAACCATCAGATATTCTTTTTTATCCAACGTTTGGTTTGATTTTGGATTTTTTTTTATTTCTCCTAAGCTACTGAAAACATGACGTTATCTAACAGAACAGCTGAATACACAGTACACACCAATGACAAGATACTCATCTAAAAAAATGTCAAATGATTTATCTCCAAAATGTCAATGTCCTAAGAGACAAACACAATGGCATACTCAAATTGACATCTTGTAATCTCCATCCGCCTACAATTGGATTATTAACATGGGAACACATACCAAACAATATAAGAACCAAAAATCCCACCCATGGTCTTCCTAGCTCCAAATTCCAAGTAGGGATTTCAATCTTAATTTAGGAAAAAACGTCATCTTCTTGCTTTGAAATGACGAAAAAAAATATAAAATATTATGCATTAGTAAACCTAATACCGTTTAACATTCTGTCATATTGGTCAGGTGTTTTGTTCCATTCATCATCCCCTTTTGGGGCACATTCTTCCTAACAATAGTTCTGAATTCTCCCATATTAGGTTAGACAGAAAATCAAGCAAAAAGCTTGAATACGTCAAAAATTCATGTTACATTCATCAAATACCTTTGGGACCCACACTCCTCTCTATAGATGCAACTATATAATGAAACCAGATTCACACCTCTTTTGGGACACACAGCTATGCCACAACGCAAGCGTCATGTAACGATAAATACGTCATTTAAGCCTCGTCCCATGTCACATGTCAGATACCAATTTGATAAATTATCCTCATTTGTCACAAAACACAAAAAACGCGGTCCCAGCCAATTCGATTCTTTTGATCCATGCTCTGGATACTGGCGGGCTTGGAGTTGGTTGTTTTTTTTTTGGCCAGAATGACAGGTTGCTTGCCAGAGTTCTGCTGCTCATCCAGTGCATTCGGAGGGCTATCATTAGATTAATGAACGTCATTTGCTTTGTTGGTGTGGGACATGACTCGGGTGAGTTCCAGGAAAACTGCGAAGCTCCAGTTTATTCATCGAATTTCCTGGGAACATTGCTGGTTGAAAAATGTTTTCGTACGAGTGTTTGTGAAGATGGAGATGAAGATGGACTGATGGAGATGCGCCAGGAGGAATTTTCTCTCTTTGAAATGAAAAGGTTAATCCTTGCGACATGCACAACAGAAGGTAATTGAGCAGTCAGTAGTAGTGGATGGTGGTTATATTTTTTAACTGTGCCGCACCCATTAAGTACATGTTTGGGGCTCTGACCGACTTACCAAATTACCGGGCTGCACATTGTTACTTGATGGGGGTTAATAGGGACTTTGGTCCTGTGGGTCATTTGGCAAGATGTCTGCACTAATGGAGAGGTGTGCGCGTATGGCCCAGAGGCTGTGCGTATATAAGTTGTATGGGGGAAAATATGGAGTTCTGCTCCACGTAGCTATAGTTAAGTGCTTTTTGGACCAAAAATTTGATTTGTTTGCGAGATTTCTTATATAAAAACTGTGTACTTTTTGGATCAGGTTGGTAATGTGGAATTTTTGTTTTATTTTTATTAACGAATCCCGTTAATCAAAAATAAGGACTTTTGTAAGATTAGTTTGATTTTGGATCGGGTTCTCGCTGAAAATTTATCGAGCCTGAACGGTTAAGCCAACCTCTTTCGAAAAACACATACGGTTCAAGATTCCCGTATCCTCAGATGCAATCCAAAATATATAAGACCAAGAATTTAAAAATATCGGTATTTCTCGAGAGATTTGCATATTATGTGGGTAATATTGAAGAAATTCGATGCAACGCAGAGTTCTAGAAATGTACGTTAAGATGATCACAAATACCGAATTGTTGATATTATGTCGCCAATTTTGTTCTTATTGGCGATTGATTGAGAAGACGTAATAGAATATTTAAAACTCGCAGTGCATTTGGAATCCTTTCTTCTGCATGGAAATCTCGTAAAATATTGGTTCGAACTGATGCCGAAACTGCCTGTCGACAAAACGGGCAATTGCCTAGGGCGGCACTTTGACTTGAGCGGCAAAATCAGTACAACCATTTCAAAAGCTAAAGAAGGGTAACACGGCCGTTTACTTCAACAGCTACAGTAAAACTTTTTTTTCGGAATCACCGAAGTACTGGGCTTTTCTTCAAAAACATGCTGAATATTGTAAACCAATTTCGTTAAAAAAAATTATCCTATACCCGGTGGTCAAGCAGAGCAAAAACGACTACCTGTCTTAAAGAGAATTTATTAGAAATTTATGATGCTTTAATTGAAATAGGAGAAAGTTAAGAATTCAAAGAAAATTCAAGTTTCAAAGCAACTCAACTTGGTAAATGCGTACACTAATTCAAGTTTGTATTGTCAACAGTAATTTGGAACAAGTTTTATGCAAAATTAATATCCTTTCAAATCTGCTTCAATTAAAATCAATGAACTTTTTAACTTATGTGGAGCATTAAGATAAACTCTAACAGTACTTTCAGATAAACCGTTCCCAGGAATCTTTGTTTGAAACATTATACAAGAATGCTACAAAACTGAACATCAAAGTGGATTTTATTGTGTCCGATTCGATGAGACTACGTAGCCGTCGTTATCAATCTAAAAAATCTCCTAAAGCCATCGATATAAAATTTAAACTTAAAGCCGATTTCTTTTTTTACGTTCTCGATGCTACGTTATCTTCTCTCGATGAGCGCTTTGCACAATATCAATTTCTCAGCCAAAATTTCGGATTTCTTTGCGATATTTCAAAGAATGTAGAGTTGAAGACTGCTAACTACTTGAAGCAATATTAACAGCAACAATTGACAACGAAGTTCAAAAGGATATTATAGCTAAAATTCTCTTGAATGAAATTAATATATTTACCCAAAATTCTACTGCTATTGATTTCAAACCTTTGTCAAGCATATAAAAACCTATCTGCGCTCAATAATAACCCAAGAAAGATTAAACGGTCTTGCAACTATCCCTTTTGAAAAAGAAATGCTCAATTCCATTGAAGAAGAAATCGCTAAGAAATTTGCAAAAATGTAATCGCGCAGAGCATTAGTTTAGGTTCAAAATTGTTAAAACTTGTATTTTGTCGAAATCCTTTAATTATTACTAAATAGAACTCTATGTAAATGTTATTGTTTTCGTTGTTTTTTTTTCTTACTTTTGGGGCGGCAAAATCCTCAGGTTTGGCACAGATTCGAACTAAGTTAAAACTTTTTTTTAATCCAATGTGAAATACGTACTTTCCGTGAATCATGGAAGTGATAATCCAACAATTCGAACAGGTTACAGGCTTTTGTTAATTGCTCGTTGTATAAAACCATAAAAATAAAGATCAATTTAAATGTTTTGCCCCAAAATCATCCGTGTTAAACGATCGATCGATTGTGGACATTCCAACCTTGAAAACAGGTTCCAATCAGGTTGATGATCAAAAGTTTTAGGTCTTAACATTATATGGAATAAACGGCTAGCAATATTAAGAAGAATTTTCCCCTTTCTAGGAGATAGTTTGCTAGAGGATCTAAGGTTATCAACGTAGATACTGTCTTCTTTTTTCGTTACCCGCATGCCCGATCAATCCAACTTTTCCAAGGGGTTATCTAACATTTTTATTCTTTATGGTGAATGGTCATTGCTGTTTATTGACGATAGTTTCAAAATCATTAAGGAATTTGTAAATTTTGTTTCCATGATGAAACGAGATTCAACTTTTTCCGCAAATGGCAACATAAATCGGGAATTATTTATAAATAAAATTGATCACCCCAAACAGGGACAGTCTCCGTTCCATAACCACAAAAGTAGTTGCATCGTTGTGATAAAGGATAAGTCAATTTCTATATTGTATTAAGATCATAAATATTTCACTTATTTTCAGGCTGTCAACCACGCTCAACAACCACTTCAAGAAATTTCAACTGAAATTCAAGCTTCTTTGGCTTATTGGTCATAATTCTGTCACCCGAAGCTAAAGTTCTGATAGCATTTCTGCACGGAAATACTCTTTGCAAAATTATTCTCACCCCAAATCGTAAATTAGCACTGAAACTCTACCAAAATGTCATCTCCTGTCACATAATTCTCCTCCCAAACGGACCGCATTTTTTCAAAAAAAAAAAAAAAAAAAAAAAAAAAATGACTCAGTGGAAATTCTTGAATTTTATACAACATTTAAATGGTCTCAATTGTTTCCAGTAACCCACTTGATTACTTAATTCCCACCGAATAAAAGAAGTATTATTATTATTTAAATTGTTAAGATTTATCGATACAACTTGGTTGTGCTAAAATGTCAAGAAATTAATTCGACAAGATGTTTTTTCGCCAATAAAATTTATTGTTCAAACAAATTGCAATCAAATTTGAATAAAGTTTCGATTATTTTTTTTTTATTTATTTTTTTTTGTGTTTTTGAATGCGACCAGAAGCTCACTAAGTAGCAGAACTACAAGCCATAAACCAAACAAGTTGGGTGTCTGTTTGTATGTTTTTTTTTGTTGCATGAGACTTTTGGGTGCGGCTTAAATTAAACTGCCTTATCCGATCTTTAGTGAAATACGGTCAATCCGTGAGGAAAATACTTAAAAAACATAAAAAACAAATACTTGAACGACTTTCAAATATTTTTCAAAATTATTACCGAAGAAATGCTCTCAAGGATAAACCAAAGCTATTAAACGATTTAGGTAGCATGTCATAATCTATGAGAAGCTATTAATTAAAATTTAAGCTACGATTTGAGTCTGAATCTTTCTCTACTAGATGCCGAAATTTATTCATAACTTCTACTAATTAGTCAAGTCTTCTTATCGAATATCTTTTTCGTTAGAAACATTGCGAGGTCCCATGCCAGGCTTGAAAGGCAGTAATCAAAACTGTCACCATACTTTCTTTTACCGAATTTATAATGAGGGAGAAATTCCATAAGCCTGGCCGGGTCTTATCAAACCTCGGGCATCGTTGCCAAGCAGCTGCTCCAGACCAAAGGGACATTCGCAGCAATCTTTTTTATTTTCTGGTCAAACTTTTGGTACATCCGTGTGGGGACTTGTTTTACACATTTCAGGTAGGCCCAGTCATAAGTCGTAATTTGAGCCTCTGACTTGGGGATAACGTAAACGTTACACACACTCGAAGTTGCAGTTTTTTTTCTCAAGGCTTCCATATACCTCGAATAAACAATCACAGTGGGGTTTCTAATGATTGTTCGAAAATTAATTACGAGTATGCCATCGGGATCCCTTCGGGGCTCCGAAAAATTCTTATTTTCGTCTGTTCCGATCAAGATCATCTCGAAATGTAACATGAGAAAAGATTTGGATATTCATAAATATAATTTGCTTAAAAAAATACAAAAAACAATGAGAAAACTAAGAAAAACAAAAGATAATAATATGAAATGAAGAAATGTGACATTTAACTGGGATTGTGTGAGAGTTGGGTTGTAACCTCATTTCGATAAATCATGCGGTTGTTGAGTATATATGAATATTATGAGAATGTTTTCGTCTTTTTTTTTTTTTTTGATCATCTTCTTTGCATCTTTTGATTCAACAGTTGGAAATTTGAGATTCTTTTTTGGATTCTTTCGAAGATTTTTTTTTGTTATCAGATTTTATTTGTTGACGCCTTATGATATGTTTAGTGGCTGTGTAAATTGTTTAAATTATGGTCGAAGTATTTCTGTTGATCTGATGAAGAAGATACAGATTTTTGAAGGGTCAGTTCTGATACGAGCTATACAATGGGGCAGAAGAAATTCATGTATGGCTAGGCTATTCATTTGATTACTCATAATCATTTAATTCATAGATTTTCAATTCAAAATATTGGTTCCAGTGATTTAATTCGAAATAAGATGAAGCAAAAGAAGCTATTCAGGAAGTGCAAAATGCCAATATAGGCATTGACAAAGACTCAACTCTTGAGAGAACTGACGCTTAAAGAAGGAAAAATGCAGGAGATTCGATCATAAATTTTTTTTAACAAAGCTATTAATTCTTTTTTTTTTTTTTTTTTTTTGTTAATCGAAATTAGTACATCTTTTGGTGAGTTTGTGAATTAAAAATGGGTATGATCTTCGAAAAACACAAAAAATAGAGGTTTATAAAATGTACTATATTTGTGACTTTTTAAAACATTTTATTTTTTTCTGAAATTGAAGAAAACATATTTTACATATTGCAAAAGCTATTTCGTATTTATAATGTATTTAAAGCAGAAAAAAACCATTAGAAAATAATAAACAAATACAAATTTTCAAGGCCAGATTATTCAAAAAATTATATGAAAAATAAAAAACTTCTTCGAGAGTTTCATAGATCTATTCATTACCTTCAAAATGACATACATAGTTTATCGGGGTTTAGCCTCTATCTCACTTACAGATGTATTCTGTAAATCGGTTTTGAGCATTTTTTACGAAACAAGTCACGAAAATATTGAAATAAAACGAAAACAAAATCAAAAATTTAAAAAAGGTTTCAAGGGTTTCAAAGCCAAAATACCATTCTTGGATACGCAATTTAAATTTTTGTAATACATTCACTACGGACTTCAAATAGATGCAATCCGTTTGTGCAATTTTTCGCTTTTTTTTAAAAACTGGGCGGAGGCCTCTTAAGGAGATGTCATCCATGCATGTCAAAAACACATTGCGAATAAGACTCGCTCAAGCTCCACCCAACTTTCAACTTGTGTAACTTAAATGAATGCGCCGGCTCAAAGTCACTTCATCAATCTTGCTGGAGAAATCTTCCTTCAGAACTCACATAAACGATTCCAAAAGGCGAGGCTTACAGTCTCAAGGAATTCCAAACCAAAAAGTGTCCAGATTGACAGAAGAAACGTCAGAGCAGGTTGATGTATCTCCTAATGTCATTTCATCATGATTCATACTATCCGAATTCCGAAATGTCCCTTTGGCCATTACCCCAAAGAGGATGTTCTACAAAAAACGATAAATCACCCACAAGAGAGGGAAAAAGATCTGTGAATCTGCCTAAAGATACAAGTACATTTGCATATTAAATTGTTGATCCTTCTCAAGAGATCCTTAAACTCTACACCGGCCATCGCGCCGCCAAGCCACAGCTACTGTGTTCATTTGCGAATATGTCTAAAGTGTTCAATTACCTTTTGGCCAAGGAGGCGATCTTCCAATCTTGGAATTTGTCAATTTCCCTGATGAATGCCTTCTCGAGGGCATGGAACCGGTCAACAAGGAGAGTCTGTTCTTCAACCCTGTCCAAAGATAACACTAAATCGCTCTGACTGGATGACTGACTACCGCGTAGCAAACTAGCAGCGCAGGAATAAAAAGCAGATCCTCAAGACTTCTGGACAGGGCAAATGGATTGCCCGAGATCACGACGTTGAGTCTGGGATGAGTGCGAGAGAGCATCTCTATACAATGCCGGTGGTTTCTGGATGATGAGATGAGTATACGAACGAACCCAGATACTCTCATGATTGATTGATGGTTTCGAGAATTTAAAGCGATTTTGATTGACCATTTAGGATCTGGTTGTTGAGTTAGTTTGCGGGATGTTCCCGAGACGGATTAACAGCTTTAGCAGTTTTTTTTAAACGGAGATTTTGTGCGGCATGAGATGAAGCAAAGCATCAGAAGAAAATGTGAATGGCAGAAGAAGACGAAGTGCCATGTCATATTTGGTACTTTGAGAGATGGTCATGTGTGTATCCAGTTGCAGAGCTGCATGCCGGAGTAATTAATTAGAAAGCAATTTAAGCGTTATAAAAGTAAAAAGGGCTCTTGAAAGGCTGTCTGGTGTGTGTTGTCTAAGTTGTATAATTGCGCAGAAAATCCTGAAGGTGATTGGTGTGGCAAATCTCGACTAAGTCAATTCGATGCGCGCACTTGAGTTGCGTTTTATTTTTTTATTTTTATTGGAACGATGTGCTGGAGCATTTATGGATGGAAAGGATTCTCAAGCGAATCTGATAAATTTGGGAGAAGATGCCACTTGGTGTGGCGGAAAATCACTTTGGCGTTTGACCTCTGGAGAAAAACAAGAGACATTACGACAGTGTTCAAGTCAAGAAAATGTATCCATGAGGTTGCCGAGCAAATTTGATAGCATACTAATTTTTTCTTGAACACCATTATATTTCTACCTGATAGTTTTCGTGAGAACTAGGCGTACATTTTAAAAACATGCCTCATTGTTTTCTTTTCCAAAAATTAATCAAAAGTTTTTTTTCACATTAATAGCATATTTTTTAATGTTTAAATAATTAAGGTGGCTGTAAAATTTTAATTTACTAACCAAACGGGTTCGATAGAGTTTCTTATCCGAAAGTGTGTTTTTGGTCCGGCACCCACGGAGAAGTAGGTAACTGCGATCCCTTTGTGCATTATAAAATGATTTCTTTTCAAAACCGCCGAACCATTAAAAATCAGAAATTTCAAACTAAAGCCGTCAACAGTTAATCGAAAATATCAAATCCGATGAATTATGAGATATTATGAATGAAAGCCCACCTTAAAACCCGGATTTGGTGTCTTAAAATTGATCCCAAAGCTTGTTCTTTGTTTCAACTTAACCTCAAGCTCGATCGTTTTAATTGGGCAAAAAAAAAACATAAAAAAATTCTCCACACTTTATTAAAATTGCTTAATTTGTTTGTGTTTTGTATCGAATTTTATAACCAGGCACCAAGCAACAGCAGTTCCTCGGAGTTCCGTTTGGGTACTTAATAAATTGTCATTAGCATATAGCAGCTGAAAGTTTGCTGACGTGCGTCGTTTAGGTTGAAAACCTGAAGGGAAATTACCTTTAAAAAAAAAAAAAAAAAAAACTAGCATCAAGCCAATCTTTAGGCAAAGAGCTGCATTATTTAGACTTACATCAATAAAGATTTTTCGGAGTTTAGGTTCGACGAATTTTTGAGGCCGTAAAATTGGATCAAATTATGCAAATTTTCTTTTTGTTGATAACTAAAAAAATGTTAATGGTGGGAAGAGCTTCACTTTCGATAAATTTATTTTAAATTTATTTTTTTCATTTTCTTACTTCTAAGGTTATGATTTGGTGTTAAAATAGATGAAGAAGTTAAGAAATAAAGGGCTATTAAGGTTTTGGATATTAAAAAATAGTTGCTTAATCTAATTAACTTTGGATTAATATTTATACCAATTTGTAGGTAAACATTGAAGATTTCCGTTTATGGGAAATGAAACTGCATTTATGGTATAGAAAAAATAATTTTATTGGGATTGATTTCTACTGGAATGGGATTTAATTTTTATTAATGAAATTTGACCCTCTGAGAACAATCTAAGCTAAGTTCTAAAGAGTTTCTGATTGGTTCTATAATAATGTCCAAAGAATTCCATTACTGCTGGCACCTAGAATTGTGGGCCAGCGGCAACATTGGTAAGATGCCGTTTAAGAGGCTGGCTCTTAAATGCTAAGTTTTGCACTGCCACCACTATGAAATCCCGATCGACGATGAGTCCTGGCAGCCACATGCAGCAAAACAACTAAAAATTTATATTGAAAATTAAATTGAAGAAACGAGAAAGAAAGACTTCTCAGAAGGAAGAAAAAGAGTATGTTTAGAATAGTATAGTATAGTATATATAGGAAGTGCAGAATTTTTTCTGCAGAAATAAGGAAAGTTTAAACCGAAAGATAAAAACAAATTGTGATCAAAGCTACAGAAATCAAACCGAAGCGTGCAGACAATCAAGAAACATCGTAGTAAAATTGTAGAAAAAATTCCGCTGTCAGGCAAAATGAACAATGTTATCTTTTTAATCTTAGCCGATCCTTGAGAAAAAGACCCTCTGAACTCCATTAACAACTGAGACAAAATATTTTCCCTTGTAGTTTGTGATCCATTCATCGACAACCTGCTGGCTTCACATCAGTATGGCTTTAGACCAGGAAAGTCGACCGTTAACGAAATATTCACTTATGGTAAGTCTTTGTAACCGATTTCTTAGAAACGAAGTATATAGAACAATGGCTCATTTTGGCATCCCTCCCAAACTTGCCCGTCTGTGTAGAATGACGATGGAAGACGTACAATGCACCGCCAAGGTCGGGGAAGACCACACCGACAATTTAATATCAGCAGAAACTTTAGAAAAGAATTCGAATTACATTCTTTAACACCATTTTGAAAGAAGAGCTTAGAATTCTCACACCAACACCAGATGCACGATCTTTCAAAAGTGTGTCTCCTTTTTCTCTCTCTCAAATGCTGACATATTGACATTTACTGCATAATCCAGAAGACCAGAAAACGGTCTGAAAAATCTTCAACTCCTCTTCGGAAGGACAGGCCGAGACTAAGAGAGAACCCACTTAACGTGCAAAACTATAGGCAGCTTTCTAAGGACCTAGTTGGAGAACTTGGCCTTTCGCAGATTTGAATTTGGTTACACCTGAAGAAGATCTAACTCAAAATTCATAGCCATAGAAAACTCCGCCATTTTTACGCTGACCAGCTTCGAAGCTTTTGGAAGAGTACCCACATTTTGACCAATAAATCTTCTTTAGTGACGAGGCGAATTTTTGGATAAATGGATGTGTTATTAAGCGAAATTGCCGTATAAAGGAAGACACCAACACACACAACATTCACAATGTGGACAATGCATTCTCAGAAAGTTCGTTTAAATTGAATTTTAGGCCGTTGGCGTCATTGGTTTCCATACATTTTCAAAAACGACGTTGGCGAGGAGATAGACCGTATAAAGAGAATTGTGTGACAAGTTTTTTTGTATTGTATAAGGTTTTAGTTATGGGATTAGAATTTAAAGAAATAAACAAGACCTAAACTAGAAACTTAAATATAAATATATATTTCATCAGCAAGGAAACAACCTAACGCCACCTTGAACTGGACAAAGAAACACTTTTCCTATGCCTTTTCTATCAGCTTTTACTTTTTTAACCTATTCATCCATACTAAGACTGTTTAATATTGTGCACCAGTTAAAATGTCTAATTAAATCAAAAACGTTTGCTTACGAAGGTTTTAGAGATAAATACCGGAATAAGCTTATTTAACAGTATTTCATAAATTCTAAAGACACTTTTTCCAAGAAAACCCACTAATGATACATTTTCTTCCTTAAACTGACTTCAAATAGAATCTGAATCTGTTACTTTGCCCGTACCAACCAAACCGCAATTAACTATTTTAATTTCCATTTTTCCTGCCACCTTTATAGCCATAACATTCCTTTTGACCATCGAGAACCAAGAGTGCCAAGAATGACTGGCATAAAGGCACTCGGGTGAAACACCTTAATCATTTGTTAAGCCAATAGCATTTGCTAATTACTGCGACGTATAAACTATTCGGCATTAGTATTCCACCTATATAACCATTGGACGAACGGACAAATCGCCAACAGCCTTACGGCTCTTTGGTGGAGTGATCTTAATCGAAGCTGCATTGCTGCAAGCCATGCAGCAATCACTATCACTTGGGAACATGTGTTTTTGCTTTAAAACGCTCACGCTAGCTGCTAACTAGTTAGCAAGGTGTATGACGCCTTCACATAGCATAGATGAATTGCTGGTTTTAGGACAAATAGGCAAAAGAAATAGGTGGTGTACGGTTGAACCTGTCAAAACAGCTTCGTTCCAAGTAAAACCTCTTACTTGCGAGTTTAAAACAAACCGGTGCCAGGCTTGTTGCTCTGACTCTGACATAACTGGAGCAGATCATGATATAAGTAGTTGGATGGAAAAGTATACTCTCAGCATCTAAAGAGTTAACTAAGTGGAATCCGCATTAACAGTGATGCCAGATGGAAATAATTTCAATGGAATCATTAAGTAATATTAAGGGAAATTATAAAATTTTTTAGCCACTTTTAAAAACGGGCAAAACTGCGATAAGGACTGAAAGTTATAGGCCCATTAGTTTGCTTAGTAACATCAGCAAAGTTTATGAAAAGATATTAAGAGATAAAATGCTAACAATTATATCTAATAATAGCGTATATCCAGACGAGCAATTCGGTTGTAGAAAATTTCATAGGACTTCACATCAAATGCTTCGGATACATAACTATGTTAAAAGTAATCGTGCTGAAGGAAGATCCACAGGAATGATATTACTAGATATCGAAAAAGCTTTTGACTCTGTTTGGCACAATTGCATGATATATAAAATGTTATCTCTTAATTTTCCTACTTACCTATGTAAAATTATACAAAGTTTCCTGTCGAATAGATGTTTTAAAGTTCATGTAAATAGTGGTGTTTCTGAATTGATATGTTTTAACTGTGGTGTACCTCAAGGTTCAGTTCTGGGGCCGATAATATATAATTTATATACATCTGACTTCCCCAAATTAAGAAATTGTGAAGCAGCTATTTTTGCCGAAGATACTGCCATATTATCTTCACATGAGTTTGGTCTTAATATTGCGAAGAACATTAATAATACGATTAGAATACTGGAGCAATATTATAACCAATGGAAAATTAAACTCAATGGTGATAAGATACAAACCATCTTTTTCACCCGAAAAAGAAAAGCTTGTCATCTTCCAACCAATCAATTACAAATCCTTGGAAAAGCTGTATCTTAGAATAGTCAAGTGAAATATCTCGGCATTCATCTTGATGCCAAACTAACTTTTAACCATCATGTATCACAAACAATAAAAAAAGTAAACATAGCCATAAGAATGCTATTTCCGTTCATCAATAGAAAGTCCTCACTGTCAATTGAAAACAAATTAATTATTCATAAAGTCATTTTTCAGGCAATCCTTTTGTATGGTTGTCCCGTTTGGAAAAATATAGCTAAATGTCACATGAAGAAGTTGAAAATTTCTCAAAACAAACTTTGAAAATGATGCTTGACCTTCCCTGGCATCATTCGACCTACGATGTTCATAAAAAGGCGAATGTTGAATTGATTTCGGAAAGAATACAAAAATTAACTACTTCATTTCTGAATAGACTTGAACTTTCTGAAAATGTCCTTATAAGTCAACTTATTAATATAACTTAGCATGATATGATAATGACATAAGATCTGTGATTTATTTATTTTGTATTTATTAATTAATTTACTTATTTATTTATTTATTATTTAATTAATTTATTTATTTATTTACTTACTTATTTATTAATTTATTTATATATTTATTTATTTGATTTATTTAATTATTTTGTATTTTACCTCTATTTATTTCTTTATATTTATTTATTTACTATTTGTTATTTATTATTTCTTTGTTTCATTTAAATGTTAATTAATTTATTTATAATTCGTATTAAAATAACATATAAGACTATGATTGTAATTTATTTGTTGTTAATTTATTAAAACTTGTAGTTTTTAATTTTTTTCAATGGAATATGTTAATCATATATTAATTTAGTATGTATCTATTCATATAAATTAAATAAATACGTACTATTATTATGTATTCATATAAATTATATATGTAATACAATGTGCGCTAACAAACCATTGTAAAATTTATAACGAAATAAAAATCTATCTATCTATAACATTTTGTAATGATGCGTTCCAAAGTTTCCTCGAAATTTAATTGAAAATTTGTAATTTGTTTATAATTTACTTCAAGTAATCTAATGATTGAAGGTAAGGCTAGCGTATAAGTATTGAAATGACAAAAACTAAACCAGTACAAAGAAACAAAAACCTTTAAAGATTTCAGATGTTTTTGAGTATGAATGTTGGTTAAAATCGGTTCATCAGTTCTCGTGAAACAAAACATAACCCTCTCTAGAAGACTAGTCCAAGTTCTTTGTTTCCAAGCACTGGTTTTATGCACCCAACGCAAAGCCCATCAAGCGGAGTGCTGGGTATTATAATTACATCAACAATTTAAAAAGACTTTGGAAAGTAAAAATATCTATGACACAGGGACAGTGATATCTTACCTAGTTTAACAAATATCCAAAATGACAGCTTGGCAATGCTGTTCTATTGAAGCAATTAATCCCGTTAGCTAGCTATGTATACAAAACTTTCACTTATTTCATCGTTGCTTCCTCACCGAACGTGTACAATAATTGCACCGAGGATATCACTGCAAGAAGCAAGACCACTATTTCGCTGCTGCTGGTCTGGATTCTTCTCCCGCGTGTAGGCCTCTAATTATGTCCACTGATCCAATCTGTCTTCGGAATGGACTTTTTTTCCGTTCCACCAGCAACTTCTGCCTCAACGGCGACAACATGGGAAGTGGAGTAATTTTAGTGCGATTCCATGTAAAACACATGCCCGTTCGTTCAATCGGACGGACATTAGTGCTGGGAGAACGTACAGCAAAAACGACAAAAAAGTAGAGATTTAGCCGAGAGTTTTTGAGTAATTTATTGCAACTTGCTATAGATATTGTGCAACATCATGTCGGGCTTTGCATTGTATGCGGGATGAATAATACGCTGATTGTGTAAGCCTGCGTTGACAAGCTACGGCAGCCAGCGGCGAGAGTGTTTATGGGAGATATCAACGTGGATTTCATCACAGAACCGACTTTTGACATTACAACGATGACGTTGAAAGCCAGAGCTTAGCTACAGAGTCCACATCAACAACAACAACCCGACAGCAGCTGTCATGATGCAAATTTCATAAATAAATACGTGCAACACTTTCTCAATTCAATACCCTAACAACCTACATGTTTCGTGTTGCAGTACAACATAATTGCCACATAGACTATGAAGAGGAAATCAGTGGAGCATGGACTGGCGCGAAAACAATGGATGACATAAAAAATCTCCGACACGTATCTCACTGAGGCATTATGATGTGGAGATAGAAGGCATCTATGTGTACTGGATGCTAAATACCACGATGATGAGTGCAAGTTGCTGGAGCATTGCACTTGCTGCGCCGCCAAGCCGCCTAGGGCTGATGTAAGGCGATAGGTTTTGACCCGATTCTCATGTGTTTTGGGGCGACAATTGCAGTGCTTACATGAGAGTAGACATGGATTGGCTATTCGTCGTCGTCGGTATATGGCTTGAATGGGAATTCCATGCTGTAAATGTGATTCTTCCCATCATGGATGGGTTATGATTACACCTTGCAGTCATAATGCAATCCATTGTGTGTCAGTGGGTAACCATTCTGCGCGCGGTAAACAATTTCACGGCGGATTGCATTCGCCATTATATATTTATTCACACCTGACACTAATACGCGTCTAGCGACACTGATGATAAGCTAGATAATTCAATTATTAGATGTGGGAAACAGCTCGTGTGATTGCGATGTTAAAGTTGGATTCCCAAGACATACTAACATTGCAATATTGTATCACTTAGCTTTTTCAATTACTTACATTTTTAAAATTCGTAAAATTAAAAAAATCACCAAAAGACATCATTTTTCCACTACTGTTTTTAACTCCTACTCCTGCTGGCGAACGTCGGGTTTCTCGTACCTCTGCTGAAGATATGGGCCAATCCCTTTTCAAGGTTGTTGGTGGCAGCAAACGACAAAGGAGGAGGAGTGTTAGCAATGAGGCATCTCTTTTTGCATCCAAAGGCTGTGGAAGAATTCTCTTGATGGAATCAACGCTTACGTCTTCAGTCTTAGTCCAGGGTGGACTACTAAGTGGAGCACCATATGGTGCCTATTACGACATTTACGGAGTTCTGGCCTATCAGGAACGCTTCTCGTCAGTGAATAAGGCTGTCGGCTGTCAGGGAAACGGGCTGTATGTTGGTGTTGCTGCCATCAATGTTTTCTTATGGATTTATCGCGTAAAATTTTGTCCGTTAACCGATTTTACAGACAACCAACCCTTTTTTCTTAATTTTAATGATCCACCCACCTGCTGAATTTACGGTAGACATTGGCATAGTTAGAAAAACACCAACATCATATCAATATCGCTTTTATGAGTATTGAAACTATAGCGGGAAAATGAGCTTAGCAATCAATGAGGGTCAAACCAAGCTTATGCTTTCAGCGAAGGGAGACACTCAACATGGACGTCTGATCATTTTTTAACAAAAACAATAAAATGAGCATGGGCTCTGTTCCTGAAACACTTACAATTCTCTTACTATCTGAATAAGGCCTCCGAGTTATCCTTCATCTAAAAAAAATACTCATGAAATATTAAAACTCCCATTTTTTTTATAAAAATAAACTATCCTGATCCCGTTTATTACCGATCTAACCAAACTAACACTACTTTCCATCCCCATACCTCTTTCCAGAATAATTATGCACAACGAACGATGGCATTAAGCATCCAATCGGCTTACGGTTTGAGGGAAAGATTCTATAACCAAGCACATTTCTTTTTCAAATTTACAGACGAAGAGGACTTTTTTAATCCAAAATGATTGATGCCACACAATAAACGAGGTAACACTAGCTATGAAAAAAAAACTAAAACTTTGTCACGTATCTTTTACTATATTTTTTATTCCTATTCAGCTATTTGACGAAATTCAAAAAAAATCTAAAATAGGTCTTAAAATAGAACCTTACACTAATGAGAAATTCTTTTTTAATCATTTGGTCCGATTGATTTATTACCTTTCATTGGATTTTTAAAGGGTATTCTTTTTTTTTTTTTTTGAGGTCATAAGAAACAAAGATTTTGAAAATTGAATTAATCCAGCTCGTAATAGCTTTTATAGCTATGCTTGAATAAAACTAAAAATAATAACACTTAAGAACTTGATTGACAGAATCAGTGCAGAGTTTATTGGCTGCCAATATCGTAATACAATCGTAAATCAACCAGCATCCAGCAGATACAAGTATCTCGTTTAATCGTTTTATGGTTTAGCATATTTTTAGACAAATTGGCCACAGCTGCTGGTTCTGACTGTCATTGCTGGTCTTACGTGTAATTTATTTAAACAAAAAAAGTAGTGTAATTAAAAATCACACTTGAAATAGACTTTTGGCGTGGCCAGGCACACCCTGGTCAAGCAAAGCTTACAAAACCAGTTGTATCTTATCCTATAGGTATACCCATAAATACATTGAACTTTTTTTTATAAAAAAACAAAACACTATCTGAGAAAATAAACTTCTAAAGTTGCTGCAATTAATCGGTGTTTTTATGCAAATCCATTGACCTGCATTGAACGCAGATAATGTATCTGTAATTATCAAAATCAAATCACATTCACTTTCCTCTTTTGCCATTTCCGTTGGAATACTAAAACTTAAAAAGTCTTTAGAATTGAAGACTGAAGAGTTTTATTTGACATATATAATAGCTCATTTGATAACCGCGACTCATTCATTAAAGGATATGTAAAAACTTTTGATGAACCGCTTTGAAGATTGAGATACATTTTGGTAGTTAAGTTCAAAAATTCATAGAACATATTTTTCTATGAGAATTTGTGGGATTCTCAGTCTCGTCTCAACTTTAACTGACAGTCATATCTTAAGAATTCCATTGGGAAATTCTGGCGTGAAAATTACGTTTAACGATGGTTCATTAGGTTTTCTCACACGAACGTGTGAATTTTCGCCATTCGCATGCTGAAAATTTGCGATAATTATTAAATAAAATAATAAATACATTTCTTAAGGAAATATACAAACAACACAAAAAACGACGACGGAAGATCAAAAGTTATAATTTAATTTGAAAAGAATAAGCTAGGTAGCTATAATGAAATTAGCATTAGTTTGCATATATTTGCTAATTTTGCAAATCAGCTTAGATGAGTTTGGCTAAAATATTGCGAATTTGATTGGAATTTATTGTCTTTGCTAATTTTATTTGCTAATAATGAGGAATATTTTATTTGAAGAGAACAAAATAACTTCGACCATAAATTGACAAGCTAACAAGCGATTGTAGTTTTTATTGTGCATTAGTGAGGTTTCTGTGAATGACATCAAGTGGAATAATTATAGTTAGTTTGGTTAATTAAGTGGTTAAATAAAATGAGGAAGTTCCGATATGCCTATTTTCAAGAAAAGGGGGTAATGGGCTTCGTAGAAATGAATGAACTAAGAACAAGCTGTTGAGAAACTTCATAATAGAAGAACATTTTTTTTGCAACTACAGATAAATTACAGTCGTTCACTTCCATATTCTATTTCTGCTTCTTCTATTTTTTTTTTGATCTGTCCTATTCCACTACTATCTATCCGAGGGGATGGAAAACAGCTTTCCAGCTAATTCTTAACAAAGGAGTAGCTTAACGCCTTTAAATTATCGAACAATTGCACTTACATGGATTTTTATCAAGGTCATGCAATCGCTGATTGCAGACCTATCAGAGAATTATCTTGAGAAGCGAAAACTTATTAATGACCGGCAGTCATTACTGACTGAGTTTTGCTACAGTTTTCGTATTGAATAGTGGAATCAATCTTAACATCGTTTTGGAGAAAGTACGATTGTTGCAGTTAGTGTTTCAACTTTCCAGGTATTAGTGTCATAAACCTTCTAATGAAACGAACACACATTTGATAGGTATCTCAAGAAATGTAACAAAACTTTCAGGTTTCCTTCGATAATGCAAACAAAATATTCGATATTTCTATGACAAATGCTCCAGCAATATATCCTATATCCAGATGCATTTCAACTTTTTAAAAGATTTACTCGTAGTCAGGCATTTAAAACGACATTTATCTGGTTAAAGCCTCTATTTCTCGTTCAACACGTTATTCCAGAGCAGTTTTGAGAAATTTTATGATACGAGTCACAGAAATATTGAAATAAAACGAAAAGAAAATCAAAAATTAAAAAAAAAGTTTTAAGTGTCTTATAGCCAAAATACCATTTTTCGATACGCAATATTAATGTTTGTAATATAGTCATTAAGGTGTTCATTCTACACGTATTCATCTGTGCAATTTTATCACTTTTTTTCAAAAAAATGGGGCACGACTGTGTCGCACGTACTTGCTCTTATGTGCTTAATAACATTGGAAAGCCAGATCGTTGAGTAACATTTACGTTGAAAATAACACAGTTTAAACTTATAAAAAGTATTTCAAACCACAATACTTAACGGTTTTTAATAAAAATGAAGTACGCCATCGCACGTCTTAAATAACAAAGAATTTATGAAAAATGTATTTCGAAAATTGTACGACCGATTTTGGCAAAATCCGGTTTTTTATTTTTAGTTTTTTGAAAAAAAAACATTCTGAAATTTTGGTATTCAGTTTTTTAAAATTTATTAATATACATATGATTATAAAATTTAAAATATTTTTGTTGATTAGTTTTAAAAATATTGATTTTTCAAAAAAAAAAATTAAATAAATTTTAATTAGAAAAAAAGTTATTGAAAAAATTGATATGCAAAATTAATTTAGCTAAATTTTGACAGAAATCCAAAAAGCCGTTACCGAGAAAGCCAAAAATAAAAAAAAACCTTAAATGAATGGTACCGTTAATAGACTTTTCCCTATAAGTGTTTCTGATGAAATGATAGCCAATACCAACAAAAAAATTCTTAAAAATTTTCATCAAAATCGTTGGAGCCGTTTTTGAGAAAAAAAGCTTTAACTCAACGGTCATATGGCATGTTCCGTTATTTTTAGCCATAAAAAAATAATTCCCTATGGGGAATGCCAAAAGAATCGCACACACCAAATTTGAAGATAATCGCTTAAGCCGTTTAGGCTGCAGCTCGTTATACATACTGACAGATAGACAGACAGACAGACAGACATTTTTTGTCGATCACTTTTTTAATCTTATCTATAATCGTAATGTCATGTTTCATTGTTATCTCAATTTTTCTATATTCACGAATCCTAAACTTGCCTTTTAGTCTCTATAATCGCAAATAAAAAGGGTGGCGGCCTCTTAATGCTCGCGTTAAATTTAATCACGACGATGGAGAGATATAAACACATTGGTTGCGGGCCGAAAAAGTGAATCAATTTTTCTTTTCTGACTTTCTGCTGATCTTCAAATTGAAAAAAATTAAATAAATATTTTCAAAACAATTGAAAAGTCTAAAAAAGTTTAAGAATACAAATTATGATAAATTGTGGGTGTTAAGAAAAGATTTGAAACTGCAAGATGATGAAAGTTACTTAGAAGGCTCTAGAAGGATTACATCTGATCATTCACTGCACCTTAACGACACTTGAAATTGAACTGATTTTGGATTTTCTTTTTTGTTGAATATTTCCTTTGATCTCTTTCGCGACACAGTGTACGTCCTTCGGTTGGTATTTCTAGATCCCATAAGCTGTAATTTGTTCTGCATAGATTCCTACCTGTGTGTGTTAAATTATTGTCCCATTCTCCTAGACGTCCAAATTAGTTAATCTCTGAAACCATTTAACATTGCCATCATTGAAACCATTACCTAGGCCAATCAAACGAATCTTTTAATATACACTTAGCACACCCATTTCTCACCAAATAAAAAAATAATTTAAACTAATTCCCTTCTAAATTTCAAAATAATAACCCACAAGCCATAACACTCCTGCCGAACAATAAGAAACAATACAGAGACCCCCAAGGCGATCAATTTATCGATCAGCCATTGTTGTCTGCCATTTAGGTCTAACAACCAGAAAGGGTCAAACTCACAACAAATTACAACCACTATTTCATATTGCGGCTCCGCAACAATGGCACATGGACTCCTAAACAATTGCGGCATCTTCTTCACTTTTCTGCGCCAACTTGTTCCACAAAAGTTATTTAACACAATGACACAACGATTTTTTGAAGTTGAAGCTGAAAAATAAGTTAACCGGGCCAAGAGAAAACGACTCTATCAATGTCATCCCACTGTTAAGCTAAAGCCGCGCGTCTGATCGACCATCATTGTCCAGGTAGGTATAACACCTTGTGTGTGGCCTTTCCGGAGTGTTTATTAACTTTTTTTTTTTGAGATTTTCTTCCCAGAGTTTGGTAGGTTTTTTGGTCGAAATATCGTGCGTCGCTTTGGCCGCCGACAAAATAATTGTTTGAACTCATTTGAATTGCGTTGTATGCTTTGTGTTGTGTGTCAAGTGCTTTGGTAACATGCAATTAATTTGACAGCCCCAAGATGTGGTGAAGGACCTGGTCGCCGAACAGTTTTGTCATCATTCACCGTTAAAACCGAATATCTGAATGTAGCGACGACAGAGCGTTGAAAACGGCCAACGCATTTCATCCTCATCCAACAACACTGCGATGGGGAAAATGATTAAGTGAAAATCTGATGAAGTGACAGGAAAGATCTCCCCGAAGTTTGGGGAAAATCTATCAAGTTGGGGCAGCGAGGGAGAGTTAGTTTGGGGTTTCGTGAGGAAAATGATGGCGATGACTGACGTCACTAAGTCAATTTCAATACCTTCTAGCGCATGTGCTGCATCTTTACTTGAGATTCTTGGTAAAGTGGTTTCTAGAAGCACCCGCACCAATACAATAATCGTCATCCCCTTCGTCACCAGTACAAGATGGATCCACCATGCTGTATGGATGCAGCGCAATTGAATTTCGGGGATCTTTTCTACAATTTTCATTCCATACTCTATACTCTGATATCTGAAAGATACAGCACTACTTGGAGACGTTTTTGGGTTTGTTAAAGAGACATTGAGTGTCTGCATTTGTTAAATGCATCTTGAGATTAAAAATAATCATGCGGAGCTAATGCATGTTGGTTCCCAAGTGGCGTGTAATTATATGGCTGTCACTTTTATAAAACATTTTAATAGTGTTTGTTTCTTAATAAGAATAAGTACAGCTAGAAACAAATAAAATTATGTTTCAAATTCAATTAAAACTCTAAAAATTACATAAAATAGTTTTTTTATCAGAATAATAAAGGGCAAATGGAAATTATAAAACATTTTGGGTGAATATGCGTTCATCGGTTGTGTCCTCGTTAAAAACCATGTTTCCCAAGAACGGTGAATCTAACGTAATAATTATTATCACATAGACTTACAGAGCTGTAGTGCTATTATTTTTATAGGCTAGGTTAATGTCTTTTTCAAATTTCTGAGAAGAATTAACTCCGGTTGGCGATAGAAAGGCGCCAGAAAATTGTCTGGGATTTTTTCGAATGCGAAAAATTTTGTTTTTGGTCATTTCAACTTTCTACAGAAATATTTATTATAAAACTTAAGAATTTAGAATTTCTAAAATTTCAAATTAATAATTTTTTGTCAAAAGTATAGAAAATAGTAAAATAATTATTTTTATTATATAGCTAAATACATATATTTATTGCTAGAACGCTTTCTGTCCTCGTCAAAAAATGTCACTTAATCAAATTTTTTATGCAATCCCATTCGATTATTTAAAACTAGCTTAGTCACCGTTGCTCGGGTAAAGCATACACTTTCCAAAATTCCGACCCCGGCAGCACCAAGGGCTGATTAAAATAGCAATAGTTACTCCTTACAAGTTCAGCTTTTTGCCTGTAAGTCCTGTCGAAATTGGTTCATAAATAAGAATTTTCGAAAGAACGACCCAGGCGCGGCTCCACTTAGTAAATAAAATAGTGATACTTCTTACAACAACAGCATGTATAAGAATTTTCAAAAAAAAAAAACAACTCAAGCGCGTCCTAGGGATAGTTAAAATATCCTTCCTTACTTGTTATAATAACAGCTGCCTGCCTGTGAAAGTATCGTCAAAATCGGTCCATAGATTAGAATTTTCGAACAAACGACCCCTGCACCACCTAGTGGGTAATATAAATAGCCTAAGTTACTCCCTAGAATATTAGCAACCTGCCATTGAAAGTCCCGTCAAAACCGGTAAAGCCCTTCCCGAGATAGGCCGGAACAAAGAGACACAAAGACAGACTGACAGACAACATTTTTAAAAATTGTGTTTTTGTTATGAGTACTGTATATATATGTATACTTTCAAATGCATCTTGTAAAAAGCTGTTATTTCGATATTAAGAACAGACACTTCATTTTTATTTAAAATAAGCATTTATTTATAAAAAAAATATTTTGAACATTTTAGGACCGATTTTGAAATAATCATGTTTTTTGTTTTTAATTTGTGAGCAAAAAAATATTTTTTAATATTTTCTTGGACAGTTTCTCAGGGTTTATCAACAAACTGCTGTTCCTAAGACTTGGAAAAATGGAGATAAGTTCTTAAAATATTGACAAGTTAAATAAAGTTTTTAAAAAATAATTATAAAAAGCAAAAAATGTTTTTTTTGTTCTTTTTAGTGAGGCAAAAATTTCATTAGTTACAATTTATTTTGTAAGCTTACTTAAAATCTAAGAATTCGCAGAGAGTGGTTTAGATGACGAAGTTAAAAGCATGTAGTAATCGGGTTAAGATCGTAATAGTTGATAGTCTAATTAAGAATTAGCAGCATTAGGGAGATGGATTTGAGATGGTTAAAGGAAGTAAGATGGCTGGAAAGATAGAAGAGACGAAGATTCGTATATTGCGAGGGTAAGTTAGTGTTGACAAAGATAGAGTTATTAAGAGTATATTATGATATTCAGAAAGATGTTGGTAGCTTAAGTAATTTTATTTTAAAATTTCGAATTTTCGAATTTTTTTTTTTTTGTATTTTTAATAAATTTCTTAATTTTTTTTTAATCACTATTTTGAAAACGAGTAGATGGATTGTTTAATTTTTTTTTACTGAAATTAATGTTTGTGTTAAAGTTTGCATTGTTAAATATTTTTTTTTAATTTCTAAAAAAGTATTTAAAATTAAAAAAAATATCATATTTTCTCACATTTTCTAAGGAAATAAAATGGCTTTTAAATTTGTTCGCTGAAAACTATTTTCGTACTTTTTTCAAACAATCAAAAGTCAAAAAAATCGAATAAAACTTTGAAGTTCCTTTAATATTTTTCAAATTTTATTCAAAGCTGTGACCGCTCATAAGACCAAGTACGTGTGATCCAGTCGAGCAAATTATTTTCTAAGTAAAGGTAACTTTTGAAGAATTAGTCATTTCCACGTAAGAGGATGTCTCTGAAAGACAAGTTGATTTTCGCGGGGAATTGAAACTCGACTCTTCAGCAATGCAGTTCTTTCTCCAATGTACTTACCACTCTTAAACATCCTTAAACTTCTTTAATTAGAGATGAAGAAGAAGTGGGAACAATAGCAGTAGATATCATAATCTGCAAACAGCAATTCATGGCTGAAAACTTCAAACAAAAATAACTAACAATCAAAAACAAAAGAAGCAAAGAATGCGAACTGAATTCGGGACAAATCCTGGTAAACAAAAATTAAAAAAAACATCGTTGATCCAATTTTGTATTATTTTTAACAAAATAAAAAATTACACTATACCTATGAATTATACTCTTAACAACATTTTAAATGTTTCATTGTTATGTTAATGGAGGAAAGTATCCAAAGATTGCATGATCGAGAGGTTCATGATATATAATTGTTACCGAACCGTTTTGTTTTCCCGAACGAGAAGACACATTCATCGAAAGAGAAATTACATTTTGTGAAATGAAATGAGTAAACGAACAATGAGATGAAACATTTAAACAATTAATGGCCCAATAATTAGCCGTAGCTTGGAATAGATATTTCTTAAGTGAAAGTCTTAGGGGGCGTTAAAGTTTTTACATCAATTTTCTTGCTTTCTCCTTATATTTTTTCTTTAGTGAAGCTTCTGTTGTTAATGTTTTTTTCGCTGTAAATCAACAGAAGAAACGTTATGAGTAAGTATCTATTTTTCGTTTACTTAAGAGTTATGAAGAGTCTAGTGAAGACTTTGCAGAAAAATGTATGGCCTAATGACATGAATGAAGAAATAGAGGAGAAAATTATTTGCAAAAAGTTGAAGTTTGATTAAAGCTTACTTGAATTGTGAAAAAGAAATTATTCAGAATAATAATTGTTAAGTAGAAGCATTTTTTTTTGATTATAAAAAACATGGTATAAAAACCGAACTTTGAGGCTCACCAGCGTTGGATTGTTGTCGATTATTATAGACTTAATTTGTTTTTTTTTTTGTAGAACATTTTTTTCCTTTTTATTTTTATTAGTCCTGGGACCTGTGGCATAAACATAACATTTCTTGACAGTGCACAAGTCATCGATAAAAATTTGCATCACAAAATAACAACCATGCCCATTTCTTGCCACATAAATATCACCATTATAGGTACCCTTTTTTGAGCAAAGACAAAGAATCTCCTCTTATGTGTCCCCTCGAATCCATTTAAACAATATCCATAGAGTAGCAGCTGCAACGGGCACAAGAGCTCTCCTGATCTTTTTTGTCATACAAATTTACTGGTTGAGTTGAAACCGACCTCTCCTTGGTTTCATCATCGCAATCGCAACACAAACTTCCAGTAGCCCTCTCGTCACCATTTGGCTTTATTTCAAAAAATAAATTCAAAAGAAAAAAACCTTAGAACAACATGCAACATGACTAAATGGGACTCTCAAGAGTGTTACCCACTTGTGTGAGATGTAGAGCTACTGCCTGCAAAGCTCGTTACCTCTTTGTTGATGGTTGAATAAATGTGAAACTGTGAAATGGCGAAACTATTAAAATTTATTTTTTCCCCAACACCGTTGTTGTTGGTTGGAAATTTATGCAAATATGAAATTTGAGATCCACAAGTAGGTATACCCAGAATTTGCCCAGAGTCTGGACGAAAGAGGAGCTACTCTGACTTGGGCATGGGGCGCATTGTTTAATCCACATCTTCACATTTATTGCAAAAAGTAGCAGGTAATCGTCACACCTTTATGTGGGCTCCTACACTAGAATGCTCTTCAAAGAAATTTGTGTCACACTATCTCTATAAAGGATTCAAGTGTTTGCACCGACGACGCCGACCAGCAGGACCGTCTGGAGAGTAATTAAAGCTATGGAAACGGACTTATTCATCATATAACAGTTCGGTCCAGTGTGGTGTGTGCTTGGTTGCTAAGAAGCCTCCACCACACTCCATTGCCTTAGTAATTAATCTGGGGTAAAGAACCACAACCGCAGTATGAAATTTTAAATTGGCCAAAATGGACAAAAAGAAGATTTTGCAGCAAAAAGATACACTGAAGCATAAAAAGATACTCTCTCACAGGAGCAAACACAAAAGGTAAAAACAATTAAAGAGCATAATATCGTCAACGAACCATTAACTCCTTGGCTAACTTAAAGTGTTATTTTTTATTCTTCGTAGTTTTTCTTTTTTATTAAATATATGCAAAGAGCAAAGGGGTAACCCGGCCATTGTGTGAGCAGTAAGCCCGTTGCTAAGTTTAATCATTGTATCTCTACCTGAACTGAAGGCATTATTACTTGAGCGAGTGTAGCCCAACATATCTGGAGTAGGTACCTCCATAGTATAGTTGCCACCATTGGCAGGCTTTAGTCCCTCGTCTGTAAAGCTATGTAGGTAGAAAAGGCCAGGATCGACAACGACAATTAAAAAGTAAAAAATCGCGGTGGTCCCGGTGCCAGCCCCGTTCCCGACTCTGGTAGAATGTGAACTTTGAATTCCGTTTTAATTATACGAACAATATTTAAATATGGTTAGCAAGTTGGAAGGGAATTATCTGCAAATGGTTATGGTAATATGGTGTCGAATGGTGGTTACCCTTTTGTGAGAGCAAGCACGTCCATATAAGTTCATGTTTCGTTGTTATGGCAGCCCAGCCCTCATAAGCCTGCAAGCAAATGACGCATGAGCTGAGCGATAACAAGGTTGTTTAACGCGGAAAATTGTTCCCTTTTTAAGCGGGAAAATAAAAACAAAAGGAATTAAAATTAATATTCTCAAAGCTTATCACCATAGTTTCGGATGGCAGAAAGGGAATAGGCTTATGTGTCAGCAAGAAATGCGGCTGCAGAAATAGCTTTAAGCACCAACGATATAACCCAGATTGGCTGAACATGAATACATTATGCAAACATATACATTATTAAATAGCTAGAATAAAGGGTGAGGTATTTAAAATATTCATCACTTTTATTTCCGTTATAGTCACTTGAGGTAAAATTATGAGTTCGTGAAAACGAAAAATGGATAAAACAATCAAACGTGGCATTACTATGATAGCGAAGTCTTAAAACTTAATGGCAAGAAGCATTTTTGTCAAAAGAAAATCTTAAAATATTCTACAGGTAGTGCGTTCCATACAACTTTTTTTTAATTGTCGACATTCTCGATAACTGTTCATTGCATTTCGACAAAATTTTATATTTAAACGACCTAACTTGCTGAATAAAATTATTATTTATAATAATATATATATAATTAATTAATATATATAATATTATATATTATATAATATAATATATAATTAATTAACGCTTTATTTTTGTTTTTCAAATTTTTTACTTGGGTACTATAATGACATTCTTTACGGGACTTTTTTAATTTTTTTAGCTCAAATATTATTAAGTAAAAGCTTATTTTTCTCAAAAACGGCTAAACGAATTTTTATGAAAAAACTAGCTGTGGCCGCGTCTTTTTTTGCGTTAGCCTCTGACACAAACATCGTATTTTAGTTTTTTTTAAAACACGATGTAAAAAAAACAAATATATGTACGTATGTTCTGTCATTTTGCGTGATGTGGCAAGCAATTTTTTTCTTTGGCCAGTTTATAAAGTTTTGCTTAGTTGATTGTAAAATAATGTGTCCTATATGTATGTTTCTCGAGCACATATCCTATTAATTAAAAAAAGATTTGTTCAAATTCATGCTGCCGTCCTCAGGTGATGTACACACAGGGCGAAACCATTTTAATTTTATTATATATGAGATAAGAAGAAGAATCGTAAAAACATAAAAGAAGAAATCAGAGTTCTTTGTTGGTGAAAAAAATTAAGGCTAAAAACGGTACCCTACACCGTTTGATTCCCTCGAATTTCTTGGTTATCCGATTAAAATAAAATTTGATATTTAGGAAAATGTAGATAGCTAAAGTAATTTAACACAAACATATTTTCGAATAACTTTTTCTTACATTTTTAATAATTTAATTTAAAGTAAGGGGATTTTTTATAAATGTTGCTTTTAAATGTAAGGCTTAGATCAGACGATTTGTGTAAACATGCAAATTTTGTTTGTTGTATAATTCTAAAATCTGGTCCAGTTTCAAATTTTATGGGAACAAACAGTTTTTCAAAAAAAAACCACTGTGGCGTATGCGTATTATTCAAGATAGGACATTGTAATATTTGATGTAAAGTGAAGAATTTGCTTCCAAAGAAGCTGGATTCGCTGTTCATAAGATTGCAGATTAATAAGATCTAATTGACTTCTCTTAACGTTCACAGTAGTGCTCCTTAGTGGTTAGTGTGTCGGACTGCTAAGCGAAGGGTTGGGGTTCGACTCCTTGTCAGGGTCACCTTTTTTCCCGGATACTGCCTCTTGAGAGGAACTAATAAAACCTCGAAGAGTAAAATTTGTCTCAAACAAGTGCATCTTATGTAGCCGTTCGGACTCGGCGGTAAATTGTAGGCATTCATGCAGATTCAGAACACACACAGGAATGGTTGAGAGTATAAGTCAGTGAGCCTTAGCGGCACCTTAAGGAGCTATCGAGCCAATATTTTTGTTTCTTTAGTTGACTTCACTTTTAGGTCAGACATCTCCCGAAAGAAGGTATGTTGAGTCAGCTCGTTGAAGAACCAACTTGAATTCCTGACATTGCAGTTCAAATCAACGCGCTAGATTTTTTTTTACTTCTAACCCCGATAAATACGGCATTCGTGTCTGACAATTGTGTTCAAGCTTGCAAATTTTTCAAGTCAGTAAGAAAAGAGAAAACCCCTGCCTAGGAGATCCATTTGACAATACGAGAAAGCCAACTCGGATGGTCTCAATATATTCATTTAGAACCTGAACTGCTCACTACGCTTCCTCAAATTAATCACTTCATCGTTTCGAAGGAAGTAAACTTATTGAAATTGATAGAGTTTTGCGTCAAACTCTTTTATTGAAAAGATATTAAATGATGTCGATGAATCTCGTCTTCCTTGGATTACTTATTATCTTTCCGACCGATCAAAACAAATTGTATTCGCCGAATTAAAGTCTGATACTTATAACAAAAATCCTGTTCCTGGTGTTTCCAAGGGTTGCGTTCTGTTCCCGGCATTATTTCTAATGTAACCAACGTGAAGATTCACTTCAATAGAAACTTTGAATCAGTGCTTTCTAATTAACGTTGATGTTTGTAATTTTTTAAAACAATTCATTCAAAATTTATTAATTATTTTCTAACTCTTTCCCTACTGTCATGTTTACAAAACAGCACGTTTTGTTCATCTAATTTAACACTTTAACTGTCATATCTGGTGTTCAAGCCATTAGCCACTGCTATCGATCATCCAACCCTATAGCCACAGTAATCCTAGAAAATTGACTAAATTCTATCAATAAAAAAGAAATAACTATCTACCAAAAAAATAAATTCATATATGCAGGCAATTTGGTAAAATATGTATTTTTAAACACAATAAACAAACTGTCAAAACTTTTGTTTTGTTAATTCAATGACAAATTAACAACCTGTTGACCGAAAATCCCGACCAATTCAATAGGATTTGGGATACCATTATTGCCACTGTTACTTTGTCATATAACACAACGCACAGTCATTTATTTAATCTATTCATATTTTAATTAGACCACTCCTCTTGCAGACACCGAAAAGAACCACTTTATTTTTTTGAATAAATTAAATCCAAATCTATCTGAATTCGTCAACCTCAGTTGAAAAAAAATCCACCAATGCATTAAACAATCAATATTTTCAAAAAGAAAGTGCAAATCAATAAGTTTGGTCGAAAAAACATACTTCAAAGCATCCAAAGAGATTGGATGAAAAGTTTATGACATATCGATGTCTCATTTAAACAATTAAACTGCCATCGATAGATGTATCTTTTGCTTTTGAATTGAATTGTGAAAGTCTCTGAATGGTATTAAACCATCTTAAATGAAATTCTCAACAATCTAGTGAGTGATAGATACGTATTATCGAATGAAAGATACATGTATCTTTTATAAGATGCTGGCGTTACAAATCGAATAGACTGCTGCACACAATGGTATCTCATTAATGCATCAATTGTAAGCCAAGTGTATCGAAGCAGGAAGCATCTGGAGTAGCGTGATCCAATTAATATATTTTGGAAGTCTTCAATAGAAAGACACAATATTCCAAACATGAAAAACTGGAATCCGTCTAGTATTATGTACAGAAAAAAACGCTCCTAATGACTCAGCATGCAATTCCCTGACAAATGGCCACGCGATAAAAATATGACTTCATCATTACAAGCCTAGCATGGTCTCCCTCGAACAGCGCGAGATGGAGTTGGTTTTTGTTACAAGACACTGTGTAGTGTCGTGATGATGTCGCGCCCTGGATAAGAAGGACTCATTAATTATCAATCACTTTTCTTCTTGGTCCAAGTGAAGGCGCCTTTTGCATTCGATAAGAGCATGCATATGAATGTATATATAAATTGCTGGACGAATTGGGAAAAGATTTCCTTCCTGGTTTTTTGATGCTGCTGGACCTCACTGATGGCATCTTCTCTTCCATGACATATTCCAAGGGAGATGATTTATTAGGTCCACCAGCACATAAGCAGTTTATGACAAATTTGTTTTTGCGTGTGACTTGAAACAGTGTCTAATGTGCGGGAACGCATAAATGGGATCACAAATCTCTCGATCGGAAGATTATTATTTCATCCACGAAGTTACTACTACCGGCAGATTGAGTTAATTATTGGTGGCACTTTTGGAATGGTTCTGGCTTAAAATACTTATATTACCTTTGGTTAGAATATAAAATGCCATTATAGGCGGATCGGTTTAAGTGCGAGCACAATGTTCAACCATGCCAAATTGCATGATGTTTGCGTCAAAAAGATGCAACAGGCTTGTTATCCAGGTTTCTTTTGAGCTAATGGAGAGTGATGATGGTGCAAGGAGAAATTAATCTTTCGGAATGACAACAAGCTTTTTAAGGGATTTAGTAAGTGGTTTATCATCGGCCAGAGACGTTTTAATTTTAATTCTTTCAAGATAACAGAAATGTAGGATCTTGTTCCATTAAGATAGGTTCACATACTTCTAAAGTTGCTTCCCTAATGCAGACTTAACCAGTTTCAGGATATCTATAACGTAACTTAGATCATTTGACAAGTACCTACTCAGTAATCAAGGCATTTTCTGGTCAATAAGATACAACTACAATGCAATTTCAAAGCAAATGCAGATATTATTGATGGGTTTTCAAGTAACCAAGAAGTTCTATGCTAAAATCGTGCAAGTCTTCTTAAATAGGGAGCCTATTCGCCAACAAATACGTCACAGTTGCAGCCTCTATATATTGGTTTCCAATATTTATTATTCAACTCTAGATCCATCACGCACCAAAATCTTATTTGGTTAACTTGTTTGTTTATTTCCAATTCATTGCCCTCGAAATGTCTTCATTAATCATATGACAGCATCCCGAAAATTCCTACAGGAAACTCTTCCATTCATCATCTTAAGGTTTGTGTGTTCCATCTTTTCAAACAAAAAACCCCCATTCATGAAAGGGTTTGTATATAAATGGTGCAACAAAAAAAACACTGTTTCCATTATTGTTTACATTCCTTCAATCTGAAAAGCAGGGAAGAAACGGAAACATGGAGCTATATAGGAAACCCAAACAAAACAATGAAAGGAACATGCGTGTACAGTTGTATGTATAGTAATACCAAGCCCTATACTATTGCGTGACACTAATTTCAGAAGTCCATGGCTTCAACTGCATACATGAGTGACAACACCGTCCACAGAACACCTCATTTGGAGCCCTTGGAGCGTATAGCATGTTGCGGCTATTTAACTCCGACGCCCAGGTCCTATCGTAGACACTTCTAGTATAGGTATATGTAACCCCCCATTTAGGCCCTAAAGGTGGCCTCATGCGCACTTTAGTTATGCAAATATTGGAACAATTCCATTCCAAAGTAAACATTGAATTTTTTTTTTATATTTTTATTTATAGTCAGCCTACTTTCTATGGGTGAGGGTGGAGGAGTTTAAAGAGGAAGGCGAGCTGCACTCCAATAGCTGTTCAGAGTTTATTGCAATCACTTAATCTATGAGCAAGAGGGCGCAGATGGATGGAAGAACTAGGTCTGAATAGCGTCTATTCCAAAGCTCTAGTCTCTCTGTACGTAAGTTAGAGGCCCGGAGGCCAAGTGCAACCATTCAATTTGGTATTAACGCTATGTTGCATAGGCTCACACGCAATCTTGAAAGAAGTAGACAGCTCGCACAGTTCCTTTTCAATATTTGCTGAACGCTAGCCCGTGTTTGGCACCGCGTGTTATGGTGTAAGTGGCTTTGGGAGAACAACTCTGGGGTGAGATAAGAGTTCATTCACTTCAGTGTTTTTCAGGAGCAAGACATGTTCTATGTAATTGTGGCGACAATAATGCTGATTTCTTAGTTTTTGGCTTCTTGGGAATTTGCAATTTGATGTTTCCTACCGAAGAGTCTCAAAAAAGCCACAAAATCCACCTACGTCCAATGGTTGAACCCTGCAGAACTAATCATATTCTTCCTGTTGTAGTGGCAAGTTAGAGATGTATATCAATTGGGGAGTTTGCTTTTGGTTAAGGATGCAACACGCATCTGACTTGAAGGTGCTGTGGTGTAACATGCACGATGCACCACATGACCAGGTTTCGTGACAAAATGCAAAGCACTGTTAAATAGAGTCGGATTGGACAGGCGAGAATCCAGGAAGAAGGTATAGACTGCATGGCGATTAATTGAGTTCATCGTTTGATGTTGCACCATGACCGGTGAAATGATATTTTTGTTGTACCTTCATTTCGATGTCGATGTGCAACACGGCAACAGTGCAAGAAGAGAAGCAGATGATCTTGTTGCGTTTTAGGTTGTTGGTTTTTTTTTTTTAAAGAAGCTCTAGAGGATCAAGATAGAGGTGTTTGGTGTTAGTTAAGGGGTCATGGGATGATTGTGACTGTCTGTGAATGTGTCTAATGGTGCAAATGAACATGCAATCAAAATCGTCATGATGTTTGCATCAGAGTATCATACCATGTTAAACTGACTGAGTAGGATTTTTAATGAAAATTGGAAAAGTTTTTTTTTTTATAAACATTTACAATAAATATGACAACTTTAGAATTTTACCTAGAAAGTATAGGACCCTTAATGTATTTGCTTGCTTTTAATTTAGAACAGGGTGTCATTCAAATGACGGGTTGGATAAGAATTTCTAATTATTAAAAAAAGTTTTTTAAACAAAGTTAAAAAAAAAGAAGTTAACGTACTATAGAATTTTTCTACGGTTTCAAGAAGCGAGACTTCAAATGTTTACCCATTTATTTTCTCTTCTGGTCTTTTTTGAGATTTTTAATAAATTTTAAGATAGAATCGAGAAGTCCATATAGGTAATTCGAAGGGTATTGCCAATGGACAAAAACGTGTTTATGTGGCTTAGGAAATAGGCATTTAGTTCTGTGACTAAACCAATCACATGGCCATATAAAATGGTACAGGGGGAAGAGTATATTCAAGTTATAATCCAACTTCTATCAATTTCAGTTCAAACTTATTATAATTGACTTGAACAAATTTTAAGTGAATTTTTTTAAAGTAAAATTAAAATTCATGAAGCTTGGCTCTTTATGGAGACGATTTTATCAGTATTTTCATACAGAATTTAACGCCATGACTGATATTTTTAAGATTCGACATCTAATATGTTCTCTCTAATTCCTAATGAGGAAAGGGTTGAGGCACAGCTAAGGCAGTCATTCAGAAGCACATGGATCAGCCTGGTCTAAAACTAAATTGTCTTTCACGTGTTTTATGTCTTTCAAAGCTTGAAATAAAAAAAAATCCAAATTCCCATTATCGCAAATACCCAAAGTTCTTCGAAAGTGTTTCGTTAGAAATGTTTAGTTTCTTATTGCATTTCACTCATTTCAGCTTTCACTCTTTAAGAATGGCATAAACGGATTTCAAGAAAGGCTTTTGAAAAGGTTTCCACAGACTTACACTATTTAAATATTCTTTCTCTGCTTTCGACCCATATTAGTGAAATGATTTTTTTCTTATCTGAAAAACTAAAGCATCCACTTCCTAGCTTTTTCTGGTGTCCCTCAAGGCAGCCACTAAGGTCCCCTTCTTTTCATTATTATTTTCAATGAAACTGAAATGGTCATTCAAAACTCTAGTATCTCACTGCAGACTGATGATGCTATAAATTCTATAAGATCAATTCCTCCAGCAATGACTCTTCGCCTGACTCTTCCAACAATGTCTCGACATTTTTTCTATCTTGTAATCCAAATACTATTTGGAACTTAACATTCCAAAGTGCCACTCAATTACATTTTCACGTGAACGTATTAAACCACCTTCCCGTCTCTATCTTCTCTACAGTTAAACCATATCTGCTTAACAGACAGTTCATGATCTTGACATTATATGCTCCTGAATTCTCCCACATATTTACGATATAATTCTAGAAACCAATTCAACTTGGCTTGATGACACGATGGTTCAAAGAATTCTGCGATCCGTAAACTCACTTTCTGTTAAATATATATGAGATTTCCCGCTTGAAAATACAATTGCCAAGTTTGGTTCTCTTTCACTTCTCGGACAATCTTACGTTCCTTTGAAGAAGAAATGTTGACTGATTGATTACCGAAATGGTAGTCCAAAATTTGACCACCAAACATTGAAGAGTCGTCTGTGCAGCGCTACATGGTCTACCTTAAGTTCGAAGAGAAATATCCGACATTATCTTCAGTTATCAAATCTTTACTGGTATCTTTCAGTACATTACCTTTCAAAAGCACTATGTTTCTCAACGCTAATCCTTGCAAAATACAAAATTTTCGACCCTTCTGTTTTCCTGTACGCGGTTTTCCCTATGGCTCCAATGAACCCATTTCCCGATTACTGCGGAATGTTAATACGAATATTAACTGTGTTGATCTTAATATTAGTAGTCCTTGTTCAAAACTTTTCTGACTCATGTACATGGTACTATAAACTTTTAACGATCTCGAAAAAAATTTGAAAAATAAGAAGACTCCAATTGACTTTGAAAATATCTTTCAACGCGGATCAATCATTGTTGGAGAGGTATTTCTTGCTTCAATGTATACCTATCATTTCAAAATGATCGAATACGACTGTCAACGCACCCATTAGATAAATCTCATGCCCCAAACATGAAATTACCGAAAAAGTCATCCACATTACCATTAAATTCCTCGTAACAGCATTACAAACCACCACCACATAGTTCCCAATAAAAAAAAAATACTCCAAGGAGAATTTCCCCCCAAAATGCATTTCCATTCTACCACAATCAAAACGAATTTTCGTCTAAGAAAATGGAACTCTTGAACAGAAAAATCCAGATACCATCCTGCTTCACCTATCTTCTCAATAAAAAAAAAATCTTAAAGAAAATCCAACGACAAACGTTTAAAAAAAGATTTCTTTCTTCGCCACTTCACTTGTCGGTCGTCGTCATCACTGTCATTTTGTATTGTACATACACTGTGCATCTATATACCTATCTATTAAATTCAATTCATTGCACACATGAAGTCCCACATATCCCCAAAACCAAAGGAAGAAAGAATTGACGAGTCAACATCGCACGCTCCTCCAAAATGACATGCATTTTACTCTCTAGTTGACAGATTGATAAATCTCAAGAGTTCGTGTTTTTTTTCAAGATATCTTTTCAGATTCATTCAAACTCTCCAGAAAAGTTGGAACCAGCAGTATACAAAAAACGGTCTCGAACAATTATTTTTGAGATACTAGCATTCACCTGTGCATACAGAGAATATAAATGAATAAGTTACGATTATCGACTCTCTAACGGAGGATACTCTGCTAGATGTCATGTAATGTGTCGCGTTTTATTTGTATTTATCTGGCAGAAACAAAGATACCTTGAAGGCGAAAACTAGATCTCAAAGTTTTTGTTCTTCTTGATCTCGAGATTTCAAAGCCATCCGTTAAAAATTCCTATGCATTAACAATTGTTTTCTTGCCGCAGATACTTCATATGAAAATATATCTTATAAGACTGATGGATGAAGATGGTTGTCCCAAGTGCTCTGTCAATGTCACACGCGCCCATTGGGACAAAACACGAGCAAAGAAGTGGAAACGTGTTAGAATTCCTCATCACATAATTGCACTCGAGGGTGACCTTTTATTGTTTTGTGTCATCATTCAAATGACACTTCGAAACAAATTGTTTTTCGCTCCACAAAGAGTTGCGGTCCAATTGATGAACCATGCGGCATATCTCTATTGTTTTGTTTTGTTATTCATAACTTAATCTTTGGTCTCGATCGAAGTCACATTTACTTTACCACCGCTGTTGCCCCACCATTGTGACTTGCAACCACGCTATATAGCACAACGATGACCCATGATTATGATGATGATCAGGTCCAGCTTCGAAGAGTAGCAATGGATTCGTGCTACAGATCAATCCAGATGTTCACCGCTTTCGGAAAGATACAGAATAAGATACTTATAGTCTCTATGGTAACAAAGTCTTTTCTTACTAAAAAAAGATTCATATCATCATCAACTAGTCTTGGTTTTTCTTCTCTCAAGCTGTATGTGACATGCATAAGATACATCCACTATGTGGTTGGTTGGTGGCGGCGGCGGCAGCGTCAGCTACCTAGGAGTGTGCATAGTGTATCTAACGTGGTTAGCTTGCAGATGACGGTTTTATAAAGCTAGACTCTATAGAAGAGGGCATAGAAGATTCTTATCGCACAGACATTTGGATGTTTTGTTTATTGCTCTAGATACATGGCATAAGCGCAACTAAGCGTAATAAAACTAAATACATATCGCGCAAGGTTGCAACGAAGCGACGACCATCAAGACGGTCGAGAACGAGGAGTGGAGGAACAGCACAAAACTGAATAGGAAGATTTTTGGTCGTAAATAATAAACGTGAAGCCATTTGTTTGGCTCGATTCGGTTTCATCCTCCCGGATTTGTTGTTTGACAAAAGTACAAAGAACTCCTTGCCGAGGTTTATACGAAGGTTGTATAAACGTTTTTAGTAGTGAGGAGGTTTCCGAGGTGAAGGAGATGACAATCAGAGATACAAACAACTAACAAATACAACAAAATAAACAGACAGAACAACAACAGCAACAAACAAAAAAACATCTAGATACTCTTTTTCAAAGAACGAAACTGGATTAACCCGCTGCTGGTAATGTACCATTTGAAGCGAGTATCTAAAGGCTTTACCTTCTAAAATAATGTCACCGCATTTACACCAGATACTCTACAACATGGATCTACTCTTGCTCTATCTCTGCGGACAGATACAATTCCAGGAACATTATTTTGAATTTTCATTGTTCTATTGTGGTTATGGGGAGCTCCATTTAGTTCGGTTCAAATTTAAAGTATCTGTCGGATATTACGTGCCGAAAATTACTATCTATTTTGAATATTCCAGGCCAAAATAATGACACAAAGTCTTTCGTTTTTAGAATCACAAAAAGGGGTCTATACCTTGTACAAGTATCTCCGTGGTAATTGTTACAACACAGATTTGTCTCAGCGAATGGGCCATAAATCATGATGAGGCGGCTAGCTTTTGAGCTTTTTTTCTTGGGTTTCATGTGAAAAAAATGTTTCAGTTGTTGTTCTAGTTATTTTTGTATGAGTTTTTTTTATATTTTAAGATAGTATATGTATAAGAATTAGATGGTAGGAATATGTCACGAATGGTAAAAGGCTTTTGTCAGACTTAATGTAAAATATGGGCTTTACATGTTAACTTAACAAAGGGTTTTCTGAATGAAGCCTGATATATAGTGTCAAAGGGGAATTGTTTGGCGTTTGTTTTAAATTACGTATTAAATACGTATTTCTTTACCAGAAGAATGGCAAAAACAATGCCAATGAGGCATATGTGAATTCTTATTCCGAGGGATTATGGTACCTTTATTAAGAAACAACCCATTTTTAACACAATTAAGTTGTTCGTAGTTATTTGAAAAAATCTCATAAAACCAATCTGATGTCAAATGTCCTTACTGAATTTCCCTTTTGAAGTCAAAATAAATAAATAAATAAATAAATTTATTGGCGCGACAGTTCCTTAAGGAGCCAAGGCCTAGTGACTTATACTCTCAACCATTCCTGTGTGTGTGTTGTTAATCTGCAAGAATGGAAAGGACCTACAGTTTACCGCCGGTTCCGAACGGCTACATGAGATGCACTTTTTCGAGACAAATTTTACTCTTGGAGGTTTTGTCAGTTCCTATGAGCTGGATTCGAACCCACGCTCATTCGCTTAGCAGTCCGACACACTAACCACTAAGCCACGGGGCACTACTTTGAAGTCAAAATAAAGGTTATAAAAAAAAAAAAAAAAAAAAAAAAAAAAAAAAAAAAAATTGCCACTAAAAAAATATTATATATATCTATGTATATATATTATATATATAATAATAAGATACGAGCAAAAACGATCCAAAGTTATAAGCTAAAAGGATTTCTAATTTACTTATCACTCAAGCTTCTTCTAAATTGTACTTTTAAATCCAAAAGAACTATATTATTTACGATGCACAGGAATCCAGAAGAAATCGAACTGCAAATGAAAATAGAACATGACATTATGACATTATATTTGGGTTAGGCGGCTGAGCCAAAAAATTTTTCTTTAGCAATCTTAAAGTGAAAATAATGAAGGTATTTGCAATGGAAAACATGACTGTTACCCACATTTAACGCATGCTTTTTAATAAAATAATTTAAAGATTGGCTTAGGAACTATTAGAGGAAAAATCTCCTTTTAATCGAAAATAATTGGTAAAGGAAAAGATTTATGAATGTTGACCCAATTAATTTTTTACTTGCTTACTAACATTTTCACTGATTTCAACCAAATGATATATTTAGAACTTTCTGAAAGCAGTTTTATATAAGCACCAGACCGGCATCTTAATCTTGTGTTGAGCCTAAAATGTTCAGAAACATTGAGCACCTTTGTCTTTAAAGGTTTTAACTTTTAAGGTATAAATATGAACTTTTTGGTTAGTCGCGGGGTTGGGTTCGATATCCCGCTTTTTATAATCCCGTTTCCTAAGATCCCGCTTGTTAAAATACCGGTTTTTTTAAAATCTCGCTTTTTAAAATCCCGTCTCTTATGATCCCGTTTTTTATAGTCCCGTTTCTTATTATCTCGCTTTTGCAATCAAAACTAGTTGTTTTATTTAAAAAAAAAATCGCGCAATTTTTTAAAATAAATGAATTAGTTTTAATTGCAAAAGCGGGATTTTAAGAAAATTTAAATAAATTACATTACATTACATGACATTATGTCTGCTTCAAATAATGTTCATGGACATTGTGACCACTCAGGAAATAGTCATAAAGTCCATGGACATTTTGGACTTCAAGTCTAATTTAATTTATGGACATTATGTCCATATTGAGCTTAGCTGACAAATTAAAAGAAATCATACAGTGTATCTTGAATTTGTAATAATGTGGATCAGAATTTCGGCGTTATTACCGAATCAGTGTGCCAAGAAATTTCTTGAGATTTTATCTCCCAATCAGTATGCTGCCCCCTACCACCTTCATGCTTGGACTCACTATAGGATTTGGAGTAGGTGCGAGATTGGGTTTATGCAAAAGTTCTTTAAATCAAGAAGAAACGTTACCCATACCCAACCTTGCACATTCTCCAAATCCTATAGTGAGCCCAAGCATGAAGGTTGCAGGGGGCAGCATGCCCCCATACCTTCTTCATACTAACATTAACAAGGTGGGATATAGGTCCCAAATCGTAAGACTGGGACTTACTTACGGACAATTCTGTCTCTCTGTTTGTCTGTCTATCCGTATCGATTTCTTATAGCCTAAACGGTTGGGCCGATTTGCTTCAAACTTGGTAGTATTTTTAGAGTATCCTACCTCCCACTGTTTTTCGATTTGGCATTCTATCTCCAAAACTAACAGTACCATCTATATAACTTTTAATGAAAAAATTATTTTTCCTCCAACGATTTTGATAAACATTTCTGAATGATGTTTTCTATGTAAAATCTATCTTTTAGTTGGAATGGATTTTTCTGGAAAAGTCTTATAACGATACCTCCGCTTTTTTAAATCAGACTTTCTCCTTAACTATTCGATAAATTTTGATAAAATTTTCAAAATGGGTAGTGTGTTATGATTCAAATAACATTGCCTATTAAAATTTAAAAAAATCAATTTTTTTGAATTTTTAATAATTTAAAAAAAAAACTTTTTTGTATTTTGAATATTTTGAAAATGAATTGATAGATTTTTTTTTATTTTTTTCCTAGTATACACTATAGATTTCTTCATATTGGCATACTCAAAGAAATTTTAAAATATGTTTAAGTATTTTATGAAATGAAAATTTCATAAAATTGAAAACAGCAAAGGAAATCAGATGGCTTATAACATTTTTTTCCAAGAAACGTTATGAATAATTTCTTGCCGGCTTAATCCTATATACTTCTGAGTATGTCTCTTTGTCATGACGCAATTTTATTTCATCGAGCTTCAAATCACAACGATTCTAAAGAAGTTGCACGTCAAAAAAACATTAAAATTAAATCTTTTTTCAAAAACACCCCAGCACTTAAAAAGAATTAGCACATAGGAGCAAGTGAATGCTACCCAGTTGTGCCTTTATTTTCTTTTAAAGTCGAACTTCTCTGACCTGTATTCTATCTTAGCCGTATTACGGCTTCTTTTTAAGCTATAAATATTCAACTTTATCCAACTACATACTACCAACATCATTCTCGATATCTGGAAAAACTTTGAAAACAACATTTTTACCCAAATCAGTTAGCAGATTAGGATTTCTGTATTTCTTTCATTGAAAGAACTGGAAAAAATCTTTCTATGGAACATGAAGGAATCATGAAATTAATAAATTCAATGCTGCATACGAGACTTGTAAAACTCACATGAGAATGGAAAAATTACACCCTTACCTTAAACAACTATTTTGTTATGCCGTGTTTACGTAACCCAAATCTCGTCTATAATAACCACGTTTCTGCATTAAAAGTCTATGAAATAAGCAAATCTAACTTCTGCACATACGAGTAATTAAAATCTTTTGTTTATTTTTTCTTCCCCCACTAATCCCAATCAAAATTCAATCACAACACGACAGAAAATCCTTTTTCTCATGAAAACCAAAAAAAAAAAAAAAAAATGTCTCCACAACAACTACTTTGCAAGGATTATCGCATCGCACATAGTTAATATGAAGTAACCGCCCCCCATACCTGCCTATTGCGCCAGGAAGTCAAATAGCTACAAGAAAACCAGCTAAAAGCTACTTAGTCAACACGCAAGCAAAACGTTGCTCCCTAAAGTCAACAACAACAACAAAAACTTATGCAAGTTAGAAGCAACACAAAAAAATTTCCATTTACAAAACTGAAATAAAAAAATTATTTCAGCTTTAAACGGAATCCCTGTAAAAAGGCCATAAAAATCCCCTTAAGAGAACCTCGACTTGTTAATGGCTGTTAACACGTCATTTGGCAATACACCTGTATGCCAGAGCCTGTGTAATAGATTACCAACTATTAGGTGCCCGAACCCGAATCCGATTCAAAACCCCAAGCACCATCAGTGCATATGTCGAAAGGAAGTCTCTCAAAATTGCCGGTATAGTGGGTGCAATAATATGTACACACCAGCGGCCCTGGGTCGGGAATTTGCGGTACACATGCAAATCTTTCACATTCATGAGAACTACTTTTTCGATGAAAGATTGTGATTGTATCCCTGAAAGTGACCAAAGTGGGAACCAACAAAAAAAAAAAGAAGAAATCTAACCATTTGGCGACAAAGTATATGCCAAGCCATCATTTTGTTCTTTTCCACCTAAATGGGCAACTTAACCGAGCGAAATATCCAGTTGCAGTCTATTAAACTGATTTAGTTTGCACCAGAAGGTACGCCTGGACTCATCTCTCTACTTGAGCTTAAGGAGACTCCTAAGTTTCCATGGTTCCCAACATAAAAATGTGTGTGCCGTGTTTGGTCACCATATGAGGTTAGCCAAAAATGGCAACCTATTCTTGGTCTTGTTAGGGGACGTTTATAGGGCTCCTCTGTGGGATGATGATGGCGATGATCTGCATCCTAACTTAGGTTCATTGTGTGCCATTCTTGCCCCATCATTGGGAATCAGTGATATGTGAAATTGTGGGAATTTCGTTAACTATCATGTATCTGCATGATGCGTGTAGGTCTTCTTCGGCATTATACGGTCTTTTGTTGTGCTTAGCCTTAAGTGTTAGAGGAACAAACACCAATATAAGCTAAAAGCAGCGTTGATTAGAGATGATGTGGACTAAAAGTGTTTGAAAGTGCGGAAGTTCGTGTGAACTAGAAAATTACTTTGTGTTTGTCCTGGATAAGTCTAATATGAATTATGATAAGGACCATCGACCATGTACATATATAGGAGGATGCGGTTCATTGTTTTCATAAAACTTTTATGGCCTACAAAAGCATTGAAATGAAATTTAATCCAATTCCAAGTTTCCTATAGAATGCATCTGGTATGAGGAAGATATTGGGTGAAAGTGATTGTTAAAAACAAGCAAAAGGCTTTCACTGACAGGGCTTTGGAAGAAAGTTTTTTGTTTACTTTCTGGAAGATGCATCAAACTTTGGTTTTAATAGTTGGCCTATTTTCAGCTAAAATATTTATACAGAAATCCAATTTGGGTGAGTTGCTGCAAGGAATATGTTTGAAAAGTAACTCCTCCCGTGACGGGGTAATGTTCCTAAGAAATGTTCATTTAAAGAGAAATAACATTGTCATAGATTTCACGTTTTAGCAGTTTCGTTTATAAGCTATGGAGGAAGGCCTTTTAACATTTTTTTACAGAGGTTTAAAATTAAGTCTCTCTTATTCTCCTATGGTTGTCTGTAAAATCAGTTTACGGACAATAATTTAACGTGATAACGTAACATTAACTCACATCATATACAATTCCACTTTTCATTTCCAAAAAAAAATCCCGTACTAAATCTACTACAAAGTATTAAATCTAGTACCAAATAAAGTACCAACAAAATACAATAGTACTAAAGGCAAGTACTAAGTACCAAACATCTAGTACCAAAAATACTATTGTATCAACAACCTAGTACCAATCGGCAACAGTTTTATATATAACTAACATGTTTTAATGTGAAATGCGGGACCAAACATTCGCAGGAACAATCCCTGAGAAAAACTATATTTACTCCGTAATTTCATTAAAATTCGTTGGTCGGTTTAGGAGAACATACTCGACATACACAATTATATACATATGATGTTCTCCTGGTAATCAGAAAACGTTTGCGATCGAATTTGGTTGAAAAAAACCAATCGCGGTTACCGTAATGCATTATTTTTGTTGTCAGCATGAGTCATGTTATTTCGTATGTGTAGCGTGACATCTTTCCTAAAGGGAAAAAAATAATTCCAATCCAGCGAATATACTGAAAATTCTTCCAAAAATCATTAATCATTAATCATTCTCAATAAATTTCTGTCAAAATGGGTGGAGGACGAAGATATATATCCAGACACATAGTTCGTCTTTAAGGCGGAATGCATGTCGCGCCTAAGGAAGTTTCCACTGTCCAATGGAACAATGCTAAAATCAAGGTCATTCTTAAGATATGCTTGATTCTTTCTTTCTTCAAGATCTTCAACAGAGAGTGGTGAACTCGGCGGTTCTTTTAAGTATTTAGAGTAACGATTTTCTTTGGAGCCTACCTCACGCAGTTGCGTATGCCGAACAGTGAGGTTAATGTTCCATATGATTCAACCTTGCACCATCTCTTAAAGAAGAGATTCGGGTGTTTGAGGGGCAGTGTTTTCATATTTGCCTTAGACTTTACAGAACACTAGAGTCGCAGTGCAAACACTTTTATCCCAACGAGTTCCTGTACAACGGGGCAAATATAAACAAAGTAAAAAGGATAGAAAACTCTCTAAGTAAACAGATTCGTGGTCAAATACAAGTGTGATTATCTCGGATAATAAAGAAATCTTCGGGGCTTTCCAACCCCAAGATGAACATTTTGAGAGCACGCCGACGAACGATTTCATCCCGCCCGTGGTTTTCCAATACAGTCAAAAGCTAATACAGGACCAATGCCGCCGATCAACCACCTGCCCTGTAAGACAGTTGACAGATATTTCCTTCAGATTTTGGCTACTCCCGGACAGGAAATATACACATTCATAGGCCTAATGCTTAATGGAGTATAGAATCGGCAATGACAACTTTTACGGGAGCTATCATAACCGTGAAATAACCCTAGCTCGTTCGCAAGTATAGAGACACAAGCTGCATTCGTTACAACTGTTTGTCCGTTTTCTGCGTTGACAGATTCTGGAAGATATGTTTCTTTCATAATATGCGCTGCAGAAGGACACAGACTTAATCACAGATCGTAGCATAGAAAAACTCAGATTCAACTTTAATTGAAGCGCTACTTACTATTTAGCACTTTCAGGTTGAATTTTTTTAAAAAACCTGCTCGAAGCTTTGATATACCACGAAAGCTTGGTCAGAAACAATCTATCTACCCAATTATCTTGTTATAGTGTCCTTAGGATCAATATCATTGCATTTTAAAAAGACTCTACTTAGCAGTTTATCTTCAAAAGACCTTTACCAAACACTGCTTTATTCCGATCACTCAAAACCAATTAACAAACAGTTTTCACTTCCGCTTTGCCTTTATATATAAAATTCTCCCCCCCCCCCCCCCCCCCCAAATTTAAAGCATTTCACATTCATATTAACAGATTTCCTCAAATGGATTTATAAATAGAGTTGCATCATTCAATTTATTCGTTTCTTGGTGGCCTTAGACTATTTTTTCGGAATAACTTAGTCCAAAGAAGAAAAAAAGCGAACCCAACACACGTCCACTTAAGATGTACCATGCTCCATCGCCCTCAATTTTTTCCCCTTTTGCCATACAACATACCAAACATCTCGTAAATCAGTAAGCAATTAATTTAGTCGATGCGCTTGATTTCCATAGAAAAATAGGACCAGACTTTGGAAAAAAAACGTTCAACAGCATTTGCCGGCAAATTAAGAACACCTTTAGGCACTTGAAACGTGCACATGCATACAACATGCATCCCATCAGTGCAGCCCTTAGGGCAGCAATATAAGGGATATTGCATTTCTTAAGTGTCCATGTCGGAAGTGCACTATTGATGTCGCTCACTGTAACGCCCATACGCACATTATCTGAATTTTTATTTCAAAGTCTTATAGGTAGATATGTCCTGGTCCTGGAAACAACCGAAATGCGTGAGTTAAAACTCAAAATTACATTATGGACTCAGCGTCTAGAATTCTAATTACAGTTCCGGGTTGAAAGACTTTAGAGCGGTCCACAAGTAGTAAGTGCTCGTTTGCATATGCTTCCTGGCTTTTGATGCTGCCGTGCCGCCGCCGCCTCTAGAATACATCACCCGCTTCGCAGGATATTTGACACCGGAATTGAGAATGCGTGTAATATGGAAAGGACTCTCAATGTCCTTTTTCGATTGATGTTTGCTTGTTTAACTTGTGTTTTATTGTTGTTTTCATTGGTTTTTATAGTATATTGAGGCTTGCGGTGTTTACAAACCGGAAAGGTTAAATTGAGAAGCAAATAGAAAACCTAGAATATGGTCTTTTTATTCAAACACACTTCGAAACAGGTGAGGCATTCTGAATGGTTTATCAATTTGCGAGGGTAGAGTACGGCGGCATGTGGCTTGGAGCGTTTGGAAGAGAACCAGAAATCGATTTTTGTTTCTCATTTCGCCGATAACCAGAGGAAGTTAGATCGATTGAAAAATTTAAATTCATCCACAAAAATTCTGATAATACCCAGTACTAAACGGAGTATCCAATAGATACATACAGTTTATTCAAAGCCCAGTTATCTATCTAGTTTCTGAAATATCTGGTGCGAATTTGAAAAGTCATTGTTTGCTATTTGCTACCAAAAGAACCTATTTTTTTCCTTCGAACTCAGTCAATCAACGATTTATGGATGTCATAAAATACCTTTTTGCTTAGAAGATGTATCTTTATCCAAACCAAATGTGTTGCTAGCATATATTTTACCTAACCAAATGAATAACGGCAATAAAAATAAAACTGCTACCTTACAAAATGTCGATATAACCAAAGATATGTATGTGTGCTCATATTGGATACCTGAAAACATATTTCAAAAACAATTTAGAGGCATACCACGCAAACGACACAATATCCCTTTTATATGCATCATACAGGATCAAGGATCAATTGCTCTCGTGTGCGTCCATAAAAACAAACATTCAGCCCACCAAATAGTAATCTACAACTCATCCGCCCTGACAAAATGGCAATAGCAGAAGCAATACTTCCGAACAGAGTATAGTAATAAAACCATTTCAGTTATTCAAAAACGACGAAAAACAACACTTTTTTGAATGACCTTTGCCATATCGCGTTTTCTCATCATGTCATATGGCTTTAGTCGTGTCTTCATCGTTGTCGCGTTGAACCAAATTAAAATTAGAACATTCTTCTGGGAGCATTTAAAGAACATACTTTTTTAAGAGTTTTTCGTGAGTGCAGCATGTAGATACTTATACATACATTAGGTATCTCAAAAATTCAAGTTAAGTTCCAGCTCGTAAAAATATGTCAAAAACACAATTTTTTGTTTGTTTTTTATTACTCTCTTGTTGGACTTAACAACATGCCAGTGTCTCGTCGTGTGAATAATTCGGTGGCTGCTTTAGGATTATTCTGCGAATAAAGGTATAAGCAAGGGTTTTATGAGTCCTAAAGGTGTAGAGGTACGGTCCTTTTTTCATCTTCGGGAAACCAAAGCATTGCAGACAGTATCTCTTTTTCTCGGCTTTTCTCACTGTGTAATATTTTTTCACGATTGATAAAATGAAAAGAAAAAATAAAGTCATAAAACAGTGGGAAACCATGTCCTGTTCAAAAACGCCTGGTATCTTCTTCTCTGTGTCCTTTTTTTCTAAAGAGCTAAAGAGTCTATTCACCGACTTTTTATAGCTACTGTTTGTAGCAATGCAGTACCTTGTATCTTTTGGCCTTTTTTGACCTACCGCTATCATCATTTTCTAGGATAAGATTGTTTATAATATTTGCCCATCGAATTCTTCTCAATTTGATTTAATGAGATCCCGCCTAGCCCAAAACCACTTATGGCGGCACAAGATTTCTTCATTCGAGATGTGTCTTCATTTAGATATTTGTTTACATCTCGATCTGGTCGGTCGAGACGGTTGGCAAATATTGAGGAAAAATTTCAATTTTATTTTTAACAACAATATTCTCTTTCGAAAATGTTTGGCTTTCTTAATTGAAATGCAACGAACTGTGGCGCCTTTTGTATATGGAAATTGGAAGTGAAATTTGAGACAGCATCGTAAAATGCAGACACATAAGTTTAAAAACCGAAAGAAAAAACTGTCAAAATCTGTGTAGACAACTGACTAAACCTGAATTGCAATAACTTAATTAAGCAGAAAGTGTGTGAAAAGGCACAAAAACCCAAAGTTGAAATATCTTTTGCAAGTAAGTGTATCTTAGCCTCCCTAAATTGCCGCACGATCGAATTCCATGCGAGACAACAAAAAACAACAACACCAGATCGTTTGATCGCAAAGTTGAAAAACCACAAAAGCGACCACAAATTACCGCAGATATTCACTGAAGACAAAAAGATACCGAGAGAGATCGGTGAAAATACAACAATTATGTAGATTGAAATTTTAAATTTGCGTCATTGGTGTATCTAGCGCCATCTATCGGTGCTTGATTTGTGATCTTTTAGCTGATACAGCAAGATCCCTACACACTCACACTACTAAATAGCGAGAGAGAGGAAAACATACTTGTGATTGTAGTGATAAGAAATCTCAGAGAATTGTTCAATGGCGCCCGATATGAGACAGAAAATTAGCGATCACCCAAGATCGAAAGAGACTCAGATGAGAAATTCTCTTCTCTGAGAGTGTGTGGGTCAGAGAGAATTTTCATGAAAGTGTGGGTGATTTTTCCCCTCCACGACAAGTGTGTTAGAGTTTTTATTTTTTGTCGTTCATCTCACATAATATTCCATTTTCCATCGACTTGTTGTCTACCTGCTGTTTTTGTTCAACGGGTTTATGAATTATGAAAAAATAAACGCACAACTTCCATAAGAAATATTAAAAAAGATACAATTTTTTTCTTATAGTATGTAGAACAAGAATAAGAAAAGATACTTTTTGGTCGGCGTGCGGGCTTTTTAAGATAGAAATTTGTTATGCTCCATAGTTATTGAGTGGAGTTGTATCTACCTATGTGTTTTGTTTCTTGGGGACAAGACGACGAACAAAATAATGATGATCGGGCCATGGGCATAGGAAGAAGATCCATCTCTCTGGTGGACTCTGGGACATTGAATTGAATTAACTATGACGACGGAAGACAGAACATTGTGACGACAAAGTTCTTCTTTACTACACAAAAACGACAAGAAACGATGATATGTGGTGTTCAATGATCTCTTACAAGACTGCTAGAAAGAGACAGAGCGTGAAGCTGCAGATATAAAGATAGTCTGGGAATTAAATGGATTCTTAGATTTGTATGCTAGTTTTTTTTTAGAGTTTGTTTTGTTGGAAGTCGACTTATTAAATTTGTTTTTTTCTCTATTTTTGGTCCAATTGGGAGTGGTGTTTGGTTATTTTTGTTGTTGTTAAAATAATTTATTTTTTTCTTCGAAGAACTTATAGCATCGCTTTGATCTTTTTCATAGATTAAACTGTTCTAATGGACTCTTTAGAGAGGAGTGTTTTGCTTGGGGACTTTGGGCATTGGGTTTTTGGTTGTGATTTGCTAGGAAGTGTGAATTAATAATGAAAAACAGGAAATTTTAATACAAAGAAGTGGTTGGAAAGTGTTTTTTATCAATGGCAGTTTTTTGAACAATATCAAGGTATAGGAGTTTTTATGCACGACTTTTATTTTTATTGTTAGGGTTTTATGAATCACTCGGTTGAAGCTTTGATTTTTTTTTATAAATATGTAGCTATGGGAAGATCTTTGTTTAAAGAAATTTTGAACTTAGCTTGAAAAGCCAACGCAACCTAGTTATACATTTTAAGCCATTTTGAGGCATTAATAAATCTAAGCAGGCTTGTTGCAAATAGAAACCTCTTTTTTGTCCTGGAAGGAGTGACTTTCTATCAAATTGTTTCTCAAGTGGTATAGTATGTATGTTGTGTCCTCATGCACACCTTTGTCGCCATATCCTCTTAGGAAGTTTTCTGTATGGTGAGGTTAAATTTCTTTGTGTGGTATATCCTGGATGTGGCAAAGTTGTCAAACGAGCTCCATCTTTCGTTAGCTGTAGAAAGTACTTAATTCCCAATCATCGTTTTAATTGTACAAGTATATTTCTCGTTGTATCTGTTTACCTGGGCTATAGAGATGATCCTTTCGTGTGCGCTCATCAGATTTTCGCTTTTTAACTCAGGGCTGTTGCCAGAAACCCAACAGAGTCTTATATTAAGCTGGGCGACAAGAACCCTTAATATGAGTTATAAGCTTCGATTTTATATCAATGGCAGAGATTTCTCTTATCGTTTCTTGATTGACAGTAAAAAGGTGATATCAGCGTAAGGTACCACCTTCATGCAACCTGTTAAGCAACTGCCATCAGATTTGATTACACTGATGTAATCGGCCAGCCCGATTTATTCGGTTAATTTCTGGTGTTTTTAAGTAGACTAGAAACCCGCACCTTAACCTATTTCCGTTTAAGGACCATATGTAAGGATTTATAGAGCTAGCTATTTCGGTATTTAATGTTTGGTTATCAATCCAGCCTTCTCTGTAAGTTAAAGAAGTGGTTGGTTCCTAAATAAGCACTTCTTTCCTCCTTCAATATATTCAATGCTGACTAAGCTATGGAGTGCTGTTTCCATACAATCTACTTGCAGGTAATATCTCTTAACAAGGTTGATGCCTTTTAAAAAAAATTTAGCCACTGGCCTACATTAGGCAATATTTACTTATCAAATATTTTAATTGCTTTTATTTATTAGATTGTGTCCATTTATTATCTTAATTTTTGTGTTTTCTTATTTAATATCATGCATTTGTCAAGTACCTACCAACCTTTGTTTTCATTGTTTTCATTCAATAGATACGTATTTTAATCTTTAATCTAATATGCAATACACAAAAGTTAACTGCATACTATTTTGCATAAATTGTCCATTAAAATTGATTAGTTAAGTATATTAATCGTGCTGACAGTTGTTGTTATGAATAATTATATTTGTCCATTGACTCCATAACTAATCACACAAAACAGTAAGTATAGATAGGCAGATACATATGTATCTATAAGTTAAAGTAGATATCGAATTAATTATATTAAACGCCTACGGCATACACAATTATATGCACACAATTATCCATTTATATTTAATGAAATGGCGCTACAACAGTGTGTCAATATCTGGCCAATAATGTAGGTTAAACGTGTCAAATATCTTTTATATTCACATCAACACATTAATTTTCTATTTTAATTGCAAAGAAATTCAATACTTTAGAGAAGGATTCCATGACCGAGGTTAAGTTCAAAAGCCGCCAAGTGCAAGAGTTTCATTTTAAACATATCAACGATAATGTTCGAGATTACTTAGCATATGAAGGTCAATTGCACTCAATATAAAATGTATCTGTCAGTTAACAAAATATATTTTAAATGTTTTTGAAAGAATTAATAAACTAATAAAAATAATAAAGAGTATCTCAATCATAAAATCAGCATAATTTCTTCTATTTTTGCCCGCAAATTAGTTCACTTATCCATCAATTCATACTAAAAGCCCTTCTTTATCCGCAAACTGCATTAAAAAAAGTATTTCAAAACTCTCGTTCGATTGCACTACTCTTTACAGCGCCCCCTTCTATCAAAACAAAACAACTTGTACTATAATTTGCAATATAATTTTGCACAAGAATAACACAGGCAAAACAAAACTCAAATAAAACAAAACACACACCTCAAACAATGGGGCAAGAGGAAAGTAAAAAAAAAACGAAAAAAGGGAAATGGGCAAGAATGAAGGAAAAATTGTCAAGTGTGTAGAAAACGGAGAAAATAATTTAAAATAAAACAACAAAAGTCACAAGAAACTATATCAATGTATAGAGAACAGAATTCCTTGTATTTGTATGTCAGATAACTTTTTTTTGTATACTACAAGAATATTGTATCTATTGCTTGTATCTTTTAGTATTCCATTCCATAAGACAAACATATAAAAAGAAAGAAACTGAAGCCCCCTTACCCAATACTCTCCTATTCAACGATTGTGATACCAGCCAAATGCATCTGTTGCACAGTAAGGTGGATTCCGATTCAGACTTGGGGGTGGGTGGGAGGCACACATGAGAAACAACAAAGTCTTCTTACTGCTGTGCTAACTCTCTTCAACTTACAAATACATGCGGTTTTTAGAGAATATAATGCAACACCATGTGTGTGACAAAAGCCTCATGCCTCTGCCCTAGCCTTTAATGCACAATTGTCATGCAAAAAGTGACACAACACAAATACTATCGCACAGCAACAGAGTGCAGAAGAAAGAGACTATAGTGTGTTGTTAATAAACAAAAGGGTAATTTGCTTTTGGAGGGGTAAATCCTTGCAACTCACTCCATTACATCTTTCCATGCAAATGCACTACTGCCAGAGTCCCAACACAAATGCACAATTTTGTAATTTTCAATGTTTTGCCTGTTGGACAATTTGACAATCGAATTTATGAGTTCGCTGAAGAAGAGGACTCTCACCGACCGGAGACCCTTTAATGTGAGTGTGTTCCTCGGACTCTTACTGGCTTCCCCTTGCCATACCTCATCAACAAAACCAGGCAAATAGCATAAACTGGAAACTATATTATACTTGGCTTGGACATAGCCACACAGAAACAGATTGAAATTTGCTTTTGCATGTGTATATATTGTATCTGTGAGATACACTCTACTTGAACGAAAATTTTAAGTGACGAAGTCGATGGTTTTGAGAGCAGCAAACCGAATAATCAGTTTGAGTTTGATCGTTGAGCGGTTACCATGCGTTTGTAGAGTAAAGAAGCGTATAATTATAATTTTTATTTTACTAATACCGCCGCGCAACTTGCAACTTACAAAAATAAAATCGTAGTTTAAAAATTGTGTTTGACTAGAAAAAAATAAAATAAAAAGCAAAATTTTAAAAAAGAAGTAACGTCGGAAACAGGGTTAAATGCCCGAGAAGAAGAAAGTGTTCGAAATAATGTCATTGATTGACAAAATTCCATAATTTTGAAAAATCCCAAAAAATATCCAGAAAGCGATAAAAGTGTCGAAATCCTAAATTGAAATATTTATCCAAATTCATTTTATTTTTATATTTTTATTTTTTGCAAAAAAAAAACGAAAAAATGTCAAAATTCATATTCTTGTGCCTCACACTGTTGGCAGGTGCGTCTGCGCAATGTTCGTGGGAATTCGTACGCACAACAATGGATATCAAGTGCAACTTACGAATTATCGACGCGACCCCACACGGATTAGATCTACAAGTGGCCGAAACGGCCAACAATTTGGATATACAGTGCGCCGATGATTTGTTGTACGCGAGTGAGCTTCCGATAAATGCATTCGTTAGATTGCAAAAGCTATCCGAACTACGCCTGGATTCGTGTAAATTGCAACGTTTGCAACAAAATGCCTTCGAAGGCTTAGTTTCGCTAAAAAAATTGACGGTGCGCACGCGCAATTCGATTTGGGGGCCAAGTAAAAGTCTAGACATTCTGACAAATACATTTGCCGGTCTGCGAGATCTGCAGACATTGGAATTGAATGAGAACAATATTAGACAATTGCCGGAGGGTGTGTGGTGTCCGTTGCATAGCTTGAAGGTACTTAATTTGACCGCGAATCGTATCCGTTCGGCAGATAGTTTGGGGTTTTCGGAGAAATTGTGTTCGATCGGTGAAATGCAGGGTTCGGGATCGGAATTGCAAGTCATTGATGCGAGTTCCAATGAAATTCGTTCGTTGCCGGAAAATTGGGGAGCTTCGCGTTTGCGTCGTTTGCAACAACTTAAACTGCAGCATAACAATATCACAAGTATAGCTGCGGATGCATTTAGTGGACTGACCAGTCTTCGGACTTTGAATTTGAGCTATAATCACCTCGAAACTATTCCAATTGATACATTTGCCAACAATAAGGAGCTACGGGAGATCCATTTGCAGTTCAATGAGCTGTATGATCTGCCAAAAGGTATCTTTCATCGTTTGGAACAGTTGCTTGTGTTGGATCTTTCTGGCAATCAACTGACCAGTCATCATGTCGATAATACCACCTTTGCCGGTTTGATCCGATTGATCGTGCTAAATTTAGCCAACAATGCTTTGACCAGAATCGGCTCCAAGACATTCAAAGAGCTGTATTTCCTTCAGATTCTTGATATGCGCAATAACTCTATTGGACACATCGAAGATGGTGCATTTTTGCCATTGTACAACCTTCATACTTTGAATCTGGCTGAAAACCGGCTGCACACATTAGATAATCACATTTTCAATGGTCTTTATGTCTTGACCAAACTGACCCTTAACAACAATCTAATTAGTATTATTGAAGGTCAAGCTTTTCGTAATTGTTCCGACTTGAAGGAGCTCGATCTTAGTTCCAATCAATTGGCTGAAGTTCCTGAAGCTATACAGGACTTAACGGTGCTTAAGACTCTGGATTTGGGTGAAAATCAAATCTCTGACTTCAAGAATGGCACATTTCGCAATTTGAATCAACTGACTGGCCTGCGATTGATCGACAATAGGATTGGAAACATAACTAGAGATATGTTCGCTGAATTGCCAAGACTAAGCGTGTTGAATTTGGCCAAAAACCGCATCCAGGCAATTGAAAGAGGAGCTCTGGACAAAAATACTGAAATCGAGGCCATTCGTCTTGATCGGAATTTTCTCACTGACATCAATGGAATTTTTGCGACTTTGGCTTCACTTCTGTGGCTGAATCTCTCCGAGAACCACTTGGTCTGGTTTGATTATGCTTTTATTCCGAAAAATTTGAAATGGCTTGACATTCATGGCAACTATATCGAAGCTTTGGGAAACTATTATAAACTGCAAGAGGAAATTTGTGTGACTACTTTGGATGCCAGTCATAATCGCATCACAGAAATCGGTCCGATGGCAGTTCCAAATTCCATTGAATTACTCTTCATTAACAACAACATCATCAGCTCCATTCAGCCGAACACATTTGTGGATAAAACAAAACTGGCCAGAGTTGATCTTTACGCAAATGTCCTGTCAAAGATCCCATTAAATTCACTTCGAGTGGCTCCAGTGTCTAGTGACAAGGCAGTTCCAGAATTCTATTTGGGTGGAAATCCTTTTGAATGTGATTGTTCCATGGAATGGTTGCAAAGGATCAACAACCTCACCACTCGCCAACATCCAAAGATTGTCGATTTAACCAACATCGAATGCTTGATGCCTCATAGCCGTAACTCGCCAATTCGTCCGCTGACTTCTCTGAGCAGCCAAGATTTTGTTTGTAAATATGACTCGCACTGCCCCACATCCTGTCATTGCTGTGACTTTGAAGCCTGCCAATGTGAAATGAAATGTCCACAGAATTGTTCGTGTTTCCACGATGCTAATTGGTCCACAAACATTGTTGACTGTGGAAAGCAAAATCGTAATACTCTGCCCAGCAAACTACCTTTGGATGTGACAGACCTCTACCTGGATGGAAATAACTTACCAGTTCTTCATTCCCATGTATTCGAGGCAAGGAGGAACTTGAGAGCTTTATACTTGAACTCAAGTAATGTGATGACTATCGAGAACAAGACCTTAAGTGATCTTGGCATGCTCCGTATACTACACTTGGAGAACAACAAACTACAAACGTTGGTTGGTCATGAGTTTCAACAACTATCTCTCCTGAGAGAGCTTTATATGCAGAACAACCTTCTGACCCAGATTGGAAATGCAACTTTTGCTCCTTTGGTATCTTTGAAAGTCCTTAGGTTGGATAACAATCGCCTTGTATCGATCAACATTCCTCAATTCGTCAATTTACAATATCGAAATGGTCTGGAAGCCTTGACAATTGGAAGGAATTCATGGTCATGTCGCTGTCGATTCCTCCAAGACCTGTCGCAATTTGCCTCAGACAATGCTATGATAATAAAAGATGCCCAAGAGATCTATTGCGTTGATGGAGCAGTGAAACGTGAGCTTGATCTAACCGCCCAAGCTGAATGTAATGAACTTCTTGAGAACAGCAGTAACCTTGCATCGCAAGATATCAACGGTGGATACGTTCCCCTGTTGGCTGCAGTTTTAGTGCTGATCTTCCTTATAGTGGTACTTATCGTTGTTTTCGTCTTCAGAGAATCTGTTCGAATGTGGCTATTCGCCCATTATGGAGTTCGTGTATGTGAACCACGCTTCGAAGATGCCGGCAAACTATACGACGCAATAATACTGCACTCCGCGAAGGATTACGAATTTGTGTGCAGAAATATCGCCGCTGAGCTCGAACACGGTCGGCCACCATTCAGACTCTGCATTCAGCAAAGAGATCTTCCTCCAGAGGCATCCCATTTGCAGATAGTTGAAGCGTCTAGAGCCTCCCGCAAGATCATTCTCGTCCTGACCAGAAATCTCATTCAGACCGAATGGAATCGCAATGAATTCCGAAATGCCTTCCATGAAGCACTCCGTGGTCTGGCGAGTAAGCTGGTGATCATCGAAGAAACAGCTGTTAGCGCCGAAGCTGAAGAAGTGCCTGAACTTGCTCCATACCTTAAATCAGTGCCATCAAATCGACTACTCACCTGTGATCGTTACTTCTGGGAGAAGCTTCGCTATGCCATTCCAATTGAGCTGTCACCGCGAGGCAACAACTACACATTGGACCATCACGAACGATTCAAACAGCCCGTCAGTCCAGGAGTTATCTTCCGACAGGCTCCTCCTCCTCCAGCTTACTACCAAGAGGATATGGAAGCCAATTACTCTTCAGCGACTACCGCCACTCCCAGTCCAAGACCCAGCCGCCATGTGGCCCGTCCATGTGAAAGCATTGCTATGCGACCTCCATCGGAGCACATCTACTCCAGCATCGAATCCGAATACAGTGCATACGATCAACAAGAGAATTTGTCCATGATTCCAAGTGGACAACAACAGCTTCTAGGTCATCCACACTTTCGATCTGGTGGGGGCGCACAACATAATCTAAGAAACCCCCATCATCCCTCGTCATCCGCACAATGGCGCCCTATTCAACAAGCTCCAGTGCACCTTCGAACAAACAGCAATCTAAGCAATGCTTCCACTTCAACACAATCCACGTCGGCAGCGATTCAGTCAACACAGGCACAACCTCAATCAGCGGCGCCTCAACCAGCTTCCACAACAACAGTGGCATCAGCTCCACCAGCCCAGAGTACGAACAATCCCAATTCTGGCAATCAGGCGTTCCTAGTTTAAACCAACCATATTTTTTTATAATTTTCTTCTTAAATTAAAGAAAAAAAAAACAAAAATAAAACAAAATCAATGTGATATTATCTAATGTATTAAAGTTTGTATAAAAAATTACAATTAATTAATTAAAAATAGTAATAGTATTATTAACCATGTAGTGTGTCATTGTATTGTAAATATTTCCATGTGGGGGACATAAACTGAACCTTAAAAGCGGACTGATAGACTTCTAAAAAAAAACTTAAAAAATGTCTTAAAGTAAAAATAATTGTAAAAATTAAATATTTTTGTAAAATTTACACAAAAAATAAAAAAAACAACTATATTCACATCTTGTAAATATTAATTGTATTAAAAAAACGTGAAAATTTTTGAATTAGCTAGAAACTTTTTTATTAAATAAATTCTTTTTATTTCTTATTTAATTTTTTTTATCGCCTAAATAATAAGTATTTAAAGAAAAAATCCAAGTAATCATTCTTATAGTTGTTTAATAGTTATTTAAAAAAAAAATAATGTATTGTATATCACTATTACTAAAATTAAAAAAGAGAAAAATTCTAAAACAGAGAGAAAAAACTCGGGAAAACACCCAAAAGCATATTAAAGAAAAAAATACTGAAAATAAAAATAATTTTCTTATTAAAAAAAAATTGAATTGTTTTTTGTCGGATTTGTCTTGTACATTTCAGATTCTCTTCATTGGAGTTCAAAAGTCAAAAGACATTTTGGAATTCAATTCAAATTGGCACCAGAGCTAATATCAACGATCTTGGTAACAAGTTGAGGCTTTTGATTTGACGAGCCTTTTCAATAAATTAATACTTTGGTCACGAAAAAGTGTGAACACGCTTTTGATTTTGAAGAGCGCGTTCGGATAATGTAATTCGAGCTGGACGTAGTCACGATTGCAATGCACCATGATAAGTGAAATGTATCCATTGGATTTGTTTTTGTTGTTAGTTTCAGGTGAGGCATTTTTATTAGCATACTGTTCATGCAGAGCGAAATTGGTATGGAACACAAAGTTTTAATTAATCGATTGTATATTTAATGTTAATTATGCTAATATTGGGTTAGGACAAATAAAGATATGAATTAAGGGGTAAGTTCAATGTGGATTTGTAGTGCGAAGTTGTCGACAACAGAATCAGAACTTTCATAGATCTTGCACGAATTCGGGGCTATTTTGCAACACAAGGTTCACACTTATTTTGTTCAATAATTTTTTCAACACCACGAACAACACACGATTGGAATTCATAGGATATTTCGCTAAGTCCGATGGAATGAAGTACTCAGTGAAATTATCCGAAGAGATACATTTATTGTTAAAAAATCATTAATTAAAGTTGCTGAAGAAGACCTAAATCTCAGGATTGCAATTTTTATTTTAGGTAAGGGAAGTAAGATCGCTACTATCTAATGACTGACCTTAGTCTAATATTTGTGTAGTAAGGAAAACATGCATAGAAAATGGCGAACAAAAATACATAGTACATATGCCATATATGGAAAAACACCCCAGTTACATGGCTTTAAGAAAATTCAGAAACTAGACAAAATCTGTGAAGTAAATTAAATTAGAACTGCCTTGCTCTTAACAACGTCCCTTTTTACAGCAACAACAAAAGCTCACAAAATACACTTATTTTAGCCATTAATAATCCGAAATAAGAAACCCAACATGAATTTGGCTTAGATGTAATATAGTTGTAATGTCAAATGTCAATTATCATTTATTGGCCAGACCTGACTCAAAAATCTTTTTGCCTGGACTCTTTCCAATGTTATGGTCAAAATAATAAAGAAATAGAAAATCTTGACATAAATCAAATATATACTTAGTGTTATCGACATAGTTTTACTTAAATATCAGTAAGTGTTTTGTTATAGCTTCGACGAAATACCTACTTACATGCGTGAAGCCTTAGTGCAGTAAACGGTTTTTGGAAAATGAATCGCGGGCAGGTTGGGAAAAAAGTAAAATAGATGCGAAGCGAGCAAGGGACACATTTTTAGTAAACTATGTTCTTTCGGACAGATCCGGAACAAGTTGAGATCAGGAACCAACTTTTTAAATTGCCTCCCGAAATTCAAGAAAGCCAATGGATTGCAAATCACGTATGCAGATACAAAAAAAAGTAAAAATGCACTCTTAACATCTTCAAAAAATTCATAAGAAATATGCCCAAGGATGTTTTTGCATTGGAAGTTTAACTTATTCTTTTTTCTCATTAAAGTGAAAAGTCGTACTTAATATTATATTAAAAAAAATAAAAAATATAAGCACTAGGCCAGGGAACTGAAAACTGCTAGATGATTATGCTAGATAATTGCTTAGTGGCTGCATATGTATGTATATAAAGGGTGTTTTTTTTTTAGACGTGTGGTTTTCAAGAAGAAGTAAAACGCATATAGTTTAATGTCATAGCCAAGAATCTAGCTTTATTATAAAGATAAGGGTTTCCATTATGTTCTAAAAATTATTTCAGGGAAGTGGCCGCCGTGGCTGGCTCGAACAAATTCCAGCCGAGGCCCAATTTTCACAATTTTGTGTAAATCGGGATCGGTGGCAATTTCGTTTTGGGCCCATTCACTGAACGTGTGACGCGCTTGTTGGGCGTTCGGCTTCAATTCTTGAACGAGTTGGATTTTGTAAGCCTGCAAACCAAGATCCTTCCGCGCGCGATGCCGGATGGACTCATTTGGGTCTTCTTCGATACTCTGCTCCACCGAAACGAACCATTATTTTGGTAATGAAAACCACACGTCTATTAAAATAAAAAAATATTTTTTTTAGAAAATTCTTTATTTTTTTTTTTAATTAGTTTCAGAGTTTTCTTGGAAAAACTAAGTATGCAATAAAATTTGAAAACTAAATATCCATCGAAGAAAAAAAAAATTGAAAATCGTTCGACCAGTTTTTTTAAAAAATCGTTTTTTGAAAAACTTTTCGAAAAAATATTTTAATTTTTTTTCTAGTATGTCGTTATAAGGCAATCTGTAGTTTTCATCTGGGAAAATTATTTAAAAAAATTCAATCCACCCATTTTCAAAATATTTCGAAAACTAATTAAAAGAACGAATTTCGAAAAATTTATTCTAACTGAAAAATGTACTATTGTAAAAAAATTAGCACCTTGAAAATTTTATCAAAATCGTTAGAGCCGTTTTCGAGAAAATATAACTTTTTGTTCAAAATTGTATGGCAGGTACCGTTATTTTTCGACCTAGAGCAAAAATGAAAAACACCCCCCGAGATACTACCTAATAAATACTAAATACAAAGTTTGAAGCAAATCGGCCCATCCGTTTAGGCTGTAGCGCCGCCAACAGACAGACAGACAGACAGACGGACGGAATTTCCGGACCCAATTTTTTCAACTTCTCTATTATCGTTACGTCAAGTTTGATTGTCAAATTTTTTTTTTTGCACGAATCCATAATTTCCAATTTAGTACCTAAATCGCAAGTAAAAAGAATAATTATGGTTATACCTTAAGATTTTACCTTAAATACAATTTTAAGCCAAATGTAGGTGTTTTATCTGAAGATGTACCAATAGAACGCAAACGTTGTCTAATCATCCTTCTTGTGCCTCGTGTTGCCTGGTTTTCATTAACGCCAAATGCATTATCACCTTTTGATTAAGTGTTGCTTAATTCACATTAATTCTTTCTTTAGCCGCAAAAAACGAATGTGAATCACTTTGTCTATATTTACACCGATATCTTTTTACTTGCGATAATAGCTGCAGATTAAAAATGTTGATACTAAAATGCAAGTTATGCATTCGTGCAGATTAAAATTTTTGAGATAACAATCAAACATGACATCACCATTATAGAGAAACATATTTGAGTTACTTGCAAAATTCTGTGCGTCTGTTTCTCTGTCTGTCTGTACGGATGTATTTAGGATTGTAGCCCAAACGATTTGGCCAATCGTCTTCAAATTTGGATCACAAGGTTATTTTAACATTCTACAGACGAGTTTTTTCCATTTTTTGTAGGTCAAAAATTAACTGTACCTGTCATATAATCGTTATGTAAAAGCTTATTTTTCTGGAAAACGGCTCCAAGAATTATTATGAAAAAAAATTTGTGTACGTAAGCATTATATTTTGGTGAAAAAAAAATTTAATTGTCTGAGACGATGGCCTCAGTAGCCAGTGTTCGTAAATGTGTCTTCGTAGATTTATCTACGGAGTAGATTAAAATGTAATGTAATGTAAAACTTTAAATGGTGGGCTATAAACGGTATCTCCCATAGCACCGACTTTCGGTGCAGTTTTCTCGAAAACTGGTGATCCGATTACTACCAAAATTGATATTCAAGACGATCTAGGTAGCCTTAATAATTTCGCATTAATTTATTTTCGAAAACTTTTTTTTTTGTATCCTTAATAATTTAACTTTTTTTTTTTGAAAAATCAATATTTTGAAAACGGGTAAGTAATTTTTTTTAATTTTGTTTTTAAATGTATGTTAATTTTGTGCTTAAGTTTGTATTCTTGAATTATTTTTTTTAATTTGAAACAAAAACAGTTGTTAAAAACCGCTCCTACGATTTTGAAAAAAAAAATCACACTTTATTACATTTCTTAAAGAAAGGAAATGGCGTTTAAATTAATTTTACTCAATACACTTTAACGGACTTTATTCGAACAATCAAAAGTCATACAAATTGAATAAATGCGTTGATGTTCACTTTAATTTTCTTAAATTTTATTCTAAAATGTGACCGCACATATGAGCAAGTACGTGCGATCCAGTCGTGCAATTTATTTTACATCCTTGCCTATTTGACTAATACTTCTTCCTCAAAAATAAAAAATTAGTTTCAGAAGTTTTTTGTATTTCAAAGCTAAAATAAAAATTCTTAACCGAAATCTGTAACCTTCTGACCTGGAGGTTATCTGCCCCAATACGGACTTACTAGAGTTGTGTAACTTCATGTTGCATTCTTAAATGCAACGTGATTTATATGTGTCTGTAAAGAAGAACTAGAAAGATATGAAAAATTTTTTTTCAAAGCAGTAGATCGAGAATTAGTTGACTATTTTCTCACTTAAAACTCAAATTTAGCAAAGTATTTTGGCACCTGGGCATAGAGTAAATATATTATTATTAAATTATTAAATATAAAATTAAATATATTATTATTAGTATAGTTACTCTATGCACCTGGGTTTTAATATTTTAACCGACAAACATAGCGATCCTTTAATTAGAGCTAGGAAACCTTTTTTGTAAAGGGTTAAAAAATATAAAAAAGACATTCACTGATTATTATAGCATTATAGTCAGTTACTAACTAAAAACTAACACGTAACACCACGGTGATATCATGTCCATCTTAACTCAAAGCTTTTTGTCTAGAATCAATATTTGTCTTTCGCCCACTTTGAAAAAGCTTGGTTGAGAACTTTGTCGAATATCTTGCTGATATTCGGAAAAAGATCATCTATTCATGTTTTAATCAGTGTTTAAGTGTCTAAGAACAATATACGGTATTGCATCGACTCCTGCTGACTTCTTTTTCTTTATTAATTTGAGGGAGAGTTAGAGTTCAACCTTCGAAAAGAGCAGGAAGCTTGGCCTGTTCTGCTGGGTGATAGAAATCTACTTGTCATCATTAATGATTCCCAGAACTCAATTGCGTGATTCCGGTAAATTTTCGATAAAAAAAATCGTTATCCAAGCTTACATTTCCTAGATAAATTCTTTTAAGTTTAAGACTGAAGACTCACAAGATCGCTTTCAGTCTTCTTCATATAGAGATCTTGTTTATATCAAAAAACATTTTCAGGTCGCTGGAATTAACCTTTAATTAAGACGTTTATGTTTATAGCTTGCTTGATGCGACGAGGCGGGCAGATTGTTCTGACATTGGACGGATTTAGTGTTCCTGTGTTTTTTTTCAGCGAGTCAGTTGTTTCTTGGTCGGAAAAAGGACATTGAGTAATTATATTCCAATTAAATAAAATTCTCTGCGATTCCTACATAATGTTTGGAATTCTTTGGTGAAGGTTCATTCTCCTAGCCTCATGACAAATTATTATTTCAAATAAATATTCTATGAATATATTCTATGAATATAATGTCTAGACAAAAACCAATTTTACTAAATACCTCATAAATTCTCAAGACAGTACTAAAACTTAAAACTGTGTGTATATATAATAGATCCCCGTTACCTATAATAAACTTAAAAAAAATCATATATATTCAACACAAAGGCATTTCTGTATATATAAAAGTAAATATTAACTACAAAACAATATCCCCAATTACATGTTAATTTCATTGATTCGACTCAAACAAAATATAAATCGATTTATCTTTTGAATATTTGTCACCAATTTTACCATTAATCGAACATATCGATGAATTATTATCGGATTACTGCAACATTCTCTCGATTTCACTAATAAGTCCGCATGAACAAAAGGGCGCATTCATGTTACCAGAACCATTAAAGTTTTAAAAGGAATTTGTAATAATTCTTACACCCAAGTACGGGTTTCATGAAAATAAAAACAAAGAAACAAAATTTTCTTTTGATATTTAACTATGTATACAAATGTACATACATTTGTTTTATAAGGCAGTTGAATGAGCTATATTATGTGATAATTGCTGCAGCAGAATCAATGAGAAGGTAAAAGATTAAAGTTATAATCAGCAAGAACAGCCGACTCATTGATGTATTTATTACATCAATGTTACAGGTGCAATTAATATGTACGAAACTTCTATTCACCTCGAGGTGTGGATTAACCCATTTAACATAACCTGGCTTTGGATCCGAGAGAACGTGTATCCACAACTTTTACCATAACCGGGGTGTCACGTATCAGGCATTGAGCTTTAGAAAAAAAGAGTATGCATATTGCATACGTTGCATTGTAATGTAACCAGCTATGTATATCTAATGAAATTGGAAAATTATTGATAATTTTTTTATATTCCCTACAGTAATAAACCAATGTGATTATTATTTTCTGTATCTTTTTCTTTTATCGTAGTGATTTTCCAATCAATTAGAATGCAAATGAGGTTAACCTTTGGAGCCAGTTTAACCAAAAAGTATCTTTATGACATTCCTTGTATCTATACATCTATATTACCGTTGAACAATTATTATTATTGTTATACCAGTACACATGATATGTATAGATTGTTGTGTTTTTAGGGAAATAAGTGAGTTGAATTGATAATTAGAAAAAGATACTTTCATCGGGTTGTAGATACACCTCATAAGGAAACAATTGGCCAGGAATTTTAAGTACCCACTGCAACGAGGATATATCTCTATTAATATGGGCACACGTGTTGTATAATTTTAACTATCTGGTCATAGTTATCCTTTCACATGTCTTCCTTTTCAATATCGATCATCACAGCTGTTCGCGCCTAGGTGTCGCATGTATCTTAAACTAGGCATTTGCTAAGCGAAATATTTTTTGTTATTAAAATTCATAAAGCACACTGCACACCACGGCGACTGTGTCAATCTATGATAACCACAATTCCAATGAATTCAATTTGCAATTTGTATCTCAATATTGGATGGCATACAGCAGAGGAAGGGGAGGTATTTAAATTTGGCGCCAATTAATATGCCTGCAGTATGTTCGGTGAGCTCGTTGAGCGTGAGAAGTACGATGAATGAAATAGTTTGGAAAATTCTTCAATACCCCGCGAATAAATCCATTTTTTTGTTTTTATAAAAAAAGTGAACTCCTGAACGTATGCAAATTTTTGTATGATTATTTTGAACAGCTCTTATTTTTTTCCAACGAAGGCATGGATTTTTCGTTATCTTCCTGATTTTTTAGCCATTTTTTGTTGTTGTTTTTCTTTTGGTTAATACACTTTACAGTGGTCGGGTAGCTATAGGAACAAAAGAGGTACAAAAAACGGGCTTCGGCTTGGGCTTCGGCCTCGACTCGAACTGCATACGGGGTTTCGCTGGTTTGCATTTTGCATATGAATAGGAAAAATTCTGGTATCTGATGGATGCGGGCGTGGTGTGTAAATCCTGTTCGAGTAAAATAATAATATTATAATGTGAATTTCACGTTATTTATTGCGTGCAGCGTTTTATGATGTTTGCCATGGCACATGATTCGGGTGAGTAAATCAAATTGATTTGTTGTCAACAACGCAACTTGCCCAGGGAGTTTAAAAGTGCGATATGGTTTTTATTTCAATTTTTTTTTTGCAGCTGGAAAATACTTTTGAGGATGTGTTGTGGTTTTTAAATTTGCCATATCAGGCAATCGAAATATGCAACAAAAGTTATGTGTTTCTGGAAATTTAACTGGAATTTCATGAATCAAGCTAATCGGAATTGGAAATGGAAAACTATTTAGCAAACTGTATAAAAAAGTTATCGAAGGCTTTGCTTTAAGTACATTTATATGTACATATAATATATATGTGAAAAAAGACGGAATTTCGCTTTTTGCGTTATCGATGGTGTTCTCTTTCATTTTACACTGAGTTTGCTTCGCTTACCAAGAACTGTTGTGCAACATAGCTCAGGGGTTATAGCGAGAAGACCAACATTTAACCCAACCTTTCTAAATGATCCTGAAAGTGGTTCGTCATCGCCCTTATACAGTCTGCAAAAGTATTTTTTCCTAATTTTCAGCTTAAACTGCCATTTTAATACGATATACCGTTGATGATCGTCTTTATTAGCTTTGCTTCGAGCTCTATGACCATTCCAGTTTCTTTTTTACCTTTTTACTTGCGATTATAGGGGCTATAGGGCAGGTTTAGGATTCGTGAATTTAAAAAAATTGAGGTAACAATCAAACATGACATTACGACCATAGAGAAGTCTAAAAAAGTGATCGAGAAAAAATGTCTGTCTGTCTGTCTGTCAGTATGTATAACTAGTTGCAGCCTAAACGGCTTAAGCGATTATTTTCAAACTTGGTGTGTGTGATTCTTTTGGCATTCGCCAGAGAGGAAATTGAAATATTATTTTTAGGGCTAACGGTACCTACCATATAACGATCAAGGAAAATCTTATTTTTCTCGAAAACGACTCCAACGATTTTGATGAAAATTTTTGTGTTGGTACCTATAAGCTAACATTTTATTAACACCAAACTTATTGAAAGAGTCTATTAACGGTACCTTATATAAGGTTTTTTTTAATTTTGGGCTTTCTTGGTAACGGCTCTTTGCATTTCTGTCAAATTTTATATTCAAAAAGATCAAGGTAGCCAAATTTAAACTTTCGAACCTCATTCCAGCTGTAGCTGTAGGCCATTTCCTCAACCAAGCGCTACTCATGATTTCTATTTTTCTTTTTGAAAAGCCAATGTTCCTTGTTCCTCTTCTGGTCGTAGAGACGCCGAAAAGTTGTAGTACTTCTGCATGTGTACTTACCCGCACTCATCGTCAAATTCGAAGATTCGTTTTGGTGATGTGGAAGACCTAACATTTTAGATCTAGCATTGTAGCCACAAATTTCAACACTTAATGCTGGCGTTAAAGAAATTTTTTGGAGCTTACAAGAACTCATTTGGATAAAATATTTCGCGTTTTAGGCGAATGTAGCGTTCCGACATCAAAATTCCTCGAAGAGTTCCTAACAGGCTATTTGAATCCATGTTCACACTGGAACAATTGTTATTCAAAGAAAACCTTCCTAAAAGTCTCTTTAAAGAATATTTCAAAAGTATTTTTCAAAAACAAAAGTTGCTCAAACCCATACATCATTATCTCCTTGTGCTTAACCCCGGCATTACTCATTGACCGATTGACAATAAATCTCAAGGCCTTCATTCTCTTCTGATTGCATCCAATAGCCCCGCAGCTACTTAAACTCATGTGCCTTATCACAAAGAACGTGCCTAATCAAGTGTTCTGCCCCATATTGTTGACTTTGCAACATGATCCGTTTTAAAACACATTTCTCTCGGAACTTAATCTTTTATTTGCAATAATATGTTGCTTGTTATGAATTATTGCGTGCAAATATGTCACTGTAAATATTTGCCTCATATCACATATCCTATAGTTATTTAGGTTACAATCGAACATAGCATTATCTCATTACAAAACAAATAATCAATTTCTCAGCGACTTAACATAACCTCACCCAAAACTGATTTCTTATCGTAAGTTTGTAAATGTTTATTCGAATTGGTATTTCGCAATTCCATAAGTGTCAACGCAAACATCCATTAGAATGGTGATCTCATTTTTCTGCGATTCTTTATGGACCCTGCCGAACCATTAATTAGCCCCCGACAACGGCAAGTCACGCCTAATTGTTGGAACAAAACTGAAGGAACTTACATTATCGTTATCGATGGCAAACGGAAACACAACAATCGAAGTATTGGGTGTTAGTAGTTACCTAAAACACCCTGTGTTTTTCGTATGAATCCTTCTTTCCCAACAAAACATTTTTTTTGGAAAAGAGTGTCTGTGTCTTTTTCCCGACGGGTGAGGCTATAAAACATTTCGTCTTGACAATTATACTGGACCCGCATTTTATCGAACTTGAAGTCAAATTGGTTCCTTATTTTTGTGTTAGCCTATATACTTTCCGGTTCAAATTAAGACATCATTCTTGGATGACCGAACCTCTGGCATGAACAAACTCCAACGACGACACCTTAACTGGGATGTTTGCTTAGAATATGGTGTTTGTCCACTTGTCTTTGCTGGGAATCTGGTTTTGTATTTAAGGTTTCTTGGTTTTTTTTCCCAAAAAAAAAATCAACTAATTGGGATTCATATTGGAATCGGTTTCTCATGCGGGAGAGAAGAATTTCGGGCTGGGAACACACTACTAGACTGCAATGTTGGAGTGGAATTAATTGGTCGAATTGGACGAAACGATTTGTTATGTTTTGATTGGGAAATGAGAAACAAATTGAAATTCGAATAAGCAATTCTGGTCTGGAGTTAGACGGAAGGTGAATGGAGATGTTTATGAAGGTGGGAATAGTTTATGTGTAGATTGAATCGCCACATGAGGCATGAGCTGGATGTTTAGATAATTGAAACATTATCTTTATCATAGATACTTATTTGTTGTTAGGAATTGGCGATTTTCTTTTTATTTCTATTTCATTTTTGAACTATTGAAATACAAATTCGACGTAAACCTATCCCAATTATAAATGTTTGGTTTTAGGAAGATCGAGCAATTTGTCATACGGCAAATACCACGATGACATTTCTTTGTCAAAAAATTTATACGGTCGCTTCATTAAGGTATATTGTAACGTCCCCTCTGACTCCTTTCTTTTTGCATGGATTCCTCAAAAAAAGAGTCTACAAAGATATGCCGAGAAACCTGATAAAAAGGCCATGACGACGGATATCAGCCACATTCTTTGGGAAATATTGAAAATATATAGAGGAGTTTCAATAAAATGGGACGACGCACACGACGCTACTAATTGAAAACTCGTTTGCGATTCATAAAAGCCAGTTTGTAACCAGTCGTCTGTTGATCTGCATGTCGAGTTGCCTATTGATTTCAGTTTCTAGTTTGTCGAAGATGAGCGAACAACAATGTAACTTGTTTCTGGTGGGGAAGGTTTAAAAACACTAAACAAACTAGAGATTCTGATTGGTAATATGTTGTCTTGTGTGTGGAGTCAAGTCACCACTGGACTGTTACCCTAATTACCAAACGGTTTAATTTGTTTCCACTTGCTCCGTGCGCATTAGGCCTTAAAGCTTTTGTTCAAGCTGATGACCAATGATCGAAATGATTTAAAAAAATGAAAAAAACTTTAACGTAAATACCTTACCTTACCTTAGATGGCGCCACAGTCCGGGGTGGACCTGGGCCTCAACCAACAAGCGTTGGCGGCTCGGTCCTAGCTAGCTGCCTCCAGTTTCGCACGTAAAGTCGGTCGAGGTGCTCTTCCACTTGTGGGTGCCACCTGAGTCTCGGTCTTCTGCTACTGCTACTGCGCCGTCCCTCTGTTGTGGGATCGAAGATTTTCCTATTAACAACGTCCATGCGTCTGCATCATAGAGTAGGACTGGGATGATGAGGGTCTTATTAAGGAATAATTTAGTTGTCCCAGAGAAGACTTTGCTACTCAATTGCCATCTAAGCCCGAAGAAGCAGCGATTGGTCAGAGTTATTTTTCGTTTGATCTCAGCGCTGATGTTTTTGTCTGAGTTAATAGCGGAGCACAGGTAGACAAAGTCCCTAACCACCTTTAAGTTATAGCTGTCTATTGTCTAAGTCCTTTTTTGATTTCACACTTCAAAGGTGTCGAAAAGGTCCTTACCGACCTTGACGGAACAATAAAAATAAATAAGCAATAAAATGGAGAGCTGTTCAGTTAACATTAAGTCACTGAACTTCCAACCTTCCTCGGCTTTGAAATTATTAAGTCCTATTCAAATACAGTTTTCAGCCATATTAGAACTAAGGGAAATTGGCACAACCATACCTACCTACAGTCGAATTATACATCACAGCCTTAAACTTAACAACAGAAACCCGCTTAAAAAGCGTTTCGAAAGACCTACCGTCTGACAGATCATTAGTAAAAGTATTTCAATACCCATGAATCACTCTAGACCATTCTAAACTTCATTGTTCTGACAAATCATGATGGAAAATATAAAACCTTCCGACTTGTCCATTAACTACGAAAAAAAAACCTAATCACACCCAAAATAGAACCACCTCACCGGGTGTCGAAATTAATTTATAAAACCCCCACCATGACCAAAACACCTTGTCCAACTGACAGCTGATATCCAACCGCGCTTCCACCACCATTCACCTTGTCTTTCATTTTGACATAACCCCATTAGTAACATATCACACCAATATTAAGTCACAAAAAAAAACCAAGTCCAAAAAAGTATATGAAATAATTCTATTTATTTAAATTTCAAAACCGCGCGCACTCTCGAAACAACAAAAGGCGCACAGATATACAATTCCTCGGGCGGAATTCGTTGCACTGCGCAATCATTTGTCGCCACTGCTGCGCTGCGCAGTCCAAAATGCATATACCAGAGATACAGATTGATATGGAAAACTATTTCGGTTGCAACTCGAAAGGCGTGTTTGATTTAATTCCAAAACCTGTAGTAACTATGTTTGCACCCGATTCCGTGCGGTGCACATTTATTCAACTTAGATACATTTATCTTGACTCCTTAGCTTTTTTTCTCTCCATTAACTGTTTGCGAATGCATGCCCGGCCTATGGCAGGAATAAGTTGCATGCAAGACTTAATTAAATTAATGTCACATCGGGTTACATGTCCTTCGTCCTGACAATTAATCACCCAATTGGCGCAACAGCGAACTTTTATTGAACGATCTGGCTCAGCTGCTTCCCATGCGTGGTGGCATAATAAATTAACGACACGCCATGTATCTTAGAATACCAAGTGTGGGTCATTAATTGCCACTTTGTCAATATCGAAGCTTGGGCTTGTATAGCTTTGGATTGCCGTTGTTTTTCTGTCCACAGCACATTCCAAATTAAGATACTTATTTAAATTAAATTTATAAAAATGCCCTAATGGAGTCAAAGGGAACGTCGCATTTATAAACATTTAATTAATATTAATTAATGCAACACTTTGACACATTCTTCTTTTTTTTTTAAGGGACACTTTAAATTTGTTTGGTTCACTCCTCACTCCTCAGATACCAATCAGATACTTTTTAAGATACAATTTATGCGGTTTTTTTGTTTTTGTATATCTTTTGATGGAAATTCAATATTTTAAGTTGGAAATTTTGTATCTCATCAGATGCTGAGTCATTTATCATTTTTAGATTCGAGAGAAAATTAAGATATTAGGTTTGAGATTGTTTAGATACTTTTTCGATCACATGAAGTTTATTTTTCTTAGATTGATCTTGAAATATTTTTTGTCTGCTATTGAAATGTCACAAAAGAATGGAGAACATCAGTTATATTTTGAAAGGTAATTTGTAACGAAAGATACAATAATTCAATTTCTTTGTAATGGGACTGGTTTAAGTTGTGTGACATTTAATTATTATCTCCAAAGCTCTATTGAACTCGGTTGATAGATAAAGATGTTATAAAAGTTAAGATTGCGTGCATAATTGTGGGTAAGATATTTGTTTTAATAACGGTAGACTTTGGCCGAAAAAAAGTGATACGTTTCCATACTATGGTTATGACTTGGAAGCGGAACGAATTTTATGTATCTATATAGCTTGATTTTAATATCATAGTCATAGGCCAGTAGATTTGGGCATTGCTTTTAATGTTTATTAAACAAAACAGGAGATCGTTCAGGTCAGTTTGCTTTGAAATTGCAAGAGATTTTGAGATTTTATATCTTTGCTAACGTTTTTGCATGGTCAACATGTAGAGTAATAGTTTTTTTGTGTACAAAAATTCCAACAAAAGAAGTAATGAAAAACAAAAACGAACAAGTAACTTACTTTTGGCCTTTGGAAGATTTTATTGGAATTTCGAAAAACTAAATTTCCTCATATCAGGTTTGAACTTCATGGACTTAACGAACATTATTGAAGGTAGCGTTGATTGGAATAGACTACAGTTTCTACAAATATTGTACTTTAGCCTTGGTATGGGAATAATGTTTTTTACATCTTCTAGCGAAACAATACGCTCTATAGCGTTTTTTGGAATGTAAACCTGCGATAGCATTGTATATTTGTAAGGCAAAAGGTTGTCAATGAGCTTATTGTTAATTAAGCGTGTCAGTCCGCATTGTATTGTCCAGTGGCATTCTTGTAAGTGTATTTGATTTATTTGATTGCTATGCCAATGGTACGATTCTCCGACATAGCCACCTTTAATTACGAAGTAAGCTTTGCCCGGCAAAAGTGCATCATTTATAGCCCTTCGTATTCGTATTTCTGGGTACCATCTCGACTATAAAAAACGTCCTAGACGAAAATGTTCCTAAGTAACTAGTGTTGTAGTTTTGGCGTCGATTATTCATCTTTTCTTATGAAGCACTCTTCTAAGATGTTTAATTTTGTATCTATTTGCCCTCGTTCCTCGGCGTTTTTTGTTTTCCAAATATTACTAATGCAGTACTCTTAAGTTTCCTCATTCGTTATCCTCTAATGCTTCTCCACCATAGCACAAGTTTCGATGATGAGCCAAATCATATTCATCATCATCTTTGTGTCCAAAACCCGTCTTCAATGATATGCCTCTGTACGCTTTCAACAGATACTTAATTCAACGTCAAAAGACGGCTAAGCTTTTCCCTATATAATCAGGATCTCTATTTTAGATTCAGACCACTATTTTTTGTTGATTTGGAGCTGCAACAGCTTACGTTATCATAATTGTACCTCTATAAAAAATCCATTTGATTGTTCAGACACAATGCATTAGAATAAGTATTAAATAAAACTAAATTAAATTGGAAAATCAGTCGCAAACACCACAATAAATATTATTTATTTAAAAACCTTCCGTGACTATAAAACTTCTCTTTCGCGAGGTTACAAAATGAACTAAACTAAATCAAAAATGGTTACTTCAATAAAAAGAGAGAGAAAAAGACTAACCATAACAACTTCGAACCAAAGCTCTTAAAGCTTTTAGTTCGATGCAAACATTTTCAACACATGAACATGAATGGTGTTTTTCTTTTTAAGCTCTGAGCCGAGCACGGAGTAGAGCCCGAGCAAGTCGTTTACGCTCTGAGCAGAATATGATCAGAGCTCTCCGATTTAATGAAGAAGCACACTTGAGCACTGAGCTGTCATATGGTCCACTTTGCACCTTAAATACAAAAATTAAATTAAAATAAAAAAAAAAATTCATTTTAATACTTTACTTCGATCGACGCCATTTTGATTTTTTTGTTTTTTTCCAGCCCTGTTATTTGTCAAAACACACAAAATATATAAAGTTGGCCGCTCTCAGCCTTTTGCTCCATATGCTCGGTCATTTTATTCTGAGCTCATTGAGCGCGTTCCAAGCAAGCTTCGATTGAAAAAAGAAACGCCAGCTGAGGGCGAAAGCCCTGCTCTTAGCTTAAAAAGAAAAACACCTGAATATTTTTTTGGGCGCTATCTTCCCTCGGAATGGGAAGGCTCCATGAAACTGTCTATAATGTTGTAGTCCATTTATCCATTTATCCCACTGTTGTAACTGATAATCATCGTTTTTATTGCGTTTACATAATATAACCTTCACATGTTTAAGAGGATTTCATGCAATCCTCATTGTTCTTGTTAGACCTTCTGACACCCATTTAAATCTTCGCCAACAAACATACATTTTTTTTGAGATTTTCTTAAGGTGATTGTAAGACTTTCACAAAAACACATTATTTTATCCTCTTGTTCAATTCCAGTTTGTGAAATATTAGGACTGCTTTCCTTAGGGACATCACCATTTTCAGAGACTTTTTAAAGGTCATATGCGTTCGAATTATTCAGATTTGCCGTGTTCTTCTCCGTAGTATAAAATATTGGATGCCTTTATCTTAACATCTACAAATCCTTTCCCTGTTTCCAGTATTTTCCAGTACTTATTAAACACATAAGAAGTGTATTCATACCTTCTCTTCATCATATTTTCCACTTAACAGTGTCAACCGTTTAAACATCTAACGTTTCAACTTGCTATTACTATGATGTATGCAATGTATAGAAATTCTCTTTTAACCGCACCACACGAATGTGGACTACTTTGCCATTTTCGTTTTTCACTCCCATTTTAATAATCTCAAAATAAATGTTAATGGGTATTAAAACCCTGGAGAACTTCACCACTATAATTCCGGGCTTTTTCTTTAGAAAGGAAGTGAAAAAAATGGTAAATTAAGTCCAAAATCCTCTATTTATTTCATTCTTCCGTTTTACAAACATTATTATCTTTTTAATGTTTATTCTTTGAATTTTTTTCTTTAAGATTCACACTTAATGTAAATTTAAATAAAATAAAACTCCCAAGCTATCTTCAATCTTTCAGAATAAAAACTCATCTCAACATTAATATCTCCACAAAAATCTTTTCCTGGGGGCATTATTTATTTTTCACGGAAATCTTAAATGATCCAATTCGCTACCTCAGAAGCTTCCTAAAAAAACAGATGGACGCTCAATCAAAACTAACTTTCTGTTATAGTTTGTTGAATTTGTATCTAAAGCCATACCATCTTGTTAACGGTCAGCAAGTTTAACGATCCCTATCAATGAAATAATTAAGCACTTTTAATTGGTCGAAATTGGTTCAAAACATAACTTCTTCTTCGAGATCAAAGGCAAGCAACAAATCTTCAATATCTTATATCAAAATAAAAACTAATTAATCGCGTATTTGTTAACAAAAATTATGTTTTTTTTTCGATTTTGGATAATTCAGTACAAGAAACCATGAACCTGGTGTCGTAAATCGCCTGAATGAACTTAAAGATAGAAGTCGCGTCAAACGAGACATCAATCGAAACACTCTAGCTTGCCGTCTGTTTTGAGTAATATCTCTTTAAATTTGGATTGGTGGATTTTTTAATTAGTTTAGAAGCGTGCACACACAAAAAGATACAAGTGACTCCCAAGTCCCAAGAGCGATCGTGTCTGACGTTTCTGCGGAGTTCTTGATTTTATGTCCCCCGCCGGAAGCCCTAATTACCTCATTTACACATTTATTTGGTGTTACAATGCAATAAAGAAGAAAAAAATAATTAAAAAAAAATACAAAAAAAATAGAAGGCTTGTTCTAGATATCTTAGTAGAGTCCAATGGCCAACCTCGGATAGCCAACTTACATAGAGGAGAAATCTAGAACTCAATTGAGACACAACATATTGCAGTGCAGTTTTTGGCATCGCATGATCGTGGATTTCAGTTCTATTGTGGGCGTCTTTTAGTGGGCATTCGCCTTAAGATACACATACTGAAAGATACTTTTTCCATCTGGGGATTGAAAGGTTGTTGAGAGCAAAAAAATGTATCTGCAAGGAGTACACATAGAATGGGTTCAAATTGAAACCTCAAACTGTCGCAGGTGGTGTAAAAGACAGCAACATGACATGGATTTCGAAGCAGGCTTTAAACACAAAAAAAACTCATGGCTATAGTCATATCCAAATCACTTTAGTGTCGATGTCAGAATGAACGGGAAAACCGGACAAAATTTTGAAGAATTTTTCGATCCATCTATTTAATGGTAAAAAGCAAAATAATTACCTTCCGACTTCAAACAGAGAATACCACCAACCCAAAGTTCTAAATGAATATCTGCTAGAAGTCGGTAAGCCTTGATCTCACAGCCTTTTTGTTTCAAAAAAGTTATAATCGAATAAACAACCATCGCTCATCTGAAGTGCGCAATCTACTTTATGCTATGCCAAAGCCGGGTGGTGAGGTCACATACTGGGCTTTCAATTTGAATCTCATTTGCCAAAGTCTGTGTTGGAGTGTACCTTCCTTACCTTCCTAGCTTCTGCAGAGAAGAGTAATTAAAATTCCAAAAAACAAAACGCTGATGGAGAAAGAAATTAGGTCTATGAACATATTGGATCATTTGTCATTGTCGTTCGTTATCTTAGTAAAAGTACGAACGTTGTGGAAGAACATTCTTCACAAAATTCTTTGCATACACAGAAGCCTTGGGAGCCTTCTACGAGATATTATAGAGATGGATCATCATCGATCTAATTAAAGCTTATCGAGGATCTCTCTGCTAAGTAATTTAGAAACTCAGTTGAAACTACAATATTTTGTGTAAGGCGGTCATTGCGTTCGGGGATGCAAATGATGTCAAACGAGTTTATTGAAAAACCTATTGGGTTTGTCAGTTTACAATGTGTTAATCTATTAGCTTTCAGGTTTTGGCGTTCAATTTTGGATGATTTAATTTCCATATTATTATCTTGTAGTTTGAAGATAATTCTCCAAATCAAAAAAATTTTTTTTTTTGCAAACTTCGATACAAAACACGAGCCTAAATTAGTTTTTAAGATATATTTAGTTTGAAAAATATTACTTTAACAGGTTTAATGTTCGTTAAACATACTAATTTAAAAGCAATCGAATAATAAAAAAATCCATAACAGGTAAAATTGTTGTTAAATTTACATTCATTCAATTTCTTGTCACCTATAGCTTTTGAAATATTTAAATTGTGGAGATTAAAGTTTCTTACTTTTTCAATTTGCTTATATATAGCAGTTCACTTTTATATATTTTGAGAATTTTAAGGAGCCAGGTGAGGACCTTCTATTGCACAATTTTTGTCCTGTATTTTTTGTTGTTATTTATTGATTTCTTTTGACCAATGCGGCATAATATAGTTTTTCAAAGTCTACATAGGTTACAAGTTACCCTTTTTGATAAATTTGGGATTGCGACTGGGTTGAAAACAAAATACAAGTCCGTTAGCTTATACGCTTTGTGGTGGCATCTATTTTGTAGATAAAACCAAAATGATCTAAAATTTTACGGATCCCAAGCTGATCCACTTCAATCCTCCTCTGGTTATAAATAGGTTTATTGTTTTGTCCGTATCTTAAATTTGGTTACTGGAAAACTGAATCCCGCAAGATGAAAGTCTTTTCGTGTTGATTTGAAAGCTGTTAACCAGGTTTCCGAAACTTTTATAGCTTATGATGGAAGAATGAATAAAAAGATTAACTCGAAAAGCAAGCTCGTCCTATACTGATGTTCTTACAATTTTTTAATAATAAACGGATATTAAAAAAGTACTTTTGTTTCATTATAATCAAACATAACGTTGAAGCTTATGAAAAAAATAAGGTTTAAATCTTCCCTTGTATAATAAAAATAAAGCAATGTCTGAGAATTTAAGAGTTATTTCGAACATCTTTTAAAGATCACTTCAATTGAGGTAAATTTTTTCCATACATTATTCGATTGCTGGGCGGTGACATCCAATTTCGCAACGACGGTATCAGTTGTCCTGGTCTACGCCATCCTTCTTACGTCAACTGCCTTTCTGAAACATACGAAAATTGGAGACTTTTCGAGCTAAGCTCATACTAGCTAGAGGCCCATGTCCATCCCATTGGAGTCTACCGAGCATTATTCTAGACTCCACATCTGCTTTGAGGTTAGGATTCGTACATCTCATGATTATATTTTCTCTGGAATAGTCCTACCTCACAAACATGGCCAACAATTCTCCGTAAAACTTTCCTCACCAAAGCGGTTAGGAGATTAGAGTGCTTTTTGTATAGTAAGCCTCGATTTGCCTGATCCATATTAGGGTAGTATGGGTTTTGATGATAAGATTTCTGTATTTGAAGTGCAAAACTATACTATAGCAGCCGCCCCTGCTTTTTGAATAGTGAGCCTGGATTTTCCTGATCCATGTTATGGTAGAATTGGTTTTGATGATAAGATTTCTGTATATGAAGTGCCAAACTATACTATAGCAGCCGCCCCAGCATTTCTCCCTTAATATCATCGACCACTTCTTTTGACCCAAGTTAGTTAAAGGATTTTACTTCATGAAATGCATGATTTACTGCCATGATTCTTTCAGTAATGCTTCTCGTAGACGTAAGAACCATATTTCTGTAGTCACTTTATTAAAGTGCAGCTCTTTAATATCCGGCTGTTTGGCTGGTCATGGTCAGCCAAAAAAGTAGTATCAATTTATTTGAAATGCCGAATTATCTCCTTGCCGTTTAAATTCCTTCCTACACTATGCTATGGGAGGCAACTCTAAAGTCTTTAAAGAGATTCAAGCCTTTTTCCGTTACCTCTTTGTTTGATCAAGTGTTTGCCTCTATGTTTGATTTTGATGAGCTCAGCAGGATTTTGTCGAGTTCTTCATCCCATGATGGTTGGGCTTAGTTTCTTGGATGAATATAAAGCTTACCATGAGCACATGGTATTTTGGCACAATTTCAATTCTGCGTGGCCAAGACAAAGCCTTGGTACTGTGCAGTTCGAGCTCTATGGAGCAATCTCATTGAAAAAAAACGGAAATCCTGAGGAATTAGCCCACATTTAATTAGCCAAACTTCTATTAAAATTTATAAAAAGCATCGGCCATCACGGGGAGGTAATATGGAGGCACATCCATTACTCTGAATAGTCTTGTTAACTCACCCACCTTAGCATGCCGATAGCTTAATTTTAACGTTTGACCACTTGTGAACTTCCTTGTTGCAAAATAAATCACGTTCCTCTCCCTGGAAAACCGCTAAATTCAATTGTTTCCATGCAACAGGGCCAGATACTCTGCTCCTGTTCCAATTATCAAACCATGCAATTTATAAAATCCGCACGCCTTAAAAAAATCTCAAAAGGTATTTTCCAAGTGGCCTCTGTGTAGCTGTTACCACAGTTCTATTAACCACACACTTTAAGACTCATGTTAAACATAATCTCCTTCTCTGGTCCATTTATCTGGAAGAAGTGAATGCTTCTAAATGTACCTTTCAATCTAATTATGGATTTTCACCAACAACACACGGGTTCCATTTTCTTCTGAGTTTTTCCTTTTATTTTTATTTTTCTTCTTGGTTTTTTTCAAGTATCCCACTACTAAACGTCAACAAATCTATCCAAACTTTCTTTTCCCGTCTTGGTTTGTCATTGTGTCGTTGTCATAGTTGTGTCGTCGTTGTTCTGCCATAAGAAAAGCTACCTGAAGAACAAAACAAAACCATTGCATGCTGATGCTCAGCTCATGCTCACATCATCTGATCTGGGAGATGAGAAGTTTCCTCGTTTTATATGGAAATGCAACTCCTAATTACGGAACACTTAAACCTCGTAGGATGGTTGTTCTAGCAGAGATGAGAGATGATGCATTGGTGAGAAAATATGTATATCTTCATAGAGGCTATGGCAACAACGGATATTTAGAAAATTTTTCTTTCAATTTTCTGGAATGACTTATGTATGCAAGGTGACGGTAGGGTCTTATGGAACCACTCATAGTTGCTTTAAGTTGCCAAGTCCATATAAAATGGACAGAGAACATTTAAATGTTTTCTAGGGCTTGACTTCTATGATTTTGGAAGCTAATATCAAAGCTCCGTAAAATGCAAGCTCTAAGTATTTTTTAAGAATTAAAATAGATGGCCTTTAATTCCAACTAACCTACCTCGCACCTTCTCGAATATCTCGGATCAAGGTACCTGTAGACGGCTCGGCTGAATTTAAATAGAGTCAAACACTCAAGCCTTACCTCATCAAGCTGGCAACGCTTAAGAGCCCCCATCCGAGAGTGTTTGTATAAGTGTGGGGGCTTGAAGAGGAATCAGGTGTCGGAATTGGCAGGTTGGGGAATGTTAAAATATGTGGATGCGACCACGATGGATGTGTTCCATCTCCATGCTCACAAACTTGACTTGTGAGTAATATTCTCGAACGAGCTGCTGCTGCCATTCGGTTTTAATGATTGCTCTCCCTCAGCTTCTATAGATTCGTCGTCATTCCGTTTGGCACGAATATATCTTTTGCTTTCATATTTTTTTTTCTTACATGGATGAGGAATGAGCATGATGATTATTATGGAAGAGCAAAGCAGAGGGAACTTGGTTTGTTGTTGGGATAATATGAACCGGCAGCATGGAAGCAAGCCTCTTAGTTGCGGTGGCTCTTCAATTAGAATGGATTGAATGCAAAATGATGTGAAGCTCATTGCTGCAGTACGGAAGTTATGCACCACTTAAGTGTGGCTATTTGAAGTGCATTGACAGTTTTCCAGATACTTCAATGTGGATAGTTGTATGTGGAATAGCTGAGGATACAGTTGAAGTATCTGGCTAGGTGCTCTTTTCTTTCAATTGGAATCTGTTATTTGCTATTTCGTATTCTTTTTGTATTGCTTTTCCAGCTTATGAAGATGCTAATTAGGTGAATGGTTAATGAGATGGTTTTCGATAAGATTGCACTTTAAATGGTCGTTAGGAATTTGAGAGTTGTTTTTTTTTTGTTTGATGGCGTAAATGATAAATCGAAAGAAAAAGAAGTCTGTGAAGCAGACTTAATTCTGAGAGGACTAAAATTTCAGTCTAATGAAAATATTTAAAAATATCAATAGTCATGCTCATGGATCAAAAGTCAGTGATGAATTTCAAACGGTTTGTTGATTTATAAAACATCGATTAAAAAAAAATTTACTGTCAAAGAGCGACATTGCAATTATATAAAGGAATCGATCCTCAAGGTTTCAATTTTAAGAAAGTCTTAGTTTTGAAGCAAATCCTCGTATAAGGAAAACGAACTTCCGATTTGTACGTATGGAATGTTAGGTCCCTTAACAGAGACCTGAATAGTGCCTAAGCTATGACTATTGTCAAAGGTGACTAAAGCTCCAAGCTAAAGAGAGAAAGTATCTTTGGTTGTACCATCAAAAGACAACGCCTGCTCGAAATGGATTCAGGCTTATTGACTTTGACCTCAACATCACAAAGAGACATGGAGATCTCCCGATGCTTTTGAAACAATGTTCAAATTTCATGAATTATCAAACTTTTCGAGAGACAAACATTGATTCGGAAATCTACGTCCTGGTAGCCTAGGTAGATATCCGACCAACGCCATGGACTGGATCGCCAGATCCTTTACCGATTAAGTTTCTAATAACATCCAAAGGTTAGAAAAAAAATTTAGAAAATTGCAGTTTAAATTAAAAAAAAGGGAAATTTTAAATTAACTAAATTAACACGGTATTTTTGAATGTGTTTCTAAGTTATTTACTAGGGCCATGCTTATAAATTTAACATTGCCAATTTGAATAATTTTGAATACAACATTTTTTCTTTCATTTTTTCCCAAAACACCTACGCTTCTTTGATCTCGGGTTCAGATATATTAACATCGATCATGTGACTCCATCAACTCGTAATAACTTAACGCCTTCCAATTAATAATGTCAATTTGTTGAGATTTATGAAAGCATTTCCCCGTAGGCAAAGGCGGTTACTTATTCCCAGAACCAAAACTTGCCTCTCAACATCAGACCTCACAATCTTTCTCTGCCACCGTCAATCAACTAAATATGAACTTTTCCGCCCATTAAATGTGCATATACTAACTGTAGATTATACATAAAAGTATCTTTCACAGCATCCATTACACCTTCAGAGATGTCATCTTGCAGTTCACTTTTTTATACAAGTAGGTATGCGCCTTGCACCCACAAAATGTCAGCGCATTGCATAACTATAAATTTCACCTCGCAATGGGACTCTTAAGAGTCTCCATTTATTAGGCTTTTAGGCGGCCATAAATGTCACCTTCAATCTGTGCCAACTGTAACTCTCAAGCCCCCACAATACATAACCATAACCAAAACCGAAACAACATCAGCAACAACACAAAACCGAGGTTAAACAACAAGTGAAGATACAAAAAACAAAAAAAAATTAAGCAAAATGTAAAAAACGAATCACTTAAATGTCCATTAGCATTCAACTTCACAATTTTCTTATCGCGCGCAAGCCTCTCGCGCTTCTCAGCCCCACAACTAGAATCCCTACTCATGAACGGGTACCTCTAAGTCTGTTGTAAAACCCCAAAGTCACACTTTGCAGAGCTTCATTAAAAATGGCTTAAAAGTGGTTCAATGCGCCCAACAAAAGGCATCAGGGCGGTTCTGCTGCGTGCACAGCCTGGCCATAACCGGCTCAACAGAACGATGTTGATGGACGTACATAGGGGCACGATGATGACCATGATCATCATCAACTAGGCAAGGAGTTTTAAGGTGGTAATCTATGCACAACAAGAGAGAGACTGGATTGTGGCAAGTACTCCTAGTAGGAGCAGCTATATACCAAATTGAACCTGCTCCAAATCTGACAAACTCCTGGAAAGGTTTTCTGCTCTGGGACCCAGTCCAAGACAAGTGAACAATCTTTAAATGGTGCGAAGTGTGAGCAGCATCCGAAGTAAATAAAAATCCGTAGAACCAGTTTTACGACGACGCGCACAACACCAGATAGTCCAAAGTGCCAAAGACTGGTAAATGGATTATTTTGAGTCAGGTATTCGCTTTCATTTGAACAGGGTGTTCCAATGGCAGAAGCTTCATTATTTTTTGAAAAATGCAATTTACGTTGGCATTAGCATCATTTGAAAACGAAGGATGTTTTTCAAAACTAAGGAAGCTTTTAGGGAAAGAAATATAAGAAACTCGGCATTGTGCTTGGAATGTTTTATATTACGGAAAGAAACTGGAAGAGGATATTTCCGAAGGAATTTTGTATGAACTCCCGATTCAAACAATCATTGTATGGTACCAATTTCTTTTCAAGAATATTGATAAAAATGCAAGGAATTTCAAAAACAAAGTGAAATGCCTGAGTGATCCAGTGATCATTTTCCTGTTCAAATTTTAATTGTACTATGAAAAGAAAGTAAAAATAAGAAAAAAAGCCCATCAAATCAACAATTTTCTTGCAAAAAGTTTGAAATATGAAGATTTATTTGCAACCATTCCACTCATATCCTTAATATATATATAGTCCCATAGTGTATAGATACAAATATTTGTTTTTATAATTAAGGCGCGCACAAGGGACTATTTGTTTCCCTTTTAATGTAGAACACACTGCGCGGGCATTAGGAAGATAGGTGGGGAAAGATAGGAGGTGTCAATTAACAGTAGTTTTGATTGCTTGCAGATCAAAATAGCAAGGGAAAATCTCGCTGGGTAAATTATTCCATATTCGTGTTGTTCGGCTAAAAAAGAATCTCGTCGGTTTTCGAGAGGCAGTTCTATTACCTATCCATTTTTAAGATCGATTTTGTATTCTATCAAGCAGGTGAAGCGATGTTAGCGAAGCCCAGAGGTTCCAGTTATACTCGAGTTTAGGACGTATAAACGCTTTATAAATTGTAGCCAGATCAGAAGGAGAAAAATACTTCTTACACCGATACAGAAAACCTAAGCACTTAGCAGCATTTTTAGTGATCTCCGTTCCAACGGAGGTCGTCGTTGACACACATACCGAGTACCGAGAGCTTTTCGGTTCCTTTGATGCAAGTTCCATTCATGGACAATGGCATTGGGGGTATGTTTAGCTTTAATCCATACGATTCCTATAACCATTGTAAAATGGGGTATAAATCGGAGTTTAATGAACTTGACATACGGTACCGTTGCAATTGTACGTCCGAAGGCAAAGGACGTGAATTAAATAAATAAATAAATTTATTGGCGCGACATCTCCTTAAGGAGCCAAGTTTTGAGGTTTTGTGAGTTCCTCGCAAGAGGCAGTACCCCGGAAAAGAAGATGGCTATAAGCTGGATTCGAACTCAGGCTCATTCGCTAAGCTTCGACACACTAACCAAAAAGCCACGTGCCAGAAGGACGTAAATTTTCGAACAAATATGAAAAGCTGAGAGTAGAGTCGTCAGCAAAACAGTTAAGGGGATTAAAAGTTACAGACAGAAGATCATTTATAAAAATGAGGAAAAGTGTCGGAGACAGGACAGAGCCCTGGGGCACTCCAGCATTTATTTTGTGGGAATCAGACTTGAATCCGTCAATAGAACTTGTATTGAACGGTCAAGAAGATAGCTTCTAATCCAACGAACAAGTGAATCATCGATTCCAAAGGCACGCATTTTCGATAAAAGAGCTTCATGCCAAACGCTATCAAATGCTTTGGAGATATCAAGAGCAATAATCTTACTTTCACCAAACCGATATAAAGATTTGTTCCACTGTTCGGTAAGATATGCCATCAGATCACCAGTGGAACGGTTACTGCGGAAACCATACTGACGGTCATCTAGAAGCTTTCAATCTTCGAGATATTCCTTAAGCTGACTGTTAATCAGCGTTTCCATGACTTTAGACAGAAGGGATGTTAGTGCTATGGGTCGGTAGGAGGAGGGAGAGAATGGGTCACCTTTCTTAGCGACACGCTGGACAAATGCTGTTTTCCATATTCTAGTAAGGATTCCAAAAGAGTAGGAGCGATGTAAAAGCTTACGCAGTGGCTTTGCAGGAGTGGAAGAATACCTCTTCAGAAGATTTGTGTATATCGATATCTTTGAGAATTCTTTCACATGGAAAAATTTACATTCTCAAGATCTTTCTGAAGCCCTCGAATGTAATTCACGCAGTTTTAAAAGATCCTTCAACGGTGGCAAAACCACTGCGAATCTTTTTTCCCATCTGTCCTATTTTGATATTGTTATTTCGACTGGATGAAAATCAGCATCAAGCACATCTTCTTTACCCTCATACTAAAACTGCACACTTAATTTTTTTTCAAAGTAATTGTAACGCTGATTAACTTTCAGCGGCCTCTGCCCTTTTTTCATATTTTCCATATTTTCTCCCAACGTTTCGTCAGACTTCCTGACTTCTTGAGGGGAGTTTTCATAAATAATATGGTAATGATCTTAACATTAAAATTATTAGCAATTATTGGCAAGAAAATCAAAATTTAATTACAAACATTAAAAAAAAATTATTTAAAAAACAAATAGAATAGAAATTGTACCATTTTTGTACTGGCGATTTACACTATAAGGCAAGCAATCAAACATGACATTTCGATGATAGAGAAACATATTTGAGTTACTGGCAAAATTCAGCCTAAACGGTTTATCCAATCATCTTCAAATTTATGTTCCAAATTATTATTATTATTACAGAGGACATTTTTAATATTTTTTTTTAGTTCAAATATCACCGATACCTGTCATATAACCGTTATGTAAAAGCTTATTTTTCTCGAAAAAGGCTACAAGAATTTTTATGAAAAAAAAAAAACAATGTACTAAAGGTTATGTTTTAGTGAAAAAATGCAGATGGTGGTCTAAAAACGGTAACTCCCATAGAACCGTTTTTTTTCTTCGAGTTTCTGGAAAACTGGTCATTCAATTTCAATAAAAATTGAAATTCAGGAAGATGTTGGTAGCCTAAGTAATTGTATTTTAAAATATTTCCGAAAACTTTTTTTTTGTATTTTTAATAATTTTCTTAAATATTTTTTTTTAATCAATATTTTGAAAGCGGGTAGATGGATTGTTTTTTTTTTCAATTTTGTTTTTAATTGTAAGTAATTTTTGTGTTTAAGTTCGCATTCTTGAATATTTTTTTTTTATTCTTAAAAAATTCGTTAAATAAAAACCGTTCCTACGATTAAAAAAAAATCAAACTTTTTAAGATTTTTTAACGAAATAAAATAGCGTTTATATTTGTCCGCTGAAAACTTTTACGTACTTTTTTCAAACAATCAAAAGTCAGAAAAATAGAATAAAAACATTGAAGTTCTTTTACTATTTTTCAAATTTTATTCGAAGTTGTGACCGCATATAAGAGCAAGTACGTGCGATCTAGTCATGCAATTTATTTTATTTTGATTTTGTCTTACTTTAATAGTTAGGTGACTCGTTTCGTCAAATTGCTTACAACCGCTCCGGGGTTACGTGTAGAGCGTGAAATAGACGCTTAAGCTAGATAAACTGTATATGTCGTTTTAGGGGTAATGAATAGACCTTTGAAATGATCTTTGGATTTGATGGTACATCTCATCAATTTGGACACGATGAAACTTTTTTTGGGATTAGTAATAACCTTTTGAACCTCTCAATACAAAATATGTTAGACTCTCTCCAAGCTGATATTTTAAAAATAAATGCTGGTGTACCCCAGGTCTCGGTTTTTTTTTCTTATACTCATCAGTTCACTCTTGAGCCCGATTTCAGACTAGCCGTGAAATATAAATATTCTTTAGAGATAGCTCTCCAGAGTTGGGTTTAATTTTCTACTAGTCGCCTTATATTGAACTCTGGTTATCAATATCATGTCATGTGACTTGCCCTTGTCTAGGTTAAGAGACTTCAAGGAGTCTTTGAAATAACGCTACCAAAGTTCGGCTCAAGCTTATATTTTCTTTCCAAAAATTGTTTCAAATCTTTTTTTGGAACACCCTGTGTCTGTGTCCCTTTGTTTTTATCAATCCATAAAACCGCCCGAGTGACTGTTGGGTTTCTTGGATTCTTTATAGAAAAGTTGCTCATTTGTTGCCAGGGATTTGTGCTCCTTTGGCGAGAATCTGTGTCGGTGGCTTATTAACATGTGTTAAGTCCTGAAATGGGCGCCGTGCTAAATCGTTTGGCTACTCATCTGCAGCCTTCATCTGCGACTTAATTTTTGTATTTTTGTTGTTGTTGTCTCTCTGTTGTTTTCTGCCCTCATCTTGGTTTCAAATTAAATTCTCCAGCTTATGTTCCAACAGGTAGTACCGGGAGAAGGAATTAAGAGTATGATGGAAACAACTCAACGATAGCCAAAAGGGAATTCTTCCGAATCAACGTTAAAAGATATTTTTTTCATACTTATGTATCTAGATATTAGCCACTAGCAGGACGGTGTAGGCTAAGGTCTTAAGCACAAATGCGTGTGATCCGATAAGAAAGTATGCACTTATATGAGGCTATAGCCAGATAAGATTTTGTTATTTAAAATTATAATAATAATTTAAGTGGAATATATTTATGAGTATTTTCAGAAATTTTTCGATAAAAATTAAATCGAAATTTGATTTTTATAATGCCGATGAATTGTATATAATAGTGTTTCGTATGTAAGTAGGGTTAAGGCCTTATCTTATTCTGTTGAGAAATATATAGCATAAAAGGATATAAAAGGATAAAAGTCGGAAATGGTTGTTCAAGACAAGCTAGCCTCTAAGTTCAACTCTTAAAGGAACTTCTTAATAAAGCCTACTAAAAATGCAGTAAGAACGTCGTCTCTTGCTTGAAGAATTAATTTATTAAGTTGTCCTTCACCCCGAATTGTAGGTGCCCTTAAATATTTATTTATATGGACATTTTTTTCATTTTTAACTTCTCGGATGATTTGTTAAGTCACTTTAAAAATTATGTGTTTTCGTGCGTCACTTTAAATGTCCAGACCAATTATAGTTTAACTGCTTAAGTGTCTCAATAAATTCGTTCTCCATCTTACGGTCACTAACCTTAAATGTAACCAAGTAGAATATATTCCCTTAATTTTGAATCCAAAAATTGAAATTCATTACAACCTTATTAGTTCATCAAAAGTATTTCAATAATTTGCTACTATCGATAATAAAGACACACGCAGAAAACTGTCAATAAGGCTTAGCCCGAACAAATTGGTTATTTGATTTTAAGCTATCTTTGACAAGATTTATGCCACAAACGCATTAAGGCATCAAAAATCTGAATTCAAAACACATCAAAAGACCCACGCTTAAACATATGCATATATGAAAAGATACTAAATTGTTAATGAATCGCAAATAGAAGACAAAATAATCAAAAAACAAAAGCCCACAAAATACTTCGAATGCTAATTTCCAAACGCCGCACATCCCAAAGAAATTCAATCTTCAGATGAATTTATTCAAAAGATATTCATATCATCCATCCACAATTATTATTCGACACTCTGAGCTCATTCCAATATCATATTATTATATGTATATTTAGTACACTATTTATTGGATGCCATAAAAGTTAATTCGCCAATTCTATTTATTGCCCATCGAACAAAATTAATTATCATGACCTTATACCAAAATAATCGATTAACTTCGAACGTAAACTGATATCCGAAAGATTCGGACGATAGTTTCACTTGAACATCGAAAAATCAAGCCCGCGCGTAGGTGTCCTCTAAACAGGTTGATCCCATTAATATGGACCACTCTGCGCGACGAGGTATAGATACGGATTCGAATGAATTGATTAAAATTTAGTATCTACATGAGAGGCGAACTTAGTCTCTATATTACTGGCATCAATAACGACTCATATTAGCATACTAATTTCCTCTCACCATAAACGAGGAACTTGCAATGGAGTTGGTTTAGAACCTTTTCTCTTTCTCGGTGGGAAATTAATGGAAACAATTCCCATGGACTGAGATGAGGTGGAGAGTGAGGCTATCTGCTACCTAAGAAGCCCGTCTTTGAGTCTCATCTTGGACCCCTGTCTTCATGCAAATGGAATTAATAATTCACACAGTGAGCATATTTTTTGAGCGCACTATCCGGGTTGGTGTTGTCAACATGACGAGTCATCACTTAGCCCAAAGAGAGTGCAGTTCGGTGCGTCTCTAATTCACCAAACAGCATCCATTAGGACATATTAAAAGTTCGCTTAGCCAGGCGGCAGGGGATGATGTGAAAATCCCGAGCAGGACGACAATATTGCAATTGAATGGCACTTTGATAGTGCCCTCAATTGCCTGCTTCTTGTACCACCAATGCAAATCTTGGTCATATACCTAGTTACTGATGCTACTGCTGTTAGCTTAATGGAGTTAATTTCTTTTCGGAAAAACTCTTAACGACTAAATGTGTCTACGACAAGACTTTAGGTACACAAGTAGAGGAAGCCTGGTTGGCCAGGCACAGTGTTAAAAGCCAGAAGGAAGTTGTAATAGCACCGCGTCAACTACTGATCCAAATCCAATTAACCATTTTGATGGTGAAGTTGTTTCCATTAACAAGTCGGGTGGAGTAGCATTTGTCATAGACAACGATGGACGTTATGAAAGGAGGAAATGAAGAATGATGCTGTGAAGCTGTAAACACAAATACCATGTTAGCTATAAATGACTTTAAATTGAGTTCGCCTTGAGAAGAATGCTTGTTGCAATTGCTGCAAACCTAAAACACTGTGGTATGTGTGCTGCAAATTGTAACAAAGTTGAAAGGAGATTAATGAGCACCTTGTAAGCCTAAGATCAGCCAGGTGTGTTATTGAATCATTTGTGTTCGAAAGAAGCTATAAGTAAATATATGTAACTAAATTAAGATTTAAGTAAAACTGTCTTTTAAGATTTAAAAAACAAAAAACATTCGAAGGAATTTTTGGGTTTCTATTAAAACAAATATTTCGAAATTTATAGGACTGCTTTTGATAAAATCGTAATGTTTAGTGTAAATTCCTTAAAGATTTTAGTATGTTATTTTTAAGACTTTAGATTTTACATTGGAACATAAAATTAAAAAAATCTTTAAATGTTTTTAAATATTAATTTTAAATATATAGGTAGAGATATTACAAACAAACATTTTGAAGAAAACGGTAGACCATATTTACATATATAATAATTAAAAAAAAAACATTGAATTCGTAGCAACCCTTTTCGAGGAAAAATGCCGTTTGGCATGTAAAATAAAATTTCAAGAACCCTTTCAGATAGGCTAAATGTTCATATACGTAACAAATTTGACGAATATTGGTTCAACCGTTTCTAGGCTTAAAAGCATTGTGTATATACATACAGATAGACAATTTTTCAAAATCTTGTTTATCATAGTAACGCCGTTTTTGGTTGGTATCTGAATTTTGTCCAAATTAAAAATATGCAATTATAATCTGTTTTTTGTTTCATAACTTAACCGTACTAAATGAGTTTTGGCTACTCATACAATGTTACAAGACATAAGGGTGTAAAAGGGTTTACATGTGAGACAAAATCAGAGCAAGGCATTCTATATTCGCGAGGGTTGATTAGGAACAAGCATCGCAGTATAAGTTTTCTAAAAAAAAGAATAAATTTATTTTATTAAGATAGCTTCAAAGTTGATGGACGATAATTTAAAATAAAATGCGAATAAAAGATTTGTAGTGCTTTGGGGCATTACATTATTTTTCACCGTATGGCTGCGCTAATCAACAAGTGGGTTAGTACGCTAAAACCTCGACAGCGACAAGAAATTCCAGCAACTATAGCATTGGTGTTTTTCCAAAATTGTTGTTGGTTTTAAAGAATAGGAGCCTTGACTTTATCGGGTAATCCACAAGTTCGAAAGCAAACGAAAAGCAATACCCATGCTATATTGCGTACCACGTATTATGAAACGCCCTATTTAGTTCCTCAAGGCTTTATAGTAGCTGTGGTGATACAGACCGAGGACCCTTGGGGACTGAATAACTTACCCTTTAATGCGGATTTCTGCATGAAGCCTACTGAAAAGAGATCGAAATATCAGTGCTTAAACGCGCTTAAATCATCTGGAAAGTAGTGCAACTAGATAAAGAATTCATACCATAATTTGAGTTAATTTGCTATAGAGATATATAAACGTGAGGCCTCTGACCTTCAAAGACACCCGATATGAGTAACCTTACTGCCAAAGACCATATCGATTCGGTGCTTGTATAAAAAAAAACTACTTTTAGAAATCTGTTACCGTAATTGCGCTTGAGTCGGCGCAGTGACTAGTTAAGTGTTCTAAAGAAATTTATGAAATTTATTGGCTTTCTCAGCAAAATCCAAGAAAACTAACTAATTCACTTAACCATTCTCAGAATGTTTAGATATTTAAAAAAAAAAAAAGTTTTTTAAGAAAATTATAAAAATACTTAAATTCGTCATTCGAAAATATTTTAGAGCCCACCTACATCATTTTGAATATTAATTTTAGTTGTAATCAGTTAACGAGTTCCAGAGAACGTCAAGGATAACAACTACAAATAAATTGCACGACTGGATCGCATGTTCTTGCTCATATGTGTCACATCGTCGAATAAAATTTAATAAAATGCACGGCTAGGTCGCACCAACTTGTTCTTATGCTAGATAATTGCTTAGTGACTGCATATATGGATGTAGAGTTTTCGAAAAAGGACTTGAAAACTCTTTTTTTAAATAAAACGCAAACCATTTGAGATATTTGGATTCGTTGGACCCAATTTTCGATGACTCGGCCACACATTTGGCATGTGGCTTATAGTACCATCCTGAAACCACATGTCGTCAAATCCACATCCTCCAATTCGGGCCAAAAACAATCGGTAATAATAGCGCGATAGCGCCGGCCATTTACAGGAACGTGACGATCGTTATCGTCGATTAAGAAATATGGCCCAATAACGCCGCCGCTAGCAAACCGCACCAAACAGTTATTTTTTATGGATGAAGTGGTGATTCATAAAGCAAATGTGGATTTGCACCCGACCAATAACGCATATTTTGCTTATTGACGAACCAATTGAGCCAAATAGGAGCTTCGTCACTGAAGATGATTTTGCGATGAAATTCAACAATTCAACTTTCTCAAAGTTTCGATCTCCGACTCCAAATTTCGTGTATTTTTCCATGATAAAATGTTGAGTTTACTGAATAAATTGACAATAAAAGTTCAATGATTAGTGAAAGAGGGCGTTCACAAATTTAATTCAAAGTTGTCAAGTCTCTATTGGGAAACTCGATAAAATAAAAAAAAATATTTTTTTTTTCGAAAATTCAAATTGAAAAACTAAATCTCTATAGAAGAAAAAAAAAATATTGAAAATCGTTCGACCAGTTTTTTTTTAAAGAAACATTTTAATTTTTTTTGAATATGTCTATAATAAGAAAATTTGTAGTCTTCATCTGAGAAAATTATTTAAAAAAATTCAATCAACCCGTTTTCAAAATATTTCGAAAACCAATTTTCTTAGAAAATTTAAAAAATATAAAAAAAAAAGTTTTTGAAAATGTTGATATGTAATATTAATTTAATTATAAATGAATTCATGTTTTGCAATTTTCGGACGCACTTTTTTTGACTTCTCTGTCATCGTAGTGTCATGTTTGATTGTAAGAATTTTGTTTGCACGAATCCATAACTTGCATTATAGTACCTATAATCGCAAGTAAAAAACACATTGCAAAAATATTGCAGCAAATGATAAAAATCATGAAGTTTTGTGATGTTTTGTATTGCATTATTTATCTACTAAATCGCAACATAACCTTAAAAACTAAAAAAAAATTAAAAATTATATATGCTTAATAAAACTCTTTTATCTGAATAAGATATAAATTAGAAACCACTAAAATACGGAGTGTTAAAAATATACAATGCTCAATTTTCAATTAGCCAACTTCTGTGGTGGCGAAGGAAAACCTCAACATACCATCCGAAAAGACCTCGATTAGGAAACTCAAACAAAAAAACTGAATGAAGCAACTCCAGAAACCTACAATTTATGTACGTAAATATAATAAAAAAAAACCAGACAGGAACACAAAAGATACAAAATTTACAATTATGCTTCCCGGCGGATTCGATGGCCCATTGGAAGTGAGGGCGAGAGAGCTTATGTTGCGTAAGTTTTCACTCAAAGTGCGTTCCATTTAATTTCACTGAAATATTTTTCAGCTCGCTTAAAGTATTTTTGCCTCCACAAAAGACTGCAAGACTTTCAAACACTTAAAACATTTCACAGATGAAATGATAACCCTCCATTGAGTGGGTAGCCATTATGTACGTACACAGAGTGGTATGGATGCAATTCCAGCATCTGGGCAGAATATTGGGAACGTGAAAAGAGCCACTTTGGTTTGGACAATGACCTTAGCTCTTCTGATGTCTTTCCGTTAATCTCAGGCATTCAGTCAGCCTCGCGTAATTGGCCCCCAACTCGGAACCAGCCTAACGTAAAAACAAAAGAAAACACAAATGTGTGTCTATCAGCGGCGCGCACGCACCGCTCTATGGCTGGACTTAATCCCGAAAGCGAATAATATTCCAGAAACCATCAGGTATAGGACAGTGCGCGGGAGCGGAAAAGCGCACAACACGGCGAGATCTATTATAGGAAGCCTCGTCCAGACGATCTCTGTTAACCATGATTGATAGGAATCTTTCACGCGTGTGAGCTTTTTTTTCTGCCGGTTTGGCGGCTGACTGGGCTGCCAAACGAGTTCTTTCCGACTCCGAACCTAGCGATTGCATGACATGTGAGAGTGCGTCTAATGGTTCGATCCGGATTGATGAAAGCCCGGCAGCCATCATCATAGAGAAAACTACTCACGATCTTAAAATGCATCTGTGTATCTTTTCAGCACCAAACCATCCGTACGATATAAGAGACTCAATTCCAATGAAGGAAAACAATATTCTTGGTTTCCTTCCTTTTTGCGGTTGGCGGTGTACTGCGACGAGTGCAGAGAAGTATTTCGTTCCGACTAAACACACTAATGGATCTTCAGCACTTTGAGTGATTTATTTCACACGTTGATAGGACGGAACATCTCTTTGACTTTTATTGTATGCATCTTCTTCTCGAGTCAAGAGTTGGGGGATTCTTCTTCATATCGCTTTGCTGTCGTTCTGCTTTTGTTCTTTACAGAAGGCCGGCAATGGCTGTTGTTGCTTTCAAAATTGGCGCGGGCAAGTTATTGGAGTCGCATCCCTCCTCATTCGGTATTCTTATGTTTGCTTTAATTAGTTGCGGTCTTCCCTGGAGGGAGAGCCACAGGCAGCGACAGCGAGAAGATCGCGGGCCGATATGGGCGATTAGTTGCAAGGAGACGAATCATAAATGCTTCCTACGCTTATGTGTGGCGTTTTTCGGGAACGTCACTCTTCTTGTCGCATCTTCGCTTTTGATGTCAGCAGTACGATGGCGGGCGATCAGTTTTGTTCTCATAATCGCATTCGGGGAGGTAGCTGCTTGTTGCAAGGCAATGATATGCAGTGGAATCGAATGCTGTCGCATCAGATGTCAGAATTGTACCTATACATCCTGTGCAATTGATGCAAGTCGAGATTTCCTGAAGATTCTGGGCGACGACGACGACCATGGAAATGGAGATGGAGAATGAAAGATGATGACGAAACAAATGAAATTGTAAATTGATTTTTCTTTAATTTAACCCATTGCATTGCATTGGCAGAAAAAGGCGGTGGGAGATCTGCGAGCCCTTTTGCTGCACTAGGTGTGACCCAAGACCTATTGAGGAAGTTGAAAAACAAAAGAGGATCTTTATTTTTATACGGCCGGGGTTTCCGGCATGGAACGGATGCGCGGGAGGTACACCAAGCAATGGGATTAATGGGATTTATGTAATTAATTAGAGTGAATGGGCGTGGATAATGTGATTTGGAGCTCGGTTCTTGGTGCTGCACGTGTTTGCTGAATGGGTATTGTATATCTTATTTTGAAATTTAAGATATAGGATACAGGATTGTCTGGCAAGTTCTTCAGAATAACTGAGAGACGGTGCGGCTGGAAGGCAAAATAATAGTTTCTTGGAACTGTTTGGGTGGTTTTATTTCAGATACTACAGGGAATGGTAAAGGAATCTTGCGTCAAGGAGAGTCTTATATTCTATTCGTATTAAATGCGGATTACTTGTTTCAATATCAACCATAGGTATGTTTTTCTTTCTTTGGTTATAACCTGACATATTGATTTTACAGAACTAAAGCTTTATCATTTTATTTTTATAATAAACACGCGCACAAGGGACTATTTGTTTCCCTTTTAATGTAGAACCTGCGCAGCCATTAGGAAGATAGGGAGGGGAGAGAGAGGAGGTGTCGATTATGAATGTTTGCAGATCAAAATGGCAAGGGAAAATCCCGCCGGGTAAACTATTCCAAATTCGTGTTGTTCGGCTAAAAAAAATCCCTATATTTCACGGTACGTCCGAAATTCGGCTCAAGGGTGAACTGATGAGCATTCCTTGCGAGACGAGTATTACGGGAGAAACTTTTAAGGGGAGGAATGCTGCTGGCTACTTCGAGTGAGCATTTTTTTATAAAAGAAACGATAAAATAAGGAAAGACATGAAACATTGGGTTGTTGTTCGAGGGGGGGCAATTGTTTCAGCGGTGGTTCAATTTCCTATCAATCTTAAAGCGATGTTTGTGAAGCACCTGCCCAGAGGTGGGAGTTATACTCGAGTTTGGGGCGTATAAACGCTTTATAAATTGTAGCCAGATCAGATGGAGAAAAATACTCCTTACACCGATACAAAAAAACATGAATTTAAAGCACTGGCAGGCTTTTAATTTCTGACATACATTTTTTTTGCAGCATAACCTGACATATTGATTTTACAGAACTAAAGCTTTATCTTTGTGTTGAAATTAAGGAAATTTTAAAACCTGAATTCAACGCATTTGCACGCTTTTAATTTTTGACATTCCGATACAGAAATAAATACATTATAGTCTGTCCTCTTAAAATTATCACTACAGTGAAGATAGTACGTTAACTTCTCACTCTAACTGCAGTGGAATCTCTTTTAACTCTGAGAAAAAGAAAATATTAAAAGGTTACCGTAGTGCAAGTTATAGATCAATAATTTTAAAAAGCTTCAATAAAGCACCTTACTCTCTCTAGCAATATCCAAAGAAAAATCAACCATGAAATGGTAACCCGAAGATAATGTCCTGTTGTTGTTGTTAACAACAATTCGTGTGTAAGGCGTTGGTAAGTCAGTGGTTGAGTTTTTAGTTTCAGTGGGTATATCACCTATCAGTATATCCACCAACTGGTACCATTTGCAAAAATAAAGTTCTCCCATACGGCCTATACTGGACAGCTACATCCATTATTTTGATGACAGGGATAGCCTTAATCCTTGTTAAGATAGTAAGACTTCTGAAGACTTCCCTCCAACTTCATCAATTTTAAATATATTATGGAGGTAAATTTCTCACTTAACTTAGATTTATTAAAGAGATATTATTTTTTTTTTTTTTTTGAAAAATCATCGAGCCAATGATATGGCTCTTAATTGCATTCCTCCACCAAGTGGAAATGCATGTCAAATACCACGCGGAACTAAGACCAAGTAATTCCAATCTAATCCAAAAGGGTTTCTGCTTTATTGGCTCCTGCAAGGGATTCCTTAATTAACGTACGCAACAAGGTAGTGAGATAAGCCTAGGTACTAACCAATAGATGATTCAAAAGATACGCACTCTGTGCCTTGCATTCCTCCCGCAATAGCCCACTAAAAGTGGTGCCTGGACGAAGTATATTATCACACAAACTGTGTTTCCTCTCTAGAATGTTATCGTCTATAATAATCTGCACAGTGATATGGTCAACGATTGAGGAACAAGTGGACGTTGATTTATCCTTCAATTAAATAAATTTTTTGGCCGATTTTAGGGAAGCGATAAGATCCACAAGGAAAAGGTGACGAAGAGCAAAACTCCTTCACCTGTATACGGTGCAGAATTTCTTAATGGCCCAGCGGTGCGGTGGTTTTTGTGTTATGGCGCATGTATGGAGCCGTTGTTAAGTTGCGAATGTGGCTGGCGGTGTCTTGAACGTTTTATGTTCTTATTAATTTATTTTTTTAAATAAAATAAAATGTTGTGCATGCGGTAAGGGAGGAGTTTTAATTATACACTCTGAGTGCATGAAAGCATCGAAAGATAAGAGACGAGCTGTTTATGTGCGCGCACAATTAATATGAAAGAAATTGGCAATTAAAAGGGAATGTTTCTTTTGTTTTTTTTTTATTAAAATGCAAATTTGCAAATTGAAATGATTGAACAATGAAAATGTTGTGTACCTTAGAATTAAATATTCGCATTATTTTCTTAGGAACAGACTTCCTGGTTTCCCACAAATAACTTATATAGGACACCAATGTTTAAGTGAAGTGTTTACTGTCTCATTTTTTTTTTGTTTGAAATCTCTGGCAGATTCTTTTAAAGCCCTCACCCATCGAAAAATTAAATAAATAAACTATAAAAAATGGACTAACCATGATATTATGGTAAAAGAGATGTATATCAAGAAGGCAGATATAAAACAAATATCTCGTCAGAAAAGATTTTTCCTCACTGGTTAGAGAAGCTCTTATATTTTCGGTTGCAATATATAGGAACTGATGAAGATATGTAGGTTCCAAGGAACTTAATTAATTTTTTTATTTGTCAGTGGATGGCTACATCGCCCAACGATCAATTCCTTGCCCCAGTTCAAGCAACCCTAGAACCTATCAGCCAAAAGGGATTCTTAGTTTCACATTTCTGGAAGTTAAATTTCAACTTCCAACCATCACAATATTGGCGAATCTTGGCTGCAAGAGAATTCTGCTAACCTCAACTCTTGGAACTGTTCTGTTCGCGCGGTACGCCGGTATACTCCCAGAAATTATACTCGAGTCGCTAAAAATAATCGCTCGAAATCTGTTATCGGGGTAAAAGTCGTGGGTAGGAATACCAGAGCCAAACGTCTGACCCAGGAAGTGCGCTATCCTTATTAATTTGTTGACATTGCATATTTACTTTGATAAAAATCACCACTCAAATACCCTTTGTTGCTCTGAAGATTCTGATGGCTAAAGGCTCTTCCGTAGATATTTTTCTATTTACAAAAATTAATTAATCCTTTTATATTTTTTCGCACATGCCAGTCCAAACTGACGGCATGGAGAGTTTATTGACTTGTATACCATTGGGAGCTCTCAATCATCTTAACGAACAGAGCTATTTAAGGATGTTTACTCTTGAGATATTCATTCATTCGGATGCTCCCTCTTTCTTGAATAACCTTTTGTTTATATTGGCCTGTAAAGAAGATAGTCTGATGCTAATGGTTGCCTGCAAGCTATAGTACTACCTGATGACTACTTCGAAGAAAGTTACAGTTGCACATACTCCACCATCCAGCTTCCAGTCTACAGTACCTCTTCTTTAGGGATAAACTATCATCAAGTGGCTTGAACGGGAAAAATATGTATGTACCTATATCTGTGGGCAAGATGGGTTTGACAAATTAGGAGAAGAAAAGGCAAAAGGACGGATTAAACAGGGCGCAAAGATGGCAAATGACGGGCGTGTGTTATTTTAGGCTACAAACGCATGGCATTCGAAAGAAGCCTGCCTCATGGTTTCGCGTAAATAAACAAATTTTCTGTTGAGTTTTTTTCATCTGTAAACAAATTTATTCCTGTGGGAAGAAATGATTTATTTTTGTTGCATATTTCGTTTGCTTTGTGCATTTTGCTGTGGTGGAAGTGGATTTCAATGGTTAATGAGTCATTTTATGGAGACGAAGATGAAGTGTATACAGAGGTGTCTGTTAGTGGTTAAGGTTATGGTTTTTGCAGCTAAATAAATATCGTTCCCGGCTTCGTTCTCATATAGTCTTCTGTATTGTAGGATTATATTTGGATTGGGATAGATTTGTTTAAATTGTTTGGGTTTTGAACAAAAATAACAGTTTAAGAATCTTAAATATGCTAAATTATCTATTGTTTGGATGAATTGTATGGTCAGATGGGAGAAATTTCTGTGTTGACACCTTTACCTATAGGTTATAAATAGATGCATATGAAATAATATAGGAACAGGAGAAATAATGAAGTCAATAATTTGAACATAACAGACAAATATTTTGTAGTATTTAATGAAAGAAGCGTTTGGCCACATTAAATAATCGAAATCATTTTTCTGCCCTATGCATACGAGCATCTTTATGGCTTTACATCTAGACTAGAACTTGACCTTAACGGTCTTAAGCTGTCTCCGTTTCTCAGAAATTCAAGTCTGGTGCCAACAGCTTCAAGAGTTTTATAGAAGTAAAATATTGCATATTGCATATTTAAAAGGTCCATTTTGTATAATGCAAGATGTTAAATCTCCTTTAAGACTTTTGCAGAATTTCTTTCCTTTCTAATAGTGCTTTTATTTCCTTGCTTCTTTAAGAAGCCTCAAAAAGGCTGCAAAGCTTATATTGTTTCACATAAAACCAAACGAAGATAAGCTGCTTTTAAACTTGAAGTTAATAACCTTGCAAATAAAAATTCTGCATTTCTTTCTGTTCAAATCACTTCTTCGTTTGGCATACCCACGAACTCATAGGCATCTTGCAATATAAACAACCTTCATTGAAACCTTAATATCTCTCTTAAAATTTCGCAAATTTCCTTAACCCACACGCACCCGACTTAGTTAAGTTCTATTAAAAGCAGCGTCATAGCCACATTGCGATTCTAGCTACCGAAACTGTCATCACCGGACACATATGGTCGACGTTATACAATCTCCATATAAGTTTCATTTTGCCAATAAAACACTTCCCCATAAACATCGCGAAGCTAAAAAAATCTTTGCAATCTTTTCCCATAAAAAATGCGCGCCTTCTTCCCCGAGATTGCAACGAAATAGAAACAAAATCCCCTTCGGGTCAATCCAAAGAGTCATTCCTTCAACTGCAAAGCACTATCCCTACCCGCGCGGTCGTCGTCGGAGTCTCATAGTGCCATCACATGGACGCAATATCACTCTCCTCCCGAACGTGTGTAGGACATAAAAAGATCCTCATTTTACCACTAATATAAGAATCTCTATGCGACTAATGGAACAATGATCTGTGTAGGCGTTCTAGCCGCATATTCCAATCGTGTGGTACATTCATTTACAAGTGGAGTAACAAGTTCCAGCACATTGGAGTCTTTGGCTGTGGCCACCATCATGATCGCACATCTCCGGCTCGCCTTCTGGTAAGACGACCGAAAAATAAATGCACTTCCAGCCCGCTCAGCTCTGCCAAGAGATTGCAGCGCGATGACATTTAATAAATGATCATAAATGGGCAGGCCGTGGCCGTGCTGCGTTGCGGAGAGTACCACGGATGGTCCTTCTAACTCCTAATAGAGATTTCATGGTGGAAATTGTGCATGTTGGCCAAAAAAATGTACAAAAAAAATTTACATGGAGAAGAAAAATGCCAACAAATTGTGGAAAAATCTCGAGAAATCCGCAGAAAACGAAGAAAATATTTTCTTTCCTTTGTATCTCACAGTTCCATTCGATAGAATATGAGGAATTTCGATTGCGGCTATAAGAGACATCGGGGTGGCGTAGCAATTTTTTTATGAAGCGCCTTGGGTAAAGATTTGTTATGAACAGTTGTGACATTGATCTTGAATTGTTTTGTCAAAATAATTCAAGACTTTTGCACTTTCGGATTGTTAATTGCATCAACAAGTGTTGATTTGGCACGCAACTTTCTTTTAGAAAAATCGATTTCATATCTGATAGTTCTTTCAGGCAAAGTTATGTTATCGAACTATCGATATCGATGACTCATCTTATGTTTTATCACTGAGTCAGTCACAATAACATAACCTTAACTGCTTTCTATAGTCAAGTTAAGGCTTAGTAAGCGGAGGACTCCCTGATTCCCGAGAAACAGCTCGGCTTTTCAGCTAGCCTGTCTTATTGATTTTGAGAAGGCTATTGAGACCTTTTGGTTAGAAGGTTTTTATCTGAAGTTAATCAGATAAGTAACCTTACCTTTCGGTCTCAACCAACAAGCTTTTCGGCCCCTAGCTATCTGCCTCTAGTTTTGCGCGTGAAGTTGGTTAAGGTCCTCTTCCACTTAAGAACGCCGCTAAAGTCTCGGTCTTCCTTCTACTGCGCTATTACATACCGGTGTAGAAATAAGATTTTGCGGGCTGGAGCATTGAATTCCATACGCTCTATATGATCCAACCATCTGAGACGTTGATCTTTTACTATTTTAGCTACGTCTTTGTCAGTTCAAAGGGCAGTCATGTGCCCCCAAGGTGGTTTATTTTTTCAAACCCACTTCATGTAACTAACATCATGTGCATAGAACTTCAACTGGTTCGTGGCAACAAACGAGAAGGAGGTTACCACTAAAGCACATAGAAGTATTCTCTAGGAGGAATCAACGGTGACAGATACAGTTTCAATAAAGCTTGGTGAACACTTTATATGGGCTACTGCGAAGATTTTGGAGCTCAGGCCTATGAGATAATTTATCCGGCTCCCCTTTCTTTGAGTATTATTAACGACTTGGTCCTCCAGGTTGGGGACTGTGCCTTAGTGGTATCTTCCAGGAACATTAAACAATTCTGTTTTGAACGTCTTTGCCTACAATTGTAGTAAAGTACATAAGAAGGTACATATAAGAATTGCTCTGAGTTATGGTTGTTTTTGCCTGAAAAAATAGCCTTTGTTAGGGCTATGATTGCTGAGAGGTTCACCGTTCAACAATCTCAAATGGAAAAGATTCAGATGTTTAAGAGGCTGCGTCCTTACCTACCTTTACAAAACCTCAGAGTCGGTAGTGATAAGGTAATTTACGTTTACTTTGCAAAGAACTAAATTCAGCAATTAAAACCGTTATCCAGAACCATGTAACTAATTTTTAAGAAATTATGAATAACTGAGATTTTACAGGCCACTCCTGGCAGACATCTAGATAGATAGGTCTATTAGACCCCCTGGACGCAATCTATTCCCTGACCAATTTCAAACTTTAATCCGTTTAAGTAACACCGGGCCTATATAATCAACAAGCCAACCCAAACGCAACTTACTTCGTAATTTTAATAATTCATTGACCAATTTTAATGGCAGTTGGCGTTTGTTGTATCTTTTGTTTTCTGTTCTACACAATGCCGCGCCGCACCGTAATTATTTAATACAAACTTTCCGTATACCTAACGATTATAAGAGGGGCAACCTTAAACGGAAAATTGATAGTTTCAATATTAATAATTTATTTTTTTTAATTCGACTTCTCAGCTTTTGTAGAACACCAATTTATTTTCTTCGATTTCGCATGAAGAAAACCAGCGGATTTGAATAATTAAATATAAAAAAAAAAAATAAAAAAAATTTAACTGGGCCATTGAAAGTGCATTGACCTCATTATGTCTCGTTTTCATTTCAGAGATACTTTAAAGCCTGAATGCATTTCGATTACCAAACCAACAACAAGCAAGCAGCCGGCATTACGATGATCACAATTCACCGCCTTATCATTTGAACCCAAAATGTAACTCTCAGATACTGTTTGTATCTGACATCAGAATGCAATAACCATTTGTGTCACCACTTGCCATCGATCGAGGCTTTCTTGTTTGCATTCTCTGTCACACACTCACATGTTCCATGGAAGTCAGAGCCCTTCCATACAACATGTCCCGCCAAATAATTGGTATCCATATAGGGGCGTGCGTTCTGATCGCACGTTTTGTCAACACACAACCAAAAAAATGTTTATATCTAAATGTTCATCCGGACGTTTTGGGTTGTTCAATGTCCAAAAGCACTTAGAAGAAAATTATTAAATTTGGAAATTTATCGCCAAAAAGCACTTATCGCTTGAGCGAGGGACGCGGACCCGATAGCGAACGCAACAACACACACGATTAGTTTGTTAAGTTGGCAGCGTGCATGATTAGGGGAGCTTGTTTTGGGGGATATAAACAAATAAATTTAATCGGATCTGGATTCTGGATGTTGCAATGTTTATTTGATGTTGATGCTATATACGGGCTGGTGTGATGCAGTGGGATGAGAGGTAATGCGTTGATATCTATTTAAGCTTCTTACACACGCTTTATGCTTCTAAACCTATAAAGAAGGAGCGGGCGGCTTCGTGCGTGGGTTGGGTCTTGTCGCACATGGCACATGGGCTTTTAGACATATATTATTGTAATCCTAGCGAATGGCTACTACTCGTAAAGATATTGAGAATCGAACAAGCATTGGCATTAAAATTTTATCTTGAATTGACTGAAGAGGTGTGGTGTTATATAGGCTTACATATAGGGGGATAAGTTTCAGACTATTGCACTAAAAAGTTCATTAAAGGTCTACTTTGTGCGCGAAGTTAGATATGAAAGGATGAAATAATAATTTTAAAAAACTAAGTGTAGATCTCTTCATTTGAAACTGGAATAAGAAATAGAGCACGTTTGAAATTCCCACAATTTGATGTATTGTATAGCTGCTGCCTCTAGCTCTTACTCATTTTGAAATCCCATTCAAGCTCATGGGAACAAAAATAAGCTGCTTGATGATGATTTCAACTCATTAACCTCTCAACCAATAAAAATATGATCTATTTACACGAATATCGATGATTTATTACCACAAAATAAATCCATTGCCATTAAACAATATTTTAAAGAATAAAAGACCTCAACCTCAACCTCCAAAGCCTCTGTATAAGCCACCGCAAAACCTAATTGTTTTTTTGTTTTCTTGTGCGTATTTCCATACCACATTCTCAGTACCATAAGTGAAAATCACTTAATTAACATCATCAGCATCGTGTAATTAACGCCGTTTTAACCCAAGGCAGTGTACAGTGTATACCTTTTCCGGCGTTGTGAAATACCTGAACTGCCAGTACCGCTATCGGTATTGGCAATACTTGACGATATAATATTCGCGCGGCATTTTAGATCTTCTGCATGTTTTAATTAATTTTCCAAAAACCAAAAAAATAACTCCAGAGACAAACACACCTCAAGGGCCACCGCAAGTACCACAAACTGAACAATTTGTTCCGTCCCCCCAGGGTCTGCGGCTGCGCGCATAAATTCGAAGTTCTCTGCGCCGAAAATTTATTACAGAATATCGATTAATATCGCTTACGCTTACATATGCGTGATTACTCATTGCAGACGCGGCCGGCGATCATAACGCGCGCCAGCCGTGTTGCAACATCGTCAATCGTCTCAAACACCACATATTTGTAGGAACTCTAATGCGGCGGGGTGGTTAGTCGGTTTTATTTGCCATAATTGCCCACATGAAATGAGGCATTTGCATATGGCTGGTGAGTGTGTCATAAAAGATGTCAAGATATTCCGGATGGACAAGAAAGGCTGATTCAATATTTTTTTATGATGGACTGAGGGGACTTAATAAAGTCGACCTAAACGATGTTTGCGGTTCCACCCATCGGTTGGGAGACTTGGAAGATGAGCAGGGCACATCTATCTGGAAAGATCCAGAAATTGAGCGTGCTGATGTAAGTGCAAAATTTATGATCCACTTCGATCGTTTTGCATGCAAAATGATTTTTTTTATTTGTAGCTCTGGTAATTTATAGCTCACACGGCTTCGCAATTGGAGAGTTTTGATGGCCATTTGGCTAGCTGGAGATTGGAGAATTCGTGCAGTTTTTTCTTTGGTAATTTGATCATAAAAGTGTTAGGAGTGGGTAATTTCATTGGATGTTTCTTGGACATCGTAACATCGCCTAAAGCGCTGGAATGTCAATTAGAGATGATTAGAATTTTTAGGACTTAAAATATACATAAATACATTTTGAGAATTTCTTTTCCGAAGACTTTTTGTAAAACTAAATTCTCAATATTATTCCCTGTTCACAAAAAACTTAGGTTTTGTTTTCTGTATCCATGAAAACGTCCAGTGCCCCTATTCCGGTTCTATGAAAACATGAAATGATAAAATTCTTTTCACGAAACTTTTCATACGACTTATTCATTTTGTCATTTCATTTTACTCAGGAACCTGATTCTCGTTTATTCTGTGAAAAAGTAAGCTGAATAGGTCTAAATACTCATACACTGTATGTATAGTGTATGAGTATTTAGACCTATTATTTTTTTTATATATTATTGATGAAAAGTTTGTTATTTATTTTTTTGTCTTTGAATTTTTTTGGAAACAATGTTTGATGGTAAATAACTTTTCAAATGAAAACATTTTGACATACGTTTTCAATGTTGCACACGACCAGGATCGCAAAGGGTGCTTTATCAGTGAAAAGTTTTTTCACAGATTTTTGCATAGAACCAGAATGGGGCTACAGGTGTATTGTTTGTGAAAAAAAATTAAAAAATATAAATATAGGTACATTCAATATATTGACTTGTTTCTAGAACATAGTGCATATACTTAAAATTAATAATTAAATAAATTTATTGGCGCGACAGCTCCTTAAGCCAAGGCCTAGTGACTTATACTCTTCAACCACTTGTTTAAATGCATCCTTGAACTATTAACCGAGTGTCCAATGTTTAAGCAATTACCAAACACAATGAATATCACGAACGAACCGCGTTAACAAATAAACATTTTTGGCCATATTTCTCGTCACACTAGCAGTTCATAGTCAAGTAAACAAATTTGAGTCTTAGTTTCCGCTTCTGAATGTTCCGGTGCCAATGAGATATGATAGGAGCCATGCAACCACAGTGGATTTTACTGTATTCTTAAGAATTGGGCATCGGTTAGACATCACTATCGTGAAATTTTCGAAATGATAAGTAATACAACAGTAATAGAACAATAGAACAATTAAATGAATCTTCAATAAAACTTATCTATTTATTATTACCTAAATATTTGTGTAAGTAAAACTTCCATAAGACTTAAGTTAGGTTTCTTGCCTCTTGGGTATAAATAATATGAGTATGATAATAGAAGAATTAAGTGAAGCTTCGATAAGGCTTCGGTAAACAGATTAACAGACGTTATAACGAAACTTCACTTTATTCTTTATTTATTAATTGAAAACGGTGTTTGTGTTTTACCAAAGTCTTATCGAAGATTTATCTAAGCTTCACACATGTATTGTGTATTTCATATAAGTAATTTAAAAAAATAAAAAAACACTATACATATTTATTGGACTAGGTTATGTAATAATAACTATAATAACTATAATAATAGAAGAATTAAGAATTAAGTAAAGCTTCGGTAAAACTTCTATAATGATTCGGTAAACAGTTTTACCAAGTCTTATCAAAACTTCAATTCATTCTTTTGTTATTACTTAACTACTCAGTTTGTGGTGGTAAAATAATGTACATGTCTTATAAATTTTTTACCGAAGGTTCACAAGAGTGTGTTTTTTAATGAAATTTGTGTAGAAAGGTTGAACTATTCCTTATAGTAAAATTTGTCACACGTGTCTTTTACATATAAGCAATTTTAAAATAAAAAAAATATAATTTTTGGACTAAGTTATATAATTTATTTATTTTTTTAAGTTTTATAATCATAATTATAACAGTCAACGGCCTTGGCTATGATAAAGCATCGCTCCGATAGATTAGCAAAAACAAGCGTGGTTAGTATAGTCGGATGCGGGACCGTCCGAAAACCAACTTCGTGCTGTTGACATGTGTTATTTCGTTATCTGTTTTCTGTTTTCCGTTCTCTCTCTTTCCTCTGTTCTGTCCTGTATCAATGTCGTCTTGTGTGTCTTGTATTATCTGAGCCGGTGGCCTCAGTAGCCAGTGCTCGTAAGTGTCTCTATTTCTTAGATTTATCTACGGAGTAGATCAATGTGTAATTTAATGTAGTTTTCACCAAAATTTACGCCATTTTATAAATTTAAAAATATGTAAATAGTAAACAAAATTAAAAAATTATGTCAAGTCGCACCATCCAGGTATACATATTTATAACAATTATTCAGGTGATCCCTGAATATATAACCCAGAGAAGGAAATTTTGATTTTGGCTTTGAATACAAGGCATTGTTTTTGATATTAACATACGTGGTGAGGCCATTAAATCACATCATAAAAAATTATTGTATTAAAAAATTAAGTTTTTCATAAGATAAACAATAAGAAACTTTCTGACCAACCGCAATATCTTTTGTTTCGCCCATTTCTGAAGAGACTGTAAACATGTAAACTCGAAAACAAGCTAACATTGCCTTCCCACTTGGTAACTCCGCTCCTTTAACTGTTCCGAAACAAACATTATTTGCTTATCCAACAGATAAAACCTTTCCATCACTTCACCTTCATATAGTCTGGCCAAAGATTCCAATATACAGAGCAAGAGACCACATCAACATGCGGCTTACCAACTTGCAAGATCCAATTTGCATCAGTCCAGCACACATTCGAATATTATTGATCACCCAAAGTTGGTCTACACGCGCAGATACTCTGCGTCCAAGAGGATTATACGCCCTGATATGCCGTTTTGATAACGCAACTACTTTTTTTAAAAAAAGATTCCAACTGCCAGCGTGTAGGCATAGCTTCTGCAGCTAGCTATTCGACAAGCATACTGACGACAATGACGATGGCGAACCGGATGATGAGGCATCTGTGCAGTTAAATAAATTGCCCTTTTGCATATGCAAAACGGAGGAGGATCATAGTCTTATTTGTTTGTTCCTCCATTTCGAACAAAAAATGAAGAGCTATTCCCTTTGGTCTTTGATAAGGCTTCTATACTTATTATAGGATTGCTTGCAAAAAAAAAAGTACCTTCCAGGGTTTTGATTCAAATGCTGCTCCTGTTTTTGTACTTCATATGAATGCTGGAGGTGCTCCAGATGCATTCCAGATGATAAAGTATGTTTTTTTTTGTACATTTGTGTATGCTATCTCTGGGATATTTGGATATAAATAATGTTCCTTAAAGAGCAGGTTAACGCCTACATTTTCAAAGCTTCAAAGTCTGTATATGATGCTCACAATCCTCTCTGTGCGATGACTTCTATTAAATAGACCACTACCGGGCTTGGTCTCTAACATCGATGTTGTGCACTTTTTGCGGATGGATCATCATGCGTATTACCGTCCACTTGCTGGATGCTCACCATTGTCCATGGTGCGTTCTGCGAGGCGATCGGTTTTCTTGATTAAATGTCGGTGGGACGCGTTGGGTAAATAAATTTCAACAAATGAGCTCCAAATAGGAGTACGGGGCTGGCAGGGCAGTTGAAGGCTTTGAATGTGGATAATTTAACAAACGAATGCGATTAGTCTTTAAACCTGTGCGCGCGCGCAGTCTTTTCTATTGGATTGGTGATTTTGGTTAACAACGTTGGCTATAAGCTGGTGGGCGTCGCGTCTGTTGGCAATTTATAGAAAATGCTTGCAACATTGGATGTCTGAACAAGGTCTTGATTGTGGAGGTTTTGACTTAGGTATGCGAATTTGATGCAGCTGGTATTAAAGGGCTTGAAGGCTTGGGAGAAATCTGCAATTTTGGTTTTAAGAATTGAAGAGGAAACACAAATTGAGAAGATAGTTCATTATATAGCTTAATTCTTGTATGTTTCAATATTAGTTGAATTCGGGGTAAGGTCTTGAAATTGTAAACTTTCTTAAATACTCGATCATTTGTTTTCCAAAGGAATGGATGCCTGTCTGTTTACTTGTACCGATTAATCTTGAACTACGGCCTCAAAGGTTGAACCAATAGTTTTTAATTTCAAATTCAATTTCAATTTTTTTCAATGATAGGCAACTTGCGAACTTTTACTAAGTCTTTAAATGATCATTTAAAGTGCTAAATTAATTGAAGTTTTTATATTTTTAACTGTAAATTTTTGATTAATTTGATCAGTTTTTATTTTCTTAATTAATTTCTTAATTTGTATCTACATATTCTTTTAACCTAAATTTGTACTTAGTATTACTTAAAAAACAACTTGTTTTACTATGCTAATATCTAATCAATAAATAAATAATAATACAAAAAATACAAAAAAAAGAGAACCTTGACCAACTTCAAGTTTAAGCGCAAAACTGTAGGCATATAGCCAGGGAAGAGAAGTAGACTTATGCGCGAAACAGATTGAACCAGCAACAGCAACAGAACCAGCAAGAGCAGCTGCCATTATTTTAAAACCTATGTGTTTCAATTGCTCAAGCTAGAATAGACCCAGCAACACCAACGTCAACAGCGTCGTTAGGTTAGCGTGCTGTTCGCCGTTGATGTTGCTGGTCTTGTGGCTGGTTTAATATGTTCCCCGCTTTAAGAAGTCTCTTGGTTAGGGACCAGGTCAAACCCGGACTATAACGCAACCTTAAGTGTTTGATAACAACGTATTTCTATCATCTTTATTTTCTTGTAATGAAAAAGGACAACATTTGGCCCAAACAAAATCATAAAATGCAACAGCTATCTTTGCACGCGCATGAGATACATATTAAGGGTAAACAAGCCAAATGGCTACCGATAGGTTATCGTTTTTGCAAATTCAATTAACTACAAATACTTCCACGAAAGAACTATACTCTCCATACACTATTGCAGTCTATTACAGCTTAAAGGTTAATAGATTGTAAATATGTTGAAGGCGTTTATTCTAGTTTCGACTTCCTAAAATACATTCACCACGTTCTTTCTCTCGAACGCATTTACCTCAGTTCTCAACTTGGAAACTAGAAATGGTCATTAAACTTGGAAAAACTTAACAAAACTATCAAGCCTTTACGTTAACAAGACTGTCGTTAAAATCTCCAGTTACCGCTTAAATATTTGCTTCATATGGTTAGGTATTGGCGGACGCATCCTATCAACGCGAAGTTGCGAAAATAAAGCCAAAAAAGCTATTAAAATAAATTAACCCTGCCTGTCATTAAGTCATTACAACGAAATGACCAGTTTCCATGTTTCTCATTTTCGAAGTAAGACTGTTGCACGACGAACTTCAGACTTTTGCCAAATTATCCTTGTTGTCTTCTAATTGACCAGACAGCACAAACTGAAAATTATAAAAATGATGATGTCTGGTCATTAGACATCGTTTAGTTGTCAAAACAATAGTTAGTAATAAAATTTTTCAATTCGTTCGAATTTGTTAGTTGGAGAATTAAGTGAAGCTGGACATGATTCCAAAAATATTTGGTGCTAATCACTATTCCAATGGGTGTTCAAAGGAGGTAAACCATTCGTACCATACCTCCTACTGATTCTGCGATCTTCTTTTCGGGACTACTCGGGGTATGGATACCTTTATTCGACTTGGGATGAATGATTTATGGGATACACGGAATCTTAAGATTTGTTGTGTTTTTTCTTTTACATCCCAAGGGTGTAAAGGGCACTCACTGTGTCAGTAAGATTGTTAGTTTCAAAATTAAATGAGATATAAGATACAACTGTGCGGTGGTTAAAGCTATCGAGGGAATAGGAAAGATAATGTTATCGACAAAAGGATGAAAAATTAACTTCTCACAGTTGAATTCAGATTCGGGTACCGCGAGATTCATTCATGATCCATGTGCGGCAAAGATACGAGGAATCACCATGCTGATTATAAAACATGGGAAATAAGAATAAAAGTTATAAATCGTTTACCTTTCTTTGTAATAAAATCTAAAAAAAAATGATAATTCTATATAAAGATTCTCCTGAGTACACTTGTTTCATGTTTTTTTCGGAACCTTTGAGAAATTTCTTGAAAAGTGTGAAGAAATCGCTCTCTTAAGGATGTCATACTTATTTTCCAGAAATATAGTTCAAAATCCTTTTAGACCAACAATATAACTGAATGTTGAACCGATATTTTCTTTCTGCTACAAACAAGCCTTTTTTTAACTTCAAGCTTACTAAGTAAAGAATTAAAGAATTTGCATGTTTCTCGATAAAAGGCCTCGATAAGGCTATAGTGTTTCTTATCAATTTTTACAAAAGTCTTGTTCCCTTCGCCTACTTTTTTTAATTCTAGAAGTCCCGCCGCGCCGCGCCTTCGATAAAATTGAATAAAAAATGTTCAACAAAAAGAAGTAGCAACATCAAAATATAATTATTTTGCCCTTTAACCTTCACCACTAAGAATTCGTTCTGAAAAAAATATAACTTAAAAAACCCATTACGTGATAAACTATTAGCAATTTCTCTTTAGACTCCTAAAATACCAAAATTCCGAACTTCTTGCAATTATTATTGGCAAATCGATAAGGAATGTTTCATCTATCTGGACGATAGGACGCACAGCTTAGCACAACGGATGTATCTGGAATTTCGATTGTCCAGTCCAACTGTGCACCTCAGTGGCCAGTTGTTTCAAAGCCCTTTGGATAAGGCAGTCCCCATCATCGCATCGCCGCCATTACCATCGCCACTACAGTGCGTCCCTAATTAAACTGGCAAAAGCTAAGATGATCCAACATTCCTGCTGCTGCCGGCTCTCATTGCTGTCAGAATCATCGGTAAAAGGAAACAATGGGTCATATAATTAAGCCCTTGTAATTATTATATTAAAACAACTTTGTAGATTGTACCGAGTTGATGCGATGGTTTGGTTTATTTCACTTCACTGATGTCCATTGTCCTCCGACTACTTAAGTAGGTATTACTTCTCCTGTATAGCATCCAGAAGGGCGGGCATGAGCGCTTCTCTTTTGTGGCCAGTAGTCTGGAGACCGCATTAAATCGCAAAAATCTTCAACTTTAAGGTTTTTTTTTTTTTTTGTTAACCTTGCAACAACCAACGGTGGTGATGTGGATGATGATGATGAGAGGAGAATCTGCGCGCCCTGAATCTGTTCGCTGAAACAGCAGATTATCTTGAATGACTTAAGGATATTTATTGAACGTTTAATCGGTAAAAATCGAACATTAATCGAGTACAAGAGCGCTCAAGGAATTATACGTGATATTTATTGGCATACCAAGGGAGAGCAGCAAAACCATCAGCGTTAGTGCTGGTGTTAGTAGTGGCTATAAAAAAGAATGCAAGCACATCTGGAGCTACCGGTAGAAGTTTACTCTGCATATAGAATTACTATATACCCATTTTGAATATGAATTCAGCTTCAATTTCTGGAATCACAAGAAAAGTCAGCCGGAATTTGGCTATTCCATGTCACCACGGACTTTTGTTCGAGCGGATGCAGCAGCATCTGACAGTTATAAAAGGAGCAAAAATTACACAGCATAGAACGCTTTGTGATGTTTTTTTTTTGTGATGGTTTTGGGAGTACCTTGCTTTGCATTTGGGATTCTGTCCAAACACTTCAAAATAATTTGTCATTTAATCGTTTTTAGTGAATGCCGGACAAAGCCTTTGTGCAGAAACTTGTTAAGGGAGTAAAGAATAGGATATTTTAAGGAATCAAACCATAAAAGGCAGATGACAAGAAGGAAGGAAAAAACAAACAGTGAAACTAGATGTTGGTTAGTTTTTAACCGATATTTAGTGATAAATAAAAAGAAGAATTCAAACGAAAGAGCTGACGTTCGAACTTTTGTATTTGTTTTTTGTTGGTTATTCATCTATTTTGGATTGAAATATTTTAAACTGGTGTGGTACCTTTACCCTATCATACCTATATTTAATGAATTTTGGAAACTTGTGAATCAATGTTATGATAAATTTCACATTTTGTAATATTAAATTATAAAATAAGCGAATTTTAAGAAATCATTTCTGATTTATAAGAGATTTGTAGCCATTTCTATATCGACTCTTCTGTGTTCATGTAAGTCTAAACATATCATAACATACCCTATGCAATAAAACATTTTGCTTTTAGTGCGACCACTTTGCTTACATTTGTATGCCTTTTTAAATACGGGAACTAAATTTCCAACGCTATCGCTATCGTGGACATGTTGATCGCACCGCAAAAGAACTTTCTTCCTTTTTTTCCGAACTACATAGGACAATAATAACGTACATCTGCAAGTTTTTGTCCTGTCGTCGACGCTACCGACGGTCGGTTGGCGGCGTTTTTGTCATCGCCATCGTTGTCCACCGTCACCAAATCACATTGAGCAAGCATTCTCTTGGCCTTTTGTCCTTTCAAGATTGAGTTGTCCCATCCAGCAGTTTTGTCGCCACCATCAGCAGCCAGTTAGAAGAAGGAGCATAAGCAGGACCACGAGCACCATCATCATTGTCGTCATCGTTGCATTAAATTCCACCAACGATGACATCGATGTCAACAAATTTCTCAAGTTTCACAAAAGGACGAAACTAAAGCCCAGGAATACTGTGGCGACATCATTATTATTATCATCATCTCGAGTTGCCCTTATGGATTTTATTTTATAGAAAGAAGTATGCCACAAAAAAGGGGCAGCAAATTACAAAAAAAAAATTACAAAGCATGGAGCAGGTATAGGGAAAAAAACCATTTTGCGATCTTGTTATTGAGTGCGTTATGTTTTTGCATCTAATGAGGGTTCTCCTGCGGTCTTGTGGGAGAAAAAGGGTATTTGTTTTCATTGTCGTCTTTTGCCTGTCCTGACCACCGTGTGCAATGTGCATCCCAAACTGCACAATCATCGGCAAAATTCTTCTTGATTGAGGATTTCCCAGATTTCCTTCAATTACCATGTCTTCGCCATACAACGATGTGCTTCTTCCAAGATTCCCTTATTTTTTGCTCTCTGGTCATGGAATTTCAAATTGAGCGTAAAAATGCAAGTGCACTGGAAAAATTAATTACTGTTTTGATAGACCGAGACCGTTTTTATCCAGGTTGTAAGATTTTTTTGTTGTTGTCCTTGTTGGTTCCTATAATCGATCGACTTGTTAGTATCGCTATGGAAAGGACATTAAGCAATATTCTTAAAGGTTTTTGCTGTTTACCTTGTAACCGAAGACTTTTGGGATACTATCGGGTTTCACTTTGGTGGCAGTTAGTGGGAGTCAAATGAAAAAAAAAATAATACCATGGCGATTGCTACAGGGATTCGCAATAATAATAGTATATCCTTGGGATAAAAATTCCTCAATGAATCTTTTATATTGTCTGCTTTTTTTGGGGGGATAGAACATTTTTTTCTACACCGGAATGTGTGGTCTGATTTTGATTCATCTGAGATTAAACGAAGATTTCTTCTCATCATAGTATTTTTTTTGTATGTGTTGACATTTTTTATTGTAATGAACACCGATTATCAGGACAGATCCATAGAAAAAATTGGAAAAATCTGACACTTGTAAAAAAAGTTATGGGATTTTACAGATCCATATATATACAGCGGAAACAGAATGGCCGCCTGTTGAGATTTTTTTGTGGTCAGTCAGTTTTGAATAACATTTTTTTTTTTTTTTTGGAGAAACGATATAGAAGTCAAATAGCTTTACAATATTTTTTCATCCAGATCGAGCGGGCGTCATAAAACATGCCGGTTTTCATTAATGATGAGAAAAGCAAGTATTATGTTTGGCTGGGTCTGTGAGAAGTGTTGGTCCAACAATCAGGGTAGTGAAGCATAAATTTGAAGTTCGTTCGAAAGTAGCAGAAAGTAATGTTAGGGAAATACGGGGGAAGCTCCTAAAACCCAACAAAATCTGCTAAAGACGGTCAGGCCTCTAAAATTCAGAAATCTTTACATGTAAACTGAGTTGCTTCTGTAAAAGACTATGGTGTTAACAGCGCTCGCACATATTGGTCCGACACGTGGGTGCTAATACTAATAGGTAAGAGGAAATACTTACGGAGAATCGTTGGCCCTCGTGCGATGTTGGACGATTTCGGAGAAGATACAATCGTGAGTTGTATAAAGCCTTCCTCAGCCAGGGATACCAGGGTGGAGCCCTATGGGAAAGCAGAGAAGAGTTGTGATCCTAGTCGAGATCATAACAGTTGTCTGTTAAAAGAGAAGAAGAAGATGCTATTTTATATATTTTATTTTTATTCCGTTAAAAATAATATGATGTTGAGCCAAATATGGCATTAAAATGCAATCATCGGCTTGAAGTGGGCATGTAGCAAACCATCCTCACCCTGCAATCAAAGCGACTACTATACAACAACCTTTTGGTAAGGGCAAAAGCTTCTCTAACTCTGTCCAGAGTAGTCTCTATATGCAGGAGAATTCTGATGACCAACTCCTTCGCCTACTTGGAAGAAGAAGGACTTACTGATACTCAGAAAAGACTTATGGGGATGGAGATGTTCTTTCCTTTCTTCGGGAGGATGCATGCGACAGAATCTTCGAAATCTCCTGATTATTTAGCGCGTTATTAAACGGTGTTTTACATTTGCTTATTAAATTCTCAGGGAGGTGTCGTAGTACATGTATAATATTGGGTCTACCATCAACTTCTGCTAGCTTCCTTTTTTCACTTCCGTAATGAGCGAGAACTTGGCAATTTTGCTCGGCAATTTCTTTTATTATACATTGTAATAGCGATTTTCTCAGGTAGCCATTACGTAATGCTGTTTAGAAGGTAAAAGTGATTCAGTAGAGACTTTTTCTCCCGGTCGTTCTTCGGGGAAATTTCGATCTCTCTCTCCCTTCATCTACTTCTTTGCTGAGAAGCACATTTTAGTTTTCTGTTGATTTCTGGACACGGAAGCTCATTCTACCTAGTTTGTTGAATTTGTTTTTTTTTTTTTATAATTAACGCGCGCACAAGGGACTATTTAGGAAGATAGGAAGGGGAGAGATAGGAGGTGTCGATTAACATTGGTTTTGAATGTTTGCAAATTGAAATGGCAAGGGAAAATCTCGCCGGGTAAACCATTCCAAAGTCGTGTTGTACGGCTAAAAAAAGAATCCCTATATTTCACGGTACGTCCGAAATTGGGCTCATCTGAAGCAGACATACATCGATCTCAAGGTTAGACAGATTTCTGTTATTTGGAAGTCACAAGTGATATAAACGTATAGTTTCCTTAATTAAGCGTTCGATAAGCGTGGCCAACGCGTCTTTCTGTAGTTTTAGGAATTCGCAGATATATACACTTTCAGTTTCCCACCTCGGAAAGCTGTAAGACAACGACAAGTCCGCATGGATTACTGTCGTCCTAGATAATCTGTAAACTTGTCTGTTGACCCACTGCGTTATTAACTGTCAGTGATTCTAACAATAATAGATCTAAGATAAGCAGTGATTTTTGAAAACGATAGTCCATCTGTAGCAAGAAATTCGATTTTATCCACTATGTTGACATTGATCCATCCAATTAAGCAGATGTTTCCCCGCGAGATCTAGTATTTGGTTTCCCAATTATCTTTTTTAGCGTTCAAATCTCCGGTCATGAAATAGTCGTTTTTATCCGATTGCAATCTTATGAACATTCGAAATCTTTTCATTAGTTGTAGTAAATTTGGTGGGCTGAGGTGTATCTACTGAGATCCTAATGAACATGCTAATGGTAAAGAAATCTAGACATCTGATGCTGATCAATGGATAACTTCTAATAGCATCCACTATTCTACCATCAGCCATATTTTTTTACTTGTGGAGCTCCCGGACGATAAGGCAAGAACAACGGAACAAACTTAGAAGGCTGAAGACAAACATAACCTTGAGCTTATTTAAACGTAGTTACAAAGGTTAATATTGTTTCTTCAAATGAAGTTTTTATCATTTAAATTCAGAGAGCTAATTGCGTTTACTTGGATCAGGGAAAGCCAAAATAAGGATTTCTTAAACCCTTAATAAATGATATCAATATTGGAGATAGACCTTTGCCGTAGAACACCTTTTTTTCTTGAAACATTAATTATTTTTTCAGGCATACAGAAATTTGCTAATTTCATTATTAGTTTCTAAATCTACACAGAAACATAACCTTTGTATTTCCAATTTGGATTAAAAAATGTTTGAAATCATAAAATCCTTAATAGGTATACGTCTTTAAAATATAACTGCCTTAAAAGATTAGAAGCTCCAATACCTAACACTCTTTTTTTCATATCTACTGTTATAAGACTTTCGAATAAGGAAACTCCTTAAATCGACTTGATCAAAAGTCATGGCGTGGCATTTTCTTCATTTCGCTGAAGCTCTATTGGTGTGGCCCACTTTCGCGGGGACTTGCTTAATGCAATCGGATTTCATTGACAATCTAGCCTTTTACCTGTCATCGATTGCAGATAGCAAACGTCATATGCACAAGGCTATCTTCAATTAGCTATAACTCGTCGTGTCGTTATGAAAATTCAAAATAATGAGAGTCTGCTCACTTATGTGTGGTTCAACGCTGACTTACTGGACCATTGGGTGAATTTGAAAGATATGGTGAAACTAATGAAAACACATTTCTTTCACGCTAATGAGGGTCAAAATTTATGGACACGAGCTCCCATGCAAATAGCAGGTTTGCCTATGATTGAAAACAAATATGCTAATGTGAATAGTATTGGCGATGTGTCAATTAGTCTGATGTTTTATGACAACTGACCTTATTAAAACTCGCCTCTAATCTTCCACCCAATAAAACCGAATATATCTTTAGCAAAAAATCACCAAACCGCGTAGTTCAATGTCCTTTCTCTTAATACACAAATTTCCATTTTATCCGTAAATTCACTGTCCCTTTCTTTGTCAATCGCTGAGGGATGGGCTGGAGCTCTTATAAAACACAATCCAACGCAAGCCCTAGCATTGTGTCTTTGTCGTCGTTGAGTCAAAATGGCTATCAATCCATCAGTCCTCGGCAAACTAAAATTGGTCATCGGATTGAATTCCAACTCGTAGGAGCAGCCATAAACAAACTTTGATTCAAGGAACCTCACAGCTAAACGGATCCCAACAGCAGGCAACAAAAAACCAGCGAATCCATGAAAATGCCCAGGAATTGCAAAAACTTTCTGTTTTTTTTTGTAGGTTTGACGTTTCGGGAAAAAATGGGAAAAATTTGAATTTGTAATCAGTGATAGGGCACACAAGAGTGGGAGGTGGGCAGTGTATGTGGACACATAAGTTTTGCATATGGGCTGGGATTTTTGTTGGTCGGTTTTTTTCTAAGCCCCGCTGCTGAGCTGAATCAACTTCAAGCTTGACGATGTCAAAATGTCACAGTGAATGGTTTATGCTCTTGGTGAAATTTCCATACCCTCAAGGCTTAAAATGGGCATTGGGATTGGATTCGGGTGACCGAAGGGGAGGGTGGACAAGAGCTTAACCAATACCGTCGGTCGGTCTGATATTTTATTCTTTTGTGTCAGTTGGCTGATTTGACTGTTTCAGTGGTCAGGAGAAGAGTATCTGTGTTAACATGGGTGATGGGCGTGCGAGTGCTGGTTGTTATGAGCATCAACGATGCATGGGATCATGGTTTTTCATGGATGGATGTCGGTCGGGAAGGGTTCGTGTTCTTTTTTTTCTCTTTCTTGTGAACTCGCGGATCATGTTGATGGCACTGGAATTTGTTGCTATTTTTTGTTTAAGGGAATTTCTGAGCGAAGTGTTTGGCGACAGGTGGATCGGACCAACTGCGGAAGGCAATGAACTTTGGTGTCAGGAGAATGCGAAACACTTAAATTCTGCATTGGACGTCAAAAACATTGAACAGTTTGAACTCATAAGCGTGACCTAGAATATTTTTGTTTGTTTTTTTTTTTAAATTGATCTAATTGGCAACATTTGTGTATAAGACCTAATTTCGCGTTAAATAAAAAAAAAAAACTTCTGAAATGCTAAGAATGGTTTTTAAATCGGAGTTAGTATAGGTAAGTTCAGTAGGTAGAATTTGAAGTTGCTTAAGACCGGAAAAAGGTATATTTTCTCCAGAAACCATGTTTCAGCCATGTTGGTAGAAGAAATAAGTTGCCAAATCTCTGTATATAGCAAGTGTTCAAGTGTTGGATTTTTTTTTTAAATTTCCGCATTACTGAACACAACTTTAATAATAAAATTTGATAAAGATTATTCAACTTAACAAAACTTGTTCAAAGAATGGACCTAGAAATACAAATAAGCTTCAAAGTATCCATATCCAATCAAAAAAAGAGGAAGTATAACCTGCCAACAATTCTCACAATCGTAAACATTTTGTTTCATTAGAAATCTTATTCAAATTTAACCCCCAAATTAACCTCATCTAAAGCAATTTACACAGCAAATACATAATTTACATGCAAAACGAGTCTTCAAATCTTCTTTCTCTAAGATAAACCGACTTTTAAGTTATTTCTTTAAAAAGAACACTTCATGGATCATCCTAATACCTCCAAAAGATAAACCGATTCGTTCGAGACATACAAATCCATTAGTTACGGAGTTAATCTACGACTTTGTGAACTAGGTCAGCTCTTAGTCACTCTCTCAATGCCCAAATTCTCAATAATAACAAAGACCCAACCAATATAACCTGTCTCCACTGACCCCTTTAACATCGACACCTGATCCACTCATCACTCCAAAGAATGCTCATATGAATGAACTTAAGATAGCCCCAGCATTTATTGATAATTCAAAACAAACCTTTCCCAAATAAGAAAAAAACAACTCCCAAATTACTACTGCCATATTATTCCATTGAGATTAAAAAACTTTGCTTCAATAAATAACCACTAAAACAAGATGGCACATCAAAAGTAAAAGTTCTACACACAAGATCGTGTCTACTAAGTGCCATCTTCAATTTATAATTTCTTAATCTTCTGGAGGACTGGTGTGTCATGTGAGTATAAGATGGAAAAATTTAATAAATTAACAACAGCCTATTCTTGTGTTCCAAATTCCCTCAAAACAACCAAATCAAGAGGCAATAACAATTATTAAAGTGTCTCTGTTTAAAAAAAAAATGCATTAGCTTATAGCATGTTGCATCATCATTTTGAAAAACGAACGTTTTCCCGCTCATTAATTTTTGGACGCGATAAGGTGTCAAGTTGGTTTCCGTTTCTCGTTCGTATACAACCAGCGCGTTGACATTTGAAATTAATTTCGTTCTTGGACACCATCCGGAGACAGAGGTTCCGATAAGAGAGGAGGCGATGCTGCTTTTCTGGTCCAGTCATTCAAAATACAGAATCTTAATTATGTCATTTTGGGGCCGAAAAATATGTTCCACACTACTTGGAATTCCATCATCACTTACTGTGAACGACACTTTGTCGCCTCCTTATCCGGCAGACGTGAGAATGTCGTCCCACGATAACAAATTTTGTTTCACCCTTTCGGTTGTTTTTTTTTTTTTGTGGATGAGGTGTCGATTTGAGGTGGAATCTATGGTGGAATCAGCTGGAACAATCTTTAATGTTGATTGGGCTGGAGAATGAAATCCAATTGGTTGCAAATGCCTGCCTGCCGCTTGCTGGTTTCTGTGACGGCTGACGGGTCAATGGATGATGTTTTTATTTTGTTTTTAATAACTTAATCTCATGATTGGGCGAAGATGAGTTGTCAAATGGGAATTCTACGAAAATGTTAAGCTCCGTCAAGAATTTCTCTCTTCGTTCATGTAAAATTTATTTGAATTGGAGATATAATTTGTATTCCGAGCATTCAAGACTCGGTATGAATGGATTAAAAAAACTTTAAAGAGACTCAAATCCTAGTGTGTCGCACTTACGAGTGTGTGCTTGGAGGATGTGCAAGCTTGATCCGTATTTGCTGTAACTTGTAGGTAATTCTTAGTATAAAAAAAACATTGTATCTGGCTTAAGTTTAGCACAGAAACCCTCATGACCCGATCTGGATGAGGTAGCTGGTATAATTTAAGCTGATGACCAATAAAGCCAATGGCCGGGGCAAATGGCCTAGCCGGCGAACTCTTCAAAGCTGCAGGCATGCCTGAGGAATAGAATCCTTGATCGTTTCTCCGATCCTTAAGAGAGAAAACCCTCTGAACTGCACCAGCTACAGGGGGCATCAGTTTTTTAAAATTCTCCTACAAGATCTTTTCTGTTGTGTAGTGCCTTAAACCATTCGTCAAAAATCTAGTAAGTTTAAATATCAGTGTTGCTTTATTCTAGGAAATTCCACCATCATCGAACAAAAAGCATATTACGTTGGATCTTGGAAAAGAATACAGGATACCTTTCTTATTATATTATTTGTGATTATTTAGAATTAAATTTAAAACTAAAGTCAAGGCTAGTTTTTTCAAATCGAAGACAAGGATTCCATTGAATCCGGTATTGACCTCAAAGACTTAGAATCCACTTTCTTCAAAACTTGGTTTTTCAAAACTTTGGTGGCCCTCCTAATCTGTATTCATTCACTATATCTTTTCTTAAAAAACTTTACTTAGAATATATATTGTCTAAATCCTTCGCATATTGTCTTCTATTGTCTATTTGGGTGTGTGCTTGTATGTGTGTGCGAATTTCGAGTGCAGTGATGCAAATACCGAAAAGAAGACCTCCAGGAGAAAACTCTCTAAAACATAGTAATCCATTGACATCCTTCTCGACATGTTCACCAAAAATTCACAAAACCCATCTCACCCCCATCCCATCGCACTTCGTCCTGTCCGGTCCCAACAAGGACTTGCATTCAAAATTGCCAATGGTAACAACTATATAGAGTGGCTATGCATTCAAGTGGAACAACGAAGTTCTCGAACATGTATGCATTCAACTATTTGCGGTGTGTGGGTGACATCCTTTGCAAGGACAAATTGAGTTCTGACTGAAGTATCATCATCATCAGAAATCGTATCGTGTGCCACGTAACCTGGAGACTAAATCTTCGGTCCCTCTTCTCCTCTATTCCACTTGCTATGCCACAAGTAGGTCAGCTAACCGGCGTTTTTTGGGGGCAAGTTGAGAAACTGACAGTCTCTAAGCAGGACACGATTGCAATCGATGATGTTCAAGTTGCTCTAAGCCCTTGAAACTACCTCATTCCATACAATGTAAAGGTACAATGACATCATGTTTAGGAAGTGGAATCTTGTTGAATGAGAATCGCGTTTAATTGGTATTCGACGACATTGTTGTTGTTATTGTCCTTGTCATCGTCGTTGTCGTTGTCTTCGGTCGGTCCTCGGCCCGTCCGCTGCTGCTGTGAAGAGATGAAAAATGAGATTCAAAGATAAGGACTGAGGGCTCTCAACTGTCGTGCCAAGAAACACATTGATTTATGACGCAGGATTGTTCCCGACTAATTAATAATAGAATAGAATTTTCCCTCTCCAATCTCTGAGTGATGCATTGATATTGCATCTCTCCAAGACATGTAAGGATGCATGACACAACTAATTAATAGTTGTACTGCTAAGTCGACCTATGGCGTTGCGGTGCAACAGAGGGCGAAGGGATTTGATTTATGAAAAGGATTCAGATTGATGTTGGTGGTTTGTAGTGTCAATATAATGATAATTTTTGTTTGTTTCTGAGTCTTATCTGCGGGACAGATTTGGAAATCATCATCATCAACATTCAGAAGATAGGGAGAGAATCTCTAAAAGGAAGTAACATATTTTATAGAAGCCACATTGATTGACAAGAAGCTGATAATTGTGGGATTTCGTTTCGTTATAATCGGCGATCACTTTGAAAAGGGTTTATGTCTGGTTGTTGGCCCTGAGGGATGAGATTATTACAATTGCTGACCCTGAATTCTATTTAACAAATAAGTCACATAATTAAGGGTTTAGATATGAAAAAAAAAATATAAATCATCACAATTGTCGGCTTACTAATCTGAGTGTCAAAAGAATACCTACTAGTATTGGACCTGCAGAGGTGATTACAAATAAAAGAAAACTCAGGACCAAGAAACAAGCCTTGGAAGTAACCAGGTTAAACGACGACGAAAGAAACAACGATCACGACTAAAATATTTACGAATATTCTCGTGAAACGTGAGGTAGTTCTTAGAAATTCGAGCTGCACAGCAGCTAGCCATTGTCTTGGCCACAATTAGGGTGGCATGAGATCACTACAATAAATGAGGTGGCAAGATATACTGTTTTATAGAAAAACGAATATGATACATACTCCGCCGGTAACCTTTAACACCATGTGCTCGGATATGCTTCCTAGTCGGCCAAAAATTAAGCAAACTCTCAAAGGCTTTATTTTATTATTCACGCACGTGTGAGAAGTTTGAAGAAGACTAAAAATATTTTATATACGAACTTCTAGAGAGGACCCTCCTCAATGCTTGCCCAAGGTAGTCTCAAAGATCTCGGTCAGGCGAAGATGAATATAAAAAGCTCAGAAGAGAAGAGAAAAGACTTTAAGGGTAAGAAAAGCCAGATTTAAAAGGCAAGTTATTCACTATCTACGGAAGTTTTACAAATTCTCCTAAAACATGTCCCACTATAGAGATGCAGAGGCAAATCTGATCACTGATCCTTAAGGCATTTTGGAGCAAATGGAAGTGTACTTTAATGAGTTGTTGAACCGTCTGTTAGTGGAGACTGCATCATTTCCAGAAAAATCCCTTATGCAGCGGCTACCAATCACTAAAGGGACACCAAAGCCGATTCATCGGCTCAAAAATAAAATAACAATAATTATTTGGCCTTGAGAGAATTTGACATAAATTGACCCTACTAATATAGGCTGACGGTGATCAAAGTAGCGGGAAAGCTGTCCATGTCAATCATAACACCTGAAATTGACTCAGACAAAGGATTGATCTGGTTCGCATCCTCTTCGGCCTGGCGTTCGAAAAAAGCAATCGATGACTATGTCACGTCATCAAGAGGAACTATCGTCATCAAGTCCAGCCAGATACACTGGCTTTCGCAGATGATATCGACATAATCGGAAGAAGTCAATAATCCGTACAAGATTACTTCATTCAAATCGAGCATACGTCACTAATTCCCAAAGTGGATGCGTCTGCGAAAAGTATAGGTCCAAAAGTCATTTTTGAATTTGAAGAAGTGCAATCCTTTAAATACCTTGAGTCAAAAGAAGCAGCCGATAATGAACGAAGAAATACACGGGCGGCTGCCAAAATCTGACCTCACCCATTAAAGCCTGTCAAAGTTCTTTACATCCAAACATCTTCCTTAAAAACTAAGCTTCTTCTGTATAGGACCACGGTCTCGAAAGCTCTCACATACAACTCTAAAGATTGAGTCTTATGTTAAAGCACTGTGATCATGAATTGTTTGAAGTCTACCTCAAAGCAGATGTGGTGGGAAAAAAGTAGGTATTCGTTGTACTGCAGTAGAAGTAGGCTACTAGCTCCTATGAGAGCAGAGGAACTAACTTGGAAAGACTTCTAAAAAAAAATGTTTAGAAAACTAGGCAGACCTTGCTTACTATGATGGATGGCGTTGACCAGGACGCCAGAGGCCCTTAGCCCTTTTCCAGGTGTGAAACTGGATAGCATCGGACGGGGATCAGAATGTATGGAAGAACTTATTGGATGAGCTTTGAACCGGATTGCGGTTGTTGTGCCGATGGAAATAATGCCATGGTCTTACCTTTTGTAGTGCGTCATTCTATGCTCAGTATCTATCTTTTGTTCCGATTTTTGTTGCATATCGGACTAGTCGGAAAATTCGTAATCAATCACTGTGAAATCCCGCTTGATGCTTGTCGAGTGTTGAATCTATTCTGAGGAATGATAGCAATCTTAGTCTTAGAAACGACAGTCAAACGGTAGCAGATGTCAGTTATTACCGCTCTTTAGATATTTTTTTCTTGGCAACTTAAAAGCAAGTCTGCCCTTCCAGTTACTTGGATAGATTTTACTTCCCCAGACTACTTTAACATACGGAAGTAGAAGTGTTGACCTTCAGGAATATCGTCAAATTCAGCTAACGAAATTAATTGCAGCTTGAAAAAGAAAAAATCTGACGCTGCTGTTGGAATAGATAAAATGCATTTTGCGTTCTTGGTTGAACATTTCATATGTCTGTCCTCTTGAATCTTTCTTGAACAGATCACATACCTAACTTTTTTTCCATCCACCTAGATGATCCTAAATTGAAATCAAACGTGTGCCATTTTAAAAATACATGAACAGCAAATAAGATGGTTATGCCATGTAGCCTAAATCCAGTTCATAAAGGCTTTGAACCAATTCGATTAGAGAAGGATTTTGATATTATTTTGACAGGAGAAGATAAAATAATACGTTTTTTAAAACTAAATTCATCCCATAGCCTTAAAAACATATAAAAAGACATCAACTTAGTTGTGTGAGTTGCTTAATTGCTCAATCTATTTACACTTTCTATCTTAATTGCCAGCAATTTTACCAAGTCAATCAACAACAGAAACCAAAAAGACTCTACTCCTATCTACACCGTACTGTCAGCAAAACAATCAAAAGTCCTTCAATGCAACTTTACAGCACTTCGTCTTTAGTCCTTTACAAACACCATAACACAATAGACCTACTTATTAAGCACGTTCACTTTAGCTTGTGTGGAATCGGGGGGAAACCTGTAGCACACTCAATATACCATCCAATCCCAACACAGAACTCTTGTAAGCCCAAAAGCAATTATTATTGATTTTAATTTGAGAAATCGTTGCAATTGACAGCTAAAAGCTGAATAAAGCTGCAGCCTTGGGCTGGACTGGACGGCTGTGAGGAGTGTTAAGAAATTGCGGGAGACATAAGCAGCACTCAAACGTACCCCCCACCCGCCCTGCACACAAATTACTACAAATTATCTTAGCCGGACGTAGTGTCTAGAATGGAATGGATTTAGCCGGCTTTGTATATGCGATTACCTGCAGTAAGTCATCAGAGGGAGAGGATGGCTAAACCATCCCCTATCTGATGAAAACTAGACCTACATCTTATTTTCGAATCAATAACTAAAGTGATGGCGATGTGTGTGCTGGGCCATATAGAGCGGCCTTAGGCGATTTGGATTAAAAGCTTAATGGCGATTACCGGCCAAAGTTAATTCCTCAATTACCTTTCTCTTAGCCTCTTTGGCAGCAAAAGCCAGAAACGAACAGACCAAACCAACCGAACACGATGGAGGCGGCAATGGACTTATGGCAGACTTATGATCATCCTAGCCAGTAGCAGCTTTAGACTTATTGGGGTGAGGGTGGTTGGATTTTGTGTGCGGCTAATGCATGCACCACACGAGTACATTGGTCTTTTGAGGCAATTTTCTAAACTGGGTTAATATGTTGTTGGAAATAACTACCATCAATGTATGCCTCAACCATTGTCAAAGACGCCTCTGCGGATCGATTGGCAGGGTTGTCGTTTTTATGGCTGAAAGTATTTTTTGCAAGGGTAATTCTAGCTAGCTGGTCTGCATATACAGAGTCTTTTATTTATCGAGGGGTGGTAATTATGTACTAGAAGCTTACTTCTGATGGGAGATGGTCAGTGGGACAACACCCGTTCGTGGTATAATTAAGGCCTTTCAATGAAATTGTCATTTTTAATGCCCGGTTGTCGGGAGAAAGTGTATAGTGTCGGTTGGAGGTGTTTCTTGGCATGTTTTGCCTTTACCCAGTCAAATTGAGTCATTCACTTTTGCTAACTAGGGTGTAATTGATGGTTATTAAAAAGGTTATGAAAAATCTGTCTTTTAAAATAATGTTATATGAATATAGTCTGCTGAGTACACAAGTGATTTTTGTATTCAACAACTCTTGTTTTGAACGACAAAAATATATTTTTAAACAAATTCGTCATTCTTCGACAATCTGGAGTCTGGACTGGAACAGCAGTAGCTTGGTTCTTAGGCTTATAGAGTTAGTTATATATCTTTTGGCTAACAAATAAATTTGTATTACAAATATTAACATCTTCACAAGAAATGAAAAAGATGTATTCTTAATAATATATTTTTGTAAATAGCACTAACAGTCGCTGTATCCTAACCAGCTTAAAATCTCCACTCAACCTTAAAATCTACCCTCCTATACTAACAACACATAAAAGTAACGCTCATAAACATCAAGAAGCCATAAGCATAACCAGTTCGGAGTAGTGGTTCTTACAGCTACTACATTGGATTGGACCTGGCCTAGTACTAGATACCATGTTGAGTGTGTTTAGAACCAATGTTGACTGCATTTATAACTTCTTCATCCGACCATATGAGATTGCATTGTAGGTTCAGATGTGGAAGGAATGCTCTCTCTTGTTGCTGATCGGACTTTTTGTAGCATCCACCTGACGACGCGACGACAACATCGACGACGGACAACAGTGGCGATGGTGAAGGTGGATGTGACATTTTCCATTTTTTTTTTCGTTTTTCAACAAACACAACCGAATGCAGACGGTAAAACAAATGGAAAGCACTAAACAGAGCACAAGGTGACTATACGTATACGAATCCCAAATGTAAACCTTTGAATCCTCTTAGATCTACGACCGGGCAACAAAAATTCCCAGGCTCTGAGATTTTGCATAAATATACTTTTGCATCTTATTTGTTGTTGTTAGTGTTTTGCTTGGTAGTTGTGTGTGTCATACATTGTAGGGATTTTACAGACTGTCCCCATGCAAGTCCTCTTTAGCTTTACCACCGAGATCCCAATAGACACGAGATGAACCGAATAGGGTTGCCACCGTCTGATGTTAAGAAATTTGTAGAAAAAATATCTTTTATGTAAGGATTTAGTTCGCCGACCTTTTCTGAGGTTAAACCGAATTCACATGTGGACCAATAAGGTGAAGCAGAAAAAAATGAGAACATGATGATAATTTAAGAAACATTTTGAAATACACTTTCGCTTTGGTGAGGGAATATGCTATTTTCTTTCATTTATTTTAATTTCCCTGTGAAACGGCAACCCGAAAGCCTGCATATTGGAGTATATGTAAGTTCTTATGTGTGCATTTAAGACGAGACTGTGAATAAGATGGCCTCATTGTTGTCCATTGGCACAGAAGTGAACCGAGTAACAAAAAAGCGGGCAAATGGTGAATTCCCTCTATTCTCATACTGGACTTAATGTTGCGACAGGTTGGTAATATTTGTTTGATTTTTTCCGGCATTTGTTTCGATATCAAGGGATTAGGATGGCAACAAGTTGAATGGACAAGCACAGGTCGGAATTTATTTTGGAATTTAAAGATAACCGCATATTCAAAGTAACATGACGACCAGGATGTCGCAGAACGACAATGGAAGCATCAAACTGCCTGAGGAGGATGATCTTGTTTCTGGATCTCGAATAATAGTTCAACAAAGTTCTAAGAATCTGGAACACATTTTGTAAGTTAGTGTGTGTAAATAATATTTGTAGAAAAAGCAAATACATATACCTGCACCTATGTATATGTAAATAGATGTGTAAGTTATGAATGAAGTCAATAATAAGTTCAAGTAGTTTTATTGTGTATGTGATTTTGTCTCCTACTGTGTGGTTTTTAACCAATATTTATTTTTAATTATAAAAAAAAACAATGTCAATAATTTTGGTGGTTTTCGGGAAGGTATTTTTAAAACCAGATATGATCAATTGCTAGTAAATCCAATTCCCCAATATTTCTCCAGCTATCTCCAATGGCTTTTACATATCATTCATTTCAAAACCGATAAAATGGCTCAACGAAAATACAGTAATTTTTTTTGTATATTGTTTTCTGCATTAAGGGGTGTTTCTTATAGACTTTTATTCTTCTTAGCCGCCTATATTCTTCATAAGATTTTTGTGTTTAATCCCCTCTCAAATCGGTGCCACCGATTGGCATTTCCTTGACTGCTGGCATATTACAGGTGGGCTATTCCCCTTAAACATTGTTTATAGAAATAGCTATAATAACGAAAAGAACGAAACATAATGACGGTGTCTAAAGATATTTCGGTTTTTGTTCGGTCACCTATGAGTTTTAAAGCAAACGTGCAGTTTATTTTTAAAGAAACCCATAAATGCATACTAGGCACCAGGCGACCATAAAAAGTAACAGACAAACGGGAATTTCTATATTTTGTTATCACTCTCAAGCTCAATGATAAAAGAGGAGAAAGTGTAGGCGGAGTTTTGTTATCAATAATTAGTATAGGTGCCTGCAAAGAAACATTGAACATTTAATGAGGGGATATGTGAGTATTTAGAGATGGGCAATTTCAAGAAATATCGATAAATATTGTATCGATGTTTCTAAACATACGGATACTAATGAATATTAAGATCATGTTTTCATGAATGTTGCATTCTAAGAAGTTAAAAGTCGGTGGTTTTTGTATAGAAAACCGAACGAAAAACTAGTTCATTGTACAAGGCAACCCTGAAATACAACAAACTGATGATTCTTAGATTTTCCAATCAAACTAAATGTTGATAAAAGAAAGTTTGGGCGGAGTGCCTTTATCGTAGATTTTGATGTTCAGGTGCCTGCAATAAAACATTTTGCTTAGCGAGATCCTGCAGGCGATAGTATTGTTATAGTTAGTTGTCAATTCGCTTCTTTTTGTCTAACTGAAGATTGTTATGATCCTTCTAGGACTGCAACAACTCATCTTTAGAGTTCGCCCAGCTGACCTCAGAAAACGACGAAACGACTCCAGCTTTTAGATTGTTCTATATATGAGTCAATCTAAACATAGATGCTGTTGCATTTGTTTGATCCAAGAATTCTTGCGCTTTTTATTTCTTCCGCGATAATGGTAGAAAATAGTATAACTGCGTAAGTATCTTACCTACAGCCACAGAATGAATGTAAAATTGTCGGAAAAAATTTAGGTTTTTATCCAAAATACAGTAACATAAAACAAGAATGCTCTCTTAATGTAAAAACTCAAACTGTTAAAAGTTTTAAAAAAAGATTTTTTTTTTCATAATTTCTCTATACAAAAAAGAAATACAAAAATGTTTTTGTTAAATGAAATGCAATTTTATTTACAAGAAAAACGATTTTATTATAATTATTTTATTTGAGGGGTGTGACTCCATTTTTACTAAAAACCGTTAAGTGTTATGGTGTTGACAATTTCACAAGTTCCGACCAAGTTATCTTTCTACGAAAATGTGTTTTGCTTCTATTAAAAATCTTCCAAGTGATTAGGCACATATACATATGAACAAGTACGTGCGACCCAGTCATGTCCTTTTTTTGTAAATGCTGTGTTGATTTGTCTTTAGTTTTAGCAGAAGAGGGATGTTTTTTTTAAAAAGGCTTTCCAGTTTGCATGTATCTTTTTACTTCCGATTATGGTGGCTATAAGGCAAGTTAAGGATTCGTGAATATAAAAACTATAAGATAATAATGAAACATGACATTACGATCATAGATCATAGATCTTAAAAAGTGATCGGCAAAAAATGTCTGTCTGTCTTTCTGTCTGTCTGTCAGTATATATAACAAGCTGCAGCCTAAATGGCTTAAGCCATTATTTTCAAATTTGGTGTGTGTTATTCTTTTGGCATTCCTCAGAGAAGGCTTTCTATGTAACTGCTTCTTGGATTTCTGTCAAATTTTATATTTGAGAAGATCTAAGTAGCCAAATTAATTCTGCATACCAAAATGTTCAGTAACTTTTTTTCTATTTAAAATTAATTTTTTTTAAATCAATATTTTTAAAACTAATCAAAAAAATTATTTTTAATTTTATAATCACATGTATTTTAACAAATTCTAAAAAACTGCATATACCAAAATTAAAAAATATCAAAAAACTTAAAAAATGAAAAACAGGGTTTTATCAAAATCCGTCCTATAATTTTCGAAACACTTTTTTCATAAATTTGTTATTATACAAGACGTGTAATCTAATGGCATACTCAATTTTTACTAAAAACCGTTATGGTTATGGTTTTGACACTATTTATAAGTTCAGAACGTGTTATTTTTGTACGTAAATGTTACTTGTTTCGACCAAACATCTTGCCTTCTAACGTGATTAAGCACATAAGAGCAAGTATGTGCGACCCAGTCGTGCCCATTCCTTATCTTTGTGATGAGACTGGGTTTATTCAAAAAATTGATATAAAAAGAGGAAGTAAGAAAGATCTGAGAAATCCATTAAAAATTTGTTCGTTAGTAATAATACCTGATAATGGATACCTTTAACAAAGTGCAGATTATTTTTTTTATAACTGCAGAAGAAAAACAAAAAGAAATTGATTTATGTACATATGTAAATGCAATTCTGTGTCTTTCTTCTTTTTGTATTTTTTTAATGATTTTGTCCAAGAGCTTTTTAAATCCATCATCATGGTTAAATAGGTATTTTTTTTTTCAAAGAAATTAAATTCTCAAGACAAGCTCATTTCTTAAAACATTTTTTGTTTTGAAAAACAACAGTATTTATTACATTTGAATTTGTTCAAAGTTTTCAAAAATGTCTTAGCGAGGAACTGTGATAGACTTATTTTCATATCTAAACAACGTTGCGCCATCTCTAATGGAATAGATTCAACTGTTTCAGAGGCGTACCTGCCTTAAACTTAGCATAACACAAAAGTGAGAGTACAAACACTATAATCTCAAAGATATCAGAGTTTATTTAGTTGTTGCCAGTATATTGAAAAACCATGTTATCTGTACCCGAAAATAAAAGAAAGTAAAGCATTATTTAATTTTTTGTGTCGTAGAAAAATCATGGCATAAATCCATTAAAATTCAATTGTGTGACAAAAAACAATAAAAATTCATTCCTTTGTATTTTATTTATAATATTTTATTAAAATTCAAACTGTTAAATAGAAGCACACAAAAGTTCAGTAGGCTTTTTAATCAAGTCACTCGTGATTGTTATCAGCAAACCTCTTCAAATTAAAATTGCCTTAACCAGATTTTTTTTGGAAGATGTCTCAATTGATTATCACAAAACCCATTTGAATGTCACACAAGATTTATAGCTCCATCGGTTGCACTAGCTGATCCTCCGAATCATGGATAATGTATTTATTTATTCGTCTATCAATTTGTTATCTTTTACAGCCCGAGACATTCTAGAATAATCTCCTCTTACATTAATCACCCACGAATTTCGTGTTTTGAAAAGACCGCTTCGATCCTCGTAAGTCGCGCAGAGCTTCCAATTAGATTTTTGTTTTTTCTTAAAGCGCACACAATCCAATTAAATGAATTAAATTTGAATGTCTCTACATGAAGCCGAGAGTCTTCTTCGTCTTATTCTCATGATTTTAAAGGACAAGCGATATCAAAATGAAACAATCACGACATCTTGTGTGGTCCTAACTTTGTGTCCTCCTCATCGTCTTCGCCTATTTTCTCATATTTCACAGACGGAATAAGTGTCAACTATCTAGGGAAATTCTGTCTCCAAAAAAAAATGATCTAAAGTCCAATTTCAAGATCAGGATTAGCTTAAAGAGTATACGCAGGTGGATCAATATATTCTATGAGAATATCATGTCGCGCAATAGCATCAAGTTTCGAAAAAATTCCTTGGTGGATACCTAACCTGTAGGTGCGTTTCTATTACCTTGATAGCCCCTATATGTATGAGCTGGATTGTATTACCATGATACATGACTAATTCAATAAAATTCATGTTATTCAGCGCTGGTTACACAGGTGAGCCAACAACATTTTCCGTAGAACTTTTAGCATAATAGGAACATAAATATGCATGAGCTTGATCTTGTTGTCCAGCTATGTGATACTTCGGAGGTCTTCCTTCGAATACATCATCATTGATGATGATGATGATGACGACGAAGGCGATGGCATGACCATAACAAAACCTTGTTTTTGTAATTTTAAAACTATACGCCCTCGTGTTATGGGTATTATGAATTAACTACAAGTCTTGGAGTTATGTTCGACAAGAGTCAAATGCTGAGGTACGAGCCGAGAAGATTAATTGGCAAATCGATGAGTTTGACTCTGTTTGAAATATAAAGATTGACTACAATTATAGTTATTGCGTGGTCGTTTTATTTATTTTTTTAAATGTAGGAAATTGTATCTCTTTTTGTATGTATCATCATTATCTTCACAGGCTTTTGTTAAATAAAAACGGGCATTAGAGCAACCCTTTGCCTTATTAAAGCTGTTCTCATTTATGAATGAAAGAATATATATTTTTTGAAGGGTGATATCTGGGTAGGCAAAGTAATGAACATTTTACTGACTAGATAAAGTTTCGGTTGCAATGTGAATTAATTAACATTCCTTAAATAATGTATGCATGTATAGTGGCTTTATAGTAAATTGGATTTTATTGAAGCTTATTAATATTATTAAAGAATAATGGACTTTTTTAAAAGACAATTTTAAGGGCCACTTTTTACATTGTTGCAAGGAGAAATAGATAATTTAACGAGTAAATTGAAAAAGTAATAAAAAATTAACTCGTGCAATTAGAATAAGAGGGTTTTTTCATCAAGTTAACCATTTCTCTAATTGAAAAGAATTCCCCTGACTGCCTAGTGGCCATAAGTTTAAAAAAAGATCTTTTTTAAAATAACTCTAGTGGTTTAAGCTTCAATACAATTAGAAGATATGTATAGGTACAGGTCAAATGTCAGCATCAGCCGCAGATTATTATATATTGGAATGATGTTATTTTGATGTATTATTTCAATTATTTTTTTTGGTAATTCTCTACATCCGAAGGTCCTAAGTGGAGCCCAAAAGATGCGTTCGGCAAGTGCGAAAAATTATTTTTTATCATGCTTAGGCGACGTGTCCAGGGATAAGTTAAGAAAATTAAAATATGAACAAAAATTAAGATGATAAAACTTATGATGATACTTTTGACAAAAAGATATGTGTTTTAAAACAGTCAACACAAAAAGATGAGGACTATTTAATTTGAAGATTAATTAAATGAAAGCTATTTATTAAAAAACGTATCTGTCTAGAAAGCGTATTGAAAATAACTAAGAGCAAAATTGGTTTCATTATTCAGTGAAATAATATCATCATATCACTCCTATTGTTTAGAAAGACGTACTGCTGTTCATTAAAGAGATTCTTTTCTTCAAAATATTTCTTCCCCTCTAATAAATATTTTGTCCAATGATCTTAAGAAGGGGCACAAATGCAATTAGTCCGTAGTTAAATAGGTATAAGAATTCCCCACTTTTACATAGAGAATCTGCAAACAATATTTTCCATCCATTCTTACGAAATCTGTAGGATACAGGACGGATGAAACGCTTAAAAAACTGAGGGAGGAATATGAATTACAAATTGGCTTAATAAATAATGTATCTGGTTTTTTTTTAGAATTTTTACCTTCGCCGGCTTAAGCAATTATTTTTGATATAAGGTAATTCGCTTTCGTCCAGATTAAAATAAATTGCACGACTAGATCGCACCTACTTGCTCTTATGTGCGGTCACAGCTTCGAATGAAATTTAAGAAAATATTAAGGGAACTTCAAAGTTCGTTTTCGATTTTCTGAAATTTGATTGTATGAAAAAATTTACGTAAATTAGTTTTCAACGATTTAATTTAAAAGCCATTTTGTGGCTTTAAAATATTTGAAATAGGTTGAATCGTAGGAGCGGTTTTTAAATAAAACGATTTATATTAATAACTTTTTTCAAAAATCAAAAAAAAAAATAAGTTAATAATGCAAATTTAAGCAAAAAAATAATCTACATTTAAAAAACAAAATTAGAAAAAAATCCATCTACTGTTTTCAAAATATTGATTTTTTGAAAAAAAAAAAATACAAAAAAAAAGTTTACCAAAATATTTTCAAATAAAATTACTTAAGCTACCAACATCTTCCTGAATATCACACATATGAATATAGTTATGTGATTGAAATCGGATGACCAGTTTTCGAGAAAGTCACCACCACCATCTTGAATTTTTTTCACCAAAACATAACCTACACCTACAATAGGACACTAATTTTTTTTGTCATAAAAATTCTTGGAGCCGTTTTCGGGAAAAAATAAGCTTTTACTTAACGATAATATAACAGGTACCTACCGTTAATATTTGAATAAAAAAAATAATTGAAAAGCCCTCTGTAGAATGTCAAATTAACCTTATGTTCCAAATTTGAAGACGATTGGCCAAAACGTTTAGGCTGTAGTTTAATATACATCCTTATACAGACGAACAGACAGACAGACAAAATTTTGCCAATTTCTCTATCATCGTAATGTCATTCATGTCTGATTATTAGAATATTTTTTTACGAATGCATAACTTGCCTGGTCCCTATAAATCGCAAGTAAAAATGTATTGGCGCGACAGCTCTCTAAGGAGCCAAGGCCTAGTCACTCTTAACTCTTCTCTTAACCATTCATGTGTGTGTATTATTGAAAGGACTTACAATTTACCGCCGAGTCTCATGTAACTGAGATGTACTTTTTCGCGACAAATTTTACTCTTGGAAGATTTGTCGGTACCCCAGAAAAAAGTTGGCTCTGACGGGGAGTTGATCTCCGACCATTTGCTTAGTAGTCCGACACACTAACCACTAAGCCTCGGAGCACTACTCCTCCCCTAAAACTCGAATAATTTCTTGGGTTTTCTACGTTTTCTTAACGTGGTTTAAAAATTCCCCAAAGCCAAGCGAAATCCTCCGGCACAAATAAGCACAAACATCCTTACGAGATTTACTATAGGTATTCGATATAGGTACATTATCTACAAAACGGCACGTTCCTAACCAAAAAGTACTCAGCAAAAGTGCTTACACCACAAGGAGAGGAGTGCTAAAAAATGGGCAGAGGATGGAGTAGTCTCTACTAGCCGTTCATAGCCTAGCCTCGCATAGTGTGTGAATATTTCATAAGTTTCAGTCCCGAAAATAAAAGCACATTACTTGTTATTCTGGGAATTCTGTATTTTTTTTTCTTCCTGCGAAGCAGTATCACCCTTATTTTTAATGGACTTCCACTGCATTTGTGGTCTACCTTTTTACTGATGACGGTGCATATGTGAGTGAAATTCTGTTATTCAGCTCTGAAGGAAGTGAAATTTTTTGTAGATATGGTTGCATTTGATTTTTCTAACTTAAAGGATATTCATGCCTGGACGGTCCCAATTTGTTCAGGTTTTTCTCCCACCGAGTTCGATATACAAAAAAAAACCAAAGAGAAAGAAATTCTTTTCTAGCATCCTGATAAGAAGATTTGATTTGTGTGTGTGTGTTTTTTAGAAAAAAAAACAGGGACGTGCGATGCATGCAATAGTTGCACGAAATGAATATTTAATACAAAAAAACTTACAATGTTTGCACTATCGCAGAATAAAATCTTATTTTTTTGCAACTTAGATGTGCCACAACAGCATAAAAAAAGGTAATTTGATCATGAACATGGAACAACACAATTTCCATGACCCACGGAGCCGTTAGTTTAATCGTTGTTAACTCGGTGGCTACCATTTCCATTTCCAAGGGAGTTTCATCTTCCATTTCGATAATCATCTCGCAGGCTCTTCCGCGAAAAATGATAACACAGAATTGTCATTCCAAAAACAAAAACATTGTCTATATTAAAATCAGTTCAGGAAGCTAACGGTTTTTTAAAGGGGCCACTTGTCTGTGCTACACAAATAAAATATAAAAAAAGTCCATAAATTCATACAGAGCCGAGACAATTGTTTCAGCCGAGTAGAGTCAGTGGGAGAAAGAAAAGGTCTTGACCCTAGAAATTGATCTACCTACTGAGAGCCTGGCAAAGGACCCACAACGTATCTAGACACTGTTGCAGGCCTCTTGTTGTGGCACTGCCATAACAATGCAAACTACTTTAATACCAAATATTATGGTACCACTTTAATAAGACTTAACTGCCATAGTGGGTAGTGGGTCCGAAGAAAAAGATATGCATTCCGTATCTATTGGATACCCCCCAATCGATTGAAAAAAAACAACAGCATAGCTAAGACTGCTGCTCGACTGCGCGGCGTTGTTGGCGGCTTTTTTTTGTCCAATTCGCGAATTGGTTGGAAATTCTCCTAATTTCGTGTCATTAGTGTGTGATAACTGAGACCATTTACAATTTGCCATCATCACGACACGACACAAAATTGACTGCGCGCAGGCGCACTCACAGTTCGATCGGTTGGTTTGGTTATAGGTATCGTCTTTTGCCTTACAGACTCCACGGCTTCGCTGTGTGCCATGGTTATTAGTCGCTGGCAGATATGTTAGGGGCCAGAGGTCACATGGATTTTGAGTTAAAGGAGAAGGATATAGAAAAAGGGAATGAATTGTCAACCCTATGGAGGAGGGACAAAAAATGATACAAACGAAAAAAGAGTTGGTATATGATCAAATCGTGGCGGGAAGCCTTTTTTCCGGTACCTACTGCTCGAATTTGAAAAGGTTTATTGCGCGATTTGATCATCACTATAGATGAACTGGGAAAGATATAAATGCCAAAAGATTTTGTGCACAAGGAAACGAAGATGATCTTTTGGGAAATTCGCCATGGTGCAACAATGTCAATTTGTGGAATCTCTGCAGGGGATTTTAATCACATAATTAAATCTATGGATTTGTCAGCTGTTTAAAGGTCTTGAGTTGTTGGCAATAAAGTGTAGAAAAAGTTTTTAAGTTTTCGAAGCACGAAAATTTCTTTGAAAATTCCTCCTTTTGAATTTTTTGGATTGATATTGGTTCTAAAGATACAATAACCTCACTATTGAGTTGACACATAATTTACTCATGATTGAAAATTATGGAAAGTTACAAGAGTATAAAGATGCTTCTAGTGTCATATTGTGATTCAATTTGAGTATCTATACCTAAAGATTTTCCGATCGTGGGAACTCTAAGCCTAACTAAAGGAAGTATACCTATATATATTTACATTATATTTATACATAATCTTTAGTGTTTTGAAATCCTTCTTTTGTTTCACTAAATATAATAAAGAGAAGAGGAGGAAAACGTTATTAACTTTTGTTGATAATATTCTGTACTCTCGTTAAGAGGATAGAACATTTATTAATTCCACCGAGATCCGGTCTGGGTTTCATGCTTTTTATAAGCATTGTGGTCTAAGCCACAATCGCTGGCTTCATGTCATTCTGTATTTCCAACGTTAGCTAGGTCTGTCACAATGCATTCAAAAATAACTGCAAAAGACTCTCCGAGCAAACTAGCTGCCCAGACAACCGCTGCTACGTACTTTATTTTTTTTTACTACAGCTGCTTCGAGGCAGATATCATACAATTCATCATTTTATTTTCTGTAGAATTATCCTCCATTCGAGATTCGACATCAATTTATCTTAGTCGAAATTGGAACCGTATTGTTAAAATATCGAATGTTTGATAAAAGTTTCCATTCTGATCAGAAACTAGAATCATATCAAAAAGCTACATTAAATTTTACAAAAATCCTTATCTTCGAAGTTTTTTTTTCACGCAGAATAGCATAACAAAGATACATTTTAATTAATGGTCCTAAGGATCGTTTGTGTTCAAAGACCAAAACCCATCTAACACCTACAACACATCCAACCTCATTGCAGAAAAATCTGAATCAAACAGCATCTTAATCAAGTAATCCAATCCTCAGACGGTAAAATACAATAACCAAGAACCCATAAAACCAATAAAAAAAATCAATTGTTGTATCTATCGCATCACAGTGGGGTGTATTAGTACTGTGATGACTTGTTTTCCCTGAGCCACAACTATCATAATCACCTTTACTACCTGTGGCGGGTGTTTTGTGAGTGTAAGTATATATGTATCTTTTAAATACCTAAAAAAGATTCCCTCTTATTTAAAAAATCAATTTTCAAGATACTTTTTTTTGTTCAATTTAGTTTTATGACGCTTTGAGCTCCATCGTGTGTCCCAATCCCAACTCCCAGAATGACACCTTAAACTCCAAGATGAGAAATTTATTCAACTCGAGGCGCCTCCTCCGTTAGACACTCGTAAGACTTCCGATCTAATAGTATCTGTCAGGTCAATTGAATTTTATTTAACACGGCCCGCCATCAAGACGCTTCAAAAACGGCGCGATATATATTTTTATATTCCATCGATGAATTTTTAACCAAAAACCTTTTGTTGTTCCCTTGGTTCCCTTTGGTTCCCACATCATACATCATAGCGGGGGTTATGCTTATGTCATCTTAGTTTGGTGATCAAAACTGAAATTTAATATTCTTTGTGATCAATTTGGTGCGCAATTTCAAGATCTCAAAAAGGAAATGACAACTTATTTAGGAGTTTTAAAGTTGATTAACAAAATGGTGTTGGTAATTGGTAAGAAAATTAAATTAAGCCTGAGATTCGGCATCCATAGGGTTGTCTTATAGTTTCATCAGTTTTATTGATTAGGTCGTCAGAAACAACTAACTGCTTTTTAATTAATTGGGTTCTGATTTGATGAGAGATGGTATCAGGTATATCTTGTATCAAACTTCTGGACGATGGCCATGGGAATAAAAATCCACGTTAATAAAAGGATAAACAGATCTTTTGGTTTTAGTGTTTCTTTTCTGAAATGCATCTATAAAATGTGCTGGTGGATTCACGTGTAATTATAAATATATAACCAATAAATAAAAAAGGCATCAAATAGACGAATATCTGCTACATTTATATGTCCCATCGTCCTCTCAATACGTTTTAAGCTGACATCTTTAAACTAACTGCGTTGAACTGACTCAAGTTTACTAATTAAATCAGACTTTAAACTCAATGTGCTGACTTTAAAATTGCTGAACCTAATAACTCCTGCCAGACAGACAGTTTGCGTAGTTACCCATCCAGGCAGCCCATTAACCCTGCCAGGGAATATATTTATACGCTCCTCCGCCATGATGACGGTATTTATTTTTATGTGAATTTTGTTGATTTTTTTTTTTTGCTTTTATTTTATTTGTATGTCCTTTCTCTAATTAGTGGATTATTTGAAGCGTGAAATTGAGATTTATTTTATATGTACTTGGGGCTAGGAAGGAGATCTGAGTTGGTGTGGTTAAAGCTGGGTGGACGAAAGAATGGAAGGACATCTTTTCGATTCCTCGCCATGGTCAGTTACAGTTTGTGCAACATATTCGCCCTCTGCCAACACCCCCACCAAACAGTGAAATGCCAAGGCGAAAACCAATTATTTTTTATTAAAATTCTCGAAACTGTTGCTGGTGCAACTGAGTGTCTGTCTGTTAACCCTGGCTTACCTTTGTCAAGAGAGTCCAAAGCCAGAAGGAAAAGCGCTTTAATGTTCTTTAAAGATGTGCATTTGCCTTGGGGTATAGGTATATAGGTTGATGCGATGGTCAAAAAGCTATTTGCGAAGAAACCGCAGCACAAATTGGGATTTTGCCATTAAACTTGTGGAATGTGTATTTTTAATTAAAATTCAAAATTTAAGTTAAAAAGGGTAAAATGGGTATAATGTTGGTACAAAGTGAATTCAGAGTGTATTCAAATGTTGTGCCTTTATTGTGGCCGCCTTTAAGGGGCTATATGGAAGTGTTGCATACTTTTTGTCTGTTTAGTTGAAATAGTCTTCTCTTATGACAATTTATTAATTTAGAAGAAATAGAGTGGTAATTATTTAAGTAATAGAAGTAATGAACATTAGGAAATTAAGTAAGGGAACCCACGTGTTGGTGATTAAGAAAAAGGAAATTTACCTGCAGGGCAGTATTCGATTGCACCCGGTGCGGTAGTGAATTTGCAGTTCAGATGCATCAGTGTTTTGTGGATGAAAATAAGATGAAATTAGTATAGACTTAAAGTAGTTTTAGAAATTAAATAAAAACAATTAGGATACAAGATAAAAAGCAACTAATTAATAATTGAACAACTGAGAGCGCCTGGCATAGGGCCAGTAAGTTAGTAGAACTAAAACTTTAGCCAGCTTTTAAGATGTTTTGTCTAGGGTAAGTGATTAAGAAATAAAACGGTACTGTCATAAAGAAAAAAAATAACCTGAAAACCCAGTTTAGAAGGCGATCGCTTGCTACGTTCCTACACTACGATGGAAGAATGGCATGCGCAAGAATTGCTGGATCAAACAAACGCTACGATACCGGCATCAAGTTATGCCTTGCCAACATTGACATAGAACTATCTATGCGAACATAAAGTCATAACTATTTTAACTTTTTAAGATACCATCTTCTAGATTTATTGGTCATACTTCTTAATCAACTAACAATCGTTATTAATCATAAATGCCAGCCACCAACACGCTTCATTTAGATCCACCAGCCATGTAAACACTTCAAAAACTACATTCTAAGCGAGTATTCCATTTAAGCTTCTCTAACCAAGCAACCGCAGAATACCACCGTCGGCGATTGAACCATTCATCAGAGCATCCCTTAATAATTAATGTGTCACTTTGTGTCATAACTGCACCTATTCGACATGATTGAATGCCATTAGTCCGGAGCAACGTGGAGGTCCTACAACATAACACCACACCACCACTTCTCATGTAATGAGTGGCATTTGCATCTCCGTACCCACACCTCATGATAAATAATAATGTCATCTCGCCCAGGACCGGGAATAATTATTGTACCGCATGCTTGCACACAGAGGATTCGGATTCGGAGACTGTGTTTCGCATCGCACTCCTCAAGTCGCACATTCATCCCAAAGTGACAATTTGATTTATCACACAGTCAGCCGTATAGCCTAAAGCACTTCCAGGATTCACTGTGGTTGCCATAGAAATTCTGTCCTGGACCATAATTCAAGTTCATCCCTTTATCGATAAAAGCTACAAACAAAAAACAACATTTTTTCTCGCCTTCTTATGACTGCAGCCGAGCTTTGCCAGGTTTATAAAAGATGTGAACCCATTCGGGATCGAAATGGGGTTTACTATTCATAGGACGACGGGCATGGCGTATGTATGTCGCGACAGATTATTTATGAGTCCGATCTGAAAACTTTGATTGCACCAAGAGAACGAGTGAAGATAAACACCACCAGGCTGGAGCACTCTTCTGGTGCTGCTCTTTCCGATCATCCGGAATGAATGGCAACGAATCCATATGCGATAATGATCCTCTTTAGAGTCAGTTCAATTCGATTTGATTTACAATCCCCGTGTGATTATAATCGAGCGAGATGTTGCTTCGGCATTGGCATTGGTTTCACTTCGACTTGGTATACCTGTTGATGCAACAAGCAAAAAAGGATGCTCGTTGCGGAATTATGGAGTATACCCCCGTCGAGTATGGATAATCTGAGTCTCTCACACCAGGGCGGCTCCTCCAGCCACCTCGCCGAGAAACTAAAAGTGCCAAATGGTTGGCGCGCGAAAAATCGAATTCAATTCAAATTCGTTCAGAAAAAATGAAATAAAAAAGGTGTTGGACGAACGACGCTGTGCTTTTGTTTACCCGCTAATGGGCTTCGAGCCGGCACATATAGGGATGCTTATAACCAGAGAGGAAGGGTGATGGTAGTGCCCTATTGTGGGACAATTCCAGGAATAGCGATACGGTTAAATGCTGTGGAACAACAGTGTCGCACCTTTCACCTTGAAGATGGTTAATCGGAGATTTCTGCGCGCAGAGGGCGCAGTGATTTATTGCAAGCAACGGACCAAGCCGGGAATTTATTAATATTTTCTATTGTTCTAAGGAACTATGGGCTATGGTATTCGGATTGCAATAAAATTAGAAAGTTTATATAATGAGGGTGTCCCAGCAGCGTGGTTCTCTTTAACTGCCTCTGTCAAATTGGCTTACATTCTTTGGTTTGGCAGGTTAGGATTTAGGTGGAAACTCGAAGGGCAGGACTCAAGTGGATATTTGGTTGTTTCTAGGAGACGCATGGACAAAAAATAGGGCCAGCCATTAGTTATCAACACTTAATGCTGGTGGCAAAGAACTTCTTTGGATTTTATTGAAAACTCGATTGGATATAGAACAGTATTGTGATGGGTTCTTAAATTAACAGTTTTCCAATAGATGCGTCTCATTACAAAGAACTCCCCAACATAATCTTGTGCCAAAAACAAAACTACACAAAACGAAAAGCCACGCTCACTACTAGTAGAGTGTTCCCAAGACAATATTCCAGGGCGCGTAATCTTTATTTCATAGCGACTTGAAATGGTCTAGAAGAATAACATTTACTCTTTAAATCCTACACTTTAATTATCAAATGCTAGCTCATAAAATCTCATCCCAAAGAAGGTCATCAAACAAACAGACATTCGGCTCGACACATGAACGTGGACTTAAAAAAGTCCTCCACTGTTTCGCTGAACATCCCTCGGTCTTTACCATTTAAAGACTTTCAATTTATTTTCATTTAATTTTGATTCCCTACTTTGGTCGCCTTCATTTACTATCCAAACCCAAGTCAGTCAGCGAACCACATCCAAGTGTACCCAAAAGATTCCATGCCCAACTCCGTCCTTAGCCCTAAGTGGCTGTCCTTATAGACCAAGACCATGCTCGCGGCTTAACTATGCATGCCGGCCGCACAGCCATGGCTCCACACAGAAATAAGAAAATAATTTAGATCACGAAATTGTTGTCTTATGCAAATTAATCAAATGGAGTTTAATTCCAATTCCACATTTGTTTTGTTTCTATGTGCTTATTTATCTCTGTCTATGTTTGCATAGGACGTAGCTGTAGGGACGGCCCTGCCATGTGGACTTAGTTAGTCACCTCTCCTTGCCATAAAGTGATGCCCAAAAGGAATCTCGCGCGCGCATCTCGAATTAAGAGAAAAGAAATCATTACGATTGCGCTCGATTCAATTATAATTTGTGTTTTGATTGGATTTCTTCAATGTGGATTTATATGGAATGTCATGCAAAAACTTCGCGATTTGGTCACATTAAAGTTGTCATAGATTGCGGAGTTGCAAATACAATGAGTTTGCAACTTTGGAGCTAATATGAATAAAATGGTTTGTAGTTGTTTTTGTTGCAGAATATATGGGATCTTTCCAGAAGTCGTTCACTTCAGATGGGGGATAAGGATAAGGATCAGTTGCACGATCTCATCGAAGGGGAGAGTCTCTTTGTAGTCTCTGTGTGTATGTAAAGTATCTTGACATTTGATCGATTGATCTGTTGTTGAAAAGCCATTGATAGGATTTTGAGTTTTGACAAGTCACCCAGTCCAGAGGATGATGAAAGTCTGGCATTGTTTTTCCTTTTAAGGGTGCATTCACCTGTTTTTCAAATTTGTTTCAAATTATGCATGCCAAAGAGATGGAAAGTCATGTAAAATGATGACAGTGACAAATCGAACAGAGCTGAAAATATTTTGGTTTTTTTTTAATGATGTTATGTTTTTTGAGAAACAAAACCCCTAACAAACGGATGTGTGATGAAGTTCCGGTAACAGAGAATGAGAGTTGCAATTTGGATATGAAAATCAACTTCCAGAAATATGATATCCTGTTTAGAAAAACAAATGCTAGTGATCGTAGAACTCAGGGATTCATGGACCACTATCGGCGAGTAAAAGTTAAGTTCCTTGGCATCTGACTTAATCACCAGTTACTACATTTCAGCGAACATTTTTTTTCTTTAATGTTACACGTTGGGATCTTTACCGTTTTGTCGGGTCGGTTAAGTTCTAAGGATGATCCCTTTCTTGCCAACTTATTAGCTCTTTCGTTTCCTTGCACACGTCTGTGGCCAAGAACCTTTAGCTCTTGGCGACAGCAAGTTACAAGCTTTGATTTTATTTCAATAGCAGAAATTGCTTTAATGGCCGCTATGCTATCAATGAAAAAGGCGATATCAGCATGTGGAATTGCCTTCATTGCAGTCTCTTTAGCAGCTGCCGTCACTGCCAAGACCTCAGCCTGAAAGACGCTGCTGTAATCGGGGAGCCTAATTGATCCGGCCAGTTCGAGTGTTTCCGAGTAGAAACATGCACCAACAACAATTTCCATATTAGAGCCATCTGTAAAGATTTCAATGGCTGATTTATATGGTGTCTGGTTGTTAAGCCAGTCTTCTCTATTAGGAACAGAAGTGGTGAATGATCTTTCGAAATCTAAACGGGGTGTTGTGTAGTCTGTGCATACATTGTAGCCCGTATATGTCTGTAGAATCTGTGCATGGCCTGTCAGACTCGATCTCCAGTTTTGAGTTTGGCTTAACCGGAGGGCGCTGTTTGCTGCAGATTCTTGCACAAAGAGGTCAAAGGGTTTTAGATAAAGAATAGCTTCCAGCCCTGCAGTAGGGATTCTTTTAATGGTTCTTAGGTTGGAAGCAATTTTCGTAGCCTGCCACCAGAGCAGATTACCAAATGTCAGTATTGGTCTTACTATTGCCGTATACATCCTCATTGTAATCTTGGGACTCTCCAAATATTCTGTTACAGGCATAGAATGCTATCATTGCCTTATTGGCTCTTTCTTTGATATTGAGATTCCAATTCAGTTTTCTGTCTAGAATCACACCAAGGTATTTGGCCTGGTTTGACAGAATGGAACCTCTTCTATTGAAGGATTAAAAACTGGTATTTTTCTTTTGTTGGTAAAGAAGACCAGTTCTCTCTTTTGCAGATTGACCACTAGCCCACATTTCCTTCCTTCGAATATTAACAGTTTGAAAGGTGCGTGTAAGGACCTGCTTTTGCTCACATAGAATACCAGAGTCAGAATACGTAGAATCTTATCCCTACGAAGACCTATATAAATACAAAAAGCCTAACATATATAAATTTTATGATTTTTAATCATTTAAGTGAAAAGTTCTGTTTGTTTGTCTGTATAAAGATGACTTTTTGGGCTGATCGGCCGAACCAACTTCCACCGACTTTAATATTTATTAGGTCACCTAATGCCTTACAGCTGAAACAACAGTACCGACCTGACACATTAACTTTTGCAAAAAACTTCTTTTCTTCTTACTTAACGCACTCCTTGGCCATAAACATTTTTTACTTTTTTTTAACATCCCTTCTTATTGCGTCGATCGGCCTGCTCATCGATGGCAATCGCATTCACTTATAGTACGTGACAGCAAATGTCAAAACAATAAGATGCATGGCATCATCATCTCTCTCTCCTGTCCTCTGAACCAAACTCAACTAACCTCCTGGGTTTGGTCAATACCCAACGGTTTGTGTACGACTAAAATTGATGGATTTATTGCACCAGGATGCACTTTGCTTCAGGAACACCACTACATAGTCCTGAGTCTCAAGACATTCTCCGGAGCATCATCATTGTCATCATCATCGTCATTATCATCATCATCAGCAACAATCACAAATTAGCGACAGTAGCCACCATCATAACACATGGCCAGAGTGCTATGTATCCTACTGTTGGAGATGACGAAAACAACATGATGATGGTCTGGAATCTCGTGAAATTCGTGCTCGCGCTATTGTGTCATTCGAAATTGAAATTGGAATTTAGATGACAGGTGCATATAGGATTACAATTTCGTTTTGATTTGTGCTCCCCCAATGGGACACAATCGGCAGGAGGTAATGTTACTCAATATCCACATCACAGCAGCAGCTCAAAAATCATGCCAGCAAGTTAACATTTTCACACATGGGTGAGTGTTCTCTGGTTTGGTTAATCCTGGGTGAGGGACATAATACTGATGCTTCTGTCGGTTCTGCTGGTGGTGCTTCTAGTAAAGGTTGATTGTTACGTGTGTGTTCCACGTGTGTTGTGCTGTTCAATTATGCAATGGGGTACAAAATAGGACAAGGAAGTGGTAAGTACGTTGATTGACATGTGAGATGTGATGCTTTTTAATTGAGTTGTAATAGAGGAATGGTAAATATTTGACTTTCAAGTTATTGACAAGTCTTTATATAGTTAAATGCCAGTTAGGCATTCCCATTCCTTTAAAGAAAAATGCCTGTTTCAGGAAGATCTCCAAAATAATATAATATTTTGAAAATTGTTGGAATGATCCAAGAAATCACTAAGTAAAGTACCTAAGCTAAGTTCGATTAATTTTATTCAGATCATTACAGATATTAAAACTTTCAGATCTTATAAAACCTTTGCAGATTAGAAAACAGTATGCCTGCATGCTCCTCTACATTTGAAAATGAGAAAAAGAAAACTACCTATACCTTCACAAGGGCTAACATCTCAGTCACAATGGAAGACCACCATGAACCCATAGAGGTATCCATCCAGGCAGCGCCCACTTCTTTTCGCTAAATGCCACAATCGGCCTCTAACTTATGACCCATTCCAACCCCATGATTCAATAGCAAATTCATGTGCAATAGGAAAATAATTAATTTCGAAATCTAACCGCAAGTGGGCGTCCCCTATAGCCTAGACTATGGTGACCAACTATACAGTCCCTACATCTTCATCTAGTTCCGCTAAATCACCCTCTGATGTCGCGCGACACTATCCACCATCTGGCTTGGCGCAGCAAAATGTGACTCCCATCAGCTCCATCCAAATCGAATACAATCCAAATGCATTCCTGCATAAATATTCCAGCATCACACCGAGAACGTTTTCATTTAGAATCACATCGTCATCGCAGTAAAGCGGTGTTAAACATGTCCAACTACACATGTCGTTCCACGCGCGAAACCCAAGCCCCCAAGACCCACCATCAGCAGAATAAGCTATTTTTCCCAGGGCGGATTTCTCCGTCATCGCCATCGTAGTGGAGCCGTTGTCATAGCAGTGTCGTCGGCATTGTCGTTGTTGTCGACGGAATAGTCAGGGTCCTCATCACCCAAACGTCTGCAGTCGTGCCTTGTCCATTTGGTGTTGAATGCGCTGCCAGAGATGTTGAACTGGGACACATCGCAGGTGAGCGGTTCGTAAGTAAAATAGACGCAAAAAAACACAAACATCAATTCGGACAAAACCCATAACAACGCACAAAATGAATGGAGCAGAGAACTGGGCGAACTCTCAGCGGAAGTCTCATCCTGATGTTGGCTCCAGCCATCTGTGTTTGTCCTGTATACATCTTTGAGGTTCGTGGTTGAGCGCGTGGGCGTTTGTGCCTTCCACTTTGAAGTGGCTTCGCTCAACCCTGACCGTCATCGTATTGACGGTCGTTTTGTCTTTAAGGCTCGGCTAAGGCATATGAACAGCGGTGTGGCCATAGCCACGGATGTGCATTGCAAGCGCGGTTACAAGAGCCAAACAAACTCTCTAATTAAGTTGCAATAATCTACACCACCAACGCAAGCAATTTTATTGATGGTCTTGGATAAAAAGAAGAAAAATGGTCCCGAAGAGTCGCCTAAATGGACCGATATAAAGATGACTATATTGAACTCATAAATCGGCCCGTCCCGGCGTATACAATGTGTGAACTAGCATGTTCCGATTTTAAATGCAAATTGATATCCTCTGGCTTCATATGCCATGGATTTCTTTTCTTTGACCAATAGTTTGCCTGCCTACACAACACACATATAGATGGGAGAAATTGATTTGGCGAGTTTGGCGAGGCTTGAGTCTTGAGAAAACGGAAGTGAAGGTGAAATTATTTGCTATTATTGTAACCACAGACTATTGAAAACGAAGAAGCCATAACATAACGTAAAAGTTTAGAAAGCTGCATTTGTGGTGCTAAAAAGTTTCAAGCGGTGAAGACATTAAATTGTGCAGGAAAATAAAATTTGTTTCCACTTCGGTTATCATAGTTTTAAAAATGCCTATATATTTAGTTGCTCTACAAAAATTTCGCGGCACCAAAATTAGCTTAACTTCCCCGATTTTTTTCCAAATTGTGGGTTCTGTTTCCTAACAACTATTAAATAAAACTGACTTTTAAACATTTTTGTACGTAAGGTCCGTTACGTGTTTATATACTAAAATCACCTAACCAAAACACCACATTTATCAAATTAATACCTTTGCCTTCCAATTAATAACAAAAATTGTTGAAATTTGATTCGCTTTAAGAATTTAATAATCGGCAAGCTTAAATCCACCAAAAAATTAAGATACTAACGCTTCTTTATTCAACTTCCTGAGAAAAATACCAACCGATTCCAAGACCCATTAAATAATTTGTCTTCAGCCTGTCAAATATCCCCCAAAAATGGCTTTAAAATTAGAACTTTGCTCCCGACAAATTATCACCCAAAATTGATTTATGAACTCTAGCACTTCCATGGAAATCAGTCCAGCAAACTATCTATTAACCCATGAATCACCAATACGTTCCACACTCCTTCTCAGGGTTCTTCATATAGTTTGTCTGATGTATCTTTGTACCTATACGGCAGCCAGCTTAAGAAGATAAATCTCTTCCGTCCAGAGAATAACAATAACAACACGAAACATCGAAACAAAATCCAGACTGACGTAACAATTAGCGATAAATTAAGAAGAGACCAACAGTGTGCCCTGGCTAGGTAGTTGTTCATCGTTCATTGTCTTGCATTGACTTCGGCGAGCCACTAGCACCTCCAGAACTAACTCCCAACTCTTTCGGTCGGCTGCGTTTTGATAAGCTTCACAAAATTATATTATATTTCGAAGACGCAGGCACAATTTCACTGGAAAAAAAATCAAAAAAAAATCGAATCCAAGTTTAGGGCAGGATACCTGTATGCTGCAAGAGGAGACCGCACACCGCTTGAAATAATCCTCCCAAACGACCACGGAGCAAAATTGGAAGAAACAGTCTAAACACTCTGTGAAAAGGTCGCGAACAGAAAGAGAAATTAAATTCGCAATAAATTTTGTTTCCCGTGGATTTTTTCTTCCAATTCCGCCACAAAAAGAAAAAGTATCTTTCGGATGTTTGGTATCCAACAATGCGACGCGTTCTGCCGGGTATATGTACAAAAATCAGCACTTGATCAATGCCAGCACCGATTTGCATATTTTAATTAAATCCTCGCATTAGTCCCATGCTTGCGCATATGTGAGCCTGAGTTTGAGTATCTCTGACTGACTTTTCTGTGCTGCATGCATCGGCGGATTAATCCAACTCCGCTAAGGACTATCTTCGCCCTACAAAGTTTCTTTATTGGAGTGTGCTTGGATGCACATAAACAACAAAACACCATACACCGACGACCGGATGGGATTTCTGGCTGGAGGAAGAGGTTCTCACAGCGAAACGAGCAGATTTGGATTAACAGAATAATGGTAGTGCTATCAATCCCGGACATGCACTTAGCCGACATGGTCTTGGCCATCATCAGCATGTGAAAGGGTGCAGGTTAGGTGAATTCTGAATGCGTTGGAGTTTGTGCTTAGTCAGTGGTGCGTTGACGATGATGTCGCTGCTTTTCACGTTCACACTATGATATTATCATTCTGATAGAGGAAGTGTTTACAGTTTTGTAGTGCAATTAATTCTCAGGAACACTTTGTCTGGTATTGCTGAAACTTTTGTTGGTTTTCTTGCACCTTGAATTGTTGCAGCTTAATTAACATACTTTTGCAGATTTAAAACCAAAGCAAGTTGTTATATTATTGTGGCTTAAACTTCAGATAACGACAGATATAGAAAAAATACTGCAGACCATAGCAAAACATCTAGAAAATTCTGCTTTGGACAACGATTTTCTTGTGATCGAAGATTTCTCCGAAAAAGTAGATACGGTAGGAACTGATTTTCGGAATGAGAGCATGCACCTTAATCACGATCTGAAAAACAAAGAATGGTTGAATAATGATCTGAGAATTTCGGTTTACAGGGTACGATGCCAAAAACTTTGGCAAACGCCAAGTTCGCCATCGCTAACAGAACGGGATAAGTTTCCTGAGCATTTCGAAGGTGGAACTCCAAATCATGTTCAAGTCACTTAAGAAAAAGAAGTCAGAACGGAAAAATGTTGCCGACTTATTGACAGTTAAGGCTCGAGGACTTGATATATAAAACATAATAAATATGGGTGATAACATTGATCTACCAAGTCGACCATAAAACATTGGGCATGCGACTCTGGTAGGGAGTGGAGCAAAGCACCTCCGACCAAGTAAGCCATTGAAATCTTTGAGCAGGTCCATTAGTTTTGGTGGATTAACAAAAACCTATAATTCCAGTCCAGCTTTTATTGCCTGTTGTCTATGGTGGTGTTATCCTAACATGAGGTAACTCAATGGGAACCCAGACACACATATAGATGGCGTCAAGAGTCAAGACGATGATGCAGAAGAGGGTTCATATCATATCACTCCCTAAGCCCAGACCAGAAATACAGCTCTCGGAGAATACGTTTCGATGATTACGGTTATGTCTAAAAAAAAATATTTCAAAAAGTCCTCTAGAGGACTTTCCTATCTTTTAATTCTTCTACCTAGTGTCGTGCAACGCCATGTTGCATTCTAAAAAGGCAAACAAAAAAAAAATGCATAACTTGTCTTTAGAATCTTATTAATAGATCAGAAAAAAATGAAAAAAATATTTTTGTATTATCGTTTTCGACTTATTTTTCAAAAAGAAGCTCCAAAGTATGCAAATGGAACCTTTATGAACAAAACAATTGTATATGATTCGATGGCGAAAACCAATGCAAATAAACAACATCCTTTCACCTGAACAGATTTTTTTCAGCAAAACAATAAAATACCATTGTTTTCATCCTGTTCATGATGACGACCTCCATTCAAGCAAAATCACACACCTCCATTGTGCTCAGAGAGTTTGTGAATTTTTCACAGAAATTACTAAGTCGAAAATACACACAATCTTTCCCAGAACCAGACGCAGAAGGGGATTTCCTTTGCTTTTGGTCAAAATTCTCAAGCCATTGGCTGTGATGCATTTTGCATATTTTATTCAAATTTGTCCAATCGATCGAAAATTAAACTTCCTACTCGTCAGTCTTAACTGGGAGTAGTAGCCAGCGTAAAACTCAGAAGCCAAAGAAATAAAGTACTAAGGTGCACTATCCGAAATCATTCTTTTCTGCATAATGCTTATTGACTCCCTTTTTTGAATATAATATAGGTTCTGGAATTGGAAGGCCGGGAGAGTCTCTTCAAAACAAATATCAACAGTTATCATAAGAGGAAAGCCAGAAGAGGTCTTAAATGATGTTTTTTTTTTTTTGGATTCTGAGGATATCCACCCAAGGTATACAGCATACACGTATATCATCGCTGCAGTCAGTTGCCATCCCACTCACAAGACCGTCCATGGCAATAAGAATGGGGAATAAGATTGGGAGAAACTTCGATACCTTAAGTTGGTCAGTATTGCTCACTGTTGGTGTGGTAGCTGCTCCCAGTCAATCAGATGATATGCCTCATTTGCATATGTCTAGATGCACTTTGTGTTCAAGGCGGAGGTAAGTAGCTGATGCGGTCGATTGGGAGGAAAATTCGAAAAATAACATGTTTTATAGACAAAGCAATTGAGTTTGTATGAAAAACACGGTAAGGAGTATACAAGAAGCTTTAGTGTTGCCAATTCAGTAGTAATTTATAGGGAAATTGTTTATTTTCAGAATTAAAAGAGGTTAACGTGTCCCTTAGGGGGACTTACAAAAAAAAAACGCGAACGGCCCAACGGTTCGACTTACTATTCCGGTTTTAATAAAGTAAAGTAAAGTTTAAATATAATTGACTGATCCGCAAAATAAAGATTTGGTTATCTTCGAATGATTTGCTTGAGGTCTAACTTAAGACTGCCCAAAACTCCGTTATATTTGCACCAGCTATTTCTGGTGGAAAGCTTCGTTGCCATGAATAAATGCTGACCCGCTACTTTATGCATTGCGCGTGTATCCGGTGCCATAAGTATACTGCTCTTCAATCCAATGGCGGATCAAATATCCGTTCTGTGCATTTGTAACATTAATAAATATATCATCTGGGAACGAGTTCATTCAATATGAGATTTTAGGTTTTTATTTTCGCGAACGATATTTATCTAATATGAGTTCATTCAAGTTAAATTTGATTTTATTTAAGGCAAAGAGTTATTTAATGAAAAGAAGTCTTACAGACCAATATCAATATACAGACAATTATCTCTAAGTAATTCGAGATTCGGTTTCAGAAATAACCAATCAAGTACACAGAATAACAAATGAAATTGAAAAATATCTAGAGGGGAGAAAGATATGCTCAAGCGCGTTTCTTGGTGTTTCCCAGGTTTTTCCGAAACAAATATATTATATTCTGGAATCATATCTGGAAAATAGACTTTTCCGAGTGAAACAAGGTACTGAATATTCAGGATTTAAAGAAATAAATGCTGGTGTTCCACAAGGAAGCGTTATTGGCCCAGTATTATTCGTTCTTTATACTCGAAGTATACCTCAAGAAGAAGACGTCACGATAGCAACATTTGCTGATGATTCGGCCATACTTGCATTATCCAGCTCAATTGAAAGAGCAACCGAAAAGCTACAGAAAACTCTTGATAAAGTAACAAACTGGACGAATTGTTAAATTAAATTATTAAATGTACGTCACCTTTCATTCACCATTGAATGCTGGAAGCATTCCTTCTAAGTACACTGTCCTTTTCCAAATGTTAAGTAGCTCTAATTTGGACGTTATAATGGTATCCGAATCATGGTTAAATGAATCTATTTCTTCACAATTGATACATTTTTCAGGGTTTAAACTGTTTAGAAATGATCGTGGCTCTCGGGGTGGTGGTGTTTGCATATATGTTAAAGAAAATATAACATCATAAGTTATATATTCGTCTATAAAATCACCCTTAGAATTCTTATGTGTCTAAATTCGTAATTACAGTGAAATTTTACTTTTAGTAGTGGTGTATTGCCCACCTTGAACATTCAAGGAGGAGAATTTAAATGAATCTGAAAAAAAATTTACTCCTTTTGAATTCTAAGTTCTGTGATGTTCTAGTCGGAGATGGTTTTAGTGTAAATCTACTTGTTGAAAATACTACAACACGTCTTTTCAACTATTTTTGTCACAAATTAAGCCTATTTGTTGTAAACAAACGATGGCCTACATATTTTCAGTCAGTGTTGAATTCGTCACTAATTGATATATTTTTAACTACTTCTAAAAATAAAGTTTTATGTAACGACCAAATTAGGCTGACTTCGGACTTTATTCACGATTTAATTTTCTGTTGTTTTCACTTTAATACGAGAAGCACGTGATCCAAAATCATATAGCTACCGTTCATATCGATCTTTTAACTTTGTAGATATTCAAAATAATGTTGCATATGATTATTGGTATGATATGTTATACCCATTTGATGTTAATAGTAAAGTTTTGTTATTCAACAATTTGCTGCAAATCCTTTTTGACAACTATGTTCCAATTGTTACCAAATAGGTTAAAAAATCAAGAGTTTGCCCCTGGTACAGTAGCGATATCGAAGCACATATATAAAGGAAAGAGAGCGTTTCTATAAAAAATACAAAAACCTTAAAGATATTGGTGTTACTGGAAGCAAAAATTCTTCAAATTGTTCACTAAATCCTGAATTAATGAGGTCATTTTATGCTCCTCCTCTGCCTAATATGAATGTGCCCTTAATCTTGCCAGGAAATGATGCTGGCTTATTTTCTTTTAACTGTGTGGATGATAATAGGATTTTAAGTGCTATCAGGTCAATTAAATATCTGAAGATGTTTCACCGAAATTTATTCGGTTAATTTTACTTATTGTTCTTCCACCTTTGAAACATATTATTAACGCCTGCATCTATAGAAGTGAGTTTCCTGATCCTTGGAAAAATGCAACGTTTATACCAATTCCAAAAAAAAGTAATCCAATGCAACCTTCTGAGTTCAGACCAATTAGCTTGCTACCTTTATTTGGTAAAGTTTTTGAAAGGCTTATGGCTGATCAAATTCTGAACTTCATTCAGAATATAAATAGCAGTCGGGTTTTCGCAACAAACACAGTTGTGAAACTGCAGTTGTAAACGTCACATCTGATTTCGTTTTGCACTTGATAGTTATCTTCTTGGTACTATGGTCCTTTTAGATTTCTAAAAAAGCTTTTGATTGTATTGATCATCAAGTTTAAATTTCTAAACTTTGTAATAATTTCAGTTTTTCTAGTACTGCTCTTAAGCTATTGAGGAATTTTCTTCATAACAGGCTTCTGTTACGACTGACGAAGGTTCTTTTAGCCCATTCATTTTCAACTGCGGGGTGCCACAAGGGTCAATATTGGAGCCACTTCTTTTTTCCCTTTCTATTAATTCTTTTTATATAAAGACTGAATTTGTCTTATTGTGCTGAATGTTTAGATTGATTTTTTGTAAACAGGCTGTCTTATGGGCATAACACCTAAGACAGTTTTTTATTACAGAAATTAATTTGGATTTTCACTGCACAGTTCGACTTAATCAGAGTTGTGTTTTGTGTGTAAGTATTTTTAAATGGTAAGTGATTTTTGTGTCGTGTATTCAAATGTTCGTGGTTTAAGAAAGAATTTCTTTCACGTGTACGTCTACACTGTTCAACACAGGCCAGCTGTTTTGGCATTAAGTGAAACTCAGGTTGGAGTAAATACTGATTTACCAGAATTTGCTCTACATGGGTATAGCTTGGTGCCATTACTCTTTTCCCATCATGGTCTCGTGGTCTATGTTAGGAATGATATTGTTTGCCAGAGCCTTCCCCAATATGGGCAATGTTCCAACACGGACTTTAACTTCTTATGGCTCAAATTCACTGTCCGCAAGCATGTCATTCATTATTGTTTTATTTACAGGAGTCCAAATCTTGACAGTAATTCGACTTGTAACGAGTTTGATGCACTGTCTGATTCCATCTCGAAAATTGTTTCCCTTTGTCCTCGCACTGAAATCGTTATTGCGGGCGATTTCAATGTACACAATTCCAACTGGCTCCGCTATTCTGGTCAGACAACACCCGAAGGAAGGTATGTCGAGCTCTTTGCCGGGTTACATCACCTTACCCAACTGATCGATGTGCCAACGCGTATACCGCATGTTGCTGGGCAAGCCGCCCATACTCTTGACTTGTTTCTTACTTCTCACCCTGATAAATATACTATTAGTGTAACTTCTCCATTTGGCTCTTCAGACCATTGTATCATTTCAGCTAATTTCTCATCCCCCACCCATCCAGTTAAAGAAAAACTTCCCACCAGGACCGTTTGGCAATACGAGAAAGCCAACTGGGACGGCCTGAATTCCTTTTTCCGTAACTTTAACTGGTCACTATGCTTCCTCGATAGTGACATTGATGCCAGTGCTGAAATGATCACAAATGTGATTCTTCTAGGGATGCGTGCTTTTATTCCTAACAGAGTAAAAAGCATCAAACCTAAAGAAAAGTCTTGGTTTAATTCTGAGTGTAAAGAAGCTATCAGGCTCAAAGAAGTAAGTTTCCGATCTTACAAAGCCAACCCTACAGAGGAAAATCGGAAAAAGCACAAACAAGCAAGGAACTCATGCAACTCCGTTATTGAAAGAACCAAATTTTTGCATGACCAAAAATTACGGCAAAAAATTCTGCAGTGTCCCAAAGGCAGTACAAATTTTTGGTCATTTGTAAAAAATATAAAAAACTCCTCGACATCTTCGGTTCCAACGCTCATCGACAATAACAAACCAATTGTTTACTCTTCAGAGAAGGCAAACTTGCTCGCCGCCCATTTCGCTGCCAGCTCCACGCTACCTCAAAGCAACGTTGCCCCTCCTGTACTTGAGAATGTAAATTTTTCCATGGGACAAATTTTTTTCCGCACTCGTACAGTAGCAAGAGTTCTCAAAGATCTCGATATACACAAATCCGCTGGCCCGGATGGTACACCCCCGATTCTTCTGAAGAGGTGTTCTTCCACACTGGCAAAGCCACTGCGTAAGCTTTTCCATCGCTCCTACTCTTCTGGAATCTTTCCTAGAAGATGGAAAACAGCATTTGTCCAGCCTGTCCCTAAGAAAGGTGACCCATCCTCCCCCTCCTCCTACCGACCCACAGCACTGACATCCCTTCTTTCTAAGGTCATGGAAACACTGATTAACCGTCAGCTTAAGGAATATCTCGAAGATCGTAAGCTTCTCCATGACCGTCAGTATGGCTTCCGCAGCAACCGTTCCACTGGTGATCTGATGGCATATCTCACCGAACAGTGGAACAAATCTTTATATCGCTTTGGTGAAAGTAAGATTATTGCTCTTGATATCTCCAAGGCATTTGATAGAGTTTGGCATGAAGCTCTCTTATCGAAAATGCTTTTGGGATCGATAATACTCTTGTTCGATGGATTAGAAGCTATCTCCTGGAACGTTCAATACAAGTTGTATTGGACGGATTCAAGTCTGATTCCCATAAAATAAATGCTGGTGTGCCCCAGGGCTCTGTTCTGTCTCCGACTCTTTTCCTCATTTTTATAAATGATCTTCTGTCTGTTACTTCTAATCCACTTAACTGTTTTGCTGACGACTCTACCCTCAGCTTTTCATATTCGTTCGATAATTCACGTCCTTCCTTCGGACGTACAATTGCAACGGTGCCGTATGTCAAGCTCATTAAACTCCGATTTATACAGCATTGTCAAATGGGGTAATAGAAATCGTGTGGAGTTTAATGCTTCGAAAACTCAATGCTGTCTTCTGTCGTTAAAGCTAAACATTCCCCCAATGCCATTGTCCATGAATGGCGCTTACATCGAAGAAACCGAAAAGGTCTCAGTACTCGGTATGTGTGTCAACGACGACCTCCGTTGGAACGACCATATATTTGAGATCGCTAAGAATGCTGCAAAGTGCTTAGGTTTTCTGTATCGGTGTAAGAAGTATTTTTCCCCATCTGATCTGGCTATAATTTATAAAGCGTTTATACGCCCTAAACTCGAGTATAACTCGCACCTCTGGGCAGGTGCTTCGCAAACATCGCTTCACCTGCTTGATAGAATACAAAATCGAGCGTTAAGATTGATAGGTAATAGAACTGCCGCTGAAACAATTGCCCCACTCGAAGTAGCCAGTTGCATTCCTCCCCTTAAAAGTTTCTCCCGTAATATTCGTCTCGCAAAGAATGCTCATCAGTTCACCCTTGAGCCTAATTTCGGACGTACCGTGAAATATAGGGATTCTTTTTTTAGCCGAACGACACGAATTTGGAATAGTTTACCCGGCGGGATTTTCCCTTGCCATTTTGATCTGCAAACATTCAAAACCAATGTTAATCGGCACCTCCGTTCTTTAGTATGCAGATGATGTTTTGTTGTATATTTTTCGTAAAATTGGTTTGATGGAAGATTGTGTTGCTCGGATCAATGAAGATTAAGTAAATATACAAAACTGAGCTAACTTAAATAAACTGCAACTTAATCCGTCAAAAACACTATGTATGGTCTGCTCAAGACATGAAGTTTATAATATGGATCTACCAGTGATTGTTTTAAATACACAGACTATTGAATATGTTCGCAAAGTTAAATACCTAGGTTTTCAAATTAATCATAAATTGACATGTTGTGATGCAATATCAGAATCTATTAGACGAGGTCTTCTGAGGTCTTCTTCCCATATATTGGACAGTGATTTAAAAAAAAAACATCTCGTTAAAAGCCTTATATTATTCTTTTCCACATTTAACTGCGCCGTCTACACTAATCTAGATTAGGAATAAAAACGTAAACTTAATGTAGCGTTTAATGACTGCCTACGTTTCATCCCTAACACCCCTAGATATGAAAGTGTTTAGATAAATATATTATGTTGTTGTTCTTCATAACATTGTTCACGAAAGGTGTCCTGGGTACTTAGGAGAAATGCTTCAATTTGCCCAGTCTCAAAGAGGACTTCGACTGATTTTGCCTCGATTTAAACACACCATTGCTGAAAGATATTGAATGGACTTCCGTTTGAAATTCAAAGAACTATCGAACCGTCTACTTTTAGAAAGAAGATATTTACATTTTTCTCTTCTTGAATTAAAATTAAAAAAGAAAAATAAAATCAGAAAACTTTTGGATAAAAATAAATTTATAAATTTACATTAATTTGTTAAATTCCGTTGAATTGTATTTTTCAAGTTTATTTTATATTATATTTTTTCTTTTTAGTTGCATATTTATTATTTTTTGTTTCGCTATATTTTCTATAATAATTTAATGTCTTCATTGTATAGTTACTTTTATTCCCTTTGTAAATTTGTTTAGATACTATAAAAAGATTGAATCTTATTGTATCATGTAAAATTTTTTTAATGCAAATACAAATACAATACAAAATACAAATGCAAAAGTCTTATTGACTATATCAACCAAATCCAAAATACGCCATTTGTATTATATGTCAAATGCAACCATAGAGTAACTATATATTTACTCTATGGTTGCAACGCAACCATTTCAATGAAATTCGAGTTGCAGTTCTGTATTCGTTATCCTTCAGTCTCAGTCTGCATTTGCTTTCGATCCTTGCACTACGTGCAGAACGCCGCACTCGCGCTGGTATCAAGTAAAGTATATACACTGTGCAGGGTGTATAAATTATTCAATGATGATTAGTTTTATTAAAAAAAATTATTTTTATTTAAACTTTTTGAACCTAACAATTCGAATGATAACTTAGAACTAACTGAACTCTGAACAATTTGATTAAACTTTACTTTTGCTTTACTACTAAAAAATGCAAGATTGCATTTCCCACGACGTTGCTCGCTGCATGCGCGTGTATCTCGGATGTCCGTCGTGAGAAACTGTGAAGCGGAAAATATGTTGATCTAATTTCGAAATATCGTGAAAAGTTTCACAAATATTTGGTCCTGGAATGTTGCTGTTGTTAACTCCTCCCTGCTTAAATCTGGATGTCCTCATCCAGCAATTAAAAGAATGGAGCATCATAGATCTTAGGGATGCTGGGACTTCTCAGCTGGTTAAATGTAGGAATGAAAATTGGTTTGAAGTTGTTGGGGGTGTCCGGGACTTCGGATGCTACTTCCTAATGTGTTTCCTCGTGTTTAATTGTGATTTTAGTTTGTTTCCTTTTCATGAAAATCACTACAATTATGATGCCAAAGATAATCAATACAGAGCCGTGAGAGATGGATTGATGAATTAAGTTCGTCACTTCAAGCTTCTTAATATGTTCTCTGTTTTTAATGTGAAGTTCATGCATCATTTCTAGGGAAAGCACTTCGTTGATCTCCTTTTCATAAGGCTGAGGTTGAATAACAGCAGGTAGGATTTGGACCGATGATATTTCTCTGGAGCTATAGGTCTTGGCCCTGATTCTGATTGTTGCGTTGTGGAATTTAATAAGAAAGGTTCCATTCAGAGAATGTCCGATTCCATCTATTGTAATGTTGTCTTGAAATTGATTAAGAAAAATTACTCCTGTCTCGATTATCTCGATGCTTGTAATGTGTTGGGAATTCGTTACGGGGCATGATGAGTTCTGACTTTTGAGCAAGTTGGGAATGCAATCTAAATTAGTTATTTCTTTAATATTTTCTGAATGACAAACTGATAAACTGTTCAAAGTTCTACATGGTTTTTCAATATTTATAAAATTTATTTTCACATATTAATATTTGACAATTACTTTCATTTGGTAACTTAATTACTTTATTATTTCTCTTTATTGGTTTGAGAGCAAGTTTTTCACAAATAAGTGATTCTGTGAGCGGAACATTAACAATATAAATCAATATTGAATTATTAGTAAAAATTTTAACATTTGAGAATTCTAGAGCTTCTTCCAACGTATTAATAGGGAATTTTTCTTTATTAAGTGATCTTATGGCAATATTTATTTCTTTATTTGACAAAATAATTGAATTTAAAATCTGCTCTTTCGCCCAGTGAAAGGCATACTTAATATTTATAAGTTCTTCTTTAATAATTTTTATTTTATATTTCAGTGTTACAAACAGTTCATTATCGATATACTTATTTTCTCTTATTTCTTATTACTGACAATTGTAATATTGTTTATTCTATTATTATACAATTCATTTATAATAATTTGATTTTTATTACTTTCGACTAAATTATTTATTTTATTTTCAATTAAGACAAGGTCCTCATGGTCAGGGCTGCCTGCGAGCCATTTCCATGCTGATCCTACAAAATTTAACGACCTCTTATTTCTGTTGGGTTTATTATAGGCCAATATTTCTTTTATCTGTGTAAGTTCAAATTGAAGGAGAGGTAATAGGATATGGGACTTGATGTTGGTTGAAAGGAGGGTAGTGTTGGCTTGGTTTATGAATTCTTCGTATTTGTCCAGATCAATGGTATGAATTATTTTAAAATTTCCGTTTTGAATTTTTGCCAACCCATTATTTATGGCAACAATTTGGGAATTTGAGTAATCCATTATTTGCACCTCGGCACAAGCTATTGCAAAGAAAAACCTGAAATATTATATGAAAAATTTAGTTTCTAATGTTGCTTTTATAAATTATTTTTCCTGATTCAGTAAGAACGGTTGTGTTCCTATCTTCCTTAACATTTTGTTATGTCTTACAAAAATTTCTTCTCCTACTTGATAAGCTTTAGGGGGTTTCGGCATTTGTTATGAACCTTTATGTCTTTCAATTGTTTTTCCTTTATTCTTTCAATATTACTCTTTCTTGCCCTTTCGTATAATTCGGAAAAAACTCTCTGATCACGACCAAAAAATAATTATTTTGGCTTCATTCCCATGGTGGAATGAATTGTAGAATTGTATTCATAGACCGATCTTCCAAGCAGATCGTTGAATTCGGTAATCTGGAATTCAGAACTAATACATCGCATGATTTCTGATAAGGTATGGTGGAGTTTGATAAACCGTTATGTTGAGTTCTTCCATCATGGCTCTAAGAGATACTGATTTTAGGGACTTCTCGTTATCAATGACTACGTGTACAGGGACACCGAAGTGGAACAGTGTGTCCCATAAGGGTTGTCGTATGTCTTCTACTGACTGAGAATTTATGGTTTTTGCGTGAGTTGTAAAAAAATTTAAAATGGACAATAACCTAGTTATATTCATTCTCCACCTAATCTCAATTTGAATTTCATAATTTCTAGATAATAAAATGCCCCTGGTCTGCGAAGGAAGATTGATTAAATATGCGAATGCTTTCAATGTTTTCAATACTTCAAGCCATTTATCACAAAAAAAATCCACCAAAAATTATACTTTTTACATATTTTTTCTAACTAAACAACTTTTCTTCGTACTTTTGCACACACGGTAACACTTCAAAAGCATATTCCTTACAATCTTCGCAAGAACCAGAACAAGTGTTAACAACACAACATTTTACCAACAATTTCCATGAGTAACTTTACACAAGACCGAATGATATGCTCATGCTCAGGTTATTTGATTGTTTGACAGAAATGTTGGAAACAATCCTCGTGTGGGATTTGGCATTATAATGTCCAACGGTGAGGGTACAGGAACTTGTTCACATGAAAAAGAAATTCCAATTTGGACGATTATAGGCCACAACAAACTCACGTGGGATGTTTTACGATGTTATGGCCTTGATACAAGAACTTCGATGCCAACTCTCTTCCCAGTATTCTTTAAGGCGGGTTTGGTACAAAAATCAGGACCCAACGCCTAAGACTGCCAAAAGTGTTAGTTGTTCCACATACTAACACAAAATCGATCGATTTTCCAGAAGAAACCTAACAGAAAAAAACTAAGAAAATACATAAATTCTCAGACAGTTTCCATTTGGTAGATTCATGGGCCAGGATTGGTATTACCCATGGCCATCAGAATCCAGGGGCACCTGAGAAGATTTACATAAATTGCGTTGCTTTTTCATGTGGGCTAGCAGACAACACTCGGTCTATGGTGAAAGAACAAACAAAAAAACTAGTTGAAGCATGCAACACACGAATTGCAGGAACAGCATGTGTGATGAAATGCTGTTTTGTCATGTTGTCCGAATTGATTCGTCGAAGCAAGGATTCATCGCGATGGTACACACACACATTCACACAGTGGACACTGATTCGTATGACTTCTGTTTGGCTGGACTGGGTGCATGCGACGAGGAGTTCTTCTCGTGTACTAAACTTCTAAATGGGGACTTCATCGAAGATCATCATGGAAAAAGGGAAACCTATGCCGGTAGCTAGTAAATCAAAATCAATTCCCGGAAACAATTGATAAATTGGAAATATGAATGCTAAATGAGGGTTTGGTGAGTGATGTTGTGGGCCTAAGGCTGTGTCCATGTGGGAAGTCAAATATATACAATTTGATTTTATTCTTAGGTATTGCTCTGCGGGAAACCATTTTGCCTTTCAGACATATTGTTAGTTATTTTGGATTAGAAATCGATTCCGGTCGATTTGTTCTGTATTTCTGCAACAAATTAGTCAAATTTGTTTGTGGATTCTGCAGGAAACGTGATTCAAGCAATGTTTGTGGACAAATTAAATTGGTTACAATATGGATTTTGCATGTTTTAGTTTAGATGACAAAAACAATCAAGTGGACATTCTAGAAACTCTTAGAATGTAAAAGAATGCAATACTGATGGAGAGTAACTGATGATGAGATACAATATTTGGAGAGAAAATAAGCATTTATCTGTGAAATCTATAAATACAAATAAACCTTTAATATACAGGCTGGGCCAAATTGACAGATTTTTTTGATTTTTAATGTTTTATGTTTTTTTATTTTTTTTTGCAGATAATAAAGAAATTCATAAAATTCAATAAAATTGTTGAATTTTATTTATTATGAGCGATGAAGTACATTTTCATTTAAATGGATATGTCAATAAACAGAACTGCCGAATTTGGGGTCCGGAAAATCCGAGAATATTGCATCAGCTATACAATTACACAATTTTAAATGCACTACTTGGTGTGGAATTATGGGTGATAGACTTAATATTTTCGAAAACGAAACTGGTGATCCAGAAACCGTTTTTGGGGCGGTATACCGGATAATTTTAGGATTTTCTTGCATCCGGTAGTTCTCAATAATCGTGACATATGGTTTCAGCAAGATGGAGCTACGGATCATACAACGAGAGACACAATGGCGATTCTAAGAAAAAATTTCGATGGTCAGTCAAACCAAGTTGGCCACCTTATACTAATAAGAAAATGACATGAACTGAGTCATGAAGATTCGAAATTGCATGACCATGATTTTTCAACCAAAATTGGGTGTGAAGCATAACAAACGGTGTTTTCTATAATGGTCATGAACCTTAAGCTCCTGATGGTTCAGTTAGATCTTATATGGAATATGGGTGTTCTCCGCCTATATTGCGTTTCTTTGATGTACGAATGTTGGCTAATTGATAACCGAACCGGTCGTCCCAGATTTGAAAACCAAATGTTAAAATTGTTGATATAATAGTTTTATCATTTGAACGTGCTGTTTACTTTTGCAATTGCCTAGGTGGTTTGGCATCAGTAACTGAAAAATAGATTTTTTCAATAATCGATATAGATTAACGAGTACTATACTATTGAAGAAGATTATCTCCTGGATCAATAAATTTAGATGAGCTGAGTTTGAAGTAAAACTACAAGTTCTTGAGAGCAGAACTATGTCGAACATTATATTTTACAGATAAAACTAAATGAAACTTTTTTGGAAGGATATTTTGGGTGCGTGAAGCACAAATTTCAAGAAATGGAGAACTTAAATTCATCAATTTGCATCACATCAATGGAGTAACACCATATCACTCAACAACCCATAGACTGTTGGATCGGAAGAGGAGGTCTCATAGTATGGCCACCTAGATGACCATAATTTTAAGCTTTTCACCAAACAACGTTTTCTTTTAAATATCTTGCTAAAAGATATAACATGGTTTTTTATGATCGTTGTTTTCGAATTTTTCCTGTTTAAAGTCATATTTTTAAAAAATATTGTAAGGGCTAGAAGGTTTTTGGCTACCCCTTTGTTTTGGTAACACTTTCGGTGCGCGTAAGGAAAATAGGAAAGGATATTAGAGGAGCTACCGATAATGTTTTTTTAAAGTCTTGCATTTAAAAATGGAAGGGAACAACAGGGTTGCGTTAAGCATTCCACATTCGCGTGGTACGGCTAAAGAAAGAAACTCTCTATTTTATTCTACGTCTGAAGTCTGGCTTAAAGGTAAACTTATATTTATACTTGTAATGGGAGTATTAATATTGAACCGTTTCAAACATGTGGTCATTTTATAAAAGGTGATCCATGAAATGAGAGGTATTCGTTTTCCTTGTGGATAGTGGTATGGAAGGATCGGTTCTACGCTGTCACTGCAGTTCAGGTCAGTGGACCAATTGCTGAGCCGAACTGCCGGTCAGTGAGAAGATTTTGATTTTCGACATATTTTTTAGATTAAAGTTGTTTAGAGTTTCCACAAGAGAGGAGTTAGTGTAATTGTTTGATAGTTAGAGGTTAAAGAAGATTTGCTTTTTTTTGGTACAGGTTGCACATATGCTGCTTATAGTACTTACCTAAACTTACCTCTCGAAAAGCGACCAGAAAATAGGACTGATCGAAAGATCTTAAATTCTTTTAATTATTTTGCAACTGATTGAGTGCAAAAAGAAATTAGGCTGGTAGAAAATCGTTTTTTTTTTTTAGCCGATAGCATGACAATGACAAATTCTGTATATTTTTTTTAAATAACAAAAAACTTGTACAGCCTTGGAGACATTGTAGTAGTTTTTGACGAATTTTGTGGGTATCTAAGAATTTGGATCTATGAATATATGTATTGTTGGTTTTTCTAGCTTTCTGAAACTTTTTGCTTTTCAGTGTGTTAACTTTGTAACAACGGAAACTTACGTCACCTTACCTGATAAGCTACTTACACTTAGTCCTTACAACTCGTATTAATCCTTGAGTTTTCCTAAGATTTGTTATTTTTGAAATTTTTGATTTGACCAGAACTAGTTCAAACTGACGGATGCTGATCTTCTGAATTATGCTGGCTTTCCAAGAAATAATTTAGTTTCGTACTTTCTTTTCGATTACCCCAAAAAAAAAAAACGAATCAATCCGTTACTACACGTTTACTATAAGGCTTGGCTTTTTATGGTAAATGTTAATTGCAGTCTCCTCAAACAAATGAAGGGCCAACGTATTATTTTTTTTTATAAAAAATAAAACAATACCACACCTCCTACAATATTTTTTTATGAAAGCATCATACAACACGTAAATCACCAATCTTTGATGCACACTTTTGGAGTCGGCCCTACCCCGGTTAATGTTTTTTTTTTTATATTTTGGCTATCAAAAGGTTATTTTCCAACCCAGAGTGTTTGAATGCTTTGAATGCTTCTTTCGCGGCTTTATTACCTGCAGCTTAAGATAATGTTGCAGTTCCCTTCGAAGGTGTAGCAAAGTAAACACGATGCCAAAAAATGTCATATTTAGGTTATTTTTTTAAATTGAAGGTTTAAACGTTTTTATTTTATGATTATGTGTATCATGGTCAGTATAGGTATCCAGGAGCCTTGGCTTCATGACACTCTGGGTTTTTGTTAGTTTAAGAAGAAGAAGTTGTTTATACTTTGAAATGGATCTACGGAAGAACTATTTCATATATTACCTTTTACCTAACCCATACGACGTTAATCTTGATTATTTTAAAAACTTTTAACTTCCAAATGTCCAAAATGTAACTGCTTATAAATAAAGACCATTTTTGACTTTTATTAACTTGTTATTGCGACAGTAAGTGACAACATTTGTGTCGCACATTCCGCATGGTCCCGTTTTGTAGGAAGAAAGTTCACGCAACAAAATGATTGCCTGGCAACAGAAGAAAAAGACATTCCGAAACGCAATCGACAGACGTGTGCGCATACACGTCCCATGAATCATCGATTGCATCTTTCTACCATCGCTCCCGGGCATCTATATCTTTCAGTTGCATAAAACGCAATGACACGCCAGTCTGCACAGAGAGACAGGAAACAGCACCCAGCAGAAGCAGCTTCAGCGCGGCAGAGTCAGCGCATCAGGCTGGAAAAAAGATGCAGAAATCTAGAGCTCAGCAGGGAACGATAGCTTATTTATGGACACTCGAGCATTTATTTATGGTCCTTGACCATGATCGAGCGTTTAAGGGAGATACATGCCGTGCGATAGTATCGCAGCTGGAGATAACAGGCACAGACGCAGACATTTAGGCCACTGACACTGAAAACCATATACTGCTCGAGTTCGATGGCTAATTAACATGCAATGACATCGTGGGTATGTCAAGACCCATCATTCGTCGTCACGTGGGTCTGGTACTTGAAGTTTGAATTTTTTTTTTAAGTTTCCGTATCTACTCTGCGCTTGGAGCTTGGAGGTGCTTGACTTGGCACACCTTATTTTGGGTACCAATACCTGTAGGTTTTTGTTGGACTTGTTGCTTTTGTGATTTTTGTACCATTTGTCATTGTTGTGTTGAACTGAGCGATTTAATTGAATTTTGCGTGAGCTGGAAGCCTCCTCGGTGATGTCACTCGTCATATCACATGTCAGTTATACTCCATGAAATGTGTTACAAGTTCTGCGGGGTGATTTCCTTCGAAGATACTGTTGGCTTGTCAAAGAGGTAGACAGCTTTGATAGTTTTTTTTTCTTTTTGGTGAATTAAAATGGCATCGAAGGGATTCCAGAGAAATCAAGTTATGAAATTTTGGGCTTGGATTGTATGAGTCAGTTTGACGTTACAACAATAATTTATGTTATGCCTGCATCTAAGAGAATTTTGACGGAATGACATTTAAGGCTAGAAAAGCCAGCCTTGGATACTTTTTTAGTAATTTTTTTTGACTAAACTGCTTTTGGAATGCGGTGTGGTAAAGGCTATGAGGCCGTGAGGCTTTAATTGTATAAAATAAAAAAAGGATACACCTTCTTAGGACAAATGTGATATAAGGTAGCTCAATATTAGCTATATAGGTAATTCGTAGATTTCCCTCGCACGTGAGTTCATAGTTTGTTTCCGAATTTTCGACAGGTTTTTACGATATCTTTTTGAATCCTGAACCTTTTGAGCTGTTTTTTTGCACGAAAGATTTCAAAATTCCCTTCCAGCACTGTATGCATTAGTTAATTTAAGCAAAATAAAAAAATCATAAAATTTGGTGTCTGGTTAACGCTAATATTTATATCGTAAACTTAAGTTCCTACGTTTTTGTCGATATCTTTCAAAATACTGCACCTTTTCTTAAGGAATTAAGAATGATCTTCATAACTATCCAACTAGCAGTCTCAACTAGTATCTTAAGCCATCCAGGTGACATAATCGCAAAAACCTTATAGGGAATCGAAATTTTAAGACCTGTTTGCCTCAAGTCCTTAATACCTCCGTTGAGGTTTATTTCAATTGCACATATATAAAGCATTAACGCCATCACGCGCCGCACCAGCCAAATCTTAACCTGTCTCTCCCTCCAATCGCCGCCGCCGGATTAAGCAGCAATTATATATTTTACGAGGGAAATAATCAATTAAGCAGCCACCACACGCGTGTGCTCATCTCAGCCCAGCTCCTCTGCCTCTTTTTCAACCACCATCAGCTAATATTTTATGCTCTCAATCTAGCAACATCTTGGCCAACATGAACGTAACCTTAAATTCCCCCAAGACCCCCAAAACGCCACAAACTTTGGCGAACACCAAAAGCCAACAACTTCAACAGCCAATCGCTGTTGTTAGTATCACAAGTAGCAAGCTCATACCACATCAAGCAATAAGAGCAGGCCACTTTGACTTCTTGGCAACGTGCACCGCACCATATCGTACCCCGACGACGCGATGCGACGACTACGATGACGGCAAATACAGCATGGCGGCGGTGGGGACTCTGCTGACGCTGCACCTCTTAAGAACACGACAACGTCACGAGCTTCTCTTCCAACCTTCCCTTAATTAGATTGTTATTATGAACTTCTTGTGGCATGGCCATAACCTCCGGATAATATGTTACTAAATGGTTAGCAAGCCAGCGACCATTAAGGCCGACAACATGTTTTTGTTCCGACATTATCAGTTCTATTGGCCACCATTACCAAAACTACAACTATCCCAGACTATCCCCTCGATTATGCTATATGTACAAACTTAAGTCGTCCGGTTCCGTTCCGTTCGGCTTGGCCATCATCGTTTGGTTGGTTTGGGTGGTGGGGTAAAAAAAAATACATGGGGCTTATTAATATCCCATCGAGTTGGCCAGACTCATTTGTTGAACGCACGGATTCAGTGTGCGCGCGTCCGTACAATACTGCGATATGCGAGAGATGACCATAGGAGCATCATCGGGACCACATCAACTCCCCAAGAACTCTTCATTAAAAATGGGATAAAGTGGAGTCGTGATAGGTTGTTGCCAACATATTATTATTGTTATTAGTGCATGTACCGATAATGTTGTTGCCAGTGATGGAGTGTCCCAAGGGGAGGAGTGGTGTCTCTATTCGCGAGTCCGTATCATCGTCTTCTTGGTTAACAACTGTGTTCAGCAATAAATAGAGTTGCCGTTTGTAATTTTATGAGAAGAAGTTTCATAAGCAAATTAATGTTTAAATGAAAGCGATAGGTCTTATTTTTTTAGTGTTGCCTGGGGTGAACAAACATGCCAATAGCTCCCAAATTGATTTCTGGATTTTGTGGCCAATTATTGTTGGTTAAATGGCTTTTTATAACGTTTAATTTTATTAAGAATTTGCAAATAACAGCCATTTGGCATGTCGGCTATTATACTTGCCAATTCAATCACTTGCATTTCAATAAGTGACTCGTGGCTGAATGGTTAGTGTGTCGGACTGCTAAGCGAAGAGCATGGGTTGGAGTCCCGCTCATAGCTACCTTCTTTTCCGGGGTACTGCTTCTTTCCAGGAACTCACAAAATCTCCAAGAGTAAAAATTTGTTTCGAAAAAGTGCATCTCATGTAGCCGTTCGAACTCGGCATGTCCCTTCCATTCTTGCAGATTAATAATATACACACAGGAATGGTTCATTAGGTCTTGGCTCCTTAAGGAGCTGTCACGCCAATAAATTTCTTTTTATTCAATAATTTTTACTTAAAATCTCTTAATATCCACAGATTTTTACAAAAAAAAAAACGAACATCTCATTTTGAAACCATTAAAATCGCACGACGGCAACTATAGATGCTTGTCCGGGCCATACACTGCGCAGATTATGATCCATCGAGGCAGTTTGAGAGGCAAAAAATAGGCGATTTATATAGGCATGCTCTCCATTGTTGTCGACGACGATGACCGACGACGACATTGTCGACGGTCCCTCCAACGATGACTTGGTGCGCCATAATGTGTGGAGATTAACAAAATGCGGCAGCATTGTCGGAGCGATAAGGTGTATCTTTTTTTCGTTCTCATCGCTTAGAAAGCCATATGCTTGCGCGGGAGTTGCACACAACATAGTTATGTACCTTACATGAGAATCTTTCTTGACAGGCTAACATATCTGCGAAGTCGCGCTCCCTGTGTGTGTCGTTAATCACCACTAAATCACAGATTCACTGCACATAATTCCCGTGAGATATCCCATTTGTAAGGTTACGTTCAACTTCGGCGGGAACATTGGGTTGGAGTGCAAAAAACGAGATCCCGGAAATGTTTCGGGATTCGTTAAGAAGATTCTAGCTAAGATGACAAAAAGAAGAACTTTGTTCAATCTACGACCGCATGTTTCTCCGACCAAGTGCTGTGCGGTGAAGTTGTGCTGATAGGAAAAGCCATTGTTATACTGAAGACCGAGTGGTTGATAAATCAGGTGGATGTTGGATGGCTTATGGTTAAATTGCTACAATAGAGATTTGTTGCATCAAAAGCTTGAAACATGAATACGAGAATTTATTGAAAAGGATACAAGGTTGTCTGTATGGTAAGAGTATAGCAAAGACACTCTTACTTCAAGCTTCAGATACAAATTTTAGGAGAAAATTTAAGCTCTTTGATGTCAATAACGTTCTTTTAGTTAATAATTAATTTAAATAAATAAAACGTAACCAGAAGTTGAAACTAAGTGCACTTGCGAAAAATCATCATTAAAAATGACAAATTCATCCAAATTATGTGAAGCAACTCACAAGTACTTCAATTTCAGACCTCCCACGCTTCATTCTCCCTCATGATTATTCCATTTATCTGAGAATAGCCACAAAAGTAAGATCCCATAAAGTATCATCATACCAATCATCGAGAAAACCATGAAATCATCTTCAATTAATGAGATCTTTCCCAAGTATGCATTCATAAATCAGCAACAAAGGTGGGTGGCCTCGAGGCTGAGCAATACTCTTTAACTTCCTGAAAACCTTTCAACATTATCTTATCTCCAAATGCAAGAAGTCAAATTACCAACTACATCTACTGTCCTTAGCTTGTTATGTCCTCCATGCGACGATGACGTCGATAGTTTCACATTTAATTTAAATGTTCAATAAGAGATGTAAAGGGCGGCAAAATCGGCCCCTCACATCATACACCATAGGGACAACCTATATATCTGCAGTGCTAAACACATCAAACAGACAATATACTAGAAGATAAACATAATGTCTGTCTGTGAATCTACAATCAAGATTCAAGTGCAGAGCATTTCGTGTGTTTCATTAGTTCGGATTCGGGACTAGAAATGATATCGAGTCAACCATGTCGGTCTTTCTTCGATGCTCACACAACAACTCTACGTACTAAGTAGTTATCCCTCGAAGGAAGAAAGCCATCAACTTCTAATTAACGTTTGAATGAAAACATTTCCGATATATTCCAGGCAGATCTGATAGATCTGGATGCGGGACAGCGCCAGCCTAGCTGAAAACAAACCAGAACAATGTACACTTAAAATCTGTGAATTTAAATCCCAAAATCCGAAGACAATTTCTATCAAAGTCTGTTTTGCGGTAACAGTTCAATTTCAGCTGCTAGATGCCTACACTTAAAAAAAAATGTTGGTAGTAATTAGAAAAGGAGATGACCCATTTTTGTATGGAGCCTGGGCCCAGGGCGTACACCTATGAGACTAGCATCAAATGAAAGCTTGTATTCAGTTCTATCTATCTGCAAAATATTTTTGAATTTGGCCTTGGAGATTTCGAGATATTTGAGCTTGAAGTTGAACATAAGAAATGGGAAAAATCGGACTTTTTTGCAAATAATTACGTATTTTTCCGAAAATATCGCGCATAGGATAATGATTCGGGTATCAAATGAAAGATAGTTAGAATATCTTTAATCCTATGGAAGAAACATTTTTCAAAATATCTTATATTTCGAAAAAATCAACCATAAACTTAAAAAAAAAACATTTTTGAATGACATTCGGCAGCCAATATCTCGAAAAAACCAGTGATGACCTATACTTTTTTTCAAACCACTGTAACTGTCAGTTAATAACCTTTAATTTGATGTATAATATAGTAACAAAGCATCATAAAAAGCTTGATTTTAACCACAAAAACACAAAAAAACATGGTAAAACTTGGTTCTGGGCAGACATGGGGTGTGCTCATATTCGTAATGGAGTGTACACATACAAATGTGGTATAAAGTGAAAGGTATTTTAATGATGGTTATGTGTGCAAAATATTGTTTCGATATTTTAAGGTTAATCTGAGATTTTTGGATTTGAATTTGATCTCCAAAAGCAAATACGAAAAATCTGACTTTTTTGCAAATAAATACGTTTATTTCGAAAAGGATAGCACGTAAAATGATGATTGAGGTATCATATGAAAGATCTTGAAAATATCTTTCATTTCATGTGAAAATCTTTTTTTCAAAATACCTTGTATTAAGAATAGAATAAACTAGAACTTCTTGAAAAAAACATTTTCGATTGACTTTGATAGCCAATATCTTAAAGAAACCAGTGATAACCTATACTTTTTTTTTGCACCATTGCAATCCTTAATCGCTTACCTTTAATTTCATATACAATTTAACTATCATTATATTCTATAAAAAAAATTAAAACAAAACAAATGTTCCACAGTAATTGCATTTTTTTCTGTTATTTTTTTGCAATGTTTTTTTTTATACAAAAACAAAATATATAAGTATGTATTTTAATAACTGACAGTTACAGTGGTTTGAAAAAAAGTATAGGTCATCACTGGTTTTTTCGAGATGGCTGCCGAATGTCATTCAAAAATGTTTTTTTTTTTAAGTTTATGGTTGATTTTTTCGAAATATAAGATATCTTGAAAAATGTTTCTTACATAGGATTAAAGATATTCTAACTATCTTTTATTTGATACCTGAATCATTATCCTATGCGCGATATTTTCGGAAAAATACGTAATTATTTGCAAAAAAGTCCGATTTTTCCCATTTCCTATGTTCAACTTCAAGCTCAAATATCTCGAAATCCCCAAGGCCAAATTCAAAAATATTTTGCAGATAGATAGAACTGAATACAAGTTTTCATTTGATACTAGTCTCATAGGTGTACGCCCTGGGCCCAGAAATGGGTCATCTCCTTTGTTTCATTTAAAATAAGGTATTTTATTTTCATTTTTAATTTTTCAAGTGAAATGAAATCACTAAATTTACTTTAAGTTAATTTAATTTTATTTCAATTTATTTTATTTGATTTTTATTTATTTTATTTTATTATTATTTTATTTTTATTTTTTTAAATTTTTCTTATTTTATTCAATTTTATTTATTTTCATTTATTTTATTTTATATTATTTTAATTTATTTTATTTTATTTTATTTTATTTATTTTTTTATTTTATTTTTTTTTATTTATTTTTTTATTTCATTTTATTTTATTTTATTTTATTTCATTTTATTTATTTTTTTTTTATTTATTATTTTATTTTGTTTTCTCGTATTTTATTTTGTTGAGTTTAATTTACTTTATTTAATTTTAATTTAATTTTATTTCATTTCATTTTATTTTATTTTATTTTATTTACTTTCATTTATTTTATGTTATTTTAAATTAATTTATTTTATTTTAACTTATTTTATTTTATTTTATTTCATTTTATTTTGTTTCGTTTTATTTTATTTTATTTTATTTTGTTTGACTTTTTATTTATAAATTAATTAACTTTATTTTATTCTATATTATTTTAGTTTATTTTATATTTTTTTTTATTTTTTTTTGTTTAATTTATGTTATTTTATCATTATTTTATTTTTGTTTTATTATATTTTATTTCATTTTATTTTATTTTATTTTTTCATTTTATTTTATTATTATTTCATTTTATTTATTTTTATTTTATTTTATTTTATTAAGTTAAATTAAATTAAATTTTATTTATTAAAATTTTATTTTATTTTTTTTTAATTTATTTGTTTGTTATTTTACAATTTATTTCCAGCATTTAATCCTCTAAGTGTACAACAACAACACACATCAAGTGTCTGTCCATGTTCCAGAGGTTGTCATCGTCATCGCCGGCAAAAAGAAAATCTTCAGCCAGGGCAGTCCAATTGCGCGCCACTAAATCGCGCACAATTAGAGAATTTGCATAGGCAAACGTCTAACATTTCATTTCGTGTGATTGTTTGTAGGTCGACTGCGACTGCAACAGTACCCGAAGCCGAAGGGGTTTCCAATTCCATTGCTTGTTATCCAGCATCATCGCACAGGCCTCCTTCAGAAGCCACTGCATATCGTCATCGTCAACGAATTTGGCTGTTTTGACGGTGAATAGCAGCGGCCTTCGATTTGTGGTCGTCGTCGTTGTCGAAGACGGGTGGCAGGATAGCCTTCGCGTTTGTGGTACGAAATTTCGATTTGGATTTGAATTAAATTGGATCAATCCGCGCAACAGACGACGACGGAGGTCGACTACGACACGCCAGACCAAGGCAGGCCGCAGCTCTATAACAAACTGACATATGTGCTGTGTGTAAAGATGTAGCTGTAGCTGCTCCACCAGTATCCTACCCACCCAACCCCTTGCCCCTTGAATTTTAAATACGCGCCGTAATAGATTCTTTAACATACGGATTACGGATGCAAGTCCTCTTAGTGCTGCACTCATGCTCATTAAGATCAAATTGTCAATTAAGATACCCAAAGCTAGGCCGAGGAGGGAGGGTTGATTTTCCGACTCTGTCTCTGTCTTTTTCTACTCTAGGATAGAAATCTCAAATCCTTGATCTTTGTACAGAAGTCATATGTTCGCTTTCTGTGGCTAATGATTTGCTGGCATGGCATCTCTCTGGTGCTCAGGCCCACCTAGTGTTGCCGCTCTGACTCCTAGCAGCAGAGAGAAAGAAAGAAATTCCTCCTCATCCGCAGCAGCTCGTAGCCGCCCTGCGGAATTAACATCGTATCCATTGGATTAAACTCTGATGTATGTCGACTGAAGCTGTCGTTGTCGATTAATAAAGCCGTTCCCGCCGCACTGTTCGACTGCAAGGGAATTTAATAAGACATAAGAGTCGTGAAGTGGAAAATTAGAGCAGCTCTGTTGTTTGTTTGGGGGAAACGTTTGTTTGTTATTTTTTTGAGTTAATAATATTTTTTTTCTCTCGGCTTCTGGAGCTTTGAAAAACGCCGCGTGCAGTGTTGGACGGATGGACGGAAGGAGTCAAAAGGAAGCCACAATGCATGAATGGAAAAAGGTTGTCATTTGCCAAGTGAAATAATTATTATACCAACTCGTATGCAAAGGAACGTGCCTTAATTGCATCAGTTTAAGGGAATTGAGTGGCATTTTTTCCGAAAAATTCGTGCCTGTTTTGAAGGTAATCTAGATACGGTTTATTGGCCCCGATCTCAGGTTATTTAAGGTGGAGTTCAGTTTTCTTGGATTGGATAAATATCTTAGCTGATTGATAAACGTTTTGGCTTAATAGTTTTGTTGGAAGTCGATCACAGATATATATTTCAATGTTCCTTTATGGAATATCATGATTGCATTGAACCCTTATTTAGTAACCATTTAGACCCTCGGATGATGGGTTTTTGGGTGTCTGTTAAGAAAATGATATGATCTACTGGGCGATACCCAAAATCAAAGAAACTATATAAATATAACCAAATGAAAAAACTTAGAACAAAATTGCAGAACACTGACTTCTCAAAATTTGCTCAACTACATTACGAATCAATTTCGTTCCAGTTTAAAGGTTTTGGTTGTCCAAAACTCTCTGTACGCAGAGAATAGATTTTACCGTGCTTCTTCAGGCAGATATTGACAGAGTCTTTGGTACAGGAAAAGTGGTCTCTCCTTAAGCCATGTATGTTTCAGAAGATTACTTTCACTAGAAAACGATTAATAAGTGCATTTGATTGTTGTAATTCGGAGCACAAGCCTTGTCTCGTCATCGGTTTGAATGATTTTGTTGCCATTTCAGCTTAAATCCAACATATTAATTTTATTGTGAATGTAACAATTTCTATGCTTAGATTCTTAAGGCGTTAGCAAAGAGAATTTTAATGATCTATTCTTTATTTTACAATCGCTACTTATGACCCATCTTGACGGATTTGTATGCTTCCATCCATCTTTATTGCACACTTCATGATAAATGATTTAAAACTTATACATCAACTTGTAACTGTCGAAATTACATTACATTACATTACATTTTTAATCTACCTCAGTAGATAAATCTACGAAGTAGACACATTTACGAGCACTGGCTACTGAGGCCATCGGCTCAGACAATTACAAAGACAACACACAAGACGACATTGATACAGGACAGAACAGAAGATAGAGAGAGGACGGAAAAACAGAAAACACATAACACATGTCAACAGCACGCAGTTGGTTTTCGAGACGGTTCCCCATCTTTCCACTAACCACGCGCAACGATGCTTAATTTCGCTGATCTCACGGGAAGCGATGCTTTATCAGAGCCAAGGCCGTTGACAACTTTCGAAATTAATATTGTCACAGTTATCGACAAAAGCTAAACTAAAGCGCCTCCCGGTCGGGATTCTATAATGAATTTTGTGTGCATTTTTGCCAAAATTGATTGTGAATAAATATTTTTTTTTAAATATTCGTATATTTTCCCATGATAAAAGGAAAAGCATTATATAATTTTTGTTTTAATTTTTTTTAATTCCAAAAGGCTTGGTGTAACATATGACTGCATTTTTCCTCGGAATTTCTTATTCACTTCACATTTCTCAACACTCATTCAATCAACACTTCAACCTCAATTGCAAATTTTAAACATTATTTAAGAATGATACACCCAGGCAAAGGGAATACCCGCTCAATTCAATCTAAAATTCAAACAGGTAGAGCTGCTAAGCCTTAGTAATTATTGGTTTGTAATCTATAACCTACCAACAAACTACACTTTATTGAAAACTGGGAAAGTTCTTAATGAACCAATACAAGGTCTATTATTATATATCTGAATCAGGAGTTCTAGATCACCCACTGCTTCATTATTGATTATCAAAAAGCAATACGCTGTCAATTACACAAAAGAACTATTAATAGACTATTCATTCTTAAAACGTTTTAAAAGTATGAGGTTCCTTCTTCAGCTCTTTCGTCTGTAAATATACCCAACGAATATAAAGGTTTTTCATCCATTTAATTAAGCACAAAAAACATACTAAAACACACAGCTGAAAATAAAATAAAAGGACAAATACAATATATGTGTTGCATTAAATACAAAAAATACATAAAGGGTCCGCCATCTAACGTTTTTTTTTTCAACTAGTGTTTATTTCGTGAATGGTAACACTTAGCTCATGTCTGATTTGACAGATAATTAGTTTTATCTTTCCGCTAAACGAATATGGTTTTGTATACGCTGGGAAATATTTCGACATTACTGCCTGCGATCGATTTAGAGAAGATGCCGATTTTGCCAAAAAAATCATCTTTTGAGATGAATCTCATTTTGATCTTGGCGGGTATGTAAACAAGCAAAATTGTCGCATTTGGGGCACAGAAAACCCGCACGCATACATTGAAAAGCCGATACACCCAAAACGAGTCACTGTTTGGTGCGGATTTTGGTCCAGAGGCATAATTGGGCCATTTTTCGAAAATGAGCAAGGAGTGGCCGTTACAGTCAATGGTGATCGTTATCGGGCCATGTTGAACGAATTTTTGTCCACAAAAATTGAAGAGGAGGATATTGGCAACATTTGGTTTTAACAGGACGGCGCTACGTGCCACACAGCCGAAGCTACACTCGATGTTGATGAAGCATTTTCAAAAAAAAAGTTTTTTGGCGGACCCGTTATAACAAAAAAAAACATATAAACAAGAAATTATGTTTGTATTGTTTCAATGAGCCAGAAATGTCCGATATTTCCGATTGCATGCAAATTTGCAAGGAAATACATGATGACACTTTATTTTTATGGGCGTTGTTGGTTAGCTAAGATTCATGTTCTTAATTATATTCCTTTAATTTCGTCTTCAAGACATCACTAACTCTTGAGAAAAAAATTCAAAGCCTACCAAACGAGAATATAAATAAAATATACCCTTTTTACTTGCGATTTTTGTAATATAATGCAAGTTATACATTCGTGCAGATTAAAAATATTGAGATAACAATCAAACATGTCATTAAGCTAGCAGAGAAACATATTTAGGTTACTGGCAAAATTCTGTCTGTCTGTTTGTCTGTCTGTACGGGTTTCTATCGAATTCCAACCTAAACGGTTGAACCAACCGTCTTCAAATTTAGAACTTAAGGTTATTTTGACATTGTACAGAGGAATTTTTTTATTTTTTTTTTTAGCTCAACTATTAACGGTACCTGTCACATAACCGTTAAGTAAAAGCTGATTTTTCTCGAAAACGGCTGCAATTTTTTTTTATGAAAAAAATCAATGCACTTTTGTAAGTGTGGTATATGTACTGCTGAAAAAAATGTAATTAGGGGAGGGGGGGGGCTAAAAATGGTACCCCCTATAGGACCGTTTTTTCTTCAACTTTCTCGAGAACTGCTTACCGATTACAATAAAATTTTATATTGAGCAAGATGTAGATAGTTCAAGTAATTCGACATAAAAATATTTTCGAATAACTTTTTTTTATATTTATTTTTATTTTATTTTTATCGAAAAATCGATATTTTGAAAACGGGTAGGAGAATTTTTTTCTTAATTTTGTTTTTAAATGTAAATAAATCTTGTGTTAAGATTGCATTCTTGAATTATTTTTTTTTTAATTTTTAAAAAAGTTGTTAAATGAAAACCGTTTTAATTAAAAACCGTTCCTACGATTTAAAAAAAACTCACTTTTTTAACATTTTTTAACGAAATAAAATGGCGTTTAAATTTTTCCGCTTTTACGTACTTTTTTCAAACAATAAAAAGTCAGAAAATTGAAAAAAAAACTTGAATTCTCTTTAATATTATTGAAAAAAAAATTACCGCAAATAAGAGCAAGTACGTGCAATCCAGTCATGCAATTTATTTTGTTTCCTTTGGGTGTTTGTGTTTCAAACCAAAGAGGTGCTGTGAAATAAGGTAGATGGTAATAAGGCCGATTCAGACTCAATAGCCTTTATCATCATCGTAGTGGATATAAGACCGATTTTACGTTTTCTACATTATTTCTTAAGTGAAGGAAATAATTTCGAAAACAAAATTGGCAATAAAAGCCACTTAAGTGAGCATAACAGAATTGGGAGATATGCCCTACTTCGAAAAATGGCAGTCTGAGGTACGTATTTGGTGGCATGCCCCCCTATAATTTTTTTTCTTTGTTTATACCCAATCTCGCACCTACTCCAAATCCTATAGTGAGTCTAAGCAGGGGGTTGCAGGGGGAAATACTAATAAAGAGATAAAACCTCAAGAAATATCCTTGAACAATAAGTCAGTTATAACGCCGAAATCGTGATCGGACATTATTACCATTTTTGTCGGAAATAGAGTCGAAACCGAAATTCGCCTTTATTTCCTTCTTTTTTGGGAAATAAGACCGAGTCGACTTTATAACCTTGTAACCTTGTTTCATTGCACCACCAAATAGATAGTTATTCCATACAATTATATTGCACCAAGAAACACTGCAGATCACAACATCTAGTAGATGCAAAAACTCGAAAACAATGGACTCCACAATCATTGTTTTTTTGCTATGGGGGATAATGATGTAAACTTTTGTGCAACATTCTTCGCTGAACATATTGAAATCATAATAAAATATCAATATTCAAGAAATATTACATTCCCGCATCAAAAGCAAAAGGATACAATTCCTTCGGGTCTGTTCTGTATCTTTCCATATTATTGGTACATTGACATCCTTCTTTTAGTGCATTTTTTCAATGCAAAATTCAACACAAAGGTTGTTGTGGTGCACAATGATGCAATTGTAAATCAAAAAAAAAAAAAAAAGAAAAAAACTTTGGCAGAACATGATTGGATCACTAGCTGCACAAATAAATTTATTTTCACAAAGTAGTATGAAATTTCCCTCAGCGAATGACAAGGATCAACAAATGGAAGAGCGCATTAAGGGATCTGCATTTTACATCCCAAAAAGGATACATCTACCTTCAATATATGAAGACGAAAATCTAATATTCGATGGAATCATATATAGATAGATATGTATATATGTATGTGAAAACGCGAAATGAAATGAAATGAAAATTTCATCCTGTCAAGGCAAGGAAAATATGCCAAAGTAAGGAATTGGTTCGGATAAAAGACGTACCCATCGGTAGAACTGAATTCCAGAGAGGAGTATTAACGGGGAGCAATATTGGCCTCAATATTTTGCGAGCAACAGACCGTTATGTTCACAATGGTATCCTTGTAAACGCGATTACACTCGTTCTCGCCCCCTTCAGTTTTGATGCAACCCTCTCCACCATCAGCCAACTATATCCTCATAACAATCGATGTTTGTTATGTGTCTTGTGATATACCCGTCGAAGATATAAGAGCCGAAAGGATCTGCGAATAGGATAAGGGAAAACGAATTTTCCTTTGATATCAGTTGCACATTTCTCGCGATGCACAAGATGACAATGACAATGAAACTCAAAAATGTTATCAATGCACACAGCACACGCGAACCGCAACGTCAGCTGCTGCAGGCAGGAGAGTATATCCAGGATGTGAAGGCAGCAAAACATAGAGACCCAATGAAATATAAGGATTCTACGAAGGATGCAAAATCCAATATGTTGCGTTTCGCGATACCATATCGTATCAGAATGATGTGGCTGGAGCTGGTTGAAATGGGGGGATTGCACTTTCATCTTTCGTTCTGAGAAGTAATTTTATCCGCCATTTTCCCAAGAATGTGCTATGTTGGGAATGAATATATTTCAGAGTTAGAGTTTTTCTTTATAAAAGTTAGTTTTTTTTTCTCATTTTAATAATAAAATTGAAAGGTTGTCAGTTCTGCAAGAACTGGCATTGCTTCTGCATCTGACACTTTATACAAGATGTAATATGTTCCGCTAGTGCAGTTGTCAATAGAACACATCTTGAGATGAGAAAGCAGCAAGGACATCCAATGAATGTCCTCGATATCAATATTGAAAGCTGTTTTCCGTTTGACATTTGAGGTTGTTGATGGTGATAGATGTGCGAGGTTTATTATGAGAATTAATAATTTTTATATGATCTTTCAAGAAGTTTGTGTTCTCAGAAGTGTAGTTTATGAATTTAAATAATGATTTTGATCTTGTAATATTTTTACTTGCGATTAAAGGGACAATAAGGCAAGTTTAGGATTCGTGAATATAAAAAAACAGAGATAACAATCAAACATGGCATTACGACTATAAAGAAATCTAAAAAAGTGATCGGTAAAAAAACTGTCTGTCTTAATATCGATCTGTATGTATAACGAGCTGCAGCCTAAACGGCTTAAGTGATTACTTTTAAAGTTGACATGTGTATCTTTTGGCATTCCTCAGAATTGAAATTTTATTTTTAGGGCTAAAAGGGTACCAGATTTTGATGAACATTTTTGAGAATTTAATCAGAACCAAATTTAAGGGAAAAGTCTATTAAAGTTATCTATCTACCTTTCATACAACGGTTAGACTTATTAAATGTCTCTCAAATTTCATATTAAAAAAATCTAAATAGCAAATAATTTGTTTGTATTTAAAATTACTTTTTGAAATTTTTTTTTCAAAATTCAATATTTTAAAACTAGTCTTAAAAAATTATTTTAAACTTTATGTTTAGCTGTATAAAAATAAACTCTAAAAAATTGCATTCAAAAATTAAAAACAATTAAAAACTAGATTTTATCGAAATCCGTCTTACAATTTTTGAAATATTTTTTCATAAGCTCTTTGTTATTTAAGAAGTGTGATGGCGTACTACTATATGAGAAATAGTCACGCTTAAAATCATTAGTACTACAGGGTGGGCCAAAAGAAGTCATCCATCCGATTTTTTTTTTATATAATTAACGCGCGCACAAGAGACTATTTGTTTCCCTTTTAATGTAACACACTGCGCGGACATTAGGAAGATAGGGAGGGGAGAGATAGGAGGTGTCGATTAACATTGGTTTTAAATGTTTGCAAATTGAAATGGCAAGGGAAAATCTCGCCGGGTAAACCATTCCAAAGTCGTGTTGTACGGCTAAAAAAAGAATCCCTATATTTCACGGTACGTCCGAAATTGGGCTCAAGGGTGAACTGATGGGCATTCCTAGCAAGACGAGTATTACGGGTGAAACTTTTAAGGGGAGGAATGCAGCTGGCTACCTCGAGTGAACATTTTTTATAAAAGAAACGATAAAATAAGGAAAGACATGAAACATTGCGTCGGTGTTCGAGAGGGGCAATTGTTTCAGCGGCAGTTCTATTTCCTATCAATCTTAACGCTCGATTTTGTATTCTATCAAGCAGGTGAAGCGATCTTTGTGAAGCACCTGCCCGGAGGTGGGAGTTATACTCGAGTTTAGGGCGTATAAACGCTTTATAAATTGTAGCCAGATCAGATGGGGAAAAATACTTCTTACACCGATACAGAAAACCTAAGCACTTTGCAGCATTCTTAGCGATTTCAAATATATGGTCGTTCCAACGGAGGTCGTCGTTGACACACATACCGAGTACTGAGAGCTTTTCGGTTTCTTCGATGTAAGTGCCATTCATGGACAATGGCGTTAGGGGTATGTTAAGCTTTAACGACAGAAGACAGCATTGAGTTTTCGAAGCATTAAACTCCACACGATTCCTATTACCCCATTTGACAATGCTGTATAAATCGGAGTTTAACGAGCTTGACATACGGCACCGTTGCAATTGTACGTCCGAAGGCGAAGGACGTGAATTATCGAACGAATATGAAAAGCTGAGGGTAGAGTCGTCAGCAAAACAGTTAAGTGGATTAGAAGTAACAGACAGAAGATCATTTATAAAAATGAGGAAAAGAGTCGGAGACAGAACAGAGCCCTGGGGAACACCAGCATTCATTTTATGGGAATCAGACTTGAATCCGTCCAATACAACTTGTATTGAACGGTCCAGAAGATAGCTTCTAATCCAACGAACAAGAGTATTATCGATCCCAAAAGCACGCATTTTCGATAAGAGAGCTTCATGCCAAACTCTATCAAATGCCTTGGAGATATCAAGAGCAATAATCTTACTTTCACCAAAGCGATGTAAAGATTTGTTCCACTGTTCGGTGAGATATGCCATCAGATCACCAGTGGAACGGTTGCTGCGGAAGCCATACTGTCGATCATGGAGAAGCTTACGATCTTCGAGATATTCCTTAAGTTGACGGTTAATAAGTGTTTCCATGACCTTAGAAAGAAGGGATGTCAGTGCTGTGGGTCGGTAGGAGGAGGGGGAGGATGGGTCACCTTTCTTAGGGACAGGCTGGACAAATGCTGTTTTCCATCTTCTAGGAAAGATTCCAGAAGAGTAGGAGCGATGGAAAACCTTACGCAGTGGCTTTGCCAGTGTGGAAGAACACCTCTTCAGAAGAATCGGGGGTATACCATCCGGGCCAGCGGATTTGTGTATATATCTTTGAGAACTCTTGCTACTGTACGAGTGCGGAAAAAAATCTGTCCCATGGAAAAATTTACATTCTCAAGTACAGGAGGGGCAACGTTGCTATGCGGCAGCGTGGAGCTGGCAGCGAAATGGGCGGCGAGCAAGTTTGCCTTCTCTGAAGAGTAAACAATTGGTTTGTTATTGTCGATGAGCGTTGGAACCGAAGATGTTGAGGAGTTTTTAATATTTTTTACAAATGACCAAAAATTTTTACTGCCTTTGGCAAACTGCAGAATTTTTTGCCGTAATTTTTGGTCATGCAAAAATTTGGTTCTTTCAATAACGGAGTTGCATGAGTTTCTTGCTTGTTTGTGTTTTTTCCGATTTTTCTCTGTAGGGTTGGCTTTGTAAGAACGGAAACTTACTTCTTTGAGCCTGATAGCTTCTTTACACTCAGAATTAAACCAAGACTTTTCTTTAGGTTTAATGCTTTTTACTCTGTTAGGAATAAAAGCACGCATCCCTAGAAGAATCACATTTGTGATCATTTCAGCACTGGCATCAATGTCACTATCGAGGAAGCATAGTGACCAGTTAAAGTTTCGGAAAAAAATATTCAGGCCGTCCCAGTTGGCTTTCTCGTATTGCCAAACGGTCCTGGTGGGAAGTTTTTCTTTAACTGGATGGGTGGAGGATGAGAAATTAGCTGAAATGATACAATGGTCTGAAGTGCCAAATGGAAAAGTTACACTAATGGTATATTTATCAGGGTGAGAAGTAAGAAACAAGTCAAGAGTATGGGCGGCTTGCCCAGCAACATGCGGTATACGCGTTGGCACATCGATCAGTTGGGTAAGGTGATGTAACCCGGCAAAGAGCTCGACATACCTTCCTTCGGGTGTTGTCTGACCAGAATAGCGGAGCCAATTGGAATTGTGTACATTGAAATCGCCCGTAATAACGATTTCAGTGCGAGGACAAAGGGAAACAATTTTCGAGATGGAATCAGACAGCGCATCAAACTCGTTACAAGTGGAATTGCTGTCGAGATTTGGACTCCTGTAAATAAAACAATAATGAATGACATGCTTGCGGACATTGAATTTGAGCCACAAGAAGTTAAAGTCCGTGTTGGAACATTGCCCATATTGGGGAAGGCTCTGGCAAGCAATATCATTCCTAACATAGACCACGAGACCATGATGGGAAAAGAGTAATGGCACCAAGCTATACCCATGTAGAGCAAACTCTGATAAATCAGTATTTACTCCAACCTGGGTTTCACTTAATGCCAAAACAGCTGGCCTGTATTGAACAGTGTAGACGTACAGGTGAAAGAAATTCTTTCTTATACCACGAACATTGGAATACACGACACAAAAATCATTTACCATTTCAAAATACTTACACACAAAACACAATTCTGACTAAGTCGAACCATGCAGTGAAAATGAAAATTAATCTCTGTAATAAACAAACTGTCTTAGGTGTTATGCCCATAAGACAGCTTGCATACAAAAAATCAATTTAAATATTCAGCACAATAGGACAAACTCAGATGCCCTTATCCATTTACCGCAAGCATACGATGCCTACAGTAGATAAGAAAGAGGCAGTTAAGCTAAGCACAAAGGGTTGGGACAGATAAGAGGATAATTAGACTTGTTATGCAAGTGTGTATTATTTTTTTTTTCTTCCACAGCGCGAATGGACATCTTATCGTCTTCCAACGACGCGAGTGGATATTGTTATTTTCTTTACAGCACACGCGAGGGGTTTTTGCCAATTTCTCAAACGAGTGTGTAATATTATTTTTTTTTAACACTCGCGATAACAATGCGCAGTAAATTTTTTTTTTTTTTTTTTGACTTTTGTTTATTTATTTATGCGCGCACCTCGACCTGACGTCCGGCCTCTATGAGCTTAAGATCGACACTCCGATGTTGCTATTGGCTCTCTTCTTTTTCTAAATGAAAAACTTCGATTCTGTTTTTTTAATATGTTTATTTGAACCTTCAGAAATGTATTGATCAAGTCGGAAATATGTAAGAACAGGACTTCAAAAAATCCCACAAAAAAAGTTTGAAACATTTAAATCAAGCGATCTTGGGGGCCAATGCAAATCGCCAAATTCTGAGGCGACCCGGGAACGCCGCCTTTAGAATATCGGTTAATAACGGTTCATGTATCGCTCCATGGCTTGTTCACTTGTATTCTGAATCTGTCTAGTCCACAAATGTCGAAACAGATTTGACATTGGCGGCCAGTTGCAAAAATGAGAGCATCTACCAATAGGGTGATTTCTTTTTGCCCACCTGTTATTGAGTCGTTTTAGTATTATTTATTGTATACACGAATGTAGCTTGACTTACGATACAGGTGCATCTGCTATTAAAAAAAAAAGAAAACTAGGATTCGAGGTATAGCCGCTTATAATATCCATTTTTTTTTTCAATAACAATAGGCGTTCTATTTATCATCCGAAATCTCATCTATAAATACAAGAAAAAAATCCTAATTAAATGCTTAAGCATTCTCAAATCACAATTCTGCATACAAATAAATTACTTCTGAATTTAATCATCCTCCCCCATTGTGACCAACCCTCTGGTATAATTTCCATATTAAACCCTTTTGCAAATATTTTATCTGCATAATCGTTAAATGCAAGATCCAAGAAATTAATTAAAAAAACCCAAGAACACAACATCACCGCTGCGGCATCCCTCTGCCAAATCGAAATCATTAAAGTCCTGTAGTCCCGTTCCCATATGATGCAATCGACGAACGGCAGTCCGCACGATACAAAATTCTTTTATGAGTGCCAATAGCAGTTCCCAACATCCGTTCAGGTCATCCGCCCTTATAAAATATCGTTGTCGTCGTCGTCCTCGGTAGTCTAAGAGTCGCATTGCAGTCTAAACTTTTGTTTGAATTGCGTTTTTTTTATCTTCATTACTATACTTTTTGCATGATGCGGCTTTTGTGATGGTTCCGTTTCTTTTTTTATAATTTTTTTCCATCAATTGTGCCACTGTGCATATATTCACATGAGCCATATGGCATGATTCCTTTTTCAAATCCAAATCTCCTGCAAATCTCACCATTGCTTTCCTATACATTCTTTGTCATCTTCGACTTGATGCAAATACTCGGATTGGGCCTAACTGCAGAGGGAGAACATCCCCAGAGCAATTATACCATTTGAGTTGGTTTTATAACTCTCAAGACTTCGATTTGATAAAAGAAGTCACCAGAGTTCTAGAGTTATGTACCGGACTGGTAGTCAGTGCAGTTTTAGCGGCATCATTTCGTCGTCGCGTCGCGTCGCATCGTCTTCTTTAAGTGGAAAAGACCGTTCGTTTGAAAACGCGCGCCCTCATCCAGTCGAGGAATGCATATTTGAATAATGACCGTGTGCTGTACTTCCCAGTGCTGGTCCGGCCCGGTGTGTGTGCTGATATATGGGAACTGACCCAATCTCGCTGGGCCATGTCATAAGCAATCGATGATCGACCATATACAGATTTTGAATTTCATTATTCTCATGGCTGGAAGGAGCTCCTTAAGATTGGTGCTGCTTCCAGCAGCTAACTGCAACTTTCAAACTGCTGTTCCTAATAAAGCTACTTTGAGTGGGCTTCCTTCTTAGATTTACCAATCCCGGAAGGGAGAGGTTAGAATACAGTTTGCATCTTTTCTGTGTTTGGGATCATTTTGGTTTTATGCAAATCAGCTCAGCTTCAGAATCGGTTTGGTTATTTGGATTTTTTTCCTGAATTTTCTTTATTTTTTTTTTTTGGAATAAATAAATGAATTACTGTTTCGGTTGGTGGTGAATTGAATGCGGTCAAGAATATCTCCTTTAGCAAAAGCTCCTGTTTTGTTCATAATATGGTAAGCAGATGGGTTCATACGGCAGTTATGATATTTTTATGACTTTATGATGAGCGGAATGATACTTCTTGATCATAGAAGGCAATTGATTCCAATATATTCAGATTTGAATTAAACGAGTTTGAGATTTTTATTGATTGGCGGAGTTTTGATGGTTTTGGAGTATATGTAGTTCTAATGCAAGGATAAAAATGATCTTATGAAAATTTTAACCAAAGCATTACAAGCTTGAAAATAGAATAATTTAACGTACTTTTCGTAGACTTCGTCCTCTTATTGCCTGCGGTTTTTGACAAAGTTGGATAAAGCATTACAAATCCGTGTTGTACGGCTTAAATTAGGCTTAAGATTAAACTAATGGGCATTCTTAGAAGTGCGAGTATTACGGTTGAATTGTTTGAGTGAAGAAATGTAGCTGGTTATTTCACTAGACTGAAACAATAAAGGAGCAATAAACAATAAACTGAGCAATAAAGGAGTGATGAAATTGTATGTAAGTTTTTATCTCCAATGATATTGAAGGCTAGCCTTTGAATATTGAAAGAATCACAGGAGAACGTTTACTTGTTTTATAGATAATGCTTAGATCAGAAGGGAGAGAAAGTCTAAACATCTTGCTTCCATTTGTGATACAGAAATTGAAAATCGCAAGATGCCTAGATTCGTTGATGCAAGTGTTCACAGATAGTAGTAAGGCGCGTCAAGTCAAGCTTTAACGATGCAATTTTCGAAGGGAATTCTACGCGGTTTTGTATTCCCCATTGTACAATACTATCTTAATGAGTTTTTAATATGTTTATCGCATTTGACGCTTTAGTAGGACTTCCAAATCTAAAGCAGAATCATATGATTCTGGCAGCCAGTATCAGACGCTGGGGGTTCTGTTGAAGTAATAAATCTGTTTTGCTATGTTGTCGTCTGGTTTCCTCAGTGTGTTGCCAATTCAGCGTTATTTTTGCAGATTGATAACATCCACTTTTATTAGTTTAGTCCTACTTCACATATCCACAGATTATTAGAATGTAATGCATAAAGCGATTTAAAAAAGCCTCTAAAATACTTTAAGCTCTTTCTCTCTCCATTCTGCTGTAGCGGTTGACAACATTTGTTTGATAGGAAACGGTATACAGACAGGAAGCAGATATTGTCAGCATAGCCCATAAGCCTTAGCTTATGAAGCGGTTTCCATTGGATACCAAGTGTGTCAGCATAGCCCATAAACCTTAGCTTATGAAGCGGTTTCCATTGGATACCAAGTGTTTCACTTGGAGAAACCACGGCAGTTATATCGTCAATCGCCAGTTAGTAAAAAGTCAAGACCAGCAAAGGACATAAGATCACCTGTATCCGATCCTATTTATGCCATACCCGGAGTTCCACAGGGTAGTCACCTTAGTCCGTTAATTTTTATTCTCACTATCAATGGTGTAAAATGGGATATCTTAAACTGAGCGATTTTAATGTATGCGGATGACAAGAATTTATAGTTGTGTATGTTTTCTAGATAATTTTAAGCTTCTCCAAGACAACCTTTCTAGATTTTCAATCTTTAGTGTGTATAAAATTGTTTGAATTTAAAGTATCAAAATGCCGAACTTTTTCCCGTATTCGTAAGCTTTTGATGAGTTATCTCCAATATCAGAAGTTCAATTTTTGGAGCAACATAGATACGTCTAGTCAAATCAGCACTTGATTCTCTGATCCTTACGTGATCAAATCTATGCACTTTGTGTACGTTAGGTCACTTCTTGAATATGGAAGTCTAGTCTCCACATTTTCTATCGTCCGCTTTGCCCTCAAAAGTTTCAATGGAACGAAGTGCAGCGTAAATCCTGTTGAACAAAGGTATCAGCTCTAATATGAATGTAACAGCTACCAGAAGATCTATTAGTAGATGTACACCTAAGAAGATTTTCTATCACTGGTGCCTATAAACTTAGTGATAAGTAAATTGCTAAATTGCTTGAAACGGGAGAATTCCAGGAGTTTACTTTTACCAGAAAAGCATTTAAAGACCCATTAGGAACACTTTCAATTTCCATATGATCAATACAGTCAATATTCGAATTAAAATTCCTGTGAAAATTCTTCCAAAAACCTCTTAAGAATTAGTTCAACAGAAAAAAGAAAACATATAACTTACATTCTCTTTACCTTCCTTCAAATGGCTATTCATTACACTCTCAAAACTATTACTTTCAAGAACATATATCTTAGGTTACGCTTCAGCTTTTTTTTAAGTGTTATTGAGTAGATATTCATTATTTTACTCCAAGTCTGTGATAAATATTGAGTTAATATAAATGAAAATATATGACTTCTTCCCGAAATTTCACACACCTCCAAGTGTCAACTTAAATTTCTGAAATAGGCCTTACCATATAACGAACAAGTTCTTCAAACAGTACGCTCTTAGTAGAATTTCAAAAAACAGTAAAATACATAATTGATTTAATCAAAAACGCCGCAAAATGTTTACGATATTTTACAGACCTCCCTCAATAAACCACAACCAAAAATATTGCCTACTCTGAAATACACTGTCTAACCATGATCCAAAACACTTTGAAGCCGGCATCCATATTCCCTACCCTCAACTCTCACGGAACCTCCAGCCCCATGTTTTTTATTATTTCGGCTAAATTTAATCAATACACACCAAAGTGTGGCATATGTGGGCCAATAGCAACACTCTGCAGGAACCAACAACTCACAGTCAGTACTCCTTCCAGCGGGGTTTTTGATCAGGATAAGGGAGCAAGATGCGGTCGGTTTGTGGGTGGCGATGGGAGCTATACAAAGTAGGTATTCCCAAAACTAGGCCGAACAAAATATTGTTTCACATTATTTCCCTTAACGCTGTTCCTTGAGTTTTATTAAATTCAAATTTACGGAGCGTTAATATACAGCAGGCAGCAGATGAGCGAGAAAATTGCTCCTGCGGCTGCGTTGGAGTGGAGTAGGTCGCGGTATATAGTCGGCCTCCAGGAATATAGAATCTGACATGCGAGTGCCGCCGCCGCCAAACGCCTACAACGATACCAAAAATGGGCCATAACCACAACATTTGGGACTCGATAAAAAATGAATCGTTTCCTTTTGTTGGATGTTGCCGGCAGCAGCGGAATTGTGTGGTTATATGTGGAATTGCACGACAACGACGAACGATGCGGCAGCCATCAGCAGAAAACTTTTTGGTTGCACAACAATATTCCATATGTGAGCATTTCATTTAATTTTTTTTTTTTTTGTTTTATTTCTTCTCCAGCGGAAAACATTTTAAAATTCGCTTCGCGGGCCATAAATAGGCGCAGCAGAAGCAGCTGGAGCAGCGGTTACATGCACTCGAGAACACTCGTGGAATATTAGCAGAAAAGTTACTGCCATTTCCAGGCAGCCAGCCACAGGCAAAACGGAACATGCAGGACGCCCGTTGGGAGCTAATGGTTCTTTTCTTTTTTATGTTTTTGTTTTCGTGAATGTCCTTTCTGGAAGTTATATGAAGAGAGAGCCTGGAGCACAGGCTAACTGAAAAGTTTTTTTTACAAATCTAATAAAGCTGTTTATTGAGGAAATAAAAACAGGGCTATTCTCTTTCTGAGGGAGTTAATGGAAGCAACATCTACAAAAATGCCACAAGCTGGATAGTAATGTTGTGAAAACTAAAACAATGTTCACATATTATTTTTGAAGTCTTTGTTAGAAGAGTTTAGCCTAAGAAAGCCATATTCAAATTTATTTCTATTTCGACGATTTTGTGAGACATTCCGGTTTTAATCGGCTACAGCAATGCATTCGAATCAAGAATCTGAAATTTGTAAACTCCACTAGGACTTCTTTCTAGAAACTCTTTGCAAAGTATTTGGTAGCTTATTATTGCAAAAGCACCATCAACACCACCCTTCGGTTTCCCACAATTGTTGCAAAATTATATTGATTTCATAGAAAACCAATCTTTAAGGACCAACGCACACGTGCCGCATATTAATTCAATAATTACAATTATTCGATTTTTTATTTCACTTGATATCACTTACCCCAAAGGCAAGCATTAATAAATTTGATTAATATCTTAAATCCTATAATTTTCCAACTCAAAAATACCTCCATAACCATCACTCAATCCGCATCCATTCAGTTAGCTATGGTATGGACTTTTTTTAGCTTCTTCAAAGTTCACATTTAATTATGGCTTCCCAAAAGGATTCCCCTTAACATGACCTTTACCGCCCCCCCCCCCTCCAATCCCAGTTTACAATGGCTAGTAAGTAAGTACCTACCAAAACTGTTTGCCCAAAAGATGAAAAGTGCTCCTTTCTTATCCGTATCCTTGAATAACGGCAAGAAAAAATAAAACGTAGTACCTTTCTGAATGTTTGATTTTCCGGTCCATTGGAAAAATTGGGAAATCGCTTGCATTGAAGAAAAAATAACTCAGTGGCTCCCGCAAGAAAATACTTTCATCGTCCTTTCCAAATAATGATGAGCTCAATGAAAAGGAAGCCAAGCATTTTGAGTTAATATAGTATATTTGCATACATGTATGTGTGTTTGTGTAAGGATATGTACCGTTGATAGAAAGAAGAAGGTTTGTTTTTTTTTTTCTTATTTTATGAAGAAGTCGAGCAAAAACCCAAAAAATAACTGACGAAGGCAGGAAAAAGTTTCCAGCCAAGAAAAAAATGGACTCTGAAGGACCTTTTCTTCTCACACGGTTCAAAGAACAACGTTTCAGGACGAGAGGCAGGCAGAGATGGTGCGGAGATAGGTACAGTTCGTCATTTGTGAAAGGACGAGGAAAATTAAATTTCATTCGACTATAAATTGATTAAAGTTTTTTCCACATTGTTTCGTCCTTTTTTCCTTTCCTTGCGTCTGGTAAGTATTTGCATTTCCCTTTGCTCCCAAGTTTGCTTTACCCATCATTTTGCTTCTTACAGCAGGGCTGCTCCTTTCGGTGGAATATAAGACTGTTCCTGTGTGTAAAGGGTCCATTCTTATATCATTTGGGAGAGGAAAATTACTCCGACCGATTTGTTAGAAAAAAAGTTCGGTCCTATTGTGCTGGATCCTCGTGCGCTCTGGGGGAGATGGTGGACCATAACCATGATTCACATATATCTTTCAATGAAAATGATGATGGGTGAAAAGGATATCCAATAGTCTGTCATTTCGTGGTCCACTTTGTTGGGCTACATTTTTTTTTTGTTCAGAAATACTTGTAAGGACATCAATTTCGTCGTAGACGGATAATTCTATTATACCTCGTTTTTCTGCTGTCAAATGTTCTTTTTCGCCTGATGTAAGTATTCGATCGAGTTAAGCGTAAAATTAAAAAAGTTTTTTTTCTTCCTTTACATGCGAAACATATTTTCTGGGTAAAGTTTGCATCCTTTAGTCTTCGCTCTTGGTCGTTAGGAGTTCAAAGGAAGCAAGGATAGTCATTCTTCTAGTGAATAAAGTTCTGTTTTTTGTTTCTTTGAATTGCGTGATTAAAAACATCGGAAAATTCTAGGAAGTTGGTGTCTAAAAGTAATCAAACCAACAGACTAACCTTTGGGTTGAAATGTAAACCTTAAACAGGAAGATAGGATATAAGAAAGTGGCGTGTTGAACAAGTGACATATGCCACCTTGTCTGTTGGGAAAAAAAAAAAACTTAATAGCAAACAGTAGATGAGAGTAATAAGGTATTGGTTGCGTGATTGTGTATTTTTCATTTATATTACAAGTCAAGGAAGCAAAACTCATTACCAGCACGAAACTGTACATTTTATTTTTAGTAAATTCAAAATGAATGAATGGGTTTCAAAATATCGTTAACAGTTCTACAAATGCCCATCAATGTCATTACCATCATGGTGTCGTGGTCTATGTTAGGAATGATATTGCTTGCCAGAGCCTTCCCCAATACGGGCAATGTTCCAACACAGATTTAACTTCTTGTAGCCACAAGATTCACTGTCCGCAAGCATGTCATTTATTATTGTTTTATTTACAGGAGTCCAAATCGCGATAGTAGTTCGACTTGTAACGAGTTTGATGCGCTGTCTGATTCCATTTCGAAAATTGTTTCCCTTTGTCCTTGCACTGAAATCGTTATTGCGGGCGACTTCAATGTACACAATTCCAATTGGCTCCGCTATTCTGGTCAGACAACATCCGAAGGAAGGTATGTCGAGCTCTTTTCCGGTTTACATCACCTTATCCAATTTATCGATGTGCCAACGCGTATACCGGATGTTGCTGGAAATCCACCCATACTCTGGACTTGTTTCTTACTCCTCACTCTGATAAATATACCATAAGTGTAACTTCTCCATTGCGGACCATTGTATCATTTCAGTTAATTTCTCGTCCTCCACCCATCCAGTTAAAGAAAAAACGTGCGACCCAGTCGTGCCCATTTTTATAACTGATCTTCTGTCTGTTACTTCTAATCCACTTCACTGTTTTGCCGACGAATCTACCCTCAGCTTTTCATATTCGTTCGATAATTCACGTCCTTCGCCTTCGGACGTACAATTGCAACGGTACCGTATGCCAAGATCATTAAACTCCGATTTATACAGCATTGTCAAATGGGGTAATAGCAATCGTGTGGAGTTTAATGCTTCGAAAACTCAATGCTGTCTTCTGTCGTTAAATCTAAACATACCCCAATGCCGTGAATGGCAGAATGGCACATACATCGAAGAAACCGAAAAGCTCTCAGTACTCGGTATGTGTGTTAACGACGACCTCCGTTGGAACGACCATATATTTGAGATCGCTGCTAAGTGCTTAGGTTTTCTGTATCGGTGTAAGAAGTATTTTTCCCCATCTGATCTGGATACAATTTATAAAGCGTTTATACGCCCTAAACTCGTGTATAACTCCCACCTCTGGGCAGGTGCTTCGCAAACATTGTTTTATCTGCTTGATAGAATATAAAATCGAGCGTTTAGATTGATAGGAAATAGAACTGCCGCTGAAACAATTGCCCCTCTCGAACACGGACGCAATGTTTCATGTTTTTCCCTATTATATCGTTTCTTTTATAAAAAAAATTTCACTCAAAGTGGCCAGCTGCATTCCTCCCCTTAAAAGTTTCTCCCGTAATACTCGTCTCGCAAGTAATGCTCATCAGTTCACGAATTTGGAATAATTTACACGGCGAGATTTTCCCTTGCCAATTTGATCTGCAAGCATTCGAAACCAATGTTAATCGACACCTCCTATCTTTCCCCTCCCTATCTTCCTAATGCCTGCACAGTGTGCTCTACATTAAAAGGGAAACAAATAGTCCCGCGCGTTAATTATAAAAAAACAGCAATTTTTGAAAAATTGTGGCAGAAACATACAAGCCTAAGATCCTTTTCCAGACCGCCACTCCAGTTGGCTCAAACTATAACCTGCCTTCTCCAATTTCACAGTCTGTTGGGTTGAAGGTCTCGGTAGAATCTCTAGAAGTTTTGAGGTAACAGCGAGTATTTTCAAACGTCCTCCAAAGCTGTCTTTAAAATCGATGATGTCACATTCTTCTATATTTTGTGCGTAGTCGATCTCTTTTTTTATGGGTCGAGTAACGGTTCAGAAATTCCAATAATCAGACAAACCTTCATCCGACCATATCTAGCGGATGAGTTTGTATATACATATATGCACCTGACTAGGTCTTCTCCAGAATGGCTAAAACCTCCCTTTTATGCTTATCAACTACAGCGTTTCCATCCTCATCATTTCCGGACCTGGGGCGGCTAGTAAATCCTGATGTTGACTGTCTCATTGTTGAACCCCTCTTTCTTGTTAGAGCATCTTTGCATCTCCTCAACTGCACTAATCCTTCTATGTTCTAGTGTGTTTCTATTTCTCGTCAGAAGTCACGAACTGTATAGCTCCGTTTTGGCTTTGTGGAAACCTATTAGGAGTCTAGCAATGGATTAAACACGGAGGTAGTTATGAGAAGCCCAATAGTTGACATTGTAATTATCATTTAGGATTTTTTTCAATAGTTCATGATGTACGCATTCGGCATGGACTGTGTTGATCGCTTCGGATTGAAGTCATCCATTATTGATTTTCTCTTCGTTGTTGTTGATCACCTAATAGCTTCTATGCATATCCAAAGTTTTGCACCACCTAGATAATGATCCAAGTCGGTGTTTGCTTCTCAAAAAAAGTGTCTTGCGCCAATCGTGACATTATCGATTTGGTTCGACCCTCTGGATGACAACAAAGTTGAAATAATCCTTAAAAAAAGTTACTTTCCACATATTACTTCGATTAATTGATGATCCATTTAAGTAAGGTCAAATGATTAAACTGTCCCGCATTAACTTCTATATAACTTTCAAAACATGTCACTTGTTTTTAACATGTCATCACTGCAAGAATTGCCAACAATGCCCTCCAGGAGTGTGCTCTGCTCCATACCTCATGCCTACACAAGGCAACACAAAATACAACAACCACTTAGAACTATCTGCACACACGTCCCAGCATACCAGACACTACTGTCGTCAGCTACATCAGCATTTCTAATCCTGATGATGAAAGTCTCTCTACAAAAGGACACAAACTAATTACTTCCTCCCCCTTCGTTGCATTGTTGCAAATTGCATGCCGTTCTTCCCGGTTCTTCATCATCATCGGCATCTCACGTCATAGTCAGGGGGGTGTTGGTTGTGTTATCCTTGGCAGAAAGGAGCTTCCGGGATACATGGAAAACAGTTTCGAACAACACAGCACAATCTCCATTAGACAGTTTCGTTGATAAGTTTCCACTGCGTGCACTTAGGCTATCGGTCACAATATCCGTTTGTTTTTCAGCTGCGTGTGCAGAGGGCGTTTTAGAACACCACAAATGCAATGCGTCCCGCATTTTGGTAAAAAAAGTCAACAGCGATATGGCTTTCTTTTCTGAATGCAGGTTATGGGAGCATTTAAAGTCGTCGTCGGCGGCAGTAGCTTCAGTGGGCCACTGAACCACCAACCATATACCTCACTTTAACTATCTCTATACATCCAGAGGCGGCGACGTCATATGTATTTGGTCATTGTTGGTAGGTAGATAGTTTCCCCAGGAACACCAATTTCGAGAGTGACAAACGCTCGAGATAGCGGATTCGTTTGCATTTAGACGTTCTGGTGTGGTTTTTGCTGTTGGGTTTTTGTGTGTGAAGATAGCGGCATCGTGCGGGGACGCGAAGTATCTGTCAGTACGCCACACACTTAGTTACATTTTATCAGAACAGAAACAGACGGATTTGGTAATGTAATATGACCATTGACCATAATAGAGTCGCGTCTCATTGTGTGTTTTGCAATTGTTGGCGATTTTTGGGGAGAAGCCAAGGTGGATATTGGGGAATTTATACATATATGGACTAGGTCGATATTCGAAAACGCAGTGAACTAGCCGAGCAGCCGCACTTTAAATGGTAATGGTGATTGATTCACAGAAATGGAAACATTTTTATTTTCACGAGAATATTTAATCAGAATATCATTAAAAGACGACACAACGACTGGGTCGCACATTGGATGGAAGGCTAGATGTTTGCAAAAACAAGTAAAGCTTATTATAATATTTGTGTACAAATTTGTATGTGTATACATACCTGTCAAAAAAATACACAAACCATCTGAACAACAAATTTGATGAACACAAAAGGCATACACAGAAGATTTGTGTATTGCATCTCCAGGGTACACAAGTTAAGTATTTGTGTATTTTTGTAGGCATACACAAATTTCAAGGCACCATTTGGCAATTTTTTTAAATGTCGTATATAAATGTAAAACAATGAAAAAATAGAAAAGTTTTTCAAAATATTTATTTCTTATATAGTTAGTTGTTAAAGAATAACTGTTCTTTTGGATAAAATTTATGATAGTAATCCATCAGTAGTCGTCAACTGATCTTTGAGTCAACAACTAGGATTTTTCTTATAAATAATCGAAAAAGAAAAATTATAATATCGAGGTTGCATTCCGACTCCATTACTCTACTTTGTAGTTTTTTTAATTTTTTTCAGATATTTTATCGTTGCTCCGATCCACACTCCCACAGTCTATTTTTTTACTTGCGATTATAGATACTAACAGGTGATTTTCTTGAGGTTAGGATTTTCATGCATTAGTATTTGACAGATCACGCGGGATTTCAGACATGGTGTCAAAGAGAAAGATGCTCAGTATGCTTTGACATTTCATCATGAATAGACTTACTAACGAGCAACGCTTGCAAATCATTGAATTTTATTACCAAAATCAGTGTTCGGTTCATTCACCGTAAAGTTGCGTCCAACAGCATCTTTGAAAAAATACGGTCCAATGATTCCACCAGCGTACAAACCACACCAAACAGTGCATTTTTCGGGATGCATGGGCAGTTCTTGAACGGCTTCTGGTTGCTCTTCACTCCAAATGCGGCAAGTTTGCTTATTTACGTAGCCATTCAACCAGAAATGAGCCTCATCGCTGAACAAAATTTGTCGATAAAAAAGCGGATTTTCTGCCAACTTTTCTAGGGCACTGATTTTGGTAATAAAATTCAATGATTTGCAAGCGTTGCTCGTTAGTAAATCTATTCATGATAAAATGTCAAAGCATACTGAGCATCTTTTTCTTTGACACCATGTCTAAAATCCCGTGTGATCTGTCAAATACTAATGCATAAAAATCCTAACCTTAAAAAAATCACCTGTTATAATGCACGTTATGCATTCGTGCAAAAAAAAATTTGAGACAACATTCAAACATGACATTACGATGATAGAGAAACATATTTGAGTTACTGGCAAAATTCCGTCTCTCTGTCTGTCTGTCTGTCTGTACGGATTTATTTTGGCCTGTAGCCTTAACGGTTGGGCCAATCGTCTTGAAATTTAGAACTTAAGGTTATATTGACATTCTACAGAGGAGTTTTTTTCAATTTTTTTTTTTAACTTAAAAATTAACGGTAGCTGTTATATATGTAAAAACTTGTTTTTCTCGAAAACGGCTCCAAGATTTTTTATAAAAAAAAAATGTAGCAGAAACAAGTAACATTTGCGTTGAAAATAACAGTTTGAGCTTATAAAAAGTATTAAAAACCACAATACTTAACGGTTTTTAGTAAAAATGGAGTCTTAAATAACAAGGAATTTATAGAAATGTATTTCGAAAATTGTAGGGCCAGTTTTGATAAAATCCTGTTTTTTATTTTAAGTTTTTTGAAAAAAAATTATTTTTTATAATTTGGTATGCAGTTTCTTAGAATTTATTAAAATACATGCGATTATAAAACTTCAAATGTTTTTTTTTGATATTTTTTTCAAAATATTGATTTTTTGAAAAAAAAAATTTCAAAAATTAATTTTAATTGGAAAAAATAAGTTATTCAAAATTTTGATATACAGAATTAATTTGGCTACCTAGGCCTTCTGAAATATAAAATTGGACAGAAATCCTCCAAAAAGCCATAACCGAGAAAGCCAAAAATTAAAAAAACCGTTATATGAAAGGTCCAGTTAATAGACTTTACCCGTATATGTGTTACTAATCAAATGATAGCTAATACCAACAAAAATTAAAATCGTTGGAGTAGTTTTCGAGAAAAATAAGATTTTTCTAAACGGTTATATGACAGGTACCGTTATTTTTAGGGCTAAAAATAAAATTTCAATTTTCTCTCTGGGGAATGCCAAAATAATCACAAACACAAAGTTTGAAGATAATAACTTAAGCCGTTTAGGCTGCAGCTCGTTATACATACTGACAGACAGACAGACAAACAGACAGACAGACATTTTTTCTCGATCACATTTGATCGTAATGTCATGTAATTTCAAATTAATTATTTTTAATTTTGTTTTTAAATGTATGTTCATTTAATGCTTCAGTTTGTATTCTTGATTTATTTTTTTCGGTTTTTTAAAAAAACTTGTTAAAAAAAACCATTTTATTTAAAGACCGTTCCTACGATTTTGAAAACATTTCTTAAAAAAATAAAACGGCGTTCAAATTATTTCACTCAATACAATTTAACGTACTTTATTCGAACAATCAAAAGTCACAAAAATCGAATAAATCCTTTGATGTTTACTTTAATTTTCTTAAATTTTATTCTACAATGTGACCGCACATATGAGCAAGTACGTGCGATCCAGTCGTGCAATTTACTTTTTAAACACCATTTTTACTTGCGATTATAGGTAATATAAGGCAAATTATGGATTCGTGAAAAAAATCTAACAATCAAACATGACATGACGATGGTAGAGAAGTCAAAAAAAGTGGGTCCGGAAATTCCGTCCGTCTGTCTGTCTGTTCGCACCTCTACAGCCCAAACGGATGGGCCAATTTACTTTAAACCTGGTGTTTGATACTTATTTCGTAGTATATCATTTCTGCTCTAGGTCGAAAAATAACGGTGCCTGCCATACAATTTTTAACAAAAAGTTTGAGTTTTTTCAAAAACGGCTTTAACGATTTTAATAAAACTTTGAGAATGCTATCTTTTTACAACAATACATCTTTCAGTTAGAATGAATTTTTCGAAATTTGTTCTATAACGGTACCCCCGACTTTCTCGTGAACTGCTTAACCGATTACAATCAAATTTAATATTCAGGAAGATGTAAATAGCTATACCAATTAGGCATACAAATATTTTCGAATACTTTTTTCTTGCATTTTATAATTTTTTTTATATTTTTTTTTTTTTATTTTTTTCTTAGTTATGTTTTTTAAAGTAAGTAATTTTTGTGTTTAAATTTGCATTCTTGAATTATTTTCTTTAATTCAAAACAAAAAAAGTTGTTAAATAAAAACCGTTCCACGGTTAAAAAAATTACACTTTTGCTGTTTGAAATAAAATGGCGTTTAATTTTTTCCGCTGAAAACTATTTTACGAACTTTTTACAACCAACTAAAAGTCAGAAAAATCGAAAAAACTTTGAAATTCCTTTAATTTTTATCAAGTTTTTTTCGAAGCTGTGGCCGCACATAAGAGCAAGTACGTGCGATTTATTAATAATGATATTAGTATCTTATAGAAGGGATCAAACTCATTTCCCACTCAACCTTGAATGTTACACATACGCCACAGTGTACATTTTTGTATAAAAACTACCTATACACCAGTATATTTGTGTATGCTAAATTTGTGTATGACGATACAAGAACAAAATTTGTGTTTTTATGTCAAAATACACAAATCGTCTGAACCACAAATATTAATGGCTTAAACAAATCGCAATTGTGTATTGGATTGTGTAGAAGTTGTGTGTGTTGACAAATGAAATTTGTGTATCTTAAAAATCTTAATCGTCTGTTCTAAGCTTAACTATAATTTAGAAAAATCAAACGGTCTAAACTTATATAAAAGGTACCGTTAAAAGATTTTTCGGGTAAATTTTTTTCTGATAAAATGATAGTCATTACCTACAAAAATACTATCAAAATCCTCAAAATCATTGGAGACGTTTCCGAAAAAAAAACAATCTTTTTCTAAATGGTTATATGACTGGACTGTTATTTTTGTACGAAGATATAACTCTTACTTTGAAAAATTATAAAAGACAATGTACACTTTTTTATAAGCCTTAGTTAAATCAGTAAAGACAATACAGGTTTTCGTCCCTGCTCCTAGTGCTGAGAGGATAAAGGAAACCATTTGAATATGGTAAGTGGTAGTGGATTTACATATGAAATCCCATGTTGGCCAGGTGATATAAGTGACTTACATTGGAAGCTTATAAGTTCGTGTATATGGAGAAATCAAATATTTTAGGGAGTATGGGAAAGTTTGACAAATTTTGTGGACAGGTGTAACTAATGTAATTTTCCATTCCATGTGGAAAATAACTTTGAGATAAAAATAAATAAAAAATTTGAGAAAGGAAAGGTGAGCTGTAAAGAAAATGTTATTCAGTAAAAATTTTTAATAAATAAATCCTGTAGTTTCAAAAAAAAATAAACGAACTTTTTTTGAACTGAAGTTAATAGAAGTTCTCATTTTTCAACGTTGTCACAGGCAAAACTGCCAGAACGGGAAGCATTTGGTAAATATTTGGCATTTGGAAACGCAACTGCATTACAAATATCGCGGGTGAATTTTTGACGTGTTGACCCGAATTGGCTGACTTCAAATTCCATATTTGCCAACTTAAATTCGACGCTAAAATGTTTCCAACTTAAAATTCCAGCCCGGGCTCAAAAAGTCCTTCGCAACCTTAAGTTCTTGTTTCACAAAACATCCTTTAACAAACTCAAGTTTTATAAAAATTTCGTAAACTTTATAAAAAAAAAAACAATTACTTCTCGCCCGCATCCAATCAAATATTAAATAATAACTCAAAAAAAAAAAAACGCAAAAAAATCCGCAAGCGTAAAATTCCCCGAACCAATCTGCTGACAAAGAAGTTTTTAATGCTTTGGTAATTTTTTTTAATTAGCCAACAAATTTAACTTTACAATATTAAAAAATAAAAAAAAAATATATAAAAACTTAAAACTTGCGAGTGAAAAAAATATAAATAAAAAAAATTCGTCGTTCGCTAACATCAACGCGCGATACAGAGCTGCAAAGAAGACACGCAAGCAAAATTACTCGACTCAAGAAAAACTTTTTGCTCTGCTAGTGAGTGCAACGTCGAAGATAAATCCCCGCAGAGAGCTATCCGTCTTTTCTGTCTCCTCTACCACTTGACTTAAAATTATCGAAAAGTTTCATATCGTCCTTTGACATAAGTTACCCCAAGAAAAACAGCATGATGACGAAAAAGAAAAGAGTCCTCAGCCTCCAAACCCTCCCCCCTACCCCTTACCAAGAGTGGATAATGATAAGGGAGCTCGGCGATGGATGGCATAATTTGAAACCATCTCTTTAGATACTCTTGGAAGTTTTTTGCTATCTTGGTAAGATACTTTCTTGCAACGAATTTTCTTGTTAAAATTTTATTTTTTTTTATACTTGTTACATTTTTTTTAATTACTTGCAATTATTTTTTGTATCTTTGTTGTGATGTGCAAGCAGGTTGCAAGAAAAACGCAGCATTGGGGGAAAAGAAAAACAAAATAGTTGATCCTGGGAATTTAAAAGGAGGACGAAAGAAAATAGTCCTTTCATTATAAGTAAAAAAGAAAATCTACTTTGAATTTGTTTGGGGTTTTTCCTTTGATCTAACTTTATGAGCTTTAATGAGCGTGGGTATATAGTATTACTTGGAACAGCCAATTACGGATATGGGCTTCTATCGCAAGTATCTGTGTCCTTTTTTTAATACAACGACTTGTGCATTTTATAAATATTTTAATTAAAATATTCCCCCAATTCGACCATTGATAAACCAAAAATAAATAAACTTGAATAAGCCCAAAATATTCTAAATACACACATCCTTAAACTGTGGTTTTTAGGGAGACAATCCTGCAAAACTGCTTTCGAATAGCTTCCCCATACAGTTTTGTTGGATTCAATGGTAATGCCTCTAAGCGCTGAATAACTTTTGGCAAAAGGAATTCCCATTAGCTTTTAGATGATTTTCTAATTTAGTCCCTTTTGTCTGGTAATGTGTGAGTGCTTCATTTGTGTTTTTGTTCGAGAATGTTTTGTGTGTGTTTGTGTTATCAAATGTTGAAAAGGACACCGCAAGTTCTGTTTTCCAAAAGTTGCTGGCAATGGTTTTTGGTCGTATATGTGCTATTCGCTGCAATGAATTTTGCCACATTGCAACGATGAAACTTGAAAGCAGTTTTATCGTTGGCGTTGGTGTAGTCGACGTGGCTATGTTTTCGTCCTTTGTCGTTATTCTCTTAAATGTTTCTCAATTTGCAGAACTATTTTCGGAATCGCAGCATGCAATGAAATGGATTTAAATTGCGTGGTTTTATGGTTAAATTGGATGTGTGATTGTGGCTAAAAATTTGGATGCTTTTGTTTCTGGCACGCTGTGAATGTGAATGGTTTGGAAGAATATTTTTGAGATTATTATAGTGGAAAAATAACGACTAATTGAAATGTAGATTTTAAAAAAGAAACGAATTTATTTATATGTTCTAAATTTTATAGCAAATCCATATGTTTAAAGTAAGCAGTTTTGGTAGGTCTTTAGAAATTCTTTATGATATAAATAAAAAGCAAATGTCCACAACCTTTAAGAAGCAAAATCAAGGCTCCAAATTAAGGGCACCCAGACGGCTAAGCCGCAGAATTAGGCACAACAACAAGAATCAATAAAACTGCAAAAACAACAATCAACACCCACATCTGCAGCAGCAGCAACAACAATCGAAGCAATTTGCGAAATTATATGCAAACTAGAAGCAACATGCTCCGATAGTACGCCACAAGTCGTTTGCTGGCGAAATTATATGTCCTTACCAAGTCAGTTTTAGACCTAAAAATCTACGATCGACCAAATTTTCACATTACGACATCCCTTTTCGGCAGGGCGACTTTTTCAGAAAAACCGATGGAATTAAAGTAACAAAACAATGCATAAATCGTAAATCATCTTTTCAAACATCTATTTCTTCAAATGCACTTACAAGTCAATACTCAACTAAATACTTTATTTTGAGGTGAATTACCACGACCACACCATACCGTGTTGTGTTAACTAAATTTTCATTTTCATTTTAATGTTCCCTTACCGTTTAAAAAAATATCCATATTTCTGAAATAAATTATATAAATTAAAGTAGTATAGAAGTAGAAAGTGGTATAGGAACAAAATTTGTACAAGATAAAAATTATGCATTTCATTTTTTTTTCAAATATTAACATTAATGAAAAGTAAATTGACAAATAAACTAAAAATTGGCATTAGTAAAAATATGTTGGCGTCACTAAATTTTCCTGGAAGATTGTGATTTAACTGATTGTATTCCAAGAAAATGACCTCATTAAGAGTTATAGTGAAACTATATACATATATCAACAAAATAATTATTTTATTAAATACTACTACATTTATATTTTTGAAGTTCATTTTTATGTTATGTATCTGTTGCTTTAATCGAATAAATATTTTTTTGTTTTTGTTTTAATATCATGTATGTAGTATTTTTATATTATATTACTAAGAGTTGAGTTGAATGTATTTATTTTTTTTAACTGCTGGTTTTCGTATCGCACACATATTCAATAAACTTGCTTGCGAATTTTTTTTATATGCGACTTGTTATGCGACCTTGACAAAATTTCGAACTGTAACACTGCTTGAATCACTCTTGCTTATCGCTATTTCGTTGGGACAAGTAGAATTGAGGAATTTAAGCCTGTCTAGAAGAACCAAAGAGGCGCTATACAAAACACTCCTTATCTCGGCCCTGCTATATGGTGCAGAAACCGTATCCAGTGGCTCGGCGCTCGGCCATGTAAAGCGGATAAACATCGATGCTTCAGCCTGCAGTCTTCGACGGCGGGTCGAATGTAGAATGTCAAAATAACCTTAACTTCTAAATTTGAAGACGATTGGCCCAACCGTTTAGGCTACAGTCCAAAATACATCCGTACAGACAGACAGACAGGCAGACAGACGGACAGAATTTTACTAGTAACTCAAATATATTTCTCTATCATCGTAATGTCATGTTTAATTGTTATCTCAATCTTTTTTTTGCACGAATGCATAACTTGCATTATTGTACCTATAATCGCAATTAAAAATAAGTCAGTAGGAATGGACAAATGTACAACAAAATCTCCCTGGAGCATTGAAAGATAAATGCTGTTCATCCTACATCCAAAAAATTCTAATCTGGCTAATCTCTTGTCGAGATGTCTTCTTCCAAGTATCGGCGAGGTATTTTTAAAATTCTTATTTATGGACCGATTTTGACGGGACCTTCACAGGCAGATAGTTGATATTGTAAGGAGTTGAACTCCTCAATTTTCTTCAGTATCTACACCAGCGATGTCATTCAGAGCCTATACTTAATGCAATTGCCTATGGTTCAAAAGTTTAGGCTGTCATAATGCTCTTGCAGCTCGACTTTGACTGGATTCAGCAACATTTAGAAAATAAACTTTAAAAAATGAGAAACTATCCTGCTAGGGATAAGAGAAAATAAGGGTAGAAACTAGTGATCGTGGCACGCACCATTAAAATCCACTAGCAAGTAAAAGTATGGTAAAATATATTGACAATTTGACCTGACTGGTTTATATATTTCAAACAGATGGGTAGAAGATGCTCTATCCATGGCTACGGGAAGTTTTTGCACTGAAAAAATTGATTTTCTTATAGCAGTCACCTTCATAAAAGAGTAAAGGTGATTCGTTAAAAGATCCTCATTAGGCCAATGATTGTTGCCTATGGAGGCGATGTGTGGCTCAACGCTGCACTATCTCCAGTAGAAAAGATGTGGATATTTGACAGCAATGTCTCGTACCCACCTTGGACCGAACACCACATTTTGAGTGAAACAGTACTGTCCCAACGAGGTCCAATATAATGGGGCTAACATAAACAGGATAGATAACTTCTCTAGTTAGCTGATTTGAGGCCACATTATAAAAGCGTTGACCTTGACTAATAGCCAAGTCTTACTCACACGTTCGACCAGTTTTATCTCACCCAAGACATTTTTATGTTTAACCTGTCGAGAGATGATAGATACAGGATATATTGACGATCCCATTGTTATCACACGTCCCCCGTTAACCTGTCGATAGGCGGCATCCTTACGACCATGATATTATCACAGAAAAGCATTTAAGTAGTGCCAAATGCGATCGAGATTGGAGGGTATTTTTTAGTCAGAATCACTAGTTTTGGTGGTGGTTTTATACAATCTAATGTTTGCTGTGGACCATTATTCCCTCATTGTTGCTATAAAAGAATAGCTCCAATCATCGATATTTCCACTAACAAGGTTCCATCGCCTTGTCTTCTGAGTTTAAGAATGAATTCGTTACCTATGTGTTGCGTTGAACTAACTGTACTTGCATCTGAATCAGTAATTAAAGTTAGTGTTCCATCCCTTAATTTACAAGACAACTTTGCAAATTTGCAGAATATTTTTCATCCTCCTCCTAAATCCCATATGTTTTGGAACAATTCCAGAAATGTCAAACAATAATGTTGTCAAATATTCTTCTCTCGCAATTGTATACAAAATCAGACAGACAATCTACTTGCTACATTCCACACTCAATTAAAATACTACAAACACTCAAATCACACATTTCTCAAATATGTGTCCCAAATGTCAAAAGTTAAATAACACTACACCAAAGCAATTTGTCGGAAAAACTTACTTTAATTAAATACTCGGAAACACTATTTTCTAACATGTTTACATATACTAACAGACTCTTTTTAGTATATTAAGCATTGTCCAGCTCTGGATAGCAAATAGTTGATTCAGACCCTTACCATGCATTTGGTGTCTTTAATCAAATGAATAAAAAAAATATATCAAAACTTTCTTAATTTGGCCAACTCCATTCATTCCAGGATTCCTCTGAATAAAATACAAGAGTTTCCAAACATTGGTCATTCAATGACGAGGAATAGAAAAAAAACCTTTCATCCCTTCTCCCGTAAATAGCATTCAATAAATATAAGTTGTTCCTTAGTGTGCTCCTAGGACTGTTACACCCAAAACCGACGACAGTCACGTCCTTCGAGTGCTCAAACGCTGGAGAAATGCTTCCATCCTATTTTGAATGCAATTGCGTGATTCTGGTTTGGATTTCAATATCCCTACTCCACACTCCCGCACCTCATAACTTCACAAAAGTCATTTAAAAGTTTTGTACGCTTTGTTGTTGTCGTATGGATGCCAATACTCTCCGCATGGCGCCCAACGCAAAACCGGCCTTTAAGTCATTTGAAAAACTTTTATTATGGACTCTGGACTTTATGTCTAACTCCCAAAAATAAGGACACAATATAAACTCGACGAAATAACAACAACAACAACAACAACAACAACCAACAATCCTGCTAAAATGCAGTTTGAAAAATCGAAGAAAGTTTTTTTACGATTGTCGAAGGAGAGTTGAAAGTTGAAGGGACTCCCGAGATCCCAATTTGAGCCAAAAGTCATATTGCCCGATTTATTTGAATTAATTTCAAATAATAAAATGGCAAAAGTGGACAACAGGCAAACAAGGGTGCTCTGGAGTTGGAAAGACTTTCGTCACCGGCATGGCAGGCGGTGTGGCGTCTTCATCGTTGTCGGTCTGACGTCCTTTGTCCAGGACTACCCTCCCAAGGGTCATTAAATACCGATTTTGTCGTTTGATTTCAATCAATAAACAGAACTCAGAACTCAATGGGACAGAACTTTTAAATTGGAGGGCCTTTGCCGGTAAGGAGTCCTTCTTCCCGTTCCCTCCATTTGTGTGTGTTTACAAAAAAATACGAAAATGCTTGCGTGTGTTTGTATTTTGTTGTTTTGAAACAAAAGGAGTTTTAAGTACTGAAAAGTTTTTCAATTTTCTCAACGGGCTATAGCGTCGATCCTTTCTTTTTTCTAGGAAGACCAATCGAGCGGTTGGTTACAGTTATGGAAAATGAAAAACACAATCAAGATTTCATAGCCCAGTTTAGCTGGAAGTTGGATTCGTTTCCTATTCCAGAAAATAACTGTAGATGATGTTGTTAAACTTTTATACACCGCATTGTTGCAGTGTGGAATAAAAATTGGGGCCAGCTGTTTTGAAGAGTCAAGTCGCCTGGGGGATATCACGTGAAGGACAACATATTTGTTTTCGTTTTTCTTTTTTTTTTGTCAGTTTGTTGCAGTAGTTGCAGTTAAGGACGACTAGATGGTGCAATGGCATATATGTTTAGAGAATATAAGAGTATTGTTTCAACTAAAGTGTCCTTACTCCTTATAGGATGCAGTTTTTCTTTTTAGTTTGAGTTCTGCTGATATAGTTTTGTTTGCTTTTTGTAACAATTTATTATTCATGGCTGATGAGAAGCAATTCATTTTAAGATGGAAAGTGACTTTAGGATAAGACTATCCACACAAGAAGCAGTCAGCTAGATAGCCCCGACAAAGAAGTTTACATAGATACAGAAAGGCCTTTAGGCTCATTCATGTTTTTATTTTTTCAAAAGCAATGCGGATCTCAAAATTGTTGTTCAAACTTAAACAGAGATAACTTTGAGAATTTCAGCTTTTCCTTAAACTGTAAATTCTTAAAAAAAATACTGAAGAGTCTATTGCATTAGGTTGATCCAGGTGTGCAATGTGGAAGCTTCCTCCATTTGATTGCTTCTTATTCGATGTTGCTTTGTCCCTCCTGTTGACATGCGCCAAATTTTCATTTCAGCTCCTGTGAATTTACAGTGTTACTGTGTACAATATTGTGAATAACTTGCAGAGCCTTCCTTTCATCTGGTGGGTACGCTCATAAAAGAGTCCAGAGTTTTCCAGCAACTTCATTCACCCCACACTCAGGTGATGCTTGATGTCGTAATATCGTTCGCTATTCATCTTAGATTCATGATATTTAAGATTTTTGATTCAGAAGAACTGTTCCATTCAAGTCAACGGCCGTCTTTATTTATTACATATATTCCACTCTAATTCGGGACCCAAATTCTTCCAGATTAACATAAAACAACACTTTTTTTGTTCAAGAATTTAGGATCTTCAGTCTTTACTTATGGTGGCATCATCAGCAAAGAGTAACTGATGTACGTTCGGATCTGTCATCTTACCCTCCAGCAGAAAGTCAGTGAATGTTATAAATTGTAAAGGACTGAAGACGCTTCCTTGATGCACACCAACTTTAATTGGGATTTTTTAAGTTACTGTGGAGCATCGGAATTGCTCTCGCATTTCCATGATCATCCAAACGTATATTTCTGGAGTTTTGCGTTGGCTTAGAAAATCCCATATCAGATCTACTGTTTTTTTTATCAACCAAAATAATGTGCAAATCCTTTGAAGAATTGGATTGGATCTGGAGCGCTTATTCAACTTGGAATGTCGCAATTCCTCATTGCCTAGTTTGCATTAATACCGATTAATACTTTCCGTCCTTTTTTTTTTTTCTTGCAACGTATGTAAGCTGCTAAGGGTGCTTTTTCATTTGTATTATGAGAGAAGCCTGTTCTTTCTTTTGGGGTTTTCTGAAGTCACAAACCAGAGCGGCCCACAAAGCCAACATTGCTCATGCTATCGGTTAAGTTCAGCCAGTTATGCCTCACAATTATGGAAAACTGGACATTTCAGATGCGTAGTAACCCAGAGAAGCCGAGGCGAACATTTGAACGATGAACCAATAGCCTTTAAAAACGAATAAAAACTTCGAAGATATCTCATACAGTTTTGTTTTTAATTAACAGATAGGAAGCGCTTATTGAAAGACCCTTTATTAAAATCTGAGTAATGACCTCTGTTTCAGGGGTTTCCACATTTTTTACCTGTGATTATAGGGACTATAAGGCAAGTTTAGGATTCGTTAATATAAAAAAATTGCGATAAAAATCGAACATGACATTACGATCATAAAGATATTTAAGAGTTATTGAGAAAAAATGTCTGTCTGTCTGCTCGTCTATGTGAAAATGAAATTTTATTTTAAGCACTAAAAATAACGGTACCTGTCATAATCATTAAGGAAAAGCTTAATTTTCTCGAAAACTGTACTTGATATATAACCGTTAATGAAAAGTTTATTTTTCTCAAAAAGGGCTCCAACGATTTTGATGCAATTTTTTGAGAATTTTTTTGTTGGTACTAGCTATCATTTAATCAGAATCAATTTTACGGGAAAAGTCTATTAACGTACCTTTCATACAACGGTTTTTTAATTTTTGACTTTCTCGGTAACGGCTCTTTGGATTTCTGTCAAATCTTATATTTGAAAAGATCTATGGAGACAAATTAATTCTGCATACCAAAATTTTGAGTAATTTTTTTTTAATTAAAATTAATTTTGGATTTTTTTTTTTGAAAAATCATCATTTTTAAAAGTGATCAAATAAAATCATTTTAAATTTTATAATTTAATTTTATAATATACATTAATAAACTCTAAAAACTGTATACCAAAATTTCAACTTTTTTTTTGAACTTAAAATAAAAAAAAGATTTTATCAAAATCCGTCCTACAGTTTTCGAAATACTTTTTTCATAAATTCGTATTATTTATTATACAAGACGTGTGATGTAAGCCATCTCTATATTTACTAAAAACCGTTTAGTGTTGTAGTTTTGACACTTTTCTTAATGTTACTTATTTTTTAAATTTTATTCGACCATGACGTCGAGGTGCGCGCACAAATAATTAAACAAAAGTCAAAAAAATTATTATTGCGCGTTGTTATCGCGAGTGCTTTAAAAAAATAATAATAATACACACTCGTTAGAGAAATTGGAAAAAAAACCCCTCACGTGTGCTGTAAAAAAAATAATAATATTCACTCGCGTCGTAGGATGAATGATAAAGATGCCCACTCGCGCTGAAGAAGAAAAAAAATAAATAAAACGCATTCGCATAACAAATTATCCTCTAATCTGTCCCAAGACCTTTGTGCTTAACTGCCTCTTTCTTATCTACTGTAGGCATCGTATGACCATACAATGCTTGCTGTAAATAGATAAGGGCATCTGAATTTGTCCTATTGTGCTGAATGTTTAGATTGATTTTTTGTAAACAGGCTATCTTATGGGCATAACACCTAAGACAGTTTGATTATTACAGAAGTTAATTTGGATTTTCACTGCGCAGTTCGACTTAATCAGAGTTGTGTTTTTGTATGTAAGTATTTTTAAATGGTAAGTGATTTTTGTGTCGTGTATTCAAATGTTCGTGGTTTAAGAAAGAATTTCTTTCACGTGTACGTCTACACTGTTCAACACAGGCCAGCTGTTTTGGCATTTAATGAAACTCAGTTTGGAGTAAATACTGATTTATCAGAATTTGCTATACATGGGTATAGCTTGGTGCCATTACTCTTTTCCCATCATGGTCTCGTGGTCTATGTTAGGAATGATATTGCTTGCCAGAGCTTTCCCCAATATGAGCAATGTTCCAACACGGACTTTAACTTCTTATGGCTCAAATTCACTGTCCGCAAGCATGTCATTCATTATGGTTTTATTTACAGGAGTCCAAATCTTGACAGTAATTCGACTTATAACGAGTTTGATGCACTGTCTGATTCCATCTCGAAAATTGTTTCCCTTTGTCCTCGCACTGAAATCGTTATTGCGGGCGATTTCAATGTACACAATTCCAACTGGCTCCGCCATTCTGGTCAGACAACACCCGAAGGAAGGTATGTCGAGCTCTTTGCCGGGTTACATCACCTTACCCAACTGATCGATGTGCCAACGCGTATACCGCATGTTGCTGGGCAAGCCGCCCATACTCTTGACTTGTTTCTTACTTCTCACCCTGATAAATATACCATTAGTGTAACTTCTCCATTTGGCACTTCAGACCATTGTATCATTTCAGCTAATTTCTCATCCCATACCCATCCAGTTAAAGAAAAACTTCCCACCAGGACCGTTCGGCAATACAAGAAAGCCAACTGCGACGCCTGAATATCTTTTTCCGAAACTTTAACTGGTCACTATGCTTCCTCGATAGTGACATTGATGCCAGTGCTGAAATGATCACAAATGTGATTCTTCTAGGAATGCGTGCTTTTATTCCTAACAGAGTAAAAAGCATCAAACCTAAAGAAAAGTCTTGGTTTAATTCTGAGTGTAAAGAAGCTATCAGGCTCAAAGAAGTAAGTTTCCGATCTTACAAAGCCAACCCTACAGAGGAAATTCGGAAAAAGCACAAACAAGCAAGGAACTCATGCAACTCCGTTATTGAAAGAACCAAATTTTTGCATGACCAAAAATTACGGCAAAAAATTCTGCAGTGTCCCAAAGGCAGTACAAATTTTTGGTCATTTGTAAAAAATATAAAAAACTCCTCGACATCTTCGGTTCCAACGCTCATCGACAATAACAAACCAATTGTTTACTCTTCAGAGAAGGCAAACTTGCTCGCCGCCCATTTCGCTGCCAGCTCCACGCTGCCGCATAGCAACGTTGCCCCTCCTGTACTTGAGAATGTAAATTTTTCCATGGGACAGATTTTTTTCCGCACTCGTACAGTAGCAAGAGTTCTCAAAGATATATACACAAATCCGCTGGCCCGGATGGTATACCCCCGATTCTTCTGAAGAGGTGTTCTTCCACACTGGCAAAGCCACTGCGTAAGCTTTTCCATCGCTCCTATTCTTCTGGAATCTTTTCTAGAAGATGGAAAACAGCATTTGTCCAGCCTGTCCCTAAGAAAGGTGACCCATCCTCCCCCTCCTCCTACCGACCCATAGCACTGACATCCCTTCTTTCTAAGGTCATGGAAACACTGATTAACCGTCAGCTTAAGGAATATCTCGAAGATCAAAAGCTTCTCCATGACCGTCAGTACGGCTTCCGCAGCAACCGTTCCACTGGTGATCTGATGGCATATCTCACCGAACAGTGGAACAAAACTTTACATCGCTTTGGTGAAAGTAAGATTATTGCTCTTGATATTTTCAAGGCATTTGACAGAGTTTGGCATGAAGCTCTTTTATCGAAAATGCGTGCTTTTGGGATCGATGATACACTTGTTCGTTGGATTAGAAGCTATCTTATGGACCGTTCAATACAAGTTGTATTGCCCCAAGGCTCTGTTCTGTTTCCGACTCTTTTCCTCATTTTTATAAATGATCTTCTGTCTGTTACTTCTAATCCACTTAACTGTTTTGCTGACGACTCTACCCTCAGCTTTTCATATTCGTTCGATAATTCACGTCCTTCGCCTTCGGACGTACAATTGCAACGGTACCATATGTCAAGCTCATTAAACTCCGATTTATACAGCATTGTCAAATAAGGTAATAGAAATCGTGTGGAGTTTAATGCTTCGAAAACTCAATGCTGTCTTCTGTCGTTAAAGCTAAACATTCCCCCAATGCCATTGTCCATGAATGGCACTTACATCGAAGAAACCGAAAAGCTCTCAGTACTCGGTATGTGTGTCAACGACGACCTCCGTTAGAACGACCATATATTTGAGATCGCTAAGAATGCTGCAAAGTGCTTAGGTTTTCTGTATCGGTGTAAGAAGTATTTTTCCCCATCTGATCTGGCTACAATTTATAAAGCGTTTATACGCCCTAAACTCGAGTATAACTCCCACCTCTGGGCAGGTGCTTCGCAAACATCGCTTTGATAGAATACAAAATCGAGCGTTAAGATTGATAGGAAATAGAACTGCCGCTGAAACAATTGCCCCACTCGAACACCGACGCAATGTTTCATGTCTTTCCTTATTTTATCGTTTCTTTTACAAAAAATGTTCACTCGAAGTAGCCAGTTGCATTCCTCCCCTTAAAAGTTTCTCCCGTAATACTCGTCTCGCAAGGAATGCTCATCAGTTCACCCAATTTCGGACGTACCGTGAAATATAGGGATTCTTTTTTTAGCCGAACAACACGGCTAAAAAAAAAAGAAAAAAAATCAAAAAAACTAAAAATAAAAAAACAGGATTTTATCAAAATTTGTCTTACAATTTTCGAAATACTTTTTTCCATAAATTCTTTGTTATTTTAGACGTGTGATGGCCTACTTCATTTTTACTAAACACAGTTAATTGTTAATGTTTTGACACTTTTTATAAGTTCAGAACGTGCACATTAGAGTATGTACGTGTGACCCAGTCCAGCCCTTTTTCTTAGAAGCACATCATCATTTAATTCAGTTACAGTTTACATACTTCCAACGTTCAGTTTTTGCTAGAATCCGGAATCCTGCTGCATAACTTTGCTAGAATCCGGAATGTTCGGGCCGGGATCAGATCCATGTAAAGCAGTATTTTCATGTAACAAATACCAGATATAAAAATTCTATTAAAATTCGCTAAAAAAGTCTTTTATTTTTTCTATTTCTTGAATTTCGCTTTTTTGCACCTTTCCGGGTCGCCGGCAATGATTTCCCAAAAACAACTGCAATTTTTTCCACTTGCTTCAAAAATATAATCCACAAAAACACCAGAACTAGTTCTTTTTCAACTTCACTCGCAAGGTATAGGAAAAATACATTATTCAAACAACCTTCGTTAACAAATTAACACTTTGCCCGCAGCCAAATTATACGTATTCCATCTGCACAGAACGAATATTTAGCACAAAAACCTATAAAGCCGCACGAAGGACTTCTTAGACTAGGTATACAACATCATATTTCACTCACGGAAATGAGCTTTTATCAAATTTATTCCGCTTCCGCTGTATGAATTTCACATATTTTCCCCACAAATACCTACGCCTCCCAAACAACGCGCCTGGATATCTCTTACATCCTCTTTCAAAAAAACACACATCTCAACCCTACAGCAGCAACATCTCTGGGCTGTGGCAGCTCTCCTTAACGATGGTAGCAGCAGGCAGAGGGCTAAAAAACAAACGTGATCTGAAAGCTGCAACTTTTTGTAACTCACATCCATAAAAGGATACGTCAAAGCCTGTCGATGATGCACTGTTTTCCAACGCTGCCACCGCCGCTAAAATGCTAAGTTGTGCGGAAGCACCACATATAGAAACCGCAAACGAAAAGAAATCTATCGTCACGAAATTCACAACTTGCTTACAACATAACAGGATATCTCGTCTACGCTGGTTCCTTAGGCGGGATGGTTAAGAGAGGAGCGCGAGGATAGTCTCTAACTCACTCATATTTTTTTTCGCCAAAGACGAAGATGAATCCTTATTTGGAATTCCAAACAGATTTCAACTGATTGTCGGGGGTATAAATTACATTACACTTATACCCCGCATGTTGTACACACTACAAACAGGACTTCTTCAAGGATCTGCGCGTTTATCCATTTCCACTTGAAACATTTTGGTGCAAAATTTTTGAATAACATTGGCGCATACAAAAAATATTTATGAGTTTATTGCGAAGCGGGCGTTGCGTTGGGATTCAAACCATCCTCCTTCATTCATCCCTGGGCCATCCACCAGATGCTTTCGAACCAAACGCAAGGGGCGGGTGGTTTACTTGGAGAGCTTCCAGGAAACAGAAAAATAGCTGCGAATTGATTACATTATGCTAAGGACTTGGCATTTGCTCGGTGCGGTGCGATGAAGACTCGTCGCGCGCCGCTGCCGCCTGCCTTTGAGCAAGCTATGATGTAAATTGAAAATTAAATTGAATTGCATTACATGCGATGATGGGAGGAGAAGTCTGAAAAAATTGAAGAAAAAAGATGAAAAGCCCGTGGAGGGGGGCAAGAGGAGATGTAGTGGCTGGCAACTTCTGTTTTGCAACAAACAACGAGCCAATCATACAAATCAATTTAATTGTAATTCAATTTTAAGAACCTTGCCGCTGAGACGTACCCATCTTGGGTGGGTGGGTTCGTATAGTTTGATTTTTTTTTTAGCTTGAAAGTATCTGCGGGGTGAATATTATAATTGTGTTCGTCACTCGTCAGTCGTTAGGAGAAGCGATGATGAGGGTGGTAGAGGTACTCGTCGACTCGTTGGACATTAAGATGATACTCGAATGGAAATTTGATTATTTTCCATTGTATCCTGAATGAAGAGACGAGCGCTGAAAGATGCTAATGATGATTTAATTTTGTAGAGATTTTCAACTCTTGTGCAATAGATTGATGAATCTTGTGGTCCTGTTTGGATGCTGGTTGGAGGGAGTTATGGTAGTTGGTGAGATGGATGGTGGGCTAAGAGTGAAATTGTTTTTCGTCGGAATGAAATTTTAATTGAATTCCACTGGTTAAATTGGATGGTGGGAACAAGTTGACGGTTTTCAGAGTTATTTGCTGAAAATATTATTCTGTTTCGAGGTTTTCCGAGAGTTTTCCTTGCTTTTATGAATCTTTTTTCAAAGGTATTGTAGTTCTTGCAGGAATTAAGTTCCGACGATTAATCAACATCAAAATATGCGCTGATATTATTGGCGCAAATTTATAGACGATAATACTAAACTAAAAGAAATAAAGTTTGGCACTAACATTGAAAGTGTAGTTCTTCATTTATAGACAATTCAAAAATTGATTTTTGTTTAGTGTGAAACTAGATTTTTAATTACAGGAATCCCATGCATTATCTTTTTAGTGTGAAACTAAAAACTCTCATAGAGAATGACGGCTCGCTCTCACAAAACGCCATTTTGAAAATAAAGTGACAAATAAACCCTGCCTAAATCCAATAACAACAAAGTTCCCTTAGGTTCTCAAACTCTCAAATATAATTTTAACTAGTGCAGGGGTTTTTTGGTTTATAATTCAGAAAAACTTAGTGCAGAACTAAACATTTTAAGCAGTGTGAAGTTAATATATTAAAAATAGGTTGTCTATAATTTTGCGCCATTGCCTTTAGCAATCGACAGTTCTTCATTCTTCCTTACTGCACATACCATCGCATTTGCGATTATGTCTGTCTTACACTAGTATAAGGTCCCCGCTAATTGTAGAGCTAAATGTCGTTTTCTTACATATATGTAGATCGGAAGTTAGTTGTCCTTATTTCGTTTGGATAGTTCGTCATGAGTGAATCCAGATAAGCCATACCTATTGACCTGAGCTCGGGAAACTTCGTAGTAGCTCGTATACGGTGTCTACTAAGTATTTAAGCCTGGCTGGGACTGCCAGACGCCATTGAAGAAAATTTAATTAAATGGCTAATATTTTATCTTTGTTATTGAGGTTAAACCAATCTTTTAATTCCCTGTTTGTCTCTGTAGTGTTCCTGATAAATACAAATCTTCAAGTGTCTTTTCCAATATTTGTCCATGTCCATATCATCTTAACAGTGCCCTCATTTGGAAAAAATTAAGATGGAAAAAATTCTCTTAAGATCTTATAAACCACGGATATACAATAGAAAAGGAAATGAAGGATGTTTCATTTCCTTTTCTATTGTATATCCCATTAAAAATAAAGGTTTTTTTCTGAAAATCTTAAAAAAAAAAACTTATTTACTTTCCTTAGGAATTCACCTGTTTGACCCAGAAATCAATTCTAACTTTTTTAGACTCCAGTCCATAGTCACTTCAATTAACCTCAAAACAAGGAAGACCTGGAAAACTTCTTCTCCCACTGGATTAAAACGAAGAAAATAACTAACACTCTCTCCTTTTTAATGTGAATTTGATTTTATTCGTCTTCTTTGTTTTGAGGACTTTTCTACCACCTCACCGGATGAAACAAAACATCAACTATGTCTCGTGTCTGGAGTTGAAGGTTTTCCTTTAAATAAAACGTCTTCCTCTTCTCGGTGGCCACTTCATGAAAGAACATCAGAAGAGAGTCTCCATTACCTGATGATGGTCATTACTTTGAAGTTGTTTTCTGGGTAACGCTACGATATGGCCGAGATTCCTAGATATGAATGTGAATGCAAGTATAGAAGAAGCAATTTCCTTATGACCCATTAAGGATGAATAATACTTGAGCGAGTGTTTTTGTTGCCCCGCGCGTCCTTTGTTGTTCCGGTCATCACCGTTTTGCGTCTGTTTTTAGCTTGGTTGTGTGTTCCTGTGAAACTGTGTAGAACCATGGGAACAAAAGTTTGTTCCTTGAAAAGCCATTACTTTAATTACTTCTCTATGGGACACGAAGTGGAACAGTGGAAGAGCAATTGTATGGGGACTTTGGAGATGCCGTTCACTTCGGGATGCGGCAGGAGTAAACCTATCATCTAGAACTTATTTTTAGAGATACTTTTTTAAATTTTTTTCTTCAATTTTGCAGTGTTTCAAGGAAATCTTTTTCTAGCCATGTGGCTTTAGGTCATCACAGTTCTATTCATGTTTTTTTTTCATATCTAGGAGGGACAGGATTCATGGCAGGGTTTTTAGGACCGGAGGGACAAAATCTATGTCAATTGGTTGCCATTGTTCTCTTTTGGGTGTGTACTATAGAATTTCTGGAAAACACGAGAAAATTGTTTTTAAAAGGAAACAAAACAATTAGAATGATTTAAATCTATTCATTTGGATGGTAGTGATAGTAACGCAAAAAGATATTAAAACTTTGAATAATGGCCCTAGTGTGATTTTCCATGGATTACTTAAAGTAGTTTTAGGTTTAAAATCTGTTGTTTGGACTACATAGTAATTTTAAAACATTAAGCTTCTTTAAAACTAGTTTATATGTTATCAAAAAAATCAAAAAACACGTTATGTGGTATCTTTGGTTCAACCTTTAGGAAATATATTCATTAACTTATATGTGTGGGATTGGGCATCCACCCTGCTAAGCAATACCCTACAAACGACGAGACAGTAGCTAACTGAACGCTACCATAACCGACGCGACAAGAACATTAAGGCTTATGTGACCAAACAAACGAGCAATTGCAGTTTATTTGCAAGATCATACGATGCATTGAAACGATAGGGAACAACATAATAAACTGTATTCAAACAGAGGCCGCACTCACATATACGAACATTCGAAAAAGCACGATCAAATCAACACAACTAGTCAGTCTGCAGATAGTCATTAAACTAGAAAGACCATTTCCAGTGAGGAGCTAGAAAGAAAACGAAATGTTATAATACATTTAAAATAACTTAAGAAAACATTTGGACTTGAAACAGCATCGTGTTTTACATTTTTCGTTAAAGAAAGATAAAAGAATCAAACATTTATATTTGAATTTCTATACTTGAGAATGAAAGACTTGCATTCAATGATCTATGTTTAAAAAAATTAGTTAGGTTCTTAAAAAACTTTCGTAAAATTGTCATTACTTAACTAAACTGATATTCTAATGTCTAATCGAATAATAAACGTTGTCGAGGTAATTATTGATTAATTAAGGATTCAAATCTAATCAATCAATTTCTATTTGCTCTGCTAATGTATTCCGTATGGTTTATAAAACATTTGCCAAATGTTACCGAATTAACTGTTTGCATTCCCATGGAACCGACAAATCGATTGGCTTTGAGGTTAGAATTAATTATTTATCGGCGGTCACAGATGGTGAAATTCCTAATTATAAATTGAAATTCTAATTGGTAAACATGTATGGTTTAAGTCATTTGGCTTTTTTCTAGAATTAAATATCTCTATTGTGTTTTAAAATCTAATATCTAATTGTCCCATTTTGTTAAAAAAATAATAATAAACAATTTTTAATACAATGAAATAAGATAAAACTAAAATTTAATTTAATTATATTTAAATTAAGTGGCATTAATTATTTTAGGCAAAAAAATGCATGATTTTTGGTGTTAGTTTGTTTTTTTTATGTCTCGAAAACTAAGCGTCGTAGTTCCTTGAACTTTGATCATGATTTTGCCACTATCTTTATGACCCAAAACATAAATTGTTTGAGTACATTTATTGACAGGCAATTCCTAAGGAGCCAAGCCCCAGCGACATTCTCTGAACTATTCCTGTGTGTGTTTTGTGGATCTGCAGGAGGGCCTTTAATTTAATGCCTAGTCCGAAAGGCTACATGGGGATTAATATACAAAGGATAAAAAAACTTTAAACTCAAATGTTTGCCTTGTGTTAACGTTTTCATCAATTTAAGCTTCGGATTCAACGATCTAAATTGTTTTTTACGACCTATTCCTCTAAAACATGTTTTCATTAAAATAAAGCAAGTGCCTGACCCTAAAGTTTATTTCATTGAAAAGTACGATTAACCAAGAGTACTTGTCTTAAACTTCCTAATACGTGTCGATTCCAAAACACATCTCCACCTTTCCCACTTAGCACAAAACAGAAACATATCCCAATTCACATACAATGACTTTGCCGCAAAAATGAGGCAACTGACTCTATACTCTTCTCCATCCTTGAAGTCCTTGGGAGATAAAATAAGGTATAATCCTTGTGCCACTATGCTTATGGAATTTGAACTGTGTTTGTCTTGCTGTGCATATATGTGTGTCAAATTAATGATCTCCTTTAACCAAAAAGTTTACTTATGTTCTACCACTTGTACAAACTCCGCAGGTAATAATATTAAACGCGCTCCATACAGGTGCTACCACCCAATAATTAGGTACCCGACACAGTGTCAACCAGCAACAAACGCAATATTGTGGCTCCGCAGCAAGACGACACATAAATGAAGAACGGTCTAGATTGCTACACTACAAAAGTGCCAGAAGCACTGTTCTAGCAGCAGCCGGTGTCAACTCTTTGACTATTTGTTGTATTTTCTCTGCTTTTCTTTGCTCCCCACAAAGGAAAGGAAATTACCGTATGCTACTGCGGAATAGTACTACAGGTGTAGCTGGAGGAGGATGTCTTGTCCTTATGGAATAATGTTTCTTGAATCTTCCTGATGATGTTGATGGTATGCTTTTCGGGTGTATTTTAAATTTGTGTTGACCAATTTTCGCTCCCTCATAAGGAAGTACAGTTTGTTAACCTTGGATTTTCCTGGTGAGATTGTTTTTCGTCCTCAAAGTATTTCTCGGAAACAAGTTGAAAAAAATGTATATTTAAGAGGTATTGATAGGGATTTTTTGATTTCCATATAAAAATGATTTTGATAATTTGAAAAAGCCTTTCAAAAGCAGCCATGATGAAGTCGTGGGCTTTTACCTACCTTGTATCCGGTATTGCATTGATTAAATAACCAGTTTGCACCACTTTTGGGTGGCAAAATGGACCTGAAAGTTTACAATAAAATAAACAAATCCTTTTTTCCTCTCTAGAACTCTAGCAAAATATCGCAACGAACCGATTTGTTAATTTTTGAATCTAACGTTAAATCGGTGCTGTTGTATGCTTCATGATCAGTTTTAAGGAATTCAATCATGGCCACATCTTATACAGCCAGTTGCAGCGAATCGGGACAGGTGAAAGGATCTTGTTGCTGCACTATGTTCAAGGAAGAGTTCAAGAGCTGCAGTACATGCATGGATTGAGCCGATCTTGCAACAACATACCCTATAGACAGAAGACATAACAGACGAACAACGGCATACTTGACTAGACAGACGAACGACACTACGGACTACGGATACAACCAGACACATAGAACACGATCGAACTACACACACAGAAGGCATGAGGAAATCTGAATCAACCCTAATAACATGTGCCTACATGACACATGAGGTCAGTTGCAATTGCAAAGTAGTCGTCAAACCACCAACAACCAAGTTGAATAAGTTGAGTAATTATGATTTAATGGCAGAGATCATTTTTTGAAAGAAAAGACTTAGCAACAGAGTGAAAATAAATTAATCAATACAGCTTACGTATTAACATCCGAGTTTATTTTATATTCCGCCTTTTGTAAATCATTAAAATGCCATATATATATATATATATATATATATATATATAATTATAGATATGTACAAAATGTACAATTTTATAGAAATACTTCAGCAAGTTTCTGGTTTCATCTAATCAAAACATTAGGGCTCTGAGTTATATGAATTTAATACGTAGTTATAACAATCTCAAAAAAAAACTTAAAAGTATTAAGTAGGATAACCTTCAAAATGACTTGATAATTTGGTTGTTTTACCTAAATGAGGGTACCCATCCCTGGGGCAAACGAAAACCTAGACAATTTAACCAATCTCGATAATAATTCCCTATTCCAGGGCTTATGTCGAATCATAAAAATTCGGTTCGCTTCTGTTTTCCATTAACACTCATTACGTGGTAATCCCGCAAAGGATTACCTCTTTAACTTACCTGCTTACCATTCCGATGGCATCGGCTAGGCTGGAAAAGTATCTTTTAAACCCAATTTCCAATCTAATGCATATATTTACTTTTAAATGAGAATTGAAGCGACCATCAACCCCCCTAAAAAACAAATAACAACAAAATCGAAAAATACTAACCATTTTGTTTTTGGATTTAGAAACTAATTTATTTATCATAATATTTTTATGAAACAAAAAGGGCATACAAAACGATAAAGGAAACTTCTTCCTTTGCTCCAAATTGAGGTCACATAAACTATAGTTGTATGGAAAGGACCCCCAACCTTTGATCTCTCACTGGTGTGTGTATAAGAGACATAAGGATAATTCAAAACAAATAAAGTATCATTTTGGAGCCTTTTGCCTGCCGCCGCTCCCACCATCATAATCATTATCCTCATCAACACCATCGACCAGCAGGAATGGCAGCATTTGGAAATCTTTCAAGGATCAACTTCCAATAATGTTATTTGCAAGTTTTTACTATATTCAGACGATGTTCCAGCTGCAAGTGGGGGGCTGTTGTTTTTCGTTTAAGGATGGAGATTGCATAAATTGGAGGATATACCTTTGCATAATTTTATGGCTGAATCAAATAAAAAAGAAAGAAAAAACCTAGATTTGGCTTCTAAAGACGGTAGGGGGTTTTGTATTTTTTAAATAGAGAAAGGATAAAGTTCACATTAAGAAGATACAAAAGCTTATATGTCTTGGATCCTTAAAAGGTGGCTCTACCGCTGCAAAGAAACAAGAACCAGCTTAACGGATTTCCGCAGCTAGGCCATCTTCTCCAGAGGCTTTATTAGCATAGACATAACCAAGGCTTTTTTGTTCAGATCGGGTGGGTGGAATTGTTGTTCTACTTCGACCAGATAGAATCATCGTCGTTACAAAGTCTGAAGAAGTGTTTTTCAATGTTCTTAGCATAGACTTCTATAGTACTACGATGTCTCCTTGACGGTCTTTGCAAACTTAGGCTCTAGCTTTTTTAACATTTTGGTGAAACTTTAAAATTTTAAAATTGCGGGCGGCATTGGTACAGTAGATAAAAAGGTTTTCTTCTCACCCAGAGTTCGTCAGTTCGACACCCAGGTTGAGAAGAAATTTAACTCTTAGAGCCGTCCGTGAGTTTCAAATGAAAAACTAGCCTTCTTATCTTATTCTCGATCTACTGCGCCGAAAAAAAAAATCTTTTCTATCTTCCTAATTCTTCTAACTAGTGTCGTTCAACGTCCTGTTGCATTCTAAAAGGCAATGTGCCTTAGAATGCAACATATTATAGTTAAAATATTATTACCATAGTAAAGAAACGAAACGATTATCCCTTAGATGAACCAGGAGCCGAGCGACAGCACACGCCATTTCTGAAATTTAAACGAACATCCGTTAACCTAGACAAAACATTTTCAAAGTTCTTAAGAATTTATATTGTTTGTTACTCCTTGTGCACAAACCCAATTAAAATTCAACGAAAATGCATCTCCTGTTATGCATAATTGGTTGTTCGTTTACTCTCCGCAAACTTCCTGTCGAAACAAATTATCCTGTTGCCTCTCAACGAGATCATGAACACACATATTTTCCATACAAAAGGTAGGTTCCTCCCCATCTATTCAGGACCCTGTTCTGGTTCTATGGTTTTCGCCCTTTTTTGCCCTGAACTCTTGCATCGTTTCGTCGTTGTCTTATATATCCTTACAAAATATTAAAATTGAATTCTCTTCTCGCTTCGATAGTTCGATTTGTTCCGCCGTCGCCGTCACACGAGCTTTCAATGTCTTCCTTCAACAAGCGCATATGGTGGTGCCAAAAAGGTGGGTATAGTACAGCACCTATAGTTCGCTCCTACACCATTCCACCAACCTCTCAAGGATGTGCTAGAGTAAACAGAATAATAATAATATAATCAAAAGATATTTTCCGATGTGTATATGTATGCATATGGATGTGTTTATGCGGAAGGACTTTGCCCTAACACTATGGTATAGCACAAAGAGCCACATCTGTTGGGTGGGTTGCCGCGATACTAAAGCTCTTTCATCTGTCCTTATCTATACATAATATCTAATTCAAGATTCCTAACAGATTTTCTTCTCCATTGTTGGCATAATGTGTGTTTATATTTGCATTGGTATGAGTTTATATGGCAGGGAAGATTTTATAGTTCTACGTATCCTTATGGAGATGGGAAAATGGAAAAATTACATTATTTTCACTTTGGAAAAGCAAGGTACGAAAGGCACATACGACGGACGGCATTCTATAGCATAACGGCGAGAGCGAAAGTGAAAAATAGGACGCTTTTCGTTTGGGTCTTTGAGCTGGCTGTTAAAAACGGGAGTGGGATCTTCAATAACGTGTAAACTTGCGATAGTATGCTTAGCCTTATAATCTATCCCGAACCAAAAGAAACAGAGACACTTCAGCAAAAAGTAGTTACTGTCGCTATTTTTACGATATGCACGGCTTAATATAGAGATTCATTGTTGGTTGATAGAGGGTCGAGGGCTATCAGGTGAAATGGATTGTTTTTAAGCTTTAAGTTGAATATGATTGGGATAGTAGCTTGAATATTTATAGTACTATGATGCGATCCAGTAAATAACGAATGGCGAAGAAGATGAAAAAGAAGAAGAAGAAGAGCGACTATGAAGAAGGAGATCTCCGACTACTTGGAGTTTGAAACTAAAGACTAGAGGTCGAGCCATCTGGAGGGGCTATTAAACCAAGTCCAGGAACACCGCGATATGTAGCGCTACCAAAAGTTTGATAGATGATAGGGTAAGTCACAAGGCCTTGGCCTCTCAGGTCTTGTAGTGCCAACATCTATGTTTTTAGTTTAAAATAATTTTGATTGATACTTTGGCGGATTAATAACCGATCTGGTCGAAGTTAATGCTAAGACTAATTTCCGTTACAAATCTATTTTAGAATGTGGGTAGGGTCTGTGAGTATCGTTTTCGTTCGCGTTCGATCGTCATAGGGTGTTTGCCCACAGAATTGGCATTTTATATATATTTTTTTAACTCGCATTATTCATTAATTCAAAAATAAAAATCGAAATTCTTTTCGTCCATTTTATTTTTTCACTATCAACTTGCACAGTCTTCCACACTAATTGTTTGACTGAAAAAAAATTGAATCACAAACCCAGAAATCCCAGAAAAAATCATGTAATTTTAACAACTCTTCACCTCTATAGTTTCAAGAGCTAAAACCAACACTGTCCAAGCGTATAACTAAAGCAATTTGTAATAATTGCTTAAAAGGTATCGCCAGGCGCCTGCTGCTGCTGTTAAACCTTCATTTCGGTCCAAACTTCCCAAAAACCTGTCGAGTCACCAGGCGTGCTAAACTCCAAAACGTGACTATAAACTTTTTAGACTATTATTCGAATAGGCAAAGACACCGAACCCCAGTCTGAACACACGAACAAGAATAAAGTAAAAAAAAAAAAACACTGAAAATCGTCCGGAAAATGTCACATTTCCATGATAACAACGAAACTTCCGAAAAAACTTTTCATCTCAACAGCCATGCCATATTAACCAAAGATAAAGACAATACTCCTCTCAAGACCGCATGAAACGCCTTCCATAGACGCAACTTCTCCAAGATTACGAGAGTGATGAGTCGAAATCCTGTGAAGGATGCGACGAACGTTGTGGCCATGATGAACAAAAAACCACGATTTTATTTAAATATTAATTTGTCTGGAAGGCGAGCGAGGAAAATTTTCATTACATTGATTGGTTGCCATAAGGATTTTTATTTTAATTTTCCAATAAATTTCCCTGTAGGCTTAGGAAATCTATGACATCCGGATGTCCTTTTTTCTTGGATGGCTGTTCTTGTTTTTCTAAACAACATTACATTTTGTTGACTTTTTAGAAGCATCATCCCTTACGCGTCCTGGATGAAATTAATCATTGTGAAGGGATGTTTGATTGATACATGAGCTTGAAGATTTTACTTTGATTTTTACATCCGGCGTCTTCGCAACCGGAGAGAGTGGAATTGGAAAATTGGGTTTCCGTTAGAGTCCATTGTTGTGTTTTTTTTCGAATTTCTTTTGACTTTTTATTAAAACAGATGCTTTTAAGAGATTTCTTTGAACAGCACTCTCCTTTTCTCTCTTGTAAGGCAACAGCGCTGTATTTTGTTTCAATAAACCCCGAAAGGGAATAATTCGTTTTGTTTCTAAATAAATGATAAAAATTCAATATCCGTTTCGGCTCCAGGATGGTTATTTTCCCATTTGCATTGGGAGGTTGAAGTTTGGATGGACTATGTAGTTTGAGGAGGTTGAAGTAGTTGGGATAGATTTATCTGTGGTGTGGCGATTTGAAAAGATTCAGATGAATTCAAAACAATAATATCACAAACCAGAAATAGGAAGACATTGCGGCATCATAGAACCTTGATTCTTAAGAAATGAGGAAGGACACTTTTGCAGGAATATGGGCGCACTGAGTCATTAAAATTGAATTGATTTTAAACACTTGCAGTGAATTGAATTTTTCTTTAAACGACGATTTCTTATAATTTCAACTGACACCACAATTTCCAACTTTTCTGCTTCGCCCTTAGGCTCCAATATTGCGGTTCACCGTGTTGAACTCAGTAAACGTCAGCTGGCCTCCCGGTTTTGAATTGTTCCATATCTGAGGCCAACTAAATGCAGGTGTTGTTGCATTTGTTTGATCTAAGAATCTTTTCCTATTGCCTTTCTTCCACTATAGTCTTAGAACGTGGCATGCTTTAATTTTTGGACTGGGTTCTCTGAGCTGGCCATGCTATATTTTTTCCAAGATGGTATTCTTTATGTGGAAGCTTCCTCGGATTTCTTCCTTTTCAAAATCCAGAAATTTGTAAATATCCATTTGTCCAGTGTTGGCATTCCTGGACATCAAGCTTGTCCGCCTGTGCAATGACAATGGAAATTAATCAGAATATTCCTATGATTATCAAATTCAATGAACAGATAAACAAAAACTCCAAAATAAAAACTTCTTTTTTATCACTGGCTCCTAAACAATTCCAAATTATCTTCCTTCACCTTCAACATCTCCCACTGTGCGATTTCACATCTTTTATTCAACGATCAACTTAAAATCAATCCATTGTTCTCTCAACCGGCTGATCCCAAACGACGACTTGCAAAGCTGCACACCACATCCGCTTAATCGATGACCAAATGATGTCAAAAATTGTTTTACTATCTGGTTAGAAATCTTTTGCACTCCTTATAACCACAAAGCACATCCTTTCCAAACACAAATCCCCAGATGAATTGAACAAAAAAAAAAAATTAACTAACAAGGAAAATATTTTACAAAACACAATACAAATCTAAAAGGGACACCATTCCAGAGCATATCCTCCTAACCACCACCGTGGTGGAGTCTTTAGTTATCGCTTCTTCAATAAGCGGATAAAAATTTATCCAAAACTAAGGTAAATTTCTTAAACAAATACAAAAAAAAAATAAAAAATACCCGCGCAAGCAAAATGTGTATCCAAATGGGGGGAAAAGGATCAAGATTCGCGAATATAATCGACAACAGAGCGCCGACATTACTGCGCGCCGAGTTCAGTTCGATAAGAGAGGAAGAAGAAAAACCCCCCTTGCACCGTACAAATATCTCAAATCTTCATCGTCATCATCAGCATCATCATCACCCAAAACCATCATCCAGAAAAGGATGTAGAAGCTACATCAGCACCATGGACCAGTGCATAAGGAGTATCTTTATTTATGGACTGAAAATCGTTTTATCATCGTCAATATGTCGACCGACCTTCAGATACCAGAATCCAGAAGGTTCGCTCTGGCTTGGTGCATTTGGGGCGAAGAGGAACCCATCTCAGTTGGAGATGTTGCTCCTTCATGTCCACGAGTTGAATTCTGAGTTTTGCCACAAAACAGCCAAAAAGGTCGATCGACTTAGTACACTCGACGATGGTTCAGTGTGACGGAGAAGGGTTTTTGTTGCGCTCTGCCTCATATACTCCGGTGGCGCGGCGGCAGCTCTTTATTGTGTCAATTAAGCGTGGTGCAACGAAGGGCTAAGGAATTATATTACGGTGTACCTCATATCAAGGATTCTGATCTGAACCAAATAAAATAATTGAAAGTTGCGATAAGGATCGCGCAACGCGTCCAACGGGAGCGCTCATACTGTTTTTTTTCCTCATAATATGGGAGTAGGTACATAAGGGATCAGTGGACTTGGTTGGAGTTCAAACTGGGATGTGTTGTGCTTCTTGAGGTGCAACTACTGGTAAGTTGATTCCAAACTGTTTGTTGATTATTTTGACAAGTGTGCCTTGTTTGAATGCCTATTTGTTTATTATTCAAATTGGGATGCTAATGTTTCTCGATTTGTTAACCTAATTCAATGTTAAAGTTAAAATTTTATAAACCGAACATACAACTATATCTTAGGTCTTATTTGATTAGTTATTCATACATAAATTGTTGAAATGTCAAGGCATTTTTGGTAAGTTTAAATCAGTAATTGGTTCTAATATATAAGGCCATAAGAGAATTCGTCATCCCAAACCAAAAGAGACTTCTTTGTGGGCTGAACATGAGCAACATTACAAGCAAGGTTAAAGTAGCCCGCCTGGTGTCCATATTAATCTACATCTTTAATGAACTCCGAGAAGGAGATTATCAGCCCTGCAATCTCATCGTTGAAAAAAGCAATCTTTGACTCTGAAACCAGGAAGCAGCTTGAAAAGTCAGTTGAAGCTCTTTTTATGCCCTGAATATGCCCTTTATTAACAAGCCTGAATATTTTGATGACTTGAAACTCAGATGATGAGCCATTCTTGCTTAATTCTACAAGGCAAGCATCATTTGTTAAATTGGCTAAAGAAGCACAAAGCCATGCAGAAGAAAGAATATGATGTGAGCTTCTATTTGTCTTTTGTATTTTATTCATTCATAAATCGCTTATGAACATTCAAACAGGCGAACAATTAAAAAACTTCATTTTATGCTTCAATTATTACTTAACTACTCAATTTACAGTTGTCCAATAATTTATATATAAATAACGGACAAGAAACCTAACCGAAGTCTTATCAAAGTTTTACCGAAGATTCACAAAAGTATGCTTTATAATAAAATTCCTGTAGAAAGGGAATGGGACCGTCCGAAAAGCAATGCCCGTGCAGTGTGTTCTACATTAAAAAGGAAACACATAATCCCTTGTGCGCGCGTTAATTATACAAAAAAAACTGTGTGCTGTCAACATCTCCTGTGATTTCTGTTTTACCGTTTTTTCTCTTTCTTTTCTTGTATCATTAATAGTTCTGTCCTGTATCAATGTCGCCTTGTGTGTCTTGTATTGTCTGGGCCTAGAGCCTCAGCAGCCAATGCTCGTAGGTAGGTCTATTTCGTAGATTTATCTTCTCATCGCGACCAGCGAAAAACCATGGACAAAAAATTGACGTTCAGTGATAAGGTAGTTATGTATGTCGTGGTTAAATAAAGCCAAAAGACTTTGTTGAACGAGGAAAATTCAGGCTGTTCAGTTTGAATGATTTCATGCAGATAGCTTACCGATCGAAAGTTTAATAAGTTGTCGATGTTACAGCCGGAGAGTGCAAAAGTTGAGGAGTTTATGACTACGTTTATGCACTACGTCCTAGATTATAAACATAGCGAGCAATATTATTATGTGCTACATTTAATTTGCGGTTAGCAGAGTGCAATTTGCAAAAGTCCTCACATCCATATAGCACAATGGGAACTAAAAGAGTTTTGGTCAGAAGCAACTTAGTTTTTGTATAAAGACGTATCTTCGGGTGATCTGAAGAACTCAAAGACTATAATAGATTTTCCCAATGGCCCGATTAAGGTGGTGGTTCCATATAAGAGGACTACTGAAAATTATTCCTATATTCTTAGCGGTGCATATACAATAGTGTCAACTTCAAGTTTCATTGGGCGTAAGACCGATAGATCAAAGGTTTTTCGAGGAATGGGAAGAACAGTTGATTTGGAAAGAATCTTGTGCTTCTTTTTTTAGACGATTGTAGAATGCAGAGTAGGCCTTCATTCATCAAAGCTACGGCATTATTCTTTTCTGTAAAGGATCGACTTATAAGAAGCTTCACATCATCGGCATATAGATGCATAAAACAATTCTTAAAAACTTGTGGTAGGTAACTCGTTTATACAAGGTGTCCGCCGGGAAGGTATACTACTTTGTTTTTTTAGCCGCCATTTTGGTAAACATTAGTCTTAACAGTTCATATTTGGCAGTCGTCAAGTAGACACGTGGCATATTTATTATGGAAAAATATTCGATAATTCAACGTGTTTTAATTGTTAAAACATTTTATCAAAATCAATCATCGATTACTGTGACAATCAGAAAGTTACGTGAAATTTTTGGGAGAAACAACGTGCCAACAAAACGCACTATTTATCGTGTAGTAAATGATTTCAAAGAAAGAGGGTCTGTAGGTGATAGGCCCAAGCATGGACCACAACGTACTACAAGATTGGCTGAAAACATTGAACCTTGCTTCTTTGAAAATTAAAACGCCGTAACGGTAACTGTGAATGGGGAGCGATATCGTGATATGATTGAAAACTTTTTAACGCCACACTGCATGCTTTGCGCTTGATTAACATGTGGTATCAACAAGACGGTGCCACATCGCATACAGCCAGGATTACAATGGAATTACTGCGAGACCTCTTTCCCAATCAAGTTATTTTAAGAAATGGAATTGTTTATTGGCCTCCACGGTCGCCTGCTTTGACTGCTCCGGACTTCTTTTTGTGGGGATATCTGAAAAGCAAGGATTATGCAAACAAACCAGAAACGATTGAGCAAGTCAAAAAAAATATTCGTGATGAAATTAATGAAATACCGCGTGAAATGTGTGAGAATATAATGAAAAATGTGCTCAAAAGGGTTCGCATTTGTGAGACTAACAGAGGCGGACATTTACCAGATATTGTATTCCATACATAATTGCCGACAATAAATAAAACATTTATCAATATAAGATCCATTCTCTTTCATTAAGTCAAAAATTATAAACAAACAAAATAGTATACCCTTACGGCGGACATATATCGAGAAGAGTATAGGCCCGAGCACTAACCCCTGTGGTACCCCATCAAAAACATTGAGAACGTTCTTTTTTTACAACACATTATGGTGACTCGCTAAAGTAAGGATCAACTAACTTACAGGATTCTAAAGAAAATCCAAGAGAATTACGCAGTTTTGAAAAATCTAAAAGAGTTAGCAGTGTAATATTAATATAATCCTTGTCCATTGCGATTACTATTTCATTAGTAACAAAAAGTAAAGCTGATTTGCAGCTGCGCTTCGTTCCTGATTGGCAGGAACTTAACAGGTTTTTGGTCGATAGATATTGTTGTATTTGCTTCAAATTTGTTTTCTTAAACACCTTCGATAGAAAAGGAAGAATAGGCCGAAACTCTGTAGCAAAAGCGCACGGGCTTTCTAATGACAGGAATAGTTTTGCCTTCTTCCATTCTAATGGAAAATCCGATGTGGTAAGTATACTATTAAAAATATGTGTTATAAAGCGCAGTAACTATGGAAGCAACATTTTAACAAATTTAGGGTTCATTATATCTAGGCATGTAGCAATAGATTTAATACACATTATTGCCTCCAAATGTTCCTTAATTTTAAAATTTTAAAAATTGGTGATTGGTAGCAGGGTTAATTTACTTAGCATACTGCATATCCTTTTGGACTAGGTCTTAGTTTTACAAATAGAATTCATCATTCTGTCTCCTGAATTGATAGGATTGTAAGCTTTCACTCGTCTCGCAGAGTTCAATTAGCAAAGGTGATATTGTCTGGGACAGCTTTATGATATTAAAATTAAAACAAAATTTAAGTCAAGTTCTGCTAAAAATAAAAAGTCCTTTTTTTCAATTTTCAGACCCTGTTGAAGATTTAATTAAAGTCCTCCAAAGGTTAATCTCAATTGTTTCAGCAAAAGAACAACTCCTACACACATTAAGGTTCATAACAACTGAAACATTTATTTTTGTTTACATCTCAATCTAAAAGGACTTACTCTGGCCCACGTTATGCCAGATTGTCTTAAAAAGTTTGCAAAAAAAAACGACATCCAGCAGTTCAAAACAATAATTGAAATGACAATCAATTTGAAATTTTGGCAATTTAATTCTTGAAACTTCTTCAAGAATCCCGACAACAAACAATAATGACTTTTGCAAGTACAATCAAGGATTTATATATATATATCCAAGGAAACCTGGCCAGTTTCGTAATCTCATGGTTAGTAATCGCATCGCACCGTCTCTTTGATTCTTACTCCAAAGTGCCATGAAATTGGTATGCAAATAACTTTTGAAATGACGACAACTTGTTGTACACCTTGATGCTAATCTCATGACTGACACAAGGACAATGAAATTGAAAATTGATATTAGATTTTCAATGTTCCACTGATTTTCGGGCGAATGAAATAAACTCGTCCCTGTGCATGAAGGTACATAAATGCTCATAGAGATGCTTCTAACAGGATGTTCGGTCCTAATCCAACTCCATTCGCATTTCTATTGCCGACTACCTCCCCACCTGGATGACAGCGATAGAAATGGAAGAAGGATACAAGAAAAAATCAAATAAATGAAATGAAATCACAAATCGCATCAGGCAAATCAAACTTTGGAATTAGTTTCAATCTTCGAGGAGCGATGTTGGATTAGGAAAGTTGCCACCCTACTGGATGATGGTATAGGCAGTGCAGTAAGCTGAAAAGGAATCAAATCAAAGTCGCATAAACTTTGAGTGGTGGCTTGGTCTTGTGTGATTGGATTTGCGTGCTCCTTGCCAAAGGATTTTGATTGGATTTGTGCTGTCAACTAGTTTAACGATCTCCTTTGCATACTTGCAGGAGTTTATAAGCAATTTTTTATCACCCAATAAATCCTCTTTCCGCCAGGAATTTCTTCTTTTTTTCCACAGTGAATGCCTTAGGGAGAATCAAATTTTAAGTTCTACATTCAATAATATCAACCACCGCATGTGACCTGGGGCCAAATTAAGAGCATCCTCTACACCAGGATAATGGCAAAGTAAATTCCTTATAAATATCTTTAAGTCTTATAAAACACAGCTAAACATTTCTAAGGCCGGCCGCACATACCAACCCGAGGGCTTTCATTAATCATATTAAGTTTCGCTTGGGTTAAATGTATATTAACTTCTTAAAGGATCTTATCAAATCACCCAAACCCACTTCTTCCTTTTTGAAGCACTATTTTCTTGGCAGTATCCTTGATAATAATGACGCAAGTTACCCATCAGGCACCCTCATTCCATTGGCGCACAGTATAGTGTAAATGCGAAAGAGGTCTTGAGAAATTTTAATAAATGTATCGCTTACGGGGTTTAGGTTTGGCTCGTTCGCATGTGGAAGTGTAAGTTGGCTGATGGTGTGCATATGAAATAATTTGATGGCAGCGAGTGGGTAGTTTTATTAACCCGGATAACGGGCATACTTGAACTTTTCGAGAGTTCGAGTTTTAGTTTGTGAAGCTGTGGTATCTTTTGAGTTTAATCCGCAATAATGCCGGATCTGTGTTATATGATGGCAGAAGCGGGTCGGGTACCCAATTTTGTCGAACTACTCAAAGCTGGTGTTTGGGCCGGCGGCGACAAAGATAATTTTAGAAAAGTAACAATATGTGTTATCGGGAACATAGTGCTTTGGTGTTTTGGTTGCGATGTTCGAACTTTGAGTAGAAGTTTAGGAAACAAAGCTCTGGGGATGAAATTTTTGTTTTGTGGTCGATGGTTGACGGAAAATGATAACGTTGTGAAAAGTTACAAATAATCACGCCAAATCACTCGTTTTAAATTCAATGAGAAGATAATAAGATTGTCCTCTAAAACGTAATTTCTGGGATTCATCTTTAGAAATAGTTTCTAAAGTTGTCGGTTTGCCCTACAAAAAATGTTGAATGAAAGGATAGATAGTTGCTCTTGGAACTCATATTCCTTGGAATACTAAGAAAGATTAGGGGAGGTTTGCTTATAGTGGCTATCAGAAAAACGATTTACTTACTTAGGCCAAAGTATTGGCCTATCGTGATACAACATTAATTTGTGAGAAGTCTCACACTAGTTAAACTAGTTGAAGCTTTTGATAAAAAGGTTAACATCACTGGAATTTTTGGAATTTTAATTATCCTAAGTGTGATTTTCTTTTTTGGGAAAGAACAAGGACAGAAATAACAGGAACAGTCTTAGCGGTTCCAGCGTGTTTGGAGTGGTGTCAGCACCTAATTCCACCCAATGTTTTCCTCTTATTTGAGTAATGGGATAGAAAATAGTCATTGATTTATTGAGGATTAAAGTTAGATCATTGGCATTATTTATCGAAATCGTTTCTGCTACTTTTTCCGTTACAGACTCTTCGGTAAGTCTCTTTACCGGGTAGCCAGGAAGAGGGCAACGATCGTGGTTGTGGTAACACGACGGGAGACACTAAATTTTTGCCCGGTATGAATTCTTTATAACATTCTTAATTAATTCCCGATCTGGTGTGATCTTTGTCCGGTATGCATACAGGAAGGTGTAGCCTCAGTCTCTTTACTACAGAATTGACAAATCAGGGTTCTTGGATCAGCATAACATCTTTTCCTATTTTACGCAGGATGTAAGAGTGTCGGAGTTTAATCTGAGCTGCAATAAGATCAACTCTGACCACCGTTCACTCGAGGTCTTCTCCTTATCCAAAAGGTGACCGCAAAAGATCATCCTTGCTGGGCAGAATCTTCGAAGTATAGTCTTCAATCTCTATGCCAGAAAGACTGTCGACTTTTGGAGTCTTCATGATGCAGATTAGCTTTTTGGAACATACCACATCAGAAAAAGTGCGTGATCCATATAAATTTCCATGTTTGGGAGCTTGAATTACCGATTTACGTAATTTCTTCATCTTTTTTGTAGACTTTTAGATATTAACTTAAAATTAACTTGAAATAAAAAAACAAACATTTGTGATAGTGGCGAAAATATGAAGCATACGGAAGATACCGAAAGGAATTTATTAGATAGAAAAGATGCCTGTGTTTTTAATTCAAGAATATGAGCCGAAGACCTGCACGGGTAGCCTAAACATTTTATCACATTTAGTGCTCCTTACACTCAAAATTGGAACTAAAGGAAGCACCCAAGTTCCTGATAGTAAAGACTCCACAACTTCTTGTTGTGCATGGAACGTATTAAATGAAATCCATCTCCGGATGGAACTCATTCAACATGAGATATTTTAGAAGTAAAATAATGTGCTTATGTTGTTTATCTGCACTTCAATCACCTTTCCCCGCATTTTGTGCAAATCCCTCTTTAATTTAAAGCCGCTTAGGAGCGTACCCATAAAGCATCTTCATAAGAACCTTATTGGGTTCCAATCTAGCTTAAATTGAAAATTCACACAGCTGGAACTCATCCTGCTACGAACGAAAAATTCACAAAATATTGATTCTACATCATGTATCGCTTGGAAATGGGAACAACAATACCATTCAATTTCTTTCCTTTAATTGAATGAAAATTAATACATGGATGCTCATAAACCTTTAAGGCCTCCAAGTGCTCCCACTTATATCGACAGTCAAAAGAACAAAAGCAGAACAACGGACTCCTCTTTATGCATCAGGATATACAGATTCAGGAAATGATTATCCGGTTATCTCGTTCGTTTCATACTTAACCAAATAAACTTCAAAGCAACATAACAATAGTTTCCTATTAAAATTGAATTCCTTGCAGGCACACTCTTAAATAAAGAGACTACTACTTCTTTTGCATAAAACCCATTCGGTTCCGTGCGGGGTCTGGTCTCAAGATCCTTTTGCCCCATTTATAGCAATGACGAGGAGCAAAGTACAATGCTTTGGCCCGTATAATAATCACTCAAAATGACATTTGCATGGATGCATCTTCATCATACCACATCAAAAGTGTGTAAACATTCCTTAAATACATACAAAACAGAGCAGACTGTACAAAGGACACTACGAGGACGACGACCGAAATCGACCGATGTAGATGAAAAACGCAACCAAGTTGAAACACAATCTTTGTCCTTTTATTGAGTTATATAGTATATTCTGTTGTGACCCAGAAGGACCAAGGAAGGACACACAGAATACTTTATACCCAATTCGTCTGGTATTGTATTTCGTTTCTATTAAAACTGATTGATGTATGACGACGAAATTATTTTGTTTGGCAGCATTTTTTCTACTACATGTTTATCCTGTGGCTCCATTTTCGTTGGAGTTTTTTGTTCTGATTTTTTACAATATATAAGATGGAAGTGCGTGAAGTGAAGGGGGATGGGGGTGAAAGATTTTATTCAATATCTCAGTGGGTTGGTAGGGAGCCATAGGAGGACAATGACACCAAACAACGAGACCACTCAAAATGGGTTGCCAAATCCCTTTTGTTGGCAATGTTTGCGGTTGATAAGGGCTCCAAAAAGAAAAAGGAAAAGAGTCCTCTTTTTATGCTTTTTTATGCTTTCCGGGTCAGTAATGTAATAACCTTAAGGAATTTTTCTCATTTTCTTTCCTTTCCAGTCCAGTCAGATCCAGTTTTTTTTTGTTGGGGGAGAAAGAAAATACGAGCTTGATTACTTTGACAGATGTTTCAACAGGAGAAGAAAAATTGATTTTTGTAATCTTTTTTTCTTGGAAGGGAAAGCTATACAAAATATTTGTTTTATATATATATAATATTTGGCTTCCAGATGCTTCAAATCATAACAACACCTCAAACCTAAGGTAAGGAGCCCTTAGAACTCATTTTCTTTATCCCTGTTCGGGGCTTATAGATTAGGTTCTTACCCAAAATCAATATTCATTGATCCAGTTGAGGATGACTAATTTAGCACAATTTTGTCAATGATTATGATTATATCTGCGTTTCAAAATTAATATAAAGTTAGTTACATGTTTTCAAAAAATGAAGGAATAGTGGCTTAAAAGGGCAGAACCTTTTTGGTAATTTTGGAAAATCATTTTCATTCCGCACAGGTGCGTTAATTCTGCTTAGACTGTTAGACACCATCAATAAACCTTCTGTGGTTCTAAAAGCCTCGATTATTAACTCACTCTTATAGTCTGTTCAGTTAAAATTGTCTGCACAGGGAAGATAGGACGTTTGCGGTTACATTGGCTTGCATAATTCAAGTGAAAACTCTAACAGAGTTTCGATACTTTTTATTATCAATCATCAAAAATCGGAGAATAATGTTTTTAGAGTTACCATCTGGTGATTAAAAAAAGAATTAAAAATAAATAATTTTTCTTTTTCTGCACCACAAAGCAGTAAGATAAAATTTGCGCTATTTAATGGTTTTTAAACACAATTTAAACCAATTTCGGTTCACTATATTTACTTATACTATATAATATAATTGTAGGTGTTTATTAATCACGATACCACTCCACTCTTATTAAAACACAATATCACGTCAAAACACTTTTTCGAATTGATATAATCACTTAATGCTCTCGCAAACTTCCGAGAAAATAACTTCTTCCTACTAAAATATAAAAATCAAACAAAATTTAACTGCATTTTAACAATTATGGAACTATTAGTACCACAAAAATACAATACGACAACACCTACCCTCTCCAAAATACAAAATGTTGTTCTCGAAAGCTTTAAATCCGAAAACGCTATGGTAAAAAAAGTAATAAAAAAGCTCTATAGTAATGTCTTCCATTGGCAAAGGTAACTCTGTTGGTGGATTATGATCTTTTTTTCAATTCATATAGCGGGACGCTCGGTAGATATATGTACTGTACATACGTGATTAAACGATCATTATATATTCATTATTTAATTAACGTTGATGGATTGCGAGTTTATTTTCTTAGTTCAGTGTTGTGGTAATATACACAGGTGCCATTGTTTTAAAAAAAGGCCCCCTCGTAAGCCCTGTACTGACAACTTTTCTTGAACTAACTATAGATGCCCGAGCTTTCCGGGAGGCACTTTGTCTTTGTAGCCAAGGTAGAAGGTACGGTTGTGTATGTTATGATCAACTCGAAGAAGAGTTAATACTCTGAGGAGTCCTTTTTCGCCAGCATTAAGTACTGAGAAAGAAGTGGCTGCATTGCCAAAATGCCTTAAGAGAGGCCTCTTCTGGAAGCCATTAGTTTGCAATGATTACCGGCAAACCCATGCAGTTGAGTGGCGCTGCAAAGAAGAACTAGAACCGCTTTCGAGCTCTAAGGGTAAAGAGAAACACTGACAGAAAAAGGGAGCATGAGATGCACACGATTGAGAAAATGAAGAGTTTATAAATCCCACCCTTAGGCAACTAAAGTGTTCCTTTATAAGACCTCACCTAAAGTGTATCAGGATGCATATGGCTGCTGAGAATATTTCTGAAAAATCTTCGATTTCATATCGGATCAACAGCGCAGTAAATGAAGATATAGACTAAGAAAAGAGGTGACCCTCGCAAGTGGAAGAGGACCTAGATCTTCTTCATGTGTAAAATGACAGGTAGCTAGGGTCCGAATTGGGTGAAGAAGCTTGTTGGCTGAGGCTCAGATCCACCCGGACTGTATCGCCATCTAAGCCAAGGTGATATAATGTAAGACTTAACTGTAGATTGATATGCAACTAATCAGAAAATTCAATTTCTCCTCAGACGACAATATTACAAGCATAATGTTTATAAGCTCGACTTTGTACTATAACTATATAAAAGTCTCCAGTTTAAAGATTTATCCTTTTTATATAAATCGAATGAATACACCCGCTTCGCCTTGTTGATTTATTCCTTCTCTTGCCGGAGCTATATGGTTTTCACTTTGCAGTAGATTACTTTCGCCTTATAAAAAACAGGATCAAATCACATCACAAACAGAAACAGGGCCGTATTCTTTTGGGGGCAATGTGGATAATTTCGATATAATTAAAATTGCTTGTGTGTGTTATGTAAGAAGTATATAATTTCATTTGTTCAATTGTCAATATACCCACCTGTCCTGAACCCACTTACTCCTTTCCCCAAAAGACTTTTGTTTGCTTGTAGCATTGCAATGGGTGACTCAGTTAAAAAGGATGAAATGCAAACATTTATTTATGATTTACAGCATTTCTTATGCAAACATACATTGGCACACACTGAGTTGGGAGTGGTTGATGCTGGGTTCTGATTCCGGGAAAGGATGTTTTATGACGACGATGGTGCAGTTATAATAGGGAATGATATACATAGGTATATTCCTTTTTTTAAAATGAAAGTGTTTACTTTTTGCCACTGACTCCCAGTGGTTCGGCCCTCGTGCCTCGTGCACATCATATTGTCGTCATCTCTTCAGGCAATCATCTCAAGTGGAAAATGTTAATGATTTATTATTTCATTTGTGAGTGTTTGTTTATTGAAAAATAATGCGCTTCCTTTGAGTTTTCCGAAATGTTATTTGTGTTATGATTTAAAGGAATAATTTCGTCCTGTGAATGAATAAATACAGACTACAGAACTTGTAAAAGATATATGCTTTCAAAAGCATTCAAGCGAATGGAATAATTAATTTTATCAAAGCAATTAAGATACATATCTATATATGTATGCATAGGCATAAGTAAATTCATGTTATCATGAAAACATTGCGAATTCAAAAGCAAAGAGCCTTAGGGGTGTACACTTGCACCTGTATCTATTTTATGGAATCAAAGAGTCAGACAGTTTTGCCATTAACCATGAAGAAATAATAATATAAAGTTAATGATTTTAATGAGCTTTCAAGAAATTTTCCATCTGGAAATTGCCTTAGTTGGAAAAAACTAGATGCATACCCAATTATATTTTTGAAAAAATTTACAAAATTAAACAATAGTTGCTAAAGGAGAAATGGTGCATCATTATGTCGATATAATTAATATACTTATGCCAGTCCAATCTGGTTCTGGGTTTCAGAAGTTTACCAAGTACGACAAAAAAGATGTTTCAGACGATGTTAAAGAATCTTATCTCTATGGTTGTCACAGGATATAGGGTCTGGGCCCCCTTTGTATTTGGATCAGAAAATTATGTTTGAACGATGATCTACAGGCTCCCAAAATCTACTTGCTCAATTGGAAAACAGAAAGAACCTTTAAGGTATTTAGGGAATGCTGAGAAGATTTTAATGCCTCCTAAATGGGCATTTCAGAGGGTTTCCTGGATCATGTTTTCTTCTAGCCATATATTTTGCCTAGCTGGTCCACATACATTTAAATAAATTATCGGTTGAAGCTTTAAGGGAATGGCCTGTTTTGGGTTTATTGGAATTAAGCTTAGACATAGCTTGGTTTACAATGCCCTATCAATTATTTTTCGAATGTACCTTTAAAAATCAACTCTTATTTGCTCTGAGTTAAGGTGGTTTGTGGAAAATTTAACTGTCATAGCTTAGGGCCAGTGCTCATATTTCATATATTTTCTGCAGTAGATCGAAATTCTTCTGTTGTTTTGTTTGTCCTTAATATTTCATAGGATGAGAAGTGGGACCAACCAATACTTTTTGGCCTAATCTTTAAAATACTTCGTAGTTCTAGAGAACCTTTACGTAAGAACTAAAACATTTTTTTTTTGTAAAGTAATTTCCTTTATAATTTTTAAAAAGGTACAAAAAATAAGTACTTAATGACGTAAATTTTTGAAAAAATTAGTTTACAAATATTTTTTTTCTATTTTGAGTTTGAAAATTAATTTTTCAAAAACTATTGCTTAAAATAGCTTTATTTAAAAGCTTAATGGTTGTAAACGTTGGTTTTTAATGATTTTTTTCTGTTTCAAGTCAATTTTTAGAAAATTTCCTCTTGCGGCTGATCGCGGCGTTATAACGCGGAGTCAAAACTCAAAACACGCTCTGTTTGACGAGGCCTTTATAGTTTTTTTTTTTTTTAATTTTATCAATAAAGGTCAAAAATGTATTTTTATATACAAAGCTTACATTTACAATTTGAAAAATTAAATTATACATATACGTATGTATGTATATTATCAATGTAAAAATATGAGGAACATAACTCACTGATATATAATTTTGGATTCTAAGTCGTAATTTGAGTAAGATTCCACTTGTATCCCAATAATTTTGTATTATAAAAAATAATAAGGTAAGGTATGAGGATTTACCATTATTATTTCACCAAAAAAATACTATTTTTTCACCAAATTACACAAAAAAAATAATTTACACACGCGGAAGCATTCTAATATCTAACTAAACTATTTTCAAAGCTCACATTCACTAAAACAAACAATTCACTTTTATCAAATAAAAATGAAATTTAAAATTAAGAAGAAACGATTAAAAAAAAGTTAATCACTAAAAACATAATATTGTAAGAATTTAATATTTTCTGACAATTATTTCAGAAGGCAATTAGATTTTCTGTTTTATATTGAGTAGTAGTAGTAGTTTTAACGAAGTAGACCACGTCTGTTTGCAAAAATAACGGAAGAGCAAATTACACACACAAAAAACACACAAAGGAAACAATTATTATAGACGACTCAAAAATTGTTTGTTTCAATAACAGAAATCAGGAATAATCTGCATTATCTTTTTAGTGTGAAACTAAAAACTCTCAGAGAGAACCACGGCTCGCTCTCACAAAACGCCATTTTGTAAATAAAAATACACACAAACAGGGCTGCCAATTTACTTCATATGTAGTGGATCTACTTCATTTATTTATTTTATTTCTACTTCGTTTAACTTGTTTTTATGATATTATAAAAAGTCACTTTTATTTTTCTAGATGTTTGTTCCCGCTAATCTTGGATATGGCTATTCCTATTTAGCATATAGCTGACGTAGTAAGGCGCTGGGGTCACCATGAATCTTCTTATTTTTAGAACAAAATTTTGACTCGTAAAGTGCAGATATATCTAAGAAAATGTACTTTTCCCTGTATACCTTCAAAATGTCAATTTCAACAATATTATAATTAAATGGCTTGGCCGATTGAAAAAAAATGTGTGTTGTATGTATTAACATGTTGAGCTTGGTACATTTAAGATATACTTGGATGTTATAGGAAGAAATCCTGGAAACGATGGTACACCTGAGCAACGCCAGTTGGGTCAGCTAGTATTAAATAAGATGAAAATATATTACTTTTTTGTTATAATTTTTGTTTTCAATATCTGCTACATATTTTTCAAATCTACTTCGTTTTTTTTGAGCGATCTGCTTCATTTTCTGAACTCGGCGCATTTGCAACCCTGCACACAAACCCTGCTTAAATCCAATAACAACAAAATTCTCTGAGGTTCTGATGGTTTGATTTTAACTAGTGCATGGGTTTGTTTGTTTATAATTCAGAAAAAACTTGGTGCAGAACTAAGCATTTTAAGAAGTGTGAAGTTAATGTATTAAAAATAGGGTGTCTATAATTTTGTGCCAGTGGCGTTATGGATTTCAATCACACAAAATAATTGCTCTCTTGAATAACGGAGCGCGAAATAACGCCAAAATTAAATGTTTTTGGTGTTCGGCATTATTTCGATCGGCGTTATATCACGATCGGATATTCTCGTATGCAAACTACGGACAAAACTATTCATTACGACTCAAAAGGAACATATGCACATGAAAACGACATTAAAAGTTGAAATCAAGCGGTGGCGAACTGTTCTTGGATACGCCATTGAGGAACAAATTGAAATCATTTCACATTTGACATTTGAGTCTAACTTAGGCTTTTTTTTTCGGAAATTAACAAGCAGAAATAATTATACTTATTTAATGTGAATTTGTGGGTGTTTGTTACTGATTCACACCTCAACGTCTGAATAGATTGGGATGAAATTTGGTTGGTAGATGGATGAGGTGCTGGATTGAATAATAGACTTTTACCCATCTCGCCCATCAACGCCCGGTCTGTCTGTTTTCTATCGGGATCTCGAGAGTCTGTGTAAAACTCTCACGGGTCATAATGAAAAATCTACATTTAATTTGTTTATTTATCATTTCTGAATTGCTTCCATATTCAAACCCCAAATATAGACATTTTCCTGGAATATTTTTTAAAGAATATAAAAACGAAATGACTTTTTAAACTCATTACCGTTTTCCTTAAAAAAACCACTCGTACTTACATTTTCGAAACTTTGAAAACTCAACTTATTTCCAACCGAAGCAATACAAAAGTCTGCATTTTTTCCAAACTACATGGTATTCTCTAGAAGATACAACTCCGACAAGTAGTGTGCATCTCAAAGTTTAAACGAAGCACTATGTAAAAAAAAGTACTCAAAACTTTTAGAACAAAATGTCCTTTTTTTCTGCAACCTATGTCACATTTGGTAATATCAATTCAACCAAAAATGATGTCAGTCGTTCGAACTTTTTTTTCTGTTTTCCTAAAAATTGTTATTTTTCTCCGAAGAGGCTTTACGAGTTATATCTTGGAAAGCTTCCTTGTTTGATGATGATGGCAATTGGCCATAAAATACTCCTGCTTAAGCATTTATGTAGTTCAAAAGGGGGATTCTTAATCACACACTTGAGGGGGGAGATGTTCCATATCCATTAATATAAAGTTGGATAAGAAGGAGGAAGCTAGTCGCCAACATTTTTCGGTGATTAAACCAAAACAAACTTTTCACATTCTAATAAACCAATGGATAAGTAATTAAGGACGAATTCAATGGTATCATCCAAAAAATTTAATACAAAAAGGCTGTTTTTCTTTGGCTTTTTCTTCTACTGACCTCAGGGCGGAAACGGATAGCAAAGTCGGACAAGGACGACCATTTGTCATGTTGTTGTTTTTTTCTGTATGAAGACTTTGTTTTTCGAAAAAAGACAAGTTTACTGAATATAGTATAGATGCAAAGAAGATCTTTTGGAATGGGAGTTGGACAAAACAACTTTGGGAACAAATAAAATGAAATGAAACTAAAACAAAAAACTCCTACTCCAGGACATTAGATGATACTTTCCAACCATCATCATCATCATCAGCATGGAGTGTGCATTGTAATATGGAAAACATCCTTCAAAAAAGTTTTGTTTCCAGCGTCTATTTTGTTATAAATATACTTGTAGATTATATTATTTTTCGTCCTTCTTGTGTTATGTTTCGAAAGGAAGTTTCAGGATTCTTAAGGATTAGGTGTGTTCAGTGTTCACTCATATTTGTGTCTGCAAAATAGATACGAGGATACACAGTTCGTTTTGGGAAAGCTAGGAAACATTCAACAAAACGCTAAAAGATTGTTAAAAGTAAGTTCTTGTTTGAGAGGATTTTTGCCAGCAAGGATAGCGTATGCATGTATGTAGATAGATTTTGTTTTTATGGAAGAAATAAATGTGAGGATTGTTATTTGTAACTTTTGTAATATGTTTGCTGTTAGGTATGCTATCGCAGGGAAAACGAAGGTTTTCCATGGTAAGAAGGATTTCATCTATCAAGGGGCTGAGTACATAGTCCTTTTTAAAGTAATTTTGTGCACATATATATGTAACTAGAAGTACGTTATGTGGAAAGGTATCCGTTCGTATTTGTATCTCAATCTAGGATCTTGTCTTCATTTAGACGTGCCTATACTCTCTTCCTATTTATATCACAATAAGCATAGATTTTCTATTATTTTCCATGAAATTTCTTGATGGATTCCTATGAATATGATAAGAAAGTTAGAGATTTATTCAATTCCATGTCTTCTTATGTGGGAGATGATGAAAACGGATAACATTTTCTTTTCATCAAATGGAAAAGGATATGCCTAGTCTTCCATTTAATCATTGAGCTTCACTTTTAGTTTGACTTAATTTGAGTTAGAGTGTGTGTTTGTATCTATGCGAAGGAGATGGGGGGGAGGGTGGTTTGCTATAAATGTATATAATTAAGGAATTTCGAAAAGTTAGAAAAGTTTTGACATTAAGATTGAATATACAAGACAACAGTATATTTTGAAAATATGTCGGAAAATTGGTATAGATAATTAACAAAATCCTTGAGCAAAAGGGATGAATTTGGGTTGATTAAAATTTGAAGTTTTAAAAACAACACAATATTAAAAAGAATCAGTAAAAATGGATTTCGTTCAATTGTCTTTTAATTTAATTTTTTTATTTAATATATATAAATTATTTCATATTAATCAATTATTTTCATTATTTTTATTTATTAAAATTTTTTACTTGTCATTATAGGGACTATAAGGTATGTTTAGGATTCGTGAATATATACAAAAAATGAGATAACAATCAAACATGACATTACGATCATAGAAAGTCTAGAAAAGTTAGTGGCAAAAAATGTCTGACCGACTGTCTGTCAGTATGTATAACGAGTTGCAGCCTAAACGGCTTAAGCGATTATCTTCAAATTTGGTGTGTGTGATTCTTTTGTCATTCCCCAGAGGAGAAATTGAAATTTTATTTTTTAGGCATAAAAAAACGGCACCTGCCATATGCCCGTTTAGGAAAAGCTTATTTTTCTGGAAAAGTGGTCCAACGATTTTGATGAACATTTTTGAGAGTTTTTATTTTAATTTTTTTTTTTTTTTTGAAAAATCAATATTTTTAAAACTAATAAAAAAAATTATGTTAAATTTTATAATCACATGTATATTAATAAATTCTAAAAAACTGCATACCAAAATTAAAAAAAAAACAAATTCAAAAAACTTAAAATCAAAATCCGTTTTACAATTTTCGATAAAAGACGTGTGATGGCATACTCCATTTTTACTAAAAACTCTTAAGGGTTGTGGTTTTGAAACTATTTATAAGGTTAGAACGTGTTATTTTTGTACGTAAATGTTACTTGTTTCGATCAAAGATCTTGCCTTCCAATATGATTATTATTATTTTTTTTCTTCATTTTTGTTTTAGCGATTGAGTTACTTATAGTTTATTATTCCTCAATTATTCTTCGACAAACAAAACAATGATAAGGACTGCAATTAAATAAAATATAGTAAAATAAAATAATTTGATATAATATATATAATAATATATATGATAAAATCATTATTAACAAGAAGCCCTTTACACTGCAGCAGCTGGAAGTTGAGGAAAAAAATAACAATTTCATGACCAAAAAACGAAACAGGTCCCCGGAGGAAAAAAATTCTTCCGCAACCGAAAGAAATGAACATAGTTCTTCGTCTCAACAAGCAGGCAAACCCAAGAAACCGAAGAATAAGTCAAACAAATCAACAGCAGCTCTATCAATCGATAAGTTCTTTACTCCAATGAGGTCTCACAGCAGCAGAGAAACCACAGCTGACGAAGATCTACCACAAAGAATGCTTCCCCAACAAAATGATTCAGAATAGCTTCAACAAAACAATATTAAAACATTTGTAGGGAAAACTTATAATAATAATTTTAATAATAATTTTAAAATTAGCTTTTGGAACATTAATGGAATAAAAAATTTATATAACTTAGATACTATTGAATTGAATTTAATACTTAGCTTTGATATTGTATGCTTAAGTGAAACCTGGGTCCTAGATAATACAAAACAAATTCATTTTAAAATGTTTGAAGATTATAAAATGTTTTATTCTAACGCGATCAAGGATAAGTCAAGAGGAAGAGGAAAAGGAGGGCTACAAATCTTTGTTAAAAATCCTACAAAATACGATGTTCTACAAGAAATCAGTAAAACAAACCTGTGGATAATATTAGAAGTTGTATTTCATAGATCAAAGTACATAATATACTTTCCCTATCTGTGTCCATCTAAGGAAATGGATGATAAATCATGCTGCGAACTAATACAAAAGGAATTGGAACACCTACAGAATAACTACCCCACACATACACTTATAATAGGAGGAGACTTAAATGCTCGCTTTGGACTTTCAAATCAGTTAGACAGTGACATACTGGAAAACTCTCAACTATCTCATATAAGAAAAAGTAGAGACACAATAATAAATAGGAGAGGTAAATTACTTGGTGAGATATTTGAAAGCGCTGGCCTGTTACTTATAAATGGGAGAAGTAGAAGCGACGCATACGGTAACTTTACGTTTGACTCACACCAGGGTCGAAGTACTGTGGACACTGTGTGGATTAATTTAGAAGGTGCAGAAAAAATTGAAGATTTCGAGGTATCTCAGCTTCTCATACAACCGACCATATGTGTTGTATGTTGAACCTCCAAAGCTGTTCCATAGTAAGTTTTAACAATACATCACAAATTTTATCAGATTGGAAATTGGTTTGGGATCCGACTGCAGTTGAAAACTATACTTCAAGTATGCAGCTCAAAGCCGAAGAATTACACGCTATAGGAGACACACTGGAATATGAGCAAATACTTGAAAGCATTAAAAACGCTACAGTAGAATGTTGTATGGTCAAACATTATAGACTTAATACTGCATCAATACCTCAAAAGAACAAATGGTTTAATGCCGAATGTAAATCACAGAAACGTAGTATGAGACAAATAATGCGATCATATAACAAAGACTTCAATAACATGGAAAAAAGAACCGAGTACATCACTAGTAGAAAAATATACGCGTCAACTATAAATACTGCCAAAAAACAGTACAACGATAACCTGACTCGACAACTTCAAAACCCAAAAAATAGCAAGGATTTTTGGAGAACAATCAGAAGCATCCAACCAAACAATTTTGCACAAAACCCTGTTTCAAAAGAAGGTTGGGAGAATTATCTTCAAGTAATCTATGGTGGTAATTTAGTCGAGTATACTCCTTACACCGATACCTATCATGCATTCATTGACAGAGATATAAGCCTAGATGAATTAGTATCCGTAATACTAGGATTACAGAATAACAAGGTTGCTGGACCCGATAAAATCTCGAATGAATTCTTGAAGCACCTTCCAAATCTTTGGGTTGAATATATGCGGTCTTTCTTTCAGACTTTATTCGATAACGATGTAAGAAGTTCCTCAGAACTGCTTAGAGCTGATATAACGATATATTTAAAAAAGGAAATAAGTATTTGCCAGAAAACTATCGCCCTATTGCAATTGAAAATACTCTTATGAAGGTTTACACACAAATATTATCAAATAGAATACAGGAGTGGGCAGAAGATGCAAAATTAATACCAGAATTTCAAAATGGTTTCAGGAAAGGACGGGGATATGCTGATAATTTATTTATCATACGTTCAGTTATTGATATTACTCTTTCAAAAACGAAAGGAAATTTCTTTGTTGTATTTGTTGACTTAAAGGGAGCTTTCGATAGCATCAACCATCAAAAACTATGGATGCACTTGAGATCTATTGGAATGAGTGGAAAAATAACCCAAACATTTCAAAATATTTATTCAAAAACAAGGATTGCTATTAAAACATCTAATGGCCTAACTGAAAAGTCAAATGTCACAAAAGGTGTACTGCAAGGCGATCCTTCAAGTGCCCTGCTATTTAATTTTTACATGAATAACCTTGAAGAATTCCGTAGGAGCGAGGGTCTCGCAGGAATAGAAATCTCTCAGAACACAAACGTTATTCTGATAGCATATGCAGATGATATTGCTGTGTTTGCAAAATCAGAATCAGAACTAAAAAAGACATTACAAACACTAGATAAATATTTTACGGCAAAGGATATGACATTGAATGCAGAGAAATCAAAAATTATGAACTTTGCCAAAAGGAAAAATGTATCTTGCCCAGAAAGATTCTCATATAAAGAAGAGTGGATTGAAGTTGTAGACAATTTTGAATATCTGGGAGTAAACTTAAATCGCACTGGATCCTGGAATGAAACCATAAATATATTTAAAACCAAAACAAGGATAGCAGGAGCGATGGCCGATAAAACTTTGAGGAGTTCTTACATGGAAAACTGGGATGGACGTGTCAAAGTTTTTGAATCGACCATCAAATCAACTGCTCTTTTCTGTGCGGAAATATGGGGTTTGGCAGCTGGAGATAAAATTGAAATAGTACAAACAACAGTATTGAAGAAATTACTTGGTCTAGCAAACAACACTCAAAGTAATGTAATTCGTGTTGAAACTGGAACGATTCCAATAATATACGAGATAGCAAAAAGAAGCTTAAACTTATGGATAAGGCTTTTAAGTGTATCAGATGACCGCTTGATAAAAAAATGCTACAACGAAATCTTACGAATTCATCTTTCAACCCAGCGACCAAACTGGGCAACACAATTTAAAGACCTTTTATTGAGAAATTTTAATGATGTCTGGGAACAGCAAAACCTAACAGTCGTACGAGGATCTTACGCTAACATATTAGAAGACAAAAAAAGAGTGCTGTTTGAAGAAGATTTAAGGAAGGCAACTAACTCAATTTCCTGCTGTTATTATGCTTCCTGCTTAGAAAACATACATCAGGTACCAGAATATAAGCCGGCTCCCTACTTGAATAAATTTTTAAAACCGTCTGTACATAAAGTCATGGCACAAATACGATGCGCCAACAGGTATGCCCATAGGATCTTGTTGCACGGTGATAGGCACAGTTTTGATCCAATGAACATATGTACGATTTGTAACACGCATGAAGATGACACAATAGAACACTTCCTCTTAAGATGCCCAATATTCAATGCAATGAGAAACCACTACTTAATTCCTAACAGATTGTTCGACTTAAACAGCATAATTGCTTCTGAAAATGAAAACATTACAATTGACATTTATAAATATGTACTTAACTCGCTCAAACTAAGAGCCTTTATACTAAATGAATAACTAACCCAGGTTTCATATTAACTAATCAATTTACACATACATAATGTACATACCTTCCTTCTTGTTATTAAGATATCAATTCAAAAAAAACTAACTTTAATATAAAAAAAAATATTTTATGAGTATCTGATAATATATAATAATATACATATTATTATACTGCCAATCAATTTGTAAAAGCAAAGCTTATAAACAAATAAATATATCTATGTATCTATCTATCTATCTATATAATGATATAAAATAAAATAATATAAATTAAAATTAAATAGAATAAAATATTATACAATAAAATAAAATTAAATTAAATAAAGAAAAATTAAATAAAATTAAAAAAATAAAGTTTAATGAAATAAATGAATGAAAATGAAATAAAATTATATATTCAGCTATATACATATGTATATATATAGGACACTAGTCAATCAAAAACTGCAACTCGCTCATAAAGCAAAATTACACTGTCTATTAATTCGTATTGGGATAACAGAATTCGAGCCATTAACTCTAGCGACCCGAGTATGTTTCCCGAAATTAATAAAATCTTCAGAAAAAAAACAATCAAAATGATCTTCCATGTCTTAAGAGAACGACAGCCAAGGAAAACATACTCCTGACCGCAGGAATAGATCTGGAGGACGCCGCGCCGTCTTGGACGACGCTTTCTTTGTGATCGAAGATCCATTGGAGAAATTTGAGGAAGTGGGTTCTGCTTTTTAGCAAGTGTATAAGGGGAATGAGTCTATTTTCCCGTACCACGACTTTCGAAATAGCATCACGCAATGGCGATCTGAAAATCTTGGCTTTAGCGGGTTTAATGAAGACAATCTGGCAAACGCCACCATCGCCTAGCCAAATGGGCCAAGTTCCCTGCTCATCTCGTAGGTCGAACTCTAAATAAACTTCGCATCATTAAAGAAAAAGAAATCAGCTGTACTACGGTATCTCCTTGAGGAAGCAATACATAAACACAACAATGCTTTTTCTGAAGCTAACCAGATGGGGCAAAGTAAACCATTGCTATATATGCTTTACGACATGCTTAATGGTAGAAAGTTTGTTGTCAAGAGTGTCAACATCTACCACAACGTTTGATATTAAAAACGGTGTTCAACAGGGAGCGGTGAACTCGCCGATTCTCTTTAGTATTTACACCAGCGATCTCATTGGGAATCTACCTCATGCAATTGCGTTTGCCGACGATTTAGTTGCGTACAGAACAGGTCCAAAAGTTGAAGTCATCAGAATTCTCTTGCAACGTGATTTCGATAAAATTCAACAGTACTGTAACGATTGGCAGCTGACAATTAACTTCCAGAAATGTGAAACTCTCCTGCTTAGAACCCCTGTGTAGGGCTTCTAGGGATACGAAAAAGAACTGGCGTAAGCTAGTGATCGCTGGGCCACATGGACATCCACTGCCAAGTAAAAGTGTAGTAAAGTACCTTGGAATCTGGCTGAATCAGTTTCTATAATTCAACCGACATGTAGAAGCTGCATTGGCCAGGGCTAGGGGAGTTTTTGTCCTGACAAGACGGTTGTTTTATAGCAGGGTGAAAGTGATTTGCTACATGGTCCTCATAGGCCGATGATTGCTTATAGACGCCCAGTGTAGTTCAACGTTGCAGCATCTCTAATGGAAAAGATTCGGGTGTTTGAGAGACAGTGTCTTCCTGTCTTCGCACTTGTCTCGGACTTTACAGAACACACTATTATTCCAACGAGGTTCTATACAACGGGGCTAATACAAACAGGATAGTTAATTTTTTTAAGTAAGGTCACTCGCGGACATATTACAAGGGCGATGACCTCAACTAATGGACAGATGTTCGTGGCTTACTATCCCCAAGATGAATATTTTGAAAGTACACGTTCGAGTGGTTTTATCCCTCCCGAGGCTTTTTTATGCCTTGATAGTCGAGGGCTGATTCAGGATAGATCGGCGATTCCGTTGATTTACCACGTCGGCCGCAGAACAGTCGAAAGGCGGCTCCTCTACGACCGAGACATAGTCCCTGGGAGCGAAGCAGAGCACCTTCGTTTCAGTAGGGCCGTGCCCGACGGGAACGAAAGGAAGCCCTTGATTGGTCCACCAATTCTAGTGGCTTAGGTAAAACCCGATATTTTTAGTCGACATATATGAAATATCGCCTATGGCCATTTATCTTAGGTATCTTTAAGTTAGGTAGGGCAGTTGCGGCGGCACCAAAAAAAATACAAAAAATATATAAAAATACAAAAAATACAAACAAATATTTTTTTGTCTGTCAGTTTGTTTTGGCTTATATTGAAAACAACCGCACCGATTTTGACGGGACTTTCACTGACAGATAGCTAGTCTATTAACGAGTAATATAAGTTATTAAAATTACCCAGTACGTTAGGTGGTGCTGGAGTCGTTTTTTCTCGGAAATTCTGATTTATAGATGGATTTTGATGAGATTTTCACTCAAAGATAGCTGATATTGTAAGGAGAAACTTATTGCGCTTGACGTTGTTGCCAGTCTAACTTCTTTAGGAATGGAATTATTTTTGAAACTTTCCATCGTTTTGGATAACAGGTCTTTTTTTATTAAAAAAAAAAGAAAGGAGATATGAATAATTTTAACAAACTTAAGATGCATATTATTCATTTTAATCAAAAAGCTTCCGATTTTATGTCTTTTACATAAAATCTGTGAGAAACGGAACTCATATGCTGTTTGTTGAGCTTATTAACATCGCAATCATATTAAGTATTCCTTTTTTACTTTGATATCTATTTCATATTTTTTAAGTTTTTTTGAGGAAACATTGTAGCAAAAAATCTCAATTTCATAAATCTATACCTAGTCGGAATCTTTTCCAACGTCTAAAAACTGTAACTATTTCGCGATAAAATTATAAATATCACTATAGTCCGTTCAATAAAACTTGTCATTTTCTTATGGCTGGGCTTTTTTCGAAACAGTTGCGGTGTATATAATTATCACGACACTGAATTGAGAAAACTTCCACTGAAAACGATACAAAGCCACTGACTAACGTACACTCCAGCATGATCGATTTCCAACAGCGTTGATGGATGATGGAGTAATGAATAATGATCGATTACTGACTTCTTTCTACTAACCTCCGCTCCTCGCTGTGTGAATTGAAAAAATACATACATATTCCCCCAACAGAGTTACCTTTGGCAATTTAACACATTACTATGTAGCTTTACCATTTGTTTTTATCAGAGTGCTTTTGGTTTTGAAGCTTTTGAGAACGAATTTATTGTGAGAAGGTAGATGTTGTTGTATTTCTGAATTTGTTAGTAATATTGTTATTTGTAATTTGTAATTTATTAGTAATGTTGAAAAAGTGTTAAAATGCAGTTTTTGGTATTTTAGTAGAAAGAAATTATTTTCTTTAAGTTTGCAAGTACCTTACGTGATCATATTTTTTCGGATATGTGTTTTGACGTTTTCTCAATTCAGTGTCGTGATAATATACACCAGCACCACTGTTTTGAAAAAAGCTCGCCCAAAAGCCCTATACTGACAATTTTTACTGAACAGACTATTAAAATTGCCATCAACATCTGAGGGGTGAGAGATATTTGTTTCCTAAATTGCGGAGATATAAATGAGTAGAAACTGTTATAAGAACAAAATATTAGCTTGAATGATAGCCGAAGAATCAGCTTGACTTTTTGTAATATTAAATTAACTCTTAATGTTAAATATATTTTTTTATCTAATCTAAATTATGTAATTTCAATTAAATGTAATGTTTTTTTTAATTGTTATTTTTAATTTTGTATGTATACATATTTGTCAATGTAATATATTTTGTATGTAGTCTAATTTTGACTAAATCAGTTAAACTAAAAACTAAAACTAAGTACTACTTGGCGACTGCATAAATATCTATGGAACGGAAATTTCTGAACGAAATGCTTTCCATTTTTTTTAAATCGGATTAGGATATATAATTAAAAGCTATACTTGGGTCGTACTTATTAACTATTGACTCCTATCGACCTATACCCTTATTATACCCCGTTTTTCTTTGAACTATAACTTTTCAAACAAAAGCAAACACAAATCTTATGCCACAAACTCTATATGACTCGTTTTAATTGTTTTTTATTCAAAGATTTGGAATGACCAAACTCTCCACCACACATTTTTCCCGTCTCCACAATACTTCGACTTATTTTAAATGCCCAATAAAAAGTTCAAAACAAACCCAACCCAAAACTTCATTGTAATTAAAACTTCAATAAAATACTAACTTTTCACTTTAAACCCATAAAATGAGTGAAATAATTTTAAAATGAAACAAAACAAACAAAAAAGCCCAAAATCAGGTCACTCCTAGTCCTTTTTGAAAAGCGGAACATACAAAATTAAGAAAACAAAACACGCAAGTTTAAACTCCGGAAAAAGCCTCGAAACCCAAAAACTTAAATCTTCGGGTTGTCCTGCTGCAGTCACAGACAAGTTTTCCCATAGATTCTAGCCACAAAAACCCAAAATGCGGCAAATTTAGTCCTGAAATCGCATAATTTTCTAAGAAATCCTTTTCCTAAAACACATACGACCGACCGACCACCACCTCCTAAAAAAACAAAGTGATTGAGTGAAACTTGTGAATTTTCTGTCCTGACTATTGTTGGTTCGAGAGCGCGATGAACTTTTCGTACTGTTTTCAGTGCGGGAAGTTTCTAAAAGGATTTCGCTGTAGCACTGGTTAATGTGTTTTGAGAAAAGTTGTTCAGGCGTCGGTTGTGTATCCATCTGAATCATCCCCCCTTTTCGACAAGGCTAAGAAAAGTTTAAATGCAAAATGCAACTGGATTTATTACACCGAAGTGATCCTAGCTCTCCCCTTCTTCAACTTAGTGTCAAAATGACACTAAACTTTGGCGAGTTCTCTTGGTGGCGCTGCTGGCTGGCGTTGTCTTTGGCTTAAGAAATGGGAAGCACTGAAGGCGTTCTGCTGACGTAGCTGGTGTTTTTGATGCTTGAACAATTCAACAAGATGTTCAAAGAGAAGTTTTATCTTTGCCGACGTTCGTTGCGCGGCGGCGAAGAGAGTCATCTTTGGGGAAGCAAATTAAAAAGTTTTCCATAATTTTAAATGTCATCACAGATGGCTCCAAACCTATGTACCACAGCACACACAATTGCCACTTCCCTATTTATTTTTGTGTGAAGCTGCTTTGGTTGAGTGTCCTTTTATTTACTTGAAACTAACTTGACGAGGAAGTAAATATAGACTTTCGGGAGAAATGCACTTAAAAGTGCACCCCGGGAAAAGTTGTGTCAACGTCAGAAAGCGGCGGATATGTCTCTCTTAACTGGTACAGCACAAAACCGAAAATCACATTCAAGCGTTAAATTAGTTAGCTAACCAATTGTGGATGGGGTAGACCGTAGCAAGGGAACGGATGCCGTCAGATTTATAGGATAGTAGCCATTATATGGATTAAAAAGGACTGAACTTGAATGGACTAAGTAAATTATCGTGTTTCTTCGTCCTTTTGTCACTGTGGCCATTGGATGGGCCGATTGCTGGTTCTAATACGGTCCACTGTGTTGAATCAATTCTTAATCAGATTGAGAATTGGATGGACCGAAAAAAGGGTCCAATTCGATTTGAATGGATCGGATGGATGGAAAGGAATGTCCTTTTTTCGTATGCCTGTCTTTTCGCCATTAATGTTGTAGCATTGGTAGGGGTATTTATGTAATTATTGAATGAAGGGTGAAGGATCGGATGACAGCAATTCAACCATAAAGTTGATCCTAATACGATAATTGATTTTGAAGTTAAAGCTTGGCTTTTTTTCTTATTTTGTATAAGCTGGGGTAAGGTTGGCATATTTGGAAATAGGGAAAGGATTTGTTTTCATACAAGACTTTCAATTTTCTTTTTGTATCTCCCAGTATTGGCGCGTACTACAAAGAAATATTTGTTGTCGATTCATATAACTTTGGTCATTTTGCATCCTTTCAAAAAAATAGAAAAAGGTTAAGAGCATATTTTAAATATAAAGAATGCAAGCACAAAGTAAATTGATAATAGTTTTAAGGAAATTGTTGATTAAAATATTAGTATCTTTTATTTTCCTAAACTGGTCCAAACCGTATCCTTTTAAGGAGAAGCAAATCCTAAATTTAGGATTTTGGTTTTCTTAGTTTTCATATTAAATAACTGCTGGATAATAGATATAAGTATTTTGAGTGTTGTGGGTCCATTTATCTTTCTGTCCGAAGATCATTGCGTATAACAATCACTTTTGGCAAGACCAGTTACGATTACGAGCTAATATCCACCTTATTACGCTTAGTTGAACGGTCTCGTTTTCCGGCGCCGTCGAAAACGGTTTGTTTTCTCAAGGGCCAGTTGAATGCTTCTATTGCACTGGTCAAGTATCCTATATAAATCACTGTTTCATATGAAGGCTTTATTTTGATATGCTTACAGTGTTTGCTAATAGCTTGAGTTGGTGAATCTTAAAATGGTATTCCGTACTTCGCACTTTCTTAAGTTTTTTGTCTCAAGAATTAATAAATGAATTCTAGATTATTTTCGATTATCTTTGCTTAGGGGCCGGTTATAGCGATCATTGAAAAAATTGGAACGATCAAAAACAGGAATTTTTTTCTGAAGATCGTTTATAGTGAACAGAAAAAAACATGCCGATTGAAAGGCTGTCAAGCAGCCTATGGAATGTTTCTGTTTGACATTTGATTGGCGACATGCGGTGCGTACGAATAAACACTCGCTTCGTAAAATGTCAAACAGAATAGACAGAAGAAGTTTGATTTTATTATTTTGGTTGAAATATTAGTTTGTTTTAAGGATATTTTATGTAATATTAAAAATTCTTAAAGTGAAATGACGCGTGGAAAAAAAACAATGATAATATACCTTGCAATTACTTTGCTTGTTTTAAAAAGAAATCGACGACAAAATGGAAAATTTCAAGTGCATCCTTTATATCGCATCCGGAGACAACAAGGAGAGTTCTTTTCCCTCATGCATTTGCTTGAAAGGTACCCAATTAATTTTTTTGAGTACTTTAAAATGGGTCGATACCACTTCAAATTTATTTTATCGAAAATACGCAAAGATATAAGAGTAAAATTTAACTTATATCGACCTGAGTTTATTACTGCCAAGGAAAAGTAGGTGTTGACCCTGCGGTAAAAAAATTGAAGCGATCTCTGTTGCAAGTTATTGAATTTGTATTCTTTCAGATTTCTTGCAACTGGTGCAAGTTTTGCAGACTTATCCTTCCGATTTTTGGATGGGTAAAACAGTTAGGAAGTCCATAGTTGAAACCATCCGAGCTATCAATAAACATTTACAAAATTTGGTAATGCCAGTCCCCAAAAGCCCAGAAGATTGGGATAAGATTGCCAGTTCTTTCCTTAAACATTCATTTTTCTCTGTAAAAACAACAATATTATTACTATTTCAATGCAAAATCTTTATTTAACGAACTCACAATTCCAAACAAAAATTCCAAAACAAAGAAAATCAAACGGCCGCCAATTTTTTCTGATTGAAATGTACACGAAAAAGTTTTTCTGACAGCAATCTGTCTTTGGAACAGAAAAAAATTGGAATTCCTGTCATTTCTGACAGAAGTATGTAAGTGGAACAGAAAAAAATTGGAACTCAAATCATGGAACGATTTGTTTCATTTTGGTCGAAATGGCAATCAGCTGGCACGAAAAATGAAATTCAATAAAAAAAATAAAAAAACACATTTTTAACAAAAAATACTAGTTTAAATGAACTTTTTATTTGCAAAAAAAAATCTCTGAGTCATTTGTCATCGATGAGTGTAGCTTTTGTGTTTCGAATCGAATTAAAATATAGTAAAATATTGATTTAAAAGTTTTTTTCTGATCCGTTTTACTGATCGCTATAACTGGCCCCTTAGGGTGGTTTTAACAATCAGTAAAGTTATGTCAGAAATTAAATGCCAACCACACCAACCATAACCTCAAATTTGTTTTAATGATGTAAAATGCTTCAGTAAAGTTTTTACTGGTGATCGGAACAGTAAAAATAATGGACCACAATGGAACGAAATGTTCCATTATTTTGTCATAAGACAATCAGCTGTTCAGTAAAAGCAATTTTCATCAGTAAAATAAATAAATGGTTTTTTAATAAATAATATTGTTTCCCGGGTATATTTTTTGTCAAAATAAATTATTTCAATTGATTTGCCATCGATGCGCATAGTTTTCATGTTTTAAATCTTTTTCTAACACACAAAAATATCGAAATGAAAATTTTTGTTGATGGTTTTTACTGATCGCTATAACTGGCCACTTATAACCTGTTTTACCGCGGTCAATAAACACCCAGAAATATATCCTCGGAAAAAATATGCTTCTTAAAAATATCCTCTTATAAATAAAATAAATATATAATATCCCATCTTAAAATATCCTCTGAGAATATACTCTTATTAAATGAAATCACTCGGTATTGAGAAATATGACAATGAGATATGAATAGTGGGGCATGTAGCCCCCTGTTACCCCCCGCTTGAGTTCACAAAATTACTTTTATTTGACATCTTTAAAAAAAATCTCGATACATTTTTTTCGAGATACTATGTAGGTGTGGTCTTCCGAGATTTTTGCCCATTCGAGATTTTTGTGGTTTATAGATTTAAAGTTTGTCTCTTCGAGATTTTTGTCATTCGAGATAACATCATGATCCCTTTGTTATTCTTTATGCTTGATCTTTTTCGAGTGGTTATTTCTAAAACCAAAATGGTATTCTGTGATAAGCATTTGGAAAAAGACTAAGCAGCTTTTGGCAAGCACAATATTGGATTATACGGCTTCTTTTTATTGAGAGTTTTTCCCAATCTTGGAATCATATCTTCGAGCTGTTTAGCAAACAGATCTGTCTTGTATTTATCGGTATTAGCTCATCCTCCATCCAAATATGAGCTGATTATACGAAGGCCTTTTCACGCCTTTAATAGCCTTGCACACAGAGTACTTCATGCTTTTTTCTTCAGATAGACTTTCGAGATTAAGTAAAAATCTAAATTTTTTTCGAGTTTTGGATTGTTTTTTTGAGTTACCAAAGAGGTGATTCAAAGCACTTTTGTGGTTTGCTTTTCTTTTTCTGGTAGAAGATTTTTATTTTCTAATGAAACACTAGACACTTGATAGAAAATAAAATCCTGCTCTTTTGCGAGAGCTTCGAAGAGACTAAGGAATTCTATTTTCACAGTCTTAAATCTAGTTTATTTATTAATGCAATTTTATGGTTTGAATATCCGTATTTTATGTTGACTTCAAAAACTTGTAAGCTTGATTGTTGACTTCAAGAAATAGTTAATATTTTATCTTATAAGTGGAGAGGTTTCACCACTTTGCTCAATTGGATGGTATCATAGCTAGATAAAAGTTTCCTTTTTTAAGTGTGTTTCAAAAATCAAGCATATATCAATTTTTACATTTAACAATTGTATTGTATATTATTCAGATTTGTCCCACAAATGCCGTTCATTTTCTACGGGAAAAAAGTAGCCTCAACTACAAAGGCTAGTGAATCCGGTAAGTTATCCCTCTACCAAACTTCACAAATTGGTGCATTAGTTGAGGCATGGAAGAAACCACCAGACAAAAATCATTTCACATTTAGGCCTTTCCCACAGCCACAGGTAACGTGCATTTTTCTGGAATAATTTTTCAAAAAAATCCGTTAATCCGTAGAGGCGTGATTTCCGAACGAACATCAAAAAATCTAAGCACACAAATATTAACATTTAGAATTTTAGTACGATACTTTCATTCTGTTTTGATTGAAGGTTCTATCTTTCTTTTTTTATATTCTATTCATCACTGATCTTCACAGTTTTTTTCTTAACTACATAGTCTCAAAAATATTGCCAGCTTGCGGACTTTTGCTTAGGTTATTAATTATATATATATATATTAATTAACTCTCCGCAAAATCTTTAGAGCTTACCTCTGAAGAGAATGGATTTTCCAGTGAAAATGGACTGCAACCTACGATAATAAATCTTGTTGTTTAACCCATTAATTGTATGCTTTGTTCTCAGTGTACAGGGGGTGCGGATTTCAGTCGCTTCTGACGACAGACATGCCTTACCTCGGATATATCCTTTATTATTCCTCAACACAATAGGGTTAATTGAAAAGATGATTTTAAATTAAACATGTACACATCCTCCATCATTGTTCTCATGATTGAGCTAACCCGTCTTGATTTTCCAGCTCCATTTCAATGCTCAAACAAAATCCCTTATTAACATGGTTCCATGTCATATCGTTGTCGCACTCATAACCCACATGAATCTATTAAAAACAAACAATAAATGGACAAAAAACAGTAGCTTCTGTTTATATCCACTAATTAAACCACATTCGCCTACACGCACTCCGAGAGTCCTCCCCCCCCCCCCTCTCGGTTAAACATTTACCAATCTGATTTCGATTAAACAAAATTATGCACTCGGAAATTTAATTGTCCAACTGGAGCGGTGACGATAACAGACACTAAAATGACTACACAACGACGGACGACAAGAGACAAAGTCAACACAGCATAGAAAGGCAAACACATCAATTTCTAGCAATTATGTCCCAAAACCCTCCCAGATAATTGAAATGAGAAGCAACATTTTTGGCCCACTCGCCTGACCAACGACGTCAAGTGAGGGTCAAACAGTGCCCCTATATACTGTACATATAAATGTATGGAAGTGGTCAATTTATTCATTTTATCCCAGAAGTAGGTGTTTGTATAGGGCCCTCCATCAAACTTATCATTGTCTCCTTGGGTTTTCATCAAATGACACCCTTGACGCCATAAAGCCCTCTGGGAGAGGATTTCGAAAAATCCTGCACTTAACTATCCTTTTAAAGGCATCTTTCTCATGCTCAACTGACAACATCATTGGTATGTTCTCTATTCGAATTGGGTTTATAAAAGGACAACGACACATATGAGATCTCCCAAAATTAAGTACTAAAAATAATCTCCAAAACCAAACCCCAGGTCGAGAACGTGTGGAAGATCTTTTTAGGAAGGCAGCACTGGCCCAAACAATATTTTTTGGAGGACTTCAACCCTTTTGCAGGACAATTTATATATATAAATGTACTTGTCTAATGCAAATGTCTCGCAGGCTTTTGTGTGTATATGTATGTGTCGTAAGACTATTTCCAACCATCTCTAGGTAAGGCCTTCGATTTCGAGGCCGTCGTCACAGGCAGGAAAGAGGCACTTCCCAAAGCAATCATAAATAAAACGGCCGGAATGGCTAAAGTTTTATATGCGCTTAACAAACTTTACCAAGGATATAAATATTCAGAAGTAAGTATCACTATGAAAATAGTTGAAGAGGGGGGTGCCGCACCAGCTTCAACAGCATTTGTTGTGGGTTCAATATGGGGGACAGAGCTGGCATCACCTACAACACTGAAAAACAGTTTTTCCCTGTGAGCACTGCCAGCCAGCTAGCCCAACCACCCACAATGTCCTGCGGGAAGAGTTTTGTAAATATTTAAATTCTGTTCGGTGTATTCGTATATATTTTGTTTAATTTAATCATGAAGCATAAAGCAATTTATTAGTTGGAACCGCATCTCTCTTGGGTGTGCATATGCATGTGACGTATGCATGCTGCCATGAGCTGAATGTACCTCTGTCTGGGATGGAATGTTTTCTCTCTCAAGGGATTGTTGTTGAAGTATTCTATGGCTGGAAGAGGAAGAAATAAAGAATTTAAAACTCCAGAATCATTCATGTGATTATGTTAATTGTTGAAAACACTGGAATATTCATTTAAAAACTTTAATTAAGTCGAAACCAACAGGTTCATCATTTTAATTTTGGTTCTTGTCGGAGGATTCTCTTCGGTATTTTTTATTAAAAAAATGTATTTATTTCGTAAGTGATTACTTGGAATATTAAACTCTGGCAGGGGAAAGTGTTATGAGCTCTTTGGCCTTTGGGTTGTGATTGAAGGTAGATTAATGGATCCTGAATATTTGTTTTTAACCTGTTAATGTGACTGATTTCCCATATAATATTACAACCTGTTTTTTTTAATTCTTTTGGGCCTTATTGAGTTTAAAGACGAGTATACTCCACTACTCCAGGTCTCGATGGTATACCTGCCATTTTAGAGTTTGGCTCTTCCTATTACTTTTCTGTTCAAGCTTTCCCTTTCCCGACTTATGGAAAATATCTGTTATAACTTCTATACATAAAAAGGGTCTCAAGAGCCAAGAACCAAGTTTCTTACTATCGACCATAAACTCTTTAAAAGCATTCTACGGGCATATGGTATACTTTCTTTCCAATGCAAATCTCTGATATCCTCAAAGCAGTACGGTTTTTTAAGGATAGGCTTAGCACTACTTATCTTGTTGAGTTTGTCAGATTATCACTCTCTGCGTTGGAAGAAGGTAACGAGTCAACAACATCAATAAAGACGTCAGCAAGCCTTTCGACAAACTCTCTCATAGCTCATTCATTTCATTCTGCTCTTCAAACTACTTTTCTCGCCACTTCTGGGTTAGCCATTTTGGAACTCTCTCGGTTATCTTCGCTGTTAATGATGTGGAAGAGATAGTTAAATCATCTTCACTTTTACTTAATGCTGACGATTGACGATGTATCGTGATTCTCTCTTGCTTCTAAATGACTTCAATTCATTCGTCACATTCACATTGGTCTAATTGCTATTAATGGCATCGAAAAGATAATACAATTCTCTTCACTCTTTTTGTGCTGCTTAAAAATGATCTCAATTGTCAACTCTCAACTCTGTTCATTGTATATTTTCAGTACAAGGAAGATAGCATGATACACAGAAATACAAGGTATGCTCAATAGACGCATACAAGTCGCCATCTTGATATTTTATGACGTCACATTCTTCTTTTATTATTATTTTATTTGTTAAATGAAGATAATTTTCTAAAACTGAAGGCTTAAACGATTTTTTTTTTGATTATAAGAACAATAAACATGAAAAAGTCTAATTAATGAACCGAACTCCATTAAAAACTTGCAAATAGTATTTCTTCCTTAAAAAATAGGCAACAAATATTTTAAAGTTGTATTTTAACGTTTAAATAAAATCGAAATGCTGTGCTCCTAAAAGCTCTAAGAAGGCTTCAATTCTGAAAGCTCCATAGCAAAAGCCAAAAAAAATTTGTATAATTTCCATCAACGATGAATGATAACTCTGAATCAGTGTTTTTTGATAAATAAACACAATAATCAATAAACACGCGATCAATCTCCTCTCTCCACACAGCGAGGGAGCCGATAGGTCGTGGAGGAAAATATAAGAACTCTACTGAAAAAAGAGTTTTGTAAGAATTCTGCCAAATGCAAACTTATGATGTTTTTTTCCGAAAAAGTAAACACCTTCAAAAGTTCTGAAGATTTTATCATCTTCAGTACTCTTTTTTTCAATAAAAGACCCGTTTTTAAAGAGTGTCACTGATTGTTCCAGTCTTTTTGATTTTATCTTCTTTAACACTAAACCACGCAACATTAGATCCTCCTTGTGATTATAGGGATTATAAGGCAAATTTAGGATTCTTGAATATAAAAAAATCGGGATAACAATCAAACATGACATTACGATCATAGAGAAGTCTAAAAAAGTTAGTGGTAAGAAATGTCTCTCTGTCAGTATGTATTAGGAGCTGCAGCCTAAACGGCTTAAGCGATTATCTTCAAATTTAGTATGTGTGATTATTTTGGCATTGCCCAGAGGGAAAATTGAAATTTTATTTTTAGGCCTAAAAATAACGGTACCATATGACCGTTTATGAAAAGCTTATTTTTCTCGAAAACGGCTCCAACAATTTTAATGATAGTTTTTGAAAATTTTTTTATTGGTATTGGCTATCATTTGATCAGAAAAGTCTGTTAACGGTACCTTTCTTATAACTTTTTTTTTAATTTTTGGCTTTCTCGGTAACGGTTCTTTGGATTTCTGTCAAATTTTATATTTGAGAAGATCTAGGTAGCCAAATTAATTCCGCATACCAACATTTTTAATAACATTTTTTCTAATTTAAATTAATTTTTGATTGTTTTTTAAATCAATATTTTCAAAACTAATCGAAAAAAAACTATTTTAAATTTTATAATCACATGTATATTAATACACTCTAAAACGCTGCATACCAAAATAAAAAAAAATCCAAAAAAAAACTATAAATACAAAACTGGACTTTATCAAAACCTGTGATACAATTTTCGAAATACTTTTTTCATAAATTTGTTATTATACAAGACGTATGATGGCATAAAAACCGTTAAGGGTTGTGGTTTTGACACTACATATTTATGAGTTCAGAACGTGTTATTTGTGTACCTAAATAATAAATAAAAATCAGCTTACAGTTAGTTGAGGGAAAGGTCGTCCGCTGATGGCCTTAAATAGGCAATTATGTACCCGCCTAACCCGTGCATTATAACTATCAAAGTATCAGCGGACGGTCTTTCCACCAAGATACAGCCAGCTGACAGGCTAATTTTACCTCCGAGGAAATCACTGAAAATAATTTTGTTTCATGTTCGAGCGTGCAGCTGAAGCATAATCCACCTTGTTTACAGGCAGCTGACTTTTTTTTTTCTTCAAGACAATGTATGAGCTATAGTTTGACAAATTTTTAGTCGGGAGGAAATGACTAAACATGATGTGTTTCACCAAATATCGTTTGAGAGGAACTTGGTCATGGAAATCTGTCGCTGGCTCCCGGACTATAGTAAATTGGCCACGAAAAAGAAATTGAATTTGTTTTTATTTTATTTTTTTTCCACATCATACATTATGTAGTTGCGTACTTCTATTCTTCAACAGATGGCATTACTTTTTATTTTATGCTGCGTTCCCATACCCACCGTTAAAGCAGGGGCAATAAAACTCAAAAAACAATATGATTTCAGATTTTCAAATTTGTTTTTGATTTTTTTTTTTTTAATTTTCCCAAAAATACTTTTTTCCTCTGGACTTACGTTATGTATTTCTTACTTCTACTGCACAATAGATGGCGCGTTTAACGAAAGCTGTGTCACGATTGACACGGCACATATTAGCAAAGCCTCGGTCACAGCTAGTTTCTTTTAAAATAAGTCTCTGAAGCAAGTAAAAAAACGAACACAAGGTACATATCTTATATCATCTGTATAATTTTTGAAATGTTAGACAAGTATTTAGAACTTTTTATGGTCGCCGGGGGAGATGAGTGAGGTATGTATGCTCTATCGAATTTATTTGGACCATAAAATAACTTCCAGCTACAAAGTCCTATGTTTATATATTTCCAAGAAAATTCTGCAAGGTTATTCTGATTGATATTTGCTCTAGCTACGATGACCTACTATAAATGTGAAAATGTGTTAGTAAATGAGGCTAGTCCCACACGTTTCCGCTTCTCTTCGCATTATTTCATGAGCAGGGAAGTTTTATGGCAAGCCATTAAATACAACGTCTGCTCTACTTCTCTCACAATAGTTCCTATAGGGACCGTCGATTGAAAAGCTATAAATGCCAAACTTTAGGCACGGGGGCATGAAAGTCCTGGCAAAATGTTAGTTTTTCGTTCATCTCATTCCGCTTGGGATCGTAAAATAGGACATTTAGTGGAACACCTGACACCCTGCTAGATGTATTATATGGTATAGGTGTTTTAGATGAAGTAACTTTGTCCAAACTAAATGCACTAAAAATCTCACCTTTGAAGCGCCCTATATCGCCATTGTTGTCGTCGCCGGTCGCCATGATGAAGAAACATTTAAGGGCTCGCTTACACCCTCTGCCTGCTGAGTAAGGCCGAAGATTTATATTTGCTAATAAATATAAATGTGGTTAACTGCCGCAATAGCTGTAAATCATTCTCAAATAAAGTGTATAGAAGACCATCAATATGGAGCAGGAAAGCTGCCAGGAAAGGGAATGGAGACTTTGTTTTGGAACTTCCTTACTCTCGAAGTAGTTTTGCCCGGAGGGTGCTCATTGGGGGTGGACTTTCTATTGGAAGTTTATTAAAATAGGAAATTAATTGATGAGATTATTTATATCTTTTCAGTTGATTTATTCTTGAGAAAGCAGCCAGAATGTTTTGGGGGATGCCTTTGGGAATTTGTTGAAATGCAAAATTATTGCAATTCACTGCTTTGTTTGGGTTGTTTTGTGTAACTTTGAAAAGGGAGAAATCATTATCCTTGTTAGGAGAAGTAGGGGGCTTTCTTTTAAGCATTAAACTTAAAAACCGAAAATATTATTAAAATCAAGCTTTAAACTTCGAAATATGCAGGTTTGACTGCGAATCATCACCTATTTTTATATATATATTAAACATCGGTGTACTTAAATAATGAATATTTTTCCCTGCAACTTATTCCATATACTTTTAAAGAATCAACAATTCATTTCCGAAGTGCACCAAATGCATTAAGACACATCGATAAATAATTATATTAAAATAAAATTCCAGCCTAACGAACTGCATGGACGACGACGGTCCTCGACACGATTGTTCATTTAATTCCAATTATCTCAACCGAATCGATTCGTTTTTCACCCCTGCAAACACCCACTTTAGAACTTTTTCGAATATTTCCACTGACATACGTGTTTCTTTTAATTGGTATCATTCTTAAATCACCAATGAAACCATCACCCGTCCAACGCAAAAAGCCCACCAAAAATCCACACGAATTTTGCCCCCTGCCCATCCCTAAAGTATGCAACATCGATGAATGTGTACATGCCATGAATAATTTTTTCAACTTCATTCAATTTGACAATTGTCCTGGAAACTTGCCTGCTGCTGGTGCATCATTTCATTAGCACTCGAAGTTTAATTCCAATTGTGAAATAATTAATATTGTTTTCCACATGCCAAAAATGATGGTCACACTCTCTTCTGAAGTCCGATAATATACGTGTTGTTTGAAGGAATGCTATGGTGGTCTCACGTTGGGCGCCAGTCATTAACCATTTAACCTGGATGCATGGCTATACCACCTCATGGCAAAACATTTCAATCAGGTGCCACCATGCAAACTCTGAAACGTGATCATCATTTTTGAGAGATGTGTCACTGCCCACTGCCGGCCGATGATGTGCTCTGGCGTCCAAACGAAGTTTTCAGCTTCGCGAGTTCTTTTGCATGAAAAATGGAATTGAATGAAAATTCCTTCCACGAAAATTTGATTTTCAACACATTAACGAAGAAGAGTGTTGAAATTCCCATGCAGAGGACGGGCGGGAGACAGGATACGGAAAGCGATGACCGGAAAGGAATTTTTTTATAAGGCGGGCAACCATGTCATCATGGTTTTTGGGATTTTATACAAAATCACATTTACATATTTATAGTTGGTTTAAGTGAGTGTGTGTGTGTGCGTGAGTGTGAGTTCAGCTGCAGCGGTATGACAAAATTTAAACTGATTTTTTTGCTTATGATTCCCGTTAGTGAACTCGAATGTGAAAATTCAGAAGATTTGCCAGAAAACACATTGTTGAAATTTCCCGAAGTGTTATTTGTAATTTAAAAAATATTTATATTTTTGTTTTTACGATAAAATTTTTATTCTGAACAAGAAAAGCCTTACGAATTTTCATGTGTTACAGTTTTCCAGAAATATTCCAACCAATTTGGAAGGGTTTTTTGTTACAGCAAACAAGATAGATATCGGGGTGAAAAGTACTACCACTAAGACATTTTTACTGTCATCCATGCGGCAGGACGATGACGAACTCAGTCAACGAAATAAGTAAAATGAACTTTGGATCAGAACGTGATATTTAAAGCCAATAACAGATAACATGTAACAGAACAATTAGCGGCGCACGGTTCTGGGCTGCTCCTAATACTGACTAACTGAGAATAATATTTTGGCTTTGAAACGTCTGAGGCCCGTTTTTAATTTTTGATTTTGTTTTCGTTTTATTTTGATATTTCGGTGATTCGTGAAATAGAGCCTTAAACTAGACAAACCAAATATATCATTTTAAAGGTAATGAACAGATCTTTGAAATGGATCAAAGGAATTAAGGATCCCAGGAACATCAGGTTCAACCATTTAACGAAAGCCATAATCCATTGAACCCTTAGAGAAAACGAAGCAATGAATGAAAATTGTGCATTTTTTGTTTGCTTTTAATTATGCATTTCCGTTACAAGATGCCATTACATCTCCATGACAGCAACATTCTTTTTACCTTTTCAATACAACAACAACTGGAAAGACTTTCTATATAGTGCAAGGATAAATTCATATTTTTTTGTTGTTTTCATTGAACTCACTTGCTCCTGTTGCTCCAGTCCACAGAGACGGTTTGAACCCAAGTGTTTCATTTAATTAAGGGTTAAAATGGTAACCTCTGCTGCTGCCAATTCGCATGTATAAATCTATAAATATACCTTCTTCATTGGGGGGACACACCATTCTGGCATTCTGGGTCTGGTTGGGTGAAACGCGGGTACGCAGTTCGGTGGCCTTAGGACAACGAAAGAAAAAGATTTAATTAAATTAAAGAACCAACACCTGTGTTCTGTGGTGTATATCACCAGCGCAGTTCTCTCATAGAGGATAAGATTGTATCCTGCTTCAATTGCATAGATCCTGTTGCTGAACACTGCCCGATGTTGGCAACAAAGAGTAAGAGTGCATTGCGATGGAGGTGGTGGGCCATATTTATATTTTCTTTTATTTTTGTTTTGTTTTTCCTTCGCGTTGAGGACCGCATTTTATTTTTAATTAAAAAAAAAACTTGCAATGGCTTAACACTGGAAGTTCCATACAAATTTGCTTTGAGAGGAAGGATTTAAAATTTTTCTGAGCACAGCGCAGTAATTGGACGAAAAGAGGTAGTGAGACGGGTGTGTGCGGCCCTTTAGAATTTATGATAATTATTCAATTTTGTAACCTTGAGTGGTCACATGTGTGCTTTTCTAATTGGATAAACGGTAGAGTTTGTTAAGTTTTTTTTCTAGTTTTCAATGGTTACTTCTAAGGATGTGTGGACGTTTTTGAGTGCCAGGGAGTTTCTTTTAATTAAAAAATTCCTTTTTTTTCGTAGAAAACAAAAATGGGAGTAAATTTACTTTCATATTGTGGTTGGCATCAAAAGGACCTTGTGACCATATTTAAAGAGATTTAAGTGTCAGATTTAGTTAAAAAAAAAATGCAAATTTAACGGTAGACGTGGTGGCCCTTCACAGTTGACTTTTCAGCATTTGGTGCCTACATTTTAGGCAACCGGTTCGGTAATCAATCAGAAAACATTCGTACTTCAAGCGAACGCCATTATAGGTTCTATAATGCAAGTTATGCATTCGTGCAGATTAAAAATTTTGAGATAACAATCAAACATAACATTACGATGATAGAGAAACATATTTGAGTTACTGGCAAAATTCTGTCCGTCTGTCTGTCTGTCTGTCTGTCTGTCTGTCTGTCTGTACGGATGTATTTTGGACTGCAGCCTAAACGGTTGCGCCAATCGTCTGCGAATTTTGAACTTAAGGTTCTTTTGACATTCTACAGAGGACTTTTTTCAATTTTTTTTTAGCTCAAAAATTAACGGTACCTGTCATATAACCGTTATGTAAAAGCTTATTTTTCTCGAAAACGGCTCCAAGAATTTTTATAAAAAAAAATCGTTGTACTACTGTAGGTATGCGTTATATTTTGGTGAAAACAAATTTAATATGGTGGGCTAAAAACGGTACCTCCCATAGGACCGTTTTTTTTTTCTTCGACTTTTTCGAAAACTGGTGATTTGATTACAATCAAAATTGATATTCAAGAATATGTTGGAAGTCTGAGTAATTTTGCATAATTTTTTTTTTGAAAACTTTTTTTTTGTATTTTTAATATTTTTTTAATTTTTTTTTTTTTTTTTGAAAAATCAATATTTTGAAAACGGGTAAGTGATTTTTTTTAAATTTTGTTTTTTAAATGAACGTTGTTTTTGTGCATAAATTTGTTTTCTTGAATTATTTTTTTCAATCTTTTTTAAAAAAAGTTGTTAAAAAACCGTTTTATTTAAAAACGGCTCTAACGATTTTGAAAAAAAATTCACACTTTTTCACATTTTTTAAAGAAATAAAATGGCGTTTAAATTTTTCCGCTGAAAATAATTTTACGTACTTTTTTTCAAACAATCAAAAGTCAGAAAAATCGAATATAATCTTTGAAGTTCCCTTAATATTTTTCAAATTTTATTCCAAGCTGTGACCGCACATAAGAGCTAGTACGTGCGATCCAGTCGTGCAATTTATTTCCTGAATGGCTGTTTTAAGGCCACGAAGGAAATAGGAAGCTAGTGTCAAAACCGAACGTTCTGTCAACTACATCGGTTGACCTTAAGAAATTCATTTCGGGTTGGTTATTCAAATCACATGTATTCGGTTTAGTGACAGAAACGATCTGGAGATAACGACACTGAAGTCTTCAATCAAAAATGTCAACTCACTCATTAAACAAAACTATCGATTGTCTATTAACTCTTACTGGGATAACAGAATTCGAGCCATTAATTCTAGCGACCCGAGTATGTTTCCCGAGATTAATAAAATCTTTAGAAAGAACACTCAAAATGATCTTCCGTGTCTTAAGCTCCAAAGAACTACAGACAACGAAAACATACTCCTGACTGCAGGAGTAGATCTGGGGGACGCCGTCTTGGACGACGACTTCTTTGTGATCGAAGATCCATTGGAGAAGGTTGAGACAGTGGGTTCTGCTTTTCAGCAAGTGTATAAGGTGAATGAGTCCATTCATCCAAATCACGACCTGGAGAACAGAGCAATGGCGATCTGAGAATCTTGGTTTTACCGGATTCAATGAAGACAATCTGGCAAATGCCACCGTCGCCGAGCGAAATGGGCCAAGTTCCCTGCTCATCTCGAAGGTCGAACTACAAATGATCTTCGCATCATTAAAGGAAAAGAAGTCAGCAGGAGTCGATGGTATACCCAATGTTGTACTACGACATCTCCCTGAGGAAGCAATAGACATATACACAACACTGTTCAACAACGCGCTGAATAATGCATATTATCCAGTGAGTTGGAAGACAGCTGTTGTACATCCTCTCCCCAAAAATGGAAAGGACAATTCCAATCCGGCAAATATCCGGTCGATAAGTCTTCTTCCGAGTATCAGTAAGGTATTTGAAAGGGTTTTCAATAGAACTCTGTCCAAGTGGGCCGAGGACAAAAATATAATCCCAGACACCCAGTTCGGCTTTAAGGCGGGACATGACACAATTCATGCCGCGTCTAAGTTAGTATCTGTTGTACAATGAAACAATGCTAAAAATCAATGCACGGGTGCCTGTCTGGTTGATTTGGAGAAGGCTTTTGACACCGTATGGTTAGAGGGTCTGTATCTGAAGCTAACCAGATGGGGCATAAGTAAACCACTGTTATATATGTTTTACGACGTGCTTAATGGTAGAAAGTTTGTTGTCAAGAGTGGCAATGTAACATCTACCACAACGTTTGATATTAAAAACGGTCTGCAACAGGGAGCGGTGAACTCGCCGATTCTCTTTAGTATTTACACCAGTGATCTCATTGGGAGTCTACCTCATGCAATTGCGTATGCCGATGATTTAGTTGCGTACAGAACAGGTCCAAAAGTTGAAGTCATCAGAATTCTCTTGCAAAGTGATTTCGATAAAATTCAAAAGTACTGTAATGATTGGAAGCTGAAAATTAACTTCCAGAAATGTGAAACTATCCTGTTTAGAACCCCTTTGTCTGGGGCCTCTAGGGATACAAGAAAGAACTTGCGCAGGCTAGTGATCCAGTGGCCACATGGACATCCACTGGCGAGTAAAAGTGTAGTAAAGTACCTTGGCATCTGGTTGGATCAGTATCTATATTTCAATCGACATGTAGAGGCTGCTCTGACCAGGGCTAGGGGAGCTTTTGCCCTGACAAGACGGTTGTTTTATAGCAGCCGCCTTGATAGCAGGGTGAAAGTGATTTGCTACATGGCCCTAATCAGGCCGATGATTGCCTATGGATGCCCTGTGTGATTCAATGTTGCACCATCTCTAATGGAAAAGATTCGGGTGTTCGAGAGACAGTGCCTTCGCACTTGTCTCGGTCTTTATAGAACACCAGAGTCGGAGTACAAACACTATTATTCCAACGAGGTCCTATACAACGGGGCCAATACAAACAGGATATATAACTTTTTAATTAAACTCATTCGCGGACACATTGCAAGGGTGATGACCTCAACTAGTGGACAAATCTTCGGGGCTTACTACCCCCAAGATAAATATTTTGAAAGCACACGTGCGAGTGGTTTTATCCCACCCGAGGCTTTCCTATACCTTGATAGTCGGCCGCAGAACAGTCGATAGGCGGCTCCTCTACGACCGAGACATAGTCGCTGGGAGCGAAGCAGAGCGCCTCCGTTTCAGTAGGGCCGTGCCCGACCGGGATCGGAAGGAAGCCCTAGATCAGGTCCACCAATTTTGGTGGCTTAGCTAAAACCCGACCATTTTCAGTCGACATAGACGAAATATCGCCTATGGCCGACTTACATATATCAATAGTATCTTTAAGTTAGGTAGGGCAGTTGCGGCGGCACCAAAAAAAAAAAAAAAAAAACTTGCTGTGGCTGTTCTAGATTTAAGTAGTTTAGGTTTAGTTTAAGTTATTTTAAGTTTATTTTTAGTTTATTTTAAGTTAGTTTTTTAATAGTAGATTAAGAAATTGATAAGATACCTAGTTTTTTTCATTTTCTGGGTGAAAAATAAAACCCTTTATATATAAGATAAGGCAATTAAAATTAAGTTAGAGAATAATTTAGAGCGCCCGCATAGGGCCAGTAAGTTAATTAAGATGATATTTGTTAGCTAGTTTTAAGATTTTTGTCTAGCATTTAAGTAGATATAAGTAAAAGAAAAAATAAAAATCAATTAAAAGTAAAAAAAAAAGCATCGCTTCCAGTGAGATCAGCGAAATCAAGCATCGTTGCGCGTGGTTAGTAGAAAGATGGTGGACCGTCCGCAAACCAACTGCGTGCTGTTGACATATTTTATGTGTTTTCTGTTTTCCGTTCTTCTTCTGTCTTCTCTTCTGTCCTGTATCAATGTGTGTTGTCTTGTAATTGTCTGAGCCGATGGCCTCAGTAGCCAGTGCTCGTAAGTGTGTTTACTTTGTAGATTTATCTACGGATGTAATGTAATGTAATATTTCAAGTACTTCTTCAAATATTCAAAATCGTTAGCTTTAGTAAAATTTGTTCCACTTTTGCAGAAATTGGATTGAAAAATGGAAAACCGAGAATGAAATCCAATTTTGGTAATCTTCATCGAGCCGGAATTTGCTAGAGAAAACCTAAAATTTAGTGTGTCACCCGCATTTGAAGTTCCATAAAAGTATGCGTCTAGCTATTTGGCCATTATTCATTCATTCAATGTATATTATTGTTGGTGATAAATTATAAAACCTGTCACATATTCCACAGTTTAAGGATAACCCAACACTCTGTGACTCCCTTTAGCTAAAGCTGAAAGATATGTGTGTTGAATAAGAAGGATGGTATTTATGTTTTGGCGCCATATCCGATTTTGTATTATAAATAATCTCGTTTAGTGATAATTTATCTAGCGCCCCTCTGTTGAACATAAAACGGCTAAAAGAGGGAGAATCAAACGAATAAATTAAACTGACCCTTTACAAAAATTGGCCAACATCCTATCGATCCAGTTGAAACTCCACAATTTCAAAATTTAAAAACTCAGATAAACTTATCGTTAGGCATACTGTCGGACAAACATATGTATGTGAATTGGTTTCCGGTGGATATCTTCAAATCCTTCATCATCTTGGTATAGCTTTCCGAGGCAGACTTTTTCTCTCTCTTTCAATCTTATATGGAATGGGAAATTCAAAGAAATAAATTATCTCGTTCAACGGATGTGACCTATTTTCATAAATTTTCCTGTGTCTCACCCATAGATTGAAATATAATATAAGAGTAATCATTTTTTTTTTTGGAATTTTTGGGAAAAGTTTGAAGTGCGTTTAGGACAGTTTGGTATTTCTTGTTTATTTACCTATCCAGTTATGGGGAAGTTGGGGTGTTTTTTTGGTTATTACTAAAAAAGCTATTTTTTTTTATCGTCTACCTACTGTTTTATAGATATGCCTTTGTTTTTTTATTTTGCATCAAAAAAAAATAGGGTGACACACACCTTAAATTATCGTCGCTTGCTCTATGCAAAGTGGAAAACTTTTTAATTTTCGTACGGATGAAGTTTTATCAGGCGTATGCGCTAGGTTATTATTATTATTTTTTTAAGATAAGTGATGCCACTTTTGAAGATTTCAATTTACTTAATAAGGTTTATAATATGCCAACATGAAAACACGACACCGTTTCAACTCTAAAATATGATTTCTTTATTACTTTAGATTGGTTATTGTTTACATGTCGTTTTCTTTCTTGTTACTCACTGGGATCGGTCATTCTAGTTCAATGACTATCTGGATATATAGGATATATATAGGATATTGCATTGCGGGTTAGGCGCCGAAAGCCACAGAAATGTTATTAAAAACAAAACTTACCGTGAATGTATCGATACTTTTTGGGATACATTGCGGGAAGTTCCTTGATATAATTCCTTTTTGATTGTGATTTCATTTTAATGATGAAAACGTATTTGAACAAGTTTATTGTGCTTCTATTTTGTCTCATTAGATATTGAAAAGTGTCAACTCCGTTTTATTTTAAACAAAGTTGCTAGCCGGAACAGGAAACAAAACCTTGCTTTCATATTTTTTTCCTCTTTCGTGTTAATTTAAGTATATAAGAACAGAATTTTTTTTCCAGAAGCTTTTATTGAAACCAGGTGTTGCTTGTTCTGAGAATTTAATTTAGAGCAGAGCTTAGGTGGGTGTTTTTTTTATCTTTCTAACGTGCGCGCCGCCAGGACCTATGATGATGTTCTATATTCTGAGAAAAACCAGACTTTGGGTGGAAAAATAAATGGTGGCACGGAAAACTTTTAGTCGACATAACCGGAAGCTATTTCTACTGAAACTTTTTGGTAGTTGCGAAAGGCGATCTAATTGAAATTGTGATGGTTGATTGTATTCGCTGTTATTTTCTTACATTCTTGAAAGTTTTTTTTGTAAATCGAACATTAATGATGTCCTTACTTGGACTATTAATGTAATTATTATAATATAGCTATTATTATAATATAGCTATTTTTCACTAGGTAAAAATAATACACATTTTTTTTAGATAAGAATGATTGTGTAAAGCTTTTTAATTCAGCATCACAAGTGATAAAAAGTTTATCAACGACTCTGAAAAGCTTTCATCTTTGGTCTTTATTGAAGGTAAACGGAAGCCTACAAAAGTGAGGCTATTAACATAGCCATTTATTCTCGTGCTCCTTGCCACTTAGAATTGGGGTTCTTTTCCAAACGCTCCAAACCCCAGTCAAAGAACAAACGGCGCGGAGCCGTCTTATATACATATACATAAGCCTTGTCTTCCTGGGTTAGTTGGATCTTGTACGGGTGGCTGTAGGCCCAAGACCAGCTGATTCAATGATTTCTGTTGGGCAAATTTGCCCATACTCTTGACTTATTTCTTACTCCTCACTCTGATAAATATACCATTAGTATAACTTCTCCATTGCGGACCATTGTATCATTTCAGCAAATTTCTCGTCCTCCACCCATCCAGTTAAAGAAAAACTCCCGACCAGGACCATTTGGCAATACAAGAAAGCCAACTGGGACGGCCCGCATATTTTTTTCCGAAACTTTAACTGGTCACTATGCTTCCTCGATAGTTACATTGATGCCAGTGATGAAATGATTACAAATGTAATTCTTCTAGGGATGCGTGCTTTTACTCCTAAGGCCGCTCCCTCATTTGTCGGTGCGGTATCGGTAATCGGTATTTATAGCTGCGGTATTTATAGAATGCAAAACCGATCTCATGTTCATTTCCTGACTTGTCCGTAAGCTTTAGGCAATGAAGCCTCAACAAATATTTTCTTATATTTTTGTTAATACAAATACAAAACAAACTGTTGCCTAGACGACAGATGTCAAACACATATTTCTTGCGGTAAATATCGAAACAATACTGATACTCCATGGCTATTTGCACACACACCGATTTTGGACGGCCAGAATAAAATCGACCGATATGTTATTGGTAGCAGGTGCTTGCATACTCACCGGATTTTTTCACCCATTGCAATCGATGTATGTACATATATATTATTAGCACGCACCACCAAAACTAGTTTTAAACGTCAAACATACATACCTACAATTTCACACAGCAGTCGTCTGAAATGGTCGGTAACTAATCGGTGTGTGTGTGTAAGCGCGTATTTAGTCACGTACGCCAATACTTCCCGGTAATGCTGGCGACACAGTGACAGTGGACGGCTGATCACCGGAATTTTACCGGTACCAATCAGCGGTCGGCGTGTGTGCAAGGTCACGTTCCCACATGTGGTTCACTATTGAAATTTGGACGACCGGTATAAATTCGGCCATCTAAAATCGGTGTGTGTGCAAGTAGCCTATACCGACACTCGGTACACCGTTTTCTTACCGTACCGATTCAGCACTAACTACCCAAATCAGTAGGGGTGTTCATTAAAATGTATGTATTCAGTGAAATATCGGTACCGAATGTGTACCCAGGAAACCGAGAGATACGATACCACACCGACAAGTGAGGGAAAGAACCAACCATTTTTGAAAGAACCAAATTTTTGCATGACCAAAAATTACGGCAAAAAATTGTGCAATGTCCCAAAGACAGTAAAATTTGTTGGTCATTTGTAAAATATTAAAAACTCCTCAACATATTCCGTTCCAACGCTCAGTGACAATAAAAAAACAATTGTTTATTCTTCAGAGAAGGCAAATTTGCTTGCCGCCCATTTAGCTGCCAACTCCACGCTGTCTAAAAGCAATGTAAATTTTTCCATGGGACAGATTTTTTCCGCAATCGTACAGTAGCAAGAGTTCTCAAAGATATTGATATACACAAATCCGCTGGCCCGGATGGTATACCCACGATTCTTCTGAAGAGGTGTTCTTCCACACTGGCAAAGCCACTGCATAAGCTTTTCCATCGCTCCTACTCTTTTGCAATCTCTCCTAGAAGATGGAAAACAGCATTTGTCCAGCCGTCCCTAAGAAAGATGACCATCCTCCCTCTCCTCCTACCGACCCATAGCACTAACATCCCTTCTTTCTATGGTCATGGAAACGCTGTATAACCGTCAGCTTAAGGAATATCTCGAAGATCGAAAGCTTCTCCATGACCGTCAATATAACTTCCGCAGCAACCGTTCCAATGGTGATCTTATGGCATATCTCACCGAACAGTGGAACAAATCTTTACATCGCTTTGGTGAAAGTAAGATTATTGGATTATTGCTCTTGATATCTCCAAGGCATTTGATAGTGTTTGGCATGAAGCTCTCTTATCGAAAATGCGTGCTTTTGGGATCGATGATACTCTTGTTCGTTGGATTAGAAGCTATCTAATGACCGTTCAATACAAGTTGTAATTGACGGATTCAAGTCTGATTCCCACAAAATAAATGCTGGTATGCCCCAGGGCTCTGTTCTGTTTCCAACTCTTTTCCTCATTTTTATAAATGATCTTCTGTCTGTTACTTCTAATCCACTTAACTGTTTCGCTGATGACTCTACCCTCAGCTTTTCATGTTCGTTCGATAATTCACGTCCTTCGCCTTTGTACGTACAATTGCAACGGTACAGTATGTCAAGCTCATTAAACTCCGATGTATACAGCATTGTCAAATGGGGTAATAGGAATCGTGTGGAGTTGAATGCTTCGAAAACTCAATGCTGTCTTCTGTCGTTAAAGCTAAACATACCCCCAGTGTCATTGTCCATGAATGGAATTCACATCGAAGGAACCGAAAAGCCCTCGGTACTCGGTATGTGTGTCAACGACGACCTCCGTTGGAACGACCATATATTTGAGATCACTAAAAATGCTGCTAAGTGCTTAGGTTTTCTGTATCGGTGTACAATTTATAAAACGTTTAAAAGCCCTTAGCTCGAGTATAACTCCCACCTCTGGGCAGGTGCTTCGCAAACATCGCTTCACCTGCTTGATAGAATACAAAATCAAGCATTAAGATTGATAGGAAATATAACTGCCTCTGAAACAATTGCCCCTCTCTAACACCGCCGCAATATTTTATGTGTTTCCTTATTTTATCGTTTCTTTTATAAAAAATGTTCACTCGAAGTAGCCAGTTGCATTTTTCCCCTTAAAAGTTTCTCCCGTAATACTCGTCTCGCAAGGAATGCCCATCAGTTCACCCTTGAGCCCAATTTCGGACGTACCGTGAAATATAGGGATTCTTTTTTTAGCCGAACAACACGAATTTGGAATAGTTTACCCGGTGAGATTTTCCCTTGCCATTTTGATCTGCAAACATTCAAAACCAATGTTAATCGACATGTCCTATCTTTCCCCTCCCTATCTTCCAAATGCCCTCGCAGTGTGCTCTACATTAAAAGGGTAACATATAGTCCCTTGTGCGCGCTTTAATTATAAAATAAATAAAAGGCACGACTGGGTCGCACGTACTTGCTCTTATGTGCTAATCCTTTTTAAGTGCATGCGTCTTTTTGACAAAGATTTTATTTTAATATTTATTGTATGACGTGCAACTTCCTTAGAATCGTTTTGGGGTGAAGCTCGAACGAACATGCGTCACGACAAAGGGATAAACACATAAATATAAAGGATTGTTAGCTTTTGCAGTTTTTTAGTGTAGTAATTTGCTAATAGAAAGATACAAAGGACTTTTTTCAGTTAAATTTTCATTTTGGTATGGAAAAATTTGAACAACTGGCATAAAGATTCGTCGGAATCAGCAGTATGGCAATAATGCTAGGTAAAGGGACCTTTATACGTCCCAATATGGGACCAATGGAATTTATAAAGGATTTAGGTACCTATAATAAGGTTGGAAGGAAGGTAGGTACTAAAATTAAGATACGTGTTCCAACTACTGCTAAGCCAGTAGGTATAGAGACAATATTAAAAGTTAACACAGTGGTTTTGTTTATTTATAGAAAGGTGTAAACTTTTGTTTTCTCGATTGAAATTTTTGCATTCAGTAGTAATCGAATAGTTTTTTTTATTTGTTAGTTGTTTTTGTGTGTTTATCAAAGGCTTCCTTATTTATTCTGTGCTTTTATGATGATGAAAAATACTTTAAAATACGTAAGTATGTATGTAATGTAGGTTGTCACTTTCTTTTAGTTGACTAATGGCTTGGCTAGGGCTTAGCCGAGCAATATGAAATAAAATGTTGGGGAAAAAAATTTATGAATTCAAAAAAACACTACTCATAACGTTTTTTGGAAAAAATGTTGTAAGCCATCTTATTTCTTTTGCTGTTTTCTATTTTATGAATTTTTCATTTCAAAATCGTTCGACCAGTTTTTTCAAAAAAATGTTTTTTTTGAAAAACTTTTCGAAAACATATTTTAAAATTTTTTTTAGTATGTCAATTTTAAGAAATCTATAGTTTATACTAGGAGAAAAATTTAAAAAAAAATCTATAGATCCGTTTTCAAAATATTCAAAAAACAAAATATTTTTTTAAAAAAATTATTAAAATTTAAAAAAAAATGGTTTTGCAAATTTTGATAAGCAATATTATTTAAATCATAAAACACTACATATTTTGAAAATTTCATCAAAATCCGTCAATTAGTTAACGAGAAAGTCTGATTTTAAAAAACCGGTCATATGGGAGGTACCGTTATAAAACTTTTTCTGAAAAATCCATTAAAATTTAAAGATAGATTTTGCACAGAAAACATCATTCTGAAAGTTTAATCAAAATCGTAGGAGCCGTTTTCGAGAAAAATAAGTTTTTTAATAAAAGTTATATGGCAGGTACTGTTAGTTTTGAAGCTAGAATGCCAATTCCAAAAACTGTCGGGTAGAGCACTCTAAAAATACTATATACCAAGTTTGAATCAAATCGGCCCAACCGTTTAGGCTGTAGATATCGATACGGACAGACAGACAGGCAGACAGACAGACAGACAGACAGACAGACGGACGGAATTTCCGGACCCACTTTTTTTGACTTCTCTATCATCGTAATATCATGTTTGATTGTTAGAATTTTTTTTTTTTTTTTACGAATGCATAACTTGCCTTATAGTCCCTATAATCGCAAGTAAAAAAATCAGCACATTAGAAAGTAGATATGCACCAGCAAAATCTGTGATATTTGTTTTTATTTTTATAATTTTTTTGTTATTTTCCTAATTAAAAAAAATATTTATGGTAATTTCAAACCCTCCAAAGCAAGTATTTCCACATCTATTTTCAAATGTGTTCATTCGCACGAGGCAGTTATTCCTGGGGAAAACATTCTGCATCAATTACACTAAATCCATAGCTCTGGTATAACTCTCCAGGGATACAAATACTCTTACTAAATCCAGTTCTTTGCGAGCGCAAATTGGCTTAATTCGATCACCGATGTACCGTTTGAATGAATCGCAACTGAGTTTTGTGCCGCATCAACTACTAGAACCAGATACACAAAGGGAATAATTGCTTCGGCTCGTTGTCTATCGAAAACCAACAAAACCAACAAACGTTGCAAAAGTATCCAACTATCCAACTATATGTAGCCTGGGTGTTAATCCACGCGTGAAATTTTACTAGTGTAACTACTCTAACGCTGCTCACATTACTGTTGCCGTACATATGTCCGTCCGCCAAGTTTTGATAATTTGAAAAGTTTATTTAATACAAAACGTGATTCAATTACCAATGCAACCCTCTCCTCCCCCTATTGGCAAATAAAAAAGAAAAACAACATAAAAAGTGGAACGTGGAACATAAAAAACATACAAAAGCCACCTTCCTAAAGCCGAAATGGTAATCTACCCCAATGTACATGATAGTAGGTGAGCTTTTGCGGAATTAACTGACATTTTCTGATCCTAGTTTTGTGGACTTGGCCAAAATAATAAAAAACAAAACAAAACACAGAAATTACAACGCTTGAGTAACACGTTTGGACTTTTTTGGGGTTAACATATAACAGAAGGTATAAATGTGTCCAGAAAGGGAGGTTCAAATTAGTTTTGACAATATTGGAACATGTTTGCGATTGAATGGGGTATTTTGTATAAAACAAAATGAAGTTATATCCTCGATTGTACGCGATTTTGAGTTTAATGCGTATTGACCGCAATGTATGCAGAAATTACATTTCGTGGGCTACAATTATTTCTTTTGGCAGTTTTCGTAGAGTTTGCCAAAAGCACGTACTGAGGTTTAATTGAAAATGTTAGTTTGATGCATTTATTTAGTTTTTGTTTGTCTATGGCACTTGCTCGTTCCAATCGATTAAAAATAGTTGCTTTGGATAACCATTGTAGATAAGTGATCGAGTGAAGTAGATACTTATGATTCGGTTAACAACTCTGTATTAATTAAAAATCCAATTGTGAAAAAAAGGGTCTCATCATGTTCTGCTGATTTAACTTTTTTTTACGCTAAATGAGACTTCTGAGAAATTTACTTTTTTAATACCTTAAATACTAACTTTAATTCACGGCCATAACTTTTGCTTTATTCTTGATATCTGCTTCATTTTTAAAACTCTTGCTTCAATTATTTTGAAAACTCTCTAAATCTACTACATTTATAAAAAAAAAACTTATTACACTCTTGCTTGTAAACCCAGATCAGTCATCTGAAAATTATTGTGAACCAGATCAAACTTCACTGCAAGAAAAATGTCATTTAAATAATATTGTTAACTCTTTCACTCCACCTTGAGTCCAATAATGTTTGTCATGATTCACTATCAAATAACATAACTAATTTAAACCGTCATGCTAAGACGCGGTTGTATATTCAAAACATAAAAGAAGCCCCGAATCAACCTTTAATAAAAAATGCAGTAGAAAGTTCTGAATTGAAAGCGCCTTCATGGCAAAAGCTACGTATGGAAATACTTTGTACTGTGTACAACACACATTGCCCTTCAATTTAATGAATTCACTTCCAAAACTTTTTGCACATATTTTTGGAAATGCAAAGGTTCCAATAAAGTGTGGGAGAACAAAGTATGCAGCAATGATTAACGATGTAATTGGACCATTTTGAAAATAAGTCGTTGCTTCACAGCTTCGGTTGAAAAAAATGTCTCTTATTATTGATGAGTCAACCGATGTAAGTTCATTTAAGTGCTTAGTTTTAGTTGTAAGATTTTTTTCTGATGCAAATGGTAAAACGTGTTCGGGACAAATTTTTAGGGCTACGCAAACTAAAAGATTCAACAGCCAATGGAATAACTAGTTCTATTTTGTCTTATTTGCAGGAATTGCGAATTCCTATAAATAATATGATAGGTTTAGAAACTGATAACGCATCGGTGATGCAAAGTGACATAAACGGTGTAAGAGCAAAATTGCGTCAGTTAAACCCAATAATGTTTTATCTTGGTTGTACGAGTCAATCGCTGCATCTTTGTGCTTCTCACGCCTGCAAATCTCTTCAAATAATTTGGAAAAGCTTTTGAGAGACATTTATTATCATTTTTCACGCAGCCCAAAACGGCAAGATAATTTCAAAGAATTTCAGGAAAATTTCAATGTCGAGGTTTATAAGATTTTACGAGTGAGTTCAACTCGTTGGCTCTCTTTGCAAAGCGTAATCGAACGAGTTTTGGTCTGCCCTTTCGAATTACTTTCACTTTTCAATTTTCGATGGATTCAATGAATCTATTTTTTTAAGATTAAATTGCACCAACAAATCATATTTTTTCTTTCTTTCATTCATAATAAAATAAAATATTTCAGTCTGAACAAACCGAAGCACATAACATTTTTTCATTAATTGAAGAGTTTTTCATCAACATACAATCAAATTTCGTAATACCCCAACATGTTGGGGTTAAATCAGATTATACGAACCCTAATTTTCATCTTCCTTTGCAAGAAATGTTTTTCGGAATAAATTTCGAACAATTTCAAATTGAAGTTGAAAATTCGAATTTAGAGGAAGTAAAGAAGAACTGCTTAAAATTTTACATAGCCTTGTGCAGTCAATTATTAAAGCGATTTGAATTCGAAAATAGCGATCTAAAATTGTTGCAATATTTAAACCCAAAAAATATTCAAAGCGGAAGTATGCGCACAATTTTACCACTCGTTCATGCTTTTCCCTTTCACGGTGATACAGATTTAGAAATTTTAAATTCACAATGGCGATTGCTTATGAGAGAAGATAATACTTTCGTTCTAAACTTTAATCTCGATCTCGACTCAGAAATTGTCCAATTTTGGGTTAACATAGGTAAAACAAATAATCCTTTGGAAAAACCTATGTTCAAAGAAATTTCGGAATATATGTTAAATTTAGCAATTTTATCTCATAGTTCAGCAGCAGAGCGAAAGTTTTCAGAAATGAATTCAATTAAATCTGATACTACTAACAAATTGCTAAGCAAAACAGTGGAAAGCTTGATGTTCTGCAAAGAACTTATAAGGGAATTTAATGTTAACAAAAATGAAATTTTTGAACCTTCTAACGATTTATTGAATTTTTTTCAAAAATTTAAATTCACGGATGGACATTACATATTAAAATAAAAAACATTTTTCACTAGCAAACAATATAAATTTCTATTTAATTTTTTGGGTTTGAATTACTTTATTTATTATTTTTAGTTTGATGTTATAAACTGCTCATAAAATGAATTATTACCCTAATAGAATAAACTTAACTTTAACAACTTTAATATAATAGAAATGATATTCAAACTACTGTAACAAATATTGTATACGTTTATAAATATAAAATAAACATTATAAATAAATATTACATAGAAAAAAAAACAAAAACTTATTTTCAATCTGCTTCACTTTTTTTCAAACTGCTTCAATTTTTGTCTCAATTCTGCTTCAATGATTTTCAATGAAGTGGTAACGCTGCTGCCCACAATACACAAACCGGATAAACAAACGACATCGAGCAAAATGTGCGGCCCTATTAAAAAGTAGATTGAAAATTTGATACGCACAGCATTTCATGCACATATATAGAATACACTACACAGTCGATTGTTAACCATTGCGCTGACCGGTTGTGATAATTTAAAGTAATCAAGTAGATGTGTCGCGCCCAAGAATAGTTTAAAATAAAGTTAAATTATTGTAAGGAAGTACTTATCATCTTATATTTTATAGAACGGAAACAAATCGGGAATTCTAGTGAGAATTCCACTTAAAATACTTTTTTTATGTATATGTTCTAAATACTTTAAATTCATTTTAAATAAAAATGAAGAACGACTTCGTTTCAATAGCAATCAATAGCATTCAATGATATAGTAAAACATAACACCGAAAGATATCCCCAATACAAATTACATTAAACCTCTGACCCATATTTACAAATATTAACGCATGCACTACGAACATCCACATGTAAGGACAACAATAAAAACACGTTATCACCGAACAGCGCGATGAAAACCTTAATTAATTAAAAGATTTACATTATCGTCGTGTTACGCGAACATTTACAAAAATAAAAAAAAAATTGTCCGATAAACGATTTCGTTTTAAATTGCATAACCACGCTCGATAAAAATTAACATATCCCCGGCGAAAAAGGATTTTCGCACAATAACTATTAATTACTTCGTTGTATGTAGCTATGTCAAAAAAAAATTAAAACATCGCCAGGAGGACGACAATACACATACAAGCAACCACTTAAATTAAATTATGCTCAAGTCATAAACAGGAGTTTATATAATATCACACACATACTCACATGCATGTGGGTGTTTTAACAACACATTGTATGTTCTTCTCCAACAAGTTCAACAGAAAATGTATTAAAAAAGGACCTTGGTGAAGTTTAAAAAAAACACTCCTTACGCTTTTGTTTACAAGGACAAACCCCAGAGCTCAACCTAGTGCGCCTTGTGAATGAATTCAATTAAATCCTTTAATCTGCATATTTGCTATTGGGTTTTCCTGGATGCTGCCACTGCAGGATGGATGGATATACAACCGTATCCTGGTTGCGTGCATGTGGTTTATCCACTCCATTTCCGAAATATCTCATAAATGTTGACATCCGTTACTCAGCAACCCACCCATAGCTAGTGAGTGATGCCCTAGTAAAAGTATCTAGGCATACCTAGTATGTTAGGTACTTTCATAAAACAATTTCAAGCTCCTTCCTTTAAAGGTACAGGGTGTTTGAGTCAGCAGTTGCGTTGAGTTGGGTAAGCATTATTCCGGACGGGAGAGGTAAAGTGCATATTTCTCGCAAGGAAGAAAACTGAACTCATCCTATTGCCATAGTTCTCGAAACTCCACACGTCGTCCTCAGATTGGCATTGCCGTAATGTGTACACAGAATCCTTTTACTTCGTTCCAGCCAACTAAATCCTTGTTGACTCGGGGTATACTCAAACCATTTTTGTCATAATTGACAGCAAACAATTAGAAAATTTAATTGAAAAACAACATTTTGGGTTCACAATGCTTAATTGAATTTTAAGTAAGAGCTGACAGCTTTTTTATTATTTTTTGTGTGTTTTACTAGTTAAGCTTTTGGGTTTTTTTTTTTGTTATTTCTAGAGTTATATTGATGGCAACGTGTTTTATGTAACCAATTTTTTTGTGAAACGATTGCTATAAAAGTGTGGATTCAGGACTCATCTGATTCATATCTGCGTTTAGCGCCAAACGCTTAGAAGAAAACTTAATTTTCTTACCAGCTTTATATCAACCAAAGGAAAAATTGAGAAAAGCTTGTCCAAGATGAAAAAAATTGCACTAACGTTTAATGCAGAAATGTTCCAACAGAAAAAGATGTGCGAAAGTTTAAAATGATAATGCAAGATTCAAGGGCTGGACTGGATAGTGCCAAAATTCCACCAAAATCCTAACTAATCTGGATGATAACCAATCGCCAATTTTTTTTTTTTTTTTTGATTTTTGAAGCAGGGGTGGGGTCTGGTATTTTCCTATAGTAAACTTACCAAAGTAAATCGATAAAACTTCCAGACTTCAGTGGTGTTTACCAAGCAGAAATACTTGCAGTAGGCGAAGTTGCAAACACCTCCTGTCATGTAATCTAATTTTCATAGACAACCAGACGGCAATGAAGGCCATATCCTCAATTGTCTCCCAGTCCAAACTGGTTGATCGCTGTCGCAACGATTTGGTATCTTTCAGTGAAACAAACACTTTTACCCTTCGATGTACGATGTGTCCCCAAAACTGTGACATATTATATGGGAATGAAATGGCAGATTAACTGGCCAAAACCCGTTCATCCTTATAGAACCTAGCCAAATCGTAACCAGTAGGTACTTGTGCCACTGGAAAAAGAGAAAAGTAAAACTTACCTAAAATTTCCCAAAGCCGCAAACGAAAGATGTTCAACAATTGACAACAACTGTTGGATTTCGAGAAGTCTTTAGCCGAATAACTTTAAGAAAGACACAATCCTCATTTTAAAGCTAAGCATCTCTTCTGCCCCACATGAACATTACACAAATTCAGTGGCGCGGATAGTATCCCCTTGTTCTTCAATGGTTGCAAAAATTCTACATCTTCCTCTGGGCTCTTTTCGAGTAGATGGAAAACAGCGTTTGTCCAGCCTATCCCTAAAAAAGCGAATCTTCTGCACTGTCAAACTACCGACCAATTGCACTAACGTCATATCTTGAGGACCGAAAGCTTCTTAATGACCGACAGTACGGCTTTGCAGCAACAGATCCACGAGTGATAAATGTATTTATTGCTTAATTCAAGCAGTCTTAAAAAATTAAAAAGGGAAGTTTTAATGTTATTCTTGGTACAGTGGAAGTCGAAGGAGAAGATCATATTGTTAGTTGTACGTAACATTCGGTTCAAGGGCTCGTTATTTCCATAATTTGTACGATGAAAATTTATATTAAAAAGTGAAACCGATCTAACATTTCTAGGGTTGGTATTAAGGGATATTTTCTGCAGAAGAGAAGGGCAGTCAATATTATTAGTTAGAAGTTGGTGAATAAAAATATCAGCAAATTGGCGACGTTTATCCAGAGTTTGCAAATCAAGCAGCTTTAGACGGTGGGAGATTATATCTATCTGACCAAGGGAGAGAACGGAGGGCGAAGCGAAGAAATCTACGTTGAACAGCTTCGATACGTAAGGAATGGGTTGGGTAATAAGGTGAACAGACTTGGCTGGCATATTCCAGAATGAAAGGTATAAAGATTTAGTAACATATGGATCGGAAAATTCTTTGGACCATCGTTTTACGAAGCCAAGAGATGAATTAGCCTTCTTTATAGAATTATCAATGTGAGAACGAAAGTTTAGTTCCCCATCGCAAGTAACACCGAGATCGCAAAGGGAGTCCACTTGCTGAACAGGTTCATTGTTTAATAAATTAAATCTTGGAAGCAGTGGGATGGTTTTACGGGAGTATGTAATAGTTTGACATTTACTAACATTTAGCTCAAGAAAGTTTTTTTGACACCATATATGACTGAATCAAAAGGAGAGGATATGCACTTATAAATTTTCTTATCATCGGCGTAAATCGAGATATATGAGTTTTTTGATGACACAGTCGACGTCATTAATTGTAAAAATAAAGATTAAAGGACCAAGATGGCTACCTTGGGGAACACCAGAGGTTGCAGGGTAAGGGTCAGATAAAGACGATCTGAAAAGAACTTCATAGAGACGATCTTTTAAATAAGAATCAATCCATTGGATGAAATCGATAGGAAATCCTAGAGCTTTAAATTTGAAGAGGATCAATGGATGGGAGATTTTATCGAAGGCTTTACTTAGGTCAGTTGCAATGACATCAACTTCTTTACCGTTTTCGATGGAACAAACGGTGCCGGAGACAAAGTCCATTAGATTGGTGGTTATGGATCTACCTCTTAAAAATCCATGTTGGTTACGGGAGAAAATATGTTTACAGTGAAAAACCATTGTATCATAAACAATACTTTCAAAGAGTTTAGGGATACATGACAATTTGGCAATGGCGCGATAGTTAGAGATATCATTCTTAGGACCTTTTTTATGAATGGGGATTATGAAAGATTTTTTCCATATAGAAGGGAAGATTTTATAAGACAATGAAAGTTGAAAAATAGTAGTGAGGGGTGCGATAAAGTGTGCAGAACATTTTTTTTAGGATTATTGCTGACAAACCATCCGGGCCAGCGCTGTAATCATCATTCAATTTATTGATCTTATCTTCAATTCTTCGATGGTATGACAATTCAAGTTAAGGATGTTTGGTTACAGTTATCAAGATAAGAAAAATAATCAGGATCAGGCTGGGAATTATCGGTAGAAAAAGACTGACTAAAAAAATTGAGCACATAGGTTGGAGCAGGAATTAATATATTTTAAACTAGAGGGATACCTGTCGGACTTTCTTTTAACATTGATGAAATGGAAAAAGCTCTTGGGGTCAGGTATAATAGTATTTTGCATGACACTGAGATATTCATGGTAAAGGGATTCACAAAGTTCTGATAAAAAAGAGAGCTGTAGTACTGATAATTGAGAAGGTCGACGTCGAAGCCTGTAATGAGATACTTCCGCCAAAGTTTATGTCTCTTATTTCTTAAAGATTTCAGCTCATTATATACCATGCGGGAGGAAGAGGCAATCCTCCTTTGTTGAACGATAGGCACGGAAAGTATAAGGTTTTCGAAAACCTTAGAATAAAAGCTAGTAAGGATTGTCAATATTAGGGAATTTTCCGATAAAAGTAAAATCGGTGCAAGCTACAACGTTATTAAGTTTGGTAAAATTGGATTTACTAAAGTTGAAGGACGACTGCCTTTCCGATAGATTTGTTACATGAGTGAGTCCATAAGAGAGCTTCAAAAAAAGAGGAGGGTGGAATGAGTTAAGTTTAGATAGAAGATGATTGCTTATTGAAACAACGCAATTGCCGACGTCAGAGGAATATATTAAGTCAAGTTGATGATCCAAATTATTTTTAACCCCACTCAGTTGGAAAAGATCTAAGTCGGAGAGACGATCAGTAAAGAGGATCTCTTAATCAGAAGATGGATTAACTGCTGTGTAGAAAGATTCCTCTTTGGAAAGAGCCCATTGGAGATTTGGGAAATTAAAATCGTCAACAATTAAAATGGTGTCGGTAGATTCGTCAGTTTCAAATATAGAGTCGAAAGCATCAACAGCTAGCTGGTAGGACTGGATAGGTTGAACAGGTCTGATATAACAGCAGATTATGAAGACAGTTGTTTTAGATAATTTTAACACAAACGTGTTCAAAGCCATTGGAGTGTGAATGTTTAAACAGGATTGAGTCAAAACGATTGTGTACTGCTAATAAAACAACACGGCCAGAAGAATCAACCGCATTAATAGATCCGTCAACCCGAAAAAACGTTGAAGTTTGTGGAAAAGAGTTCGGAGTCATGTACATCAGGAGACAGGTTAGTTTCGGTCAACGCAAACACATCATAAGGAATCTTCTGAGAATTTAAAAAGATTGTAGAACATTTTGATAGTACAATGACATAAAGTTGGGAGGATTGAAAAGTAATTTACGAGAACTAGGAACGAAAAAAATTATTAAAACTAGATCGATTTCTTCTGTTAGAATTAAGAGACGAAGCAAGAGAAGATAGATCGTTTGCAACATCAGAGGGGCTTACGTTTAAAGTTTCATCGTAACGTACAAACATAGAATACAGATCGGCATGGTACGTGGGGAGACCTTCTCGAAGAATTGAAACTCGAAGGTTCGTTTCAACAGAGTGGGATTCTACGTGTGGAATCGAAAACTTGCGCTGGAAGAATGAACAGATTCATATTTGGCCCGCGTTGCGTACGGCGTTGAAGAGAAAAAATAATGTTGTATTCTTGGCATCCAGCATAGTTAAACGAAGAGCCTCTTCGGATAAGGTCCAGTAAGTTCCGAATTTAAAAACTGATGTTGAACTTGAATTTGATGGTATATCTCACCGAAAAGTGGAAAATTTTCCACTACACTCCTACCACCAGGGGTCACAACATTCTAGGTTGACTTGGGCCTAAGCCCATTTCAATATTGGGTTAGAGCGAAGTTTGCTAAGGGGCCTTTCCACTATTCTTCCTTCTTCCAGTAGAGGAGCGATTAAAAAATGTCCGAATCGGTTAAGCATAACCTTTAAGACTTATGAGATTTAGTAGATGAATGCAGTTTTTTTTTTAAATGCCTTTACCTTACGTGAAATTAATTACAATTTTGTTACGAAACCCTATCAAGCCTTTGCTATTGTGTCGAATAGAAAAAAAAATCATGTGATACAATTCCATGCGCCAATCTATGTCGAAGGATAAGCCATTGACCATTGACGAAACATGCTGGCATTAACTATCCACAAAGCCCTTTTCCCTTTCTATATATCTTTGTGGGATTACGCTGTGGGTTGCTAATTAAAATACTAAAAATTAATTGGATCCCGGACAGTTCTAAACAAGGACACACGCGCCCGGTCAAAGAGCCACCAACCGCATTCTCCTCCGTCCCAGATAAACTATTTTAAAAGAGTGAATCTCTGTGAAAGTCCTTTTTAGTTTTAATTTCGTTTTTATGCAAATCGAAGGATAACAACAAAAAAAATGAAAATATAGACCAAAATCTTTTTTTTCCCATTTTGTTTTCCATTCGGAGTTTGAATTTGATTTTTTTTTTGGTGCTCATTCTATGAATAAGAAAGAGAATAAAATAAATGAGTTATCCTTGCCACATGGATAATCCTTGGTCTTTTGTGATTTTTCTTTTCTTTTTTTTCTTTTTGTAAGTCTTTGTTTTATCTACATCCGCTTTAAATTCATTGAGAGAAAAACGTTATACTTTCTCCCAGAAAAAAAGGGAAATCGGCAAGCAAAATAGTGGTCCCTTGAGTAAAAGATGTGGGTGAGATAATGTATCCTTCCCATGTAATTGTAATTCTCAACACCAGTTTCTAATTAAAAAATGTCCATCCTCCCTGGGAGGTATACATACATTATGGATTGCAGGCAGCATCCACTTGATGCTTCATTCCTAAAACTGTGCTTCGTTTTGTTTATTTTCTTCAAACAAAACCGCAAAGTGTCCAGATCCAGAGATTCAGTTGAGGAGAGCAAAGAGTTTCCTTGGCGCAAGGAAAGATTTATAGAACAGGCTATTGGGCAATGGGGGTGTTGCGTTGGAAAAACAATAATACTAACTCGAACGTGGGATATAACTTTTTTTTCCACTCCGAATGGATCCTTACTACAAAATTTCGTCCATGTTGGAATTTTCAGTTTTGGTTGAAGGTGGTTCGGGTTGAGGCGGAGATTGTAATCGGAATTTAATGCTCCAAAAGAATGCAAGGAATCTGCGTTCTTTATCCCTTTTCGAATCTCTGGGGTGTTTTTTTTTTTAATTCTTTTTACTGAAGTCGCATGGTTTGCCTGAAGAAGATTTTCTTGGGTTTTCTGTGTTAAGGAGCAGTTGGAAAGCGCTGTGATTGCAGCTGGCCACTTGGCGGCGCTGATTGCGCTACAAGCATTTGGATTTATGGTTAGAGACCGAATTGGGAATAGTAATTTGGACAAGGAAAAATTTATTGAAATTACCCTTTGTCGGGATTAAAGAGGTGTGTGGAAGTTAGAGTAAAAACTAAATTTTTGAGATGGAGGTGAGTTAATTATTTTATCATGGATTAAGTAAATTTTCTTGATGGTAAGTGACATAATGGACTCAGAGGACTTTTAGTTTTAGCATTGACGAGTAATAATGCCAGCAAGAAAAACTATATGTTATTTAAAATATCACGTGGCATTAGAGTTTCATACAAATTGAATTAAGTGGTCCAAGTGCGCCACCCAACATCAACATCAACAAGTCTAAAATGAGTCTTCTTACAAGTTGTTGTCAATTCTTACTTGCGATTATAGGTACTGTAATGCAAGTTATGCATTTGTGCAGATTAAAAATTCTGAGATAACAATCAACATAACATTACGATGATAGAGAAATATTTTTTGAGTTATTGTCAAAATTCTGCCCGTCTGTCTGTCTGTCTGTACGGATGGATTTTGGACTGTAGCCTAAACGGTTTGTCAATCGTATTCAAATTTGAAACACAAGGTTATTTTGACATTCTACAGAGGAAACCATAGGACCGGTTTTTTTTCTTCGGCTTTCTCGAAAACTGGTCATCCGATTACTATCAAAATTGATGTTCAAGAAGACCTATGTAGCCTAAGTAATTTCGCGTTAATTTTTTTCGAATACTTTTTTTTGTGTTTAAAATAATATTTTTTTATTTTTTTTTTTGAAGATCAATATTTTGAAAACGGGTAGGTAGGCGTTAATTTTTTTCGAATACTTTTTTTTGTATTTAAAATAATATTTTTCTTATTTATTTTTTTTTTTTTTTAATCAATATTTTGAAAACGGTGAAATTTTTTTTTTAATTTTGTTTTTACATGTATGTTATTTTTGTGCTTAAGTTTGTATTCTTGAATTATTATTTTAAAGCTGCTATAGTACTATCATGGCGACGACGTGCGGACCGTGGCGCCCCAAACAGTTTATATACAATGTACCTAGTCTGAAGGTGGACTTTTTTGACAACATTTAACAGGCGGAAAATGAAAAAACACATACACGCTTTAGAACCGACTTTGTCCCGTTACGTTATATAAAGATTTAGAGCATTGTTCTGTCATCGTGAATGTGAAAATATTGCGTACCTACTGAAAAAATAAAAAAAAATCCAATTTGAACGTATTCATTGAATAAAATGTCACAAAGCGAGCAAAAGTTCAGTCAATTCGAACTTTTTTGAATATTACTCGCTTTGCTACGTTATCCTTACGTACGTCAAACAAAGCGTTTGTAGAAAAAGCAGTATGTATTGTGATAAACTTTAAACATTTCCGTATATTTGTACTTTTTCAAATTATCAAAGTCGGTTGTAAAGCGTGATTGTGTTTCTACTTTTAAATTCCATTGGTATTAGTAAAAGGAGAAGTAAATCTGCCGAAATATCTATGTACTTTTTGAAAAAATTGATCTCAGATAAAAAAAAAACAATTTTTTCCCACAAAAACTGCCAAAATCTGTGTTTTAACTGATCTACATAAAAAAAGGCTTATTCTACAATTATTCCACGAGATAAAAAAAAAATTCATAATAACAACAAAATGTACGAGAAATAGTAAAATAACGTTTACCAAAAATCTCTTAAGAAAATCTACAACAATAAGCAAGATGCCTGTTCAGTAACTTGAAACTTTCCACAAGCTTCCAAAATTTAGATTTTTTTTTCTATGAAAAAATAAAATAAAAATAAGGCTCAAATTATGAACGCAACTAATAATACATATATTTCAGAATAAATCTGGTTCTTATTCTTTCGCTAATCCACCTTCTTCAGTGGACTAACTTAGGAAACGTCGATTAGTGGAAATATGTTTTATTAATAACATTTTTCACTTAGTCCACGGAATAAGGCCTATGCGTGAAACTGTGAAATGCACATTTCTCGACGTCTTCACGCTAAATTCGATTCTAGATGGCGTACGAAATAAGGCCTCAGACAAAACGGCCCCAAAAACAAAAATGAAATCAGTTTTTTAGAATTGGGGTTATATTTCATTATGAAAAAAGCCCCTAATATCAAAGAATGAAATAAGACCCCACGAATACAAAAATTGGCAATAAAAGCCACTAGGCCAGTATAAGCACAAAAAAACAAATTTAAAGATATGTCCCACTTTGATAAATGTTAGTATGAAGAAGGTAACCCCCCTGCTTTGGCTCACTATAGGATTTGGAGAAGGTGCAATGTTGGGTATGTGCAACGTTTCTTTTTTGATTTAAAGAACTGTTACATAAACCCAATCTCGCACATACTCCAAATCCTATAGTGATCCCAAGCAGGGGGGTTGCAGGGGGGAAGCATGCCCCCCATACCTACCTCATACTGATTGGGATATAAAATCTGAAGAAATGCCTAGGCAAAACTAGTTTAGCCTAAGTGTGTTAGGTTTTTTATTTTTTTTATTATTTTTTCATTTTTTCAAAAAAATTGGGGTCTTCTTTCATTTCGTTTTTGGGGTGTTTTTTTCATTTTTAAGGCCTAATTTCATAAAGAAAAATAGGGTTTTATTTCATTATAAAAAAGTACCCCATTTTTGGAGCATTATTTCATTTTTGTTTTTGGGGCCGTTTTGTCTGGGGCCATCGCCATTCTGTATATGTATATAAAAAAATGAAAACAAACGTCAAAAACTCTTCACATGGATAAATTTCTTTTCACAATCAAATCAACCAGGAAGAGCAACGCAATTTTGAGATTAAGTAACAATAAAACACAACACAAACATATAAACAGCAAAGGCATATGGTAGGAGACCATCTACGACAATTTCCAATTTTTTGTATTTATGAATTTAATTATACTTTTATTTTAATTCTTTTACGACCTTTTCAAATGTTTAATTAATAAATATTGATAAATAACTGAACCGGAAATAAATATAAATACAAAAAATGGGCACGACTGGGTCGCACGTACTTGTTCTTGTGCCTAATTACATTGGACGATAAAATGTTTGACAAAAACAAATAACATTTACGTTGAAAATAACACAGTTTGAACTTATAAAAACTATAAAACCACAAAACCCGTTTTTAATATAAATGAAGTACGCCATCTCATGTCACAAATAAGAAAAAATTTATGAAAAAATGTATTTCGAAAATTGTACGACAAATTTTGATAAAATCCTGTTTTTTATTTTTTAGATTTTTGAAAAAAAAATTATTTTAATTTTGGTATGCAATTTTTTAGATAGACATGTGATTTTAAAATTAAAAATTATTTTTTGATTAGTTTTAAAAAATCAAAAAAAAAGTATTAAAAAACTTATTTTAATTAGAAAAAAAAATGTTGATATGCAGAATTAATTTGGCTATCTAGATCTTTTCAAATATAAAATTTGACAGTAGTCTATAGAGCCGTTACCGAGCAAGCCAAAAATTAAAAAAAAAAACGTTATATGAAAAGTCCCGTTAATAGACTTTTCCCGTATATGTGGTTCTAATCAAATGATAGCTAATACCAACAAACAAATTCTAAAAAAAAAATCATCAAAATCGTTGGAGCCGTTTTCGAGAAAAATAAGCTTTTCCTAAACGGTTGTATGGCAAGTACCGTTATTTTTAACCCTAAAAATAAAATTTCAATTTCCCCTCTGAGGAATGCCAAAAGATAAACACATACCGAATTTGAAAGCAATCGCTTAACTCGTTTAGGCTGCAGCTCGGTATATGTACACCCGGACGGACAGACAGACAGACGGACATTTTTTGCCAATGACTTTTTTAGGCTTCTCTATTATCGTAATGTCATGTTTGATTGGTATCTCAATTTTTTTTATATTAACGAATCCTAAAATTGCCTTATAGTCCCTGTAATCGCAAGTAAAAAGGGAAAAGTATTTTCATTAGTATGACAACGAGATCGGGAATCAAATAAAGTGAGTTCATGAAATGATAAAATCAAAAGTCTGCATGAAAACACAGTTTCACAGATCGGGAATTGACCCCCAGGAAGTTATTTCAATACATACTATCTTTTTATCTCCCTCCTTCGCCAAACAAAATATTCAAATACTTTTCTTAAAATCATGGTTTTATGCATTTTTGTTTAACAAACAAATTATTTTCCGTGATAAGCAAATATTCTTGCGTTTGACATCTCACATTTCAGTTCTGTCTTCAAATTGTTTCTTAAATGAATCAGAAAGCTCTGAGCATTCTCCGTTCAGAACTTTAAACTGTTCGCTCAAACACACTGCTCAATGCTTAGCTCATAGCTTAAAACGAGCAAACGCATTATAATTCCCGTAAGTAAAGTTAGAGATGAGCTAGTATATCCGTTCATATATGTCATAATTGACAGTTTCTATTATTAACGGCATAACCAAGCATTCGTCAAAACTAAACGATCTGTTTCGTTCTTCTTTATTCTTCTTCTTCAACCGACAATTGATATTATCCCGGCTGGGACCACAACTCTCCGACTTCTCTATTTCGCCTTAAGGATCCACACGTGGGGTTCGCCAGGTTGATCTCAGAATACTTCGGCAGGTCTCCCGGTTTTGAAGTGTTCTACATCTGATGAGTTTTGCACACGCCTTTCTTCCTCGATAGTGGAACTTAATTTTTGTTCCACACATGGATACTGATGCTCATTTTTGTTCGTATTTGATTTTTTTTAACGAATGAACTATTTCGTTATGTTTCTAAAAAAACATTTTTAAAACTATAATAAACATGGCTATCTGTCAATTTTCGTTGGTTATCAAATGTCATTTAAATAAATAAATAAGTTTGTATGTGTCAAGGATATTCAGAAATCAGAATGAAATACATATATATCATGCTTGACGAAACTTTATCGATGGGCGGATATCAAATGTTCGTTGTCCATAATGTCACTTGTGTGTGTTTTAGATTATTAACACATGTGATTTTAACAGTCAATTTTTAATTTAATTTATAACAGCTCCTGTCTAATATAACACAAACTGGAGTTTTGATTTTAGACGATTAAGTTTTGCCTGTGGTTAGTTGTTTATCATGTATACACCGGAATATTATAATATGTTTCAATAACTTTGGTTTTAATATTTGGCGGATGTTATTTCTTTTATCCACGGTTCAACAGCTGTTCTTCAATCTTCAACATAGCATTATAACTACAAGTAATACAAGTTTTTAAATTGGTTGAAAGTTGAAGAACTTAATTTCATACCAAAATTTGAATTTAAAAGAGTTTTATGGCCGCCACCTATTAGGCAATAGGGAAAACATAATGAAACTACCTTATCGGCCCGTTATTAATTGAAATAGAAGACCCTCCAATTTAAAAAAAAATGTGTCAAATTGATTGAGTTAATTTAATTGCCATCACATAGAGAAAATTGTGTAGATATTTTTAACACGTATCCAAAGTTTTTAAATAATATTTAATAAATTCGTTTCATCATTGTATATAAAAACTAGGTTTTACATAAGAAGCTCTCATATAAATTTAAATAAAATGCTTTATTACAACCGTTTATTACTTTCGTTTTTCTAATCTGCTACAATTTTCTATCTTTCAAACTGTCAGCTGTCACTGCTTAATGTCATATAATCGACTTCTCGTTTTCTGCATTTTCTCTGGTTTTTCGCATTTCGATTCCTCCGAGAAGCACATCGTCCGTCGTCGTCCAATCCAACGGTGACTTCAAGTAAAAAATTCGGATATACATGACTCAACTCACGTACCCATCTATAATTTACGCATTATTTTGTGTTAATCTAGTTAAGAAAAATCGATTAAAAACTTCAAATCGAACATAACAATATTCCATTTAATTGGTGCGTAAGTTTTTCTCTCTAAAAATCACCGGAATACGTGGACTTGTTGTATAACCAAGTTTTTGTTGCACCAGTCCTTGGCCAATCGATTTTATTCTATTTATAAACTTATCGGCGTTTTCGAATTAGCTTGCTACAAAGACTAGAACACGTTGTTCCAAAACAATGGGAACCTTTTATGAATCACGCACTGTTTTCGATTATAGCTGGAAACAAGTTGTGCAAGCTTATTGGAACAGATATCCAAATCCATCAAGGTTTGTATAAATGTCTATTAAATGAGTTCAAAGTTCATTTCATTTGCATTGGTTTGTTTTGCATTGCAGTTCACATGTCTTAACAGAGGATACTGTAGCTCGAGAAGTTCGCGATGGCAAACTCTATTCAAGACGATTACTTTCGAAGACAAATCCTGTTCCAAGATGGGGCGAACGATTTGTCAACACAAACTCGGTAAAGATTATCGAAGACTCTGTGTTGGACTTAAAGCAAAAGTCTCTGGTCACGTTTACGAGAAACATTGGATTCAAAAAAATTATGGTAAGTTTGTTGATATAACAAATGTTGACGCGTAATAGGCGTCAAGCCATTTTGTGTTGTTGAAACGAGGAAGGATGAGGTTTTTATGCTTGACGGCCTTGAACAAATTGAGGTGTTTGTTTTAGGAACGAGTCTGCCGCCAATTAAGCAACTGAATAGATTTTTAGTTTCAATAGGTACACTCTTAGCAAACCAATAGAGGACCTAAAGTATAAAGAAATGCCTCTGTCGTTGTGGAGGGAGGGTTAAATCATATCATTATATAAAAAGTTGTAGGTTGTTTTAACAACAGTTTCTCCGCAGATGAAGCCAATGCCTCCCAAAAAAAAATGGATATACTTAACACACAATCTTGAGAAACTCGAATGTTAATGCATAATGTATGAGCTTTTCCGTTTGCTCGATGCCAATATAACTTATGGATGGTGGTATGTGATGTATATGTTCTGCTTTAACGCAGAAGGGACAATGCTCTTAGGTCAGAGTGTACTGAGTAGTCATAAGCTACTACGGCAGTTGAACACACGAAGAACAAAGTTGTCAAATTTGAAACAAATAAGTAAAGCTGAGAGTGCGGGCATCAGCAAAAAGTTTAAATGGAATATTAACTTCAAAAGGAGCACGTTTATAAAAATTAGTAAGACTAGCAGAAAAATGGAGCCCTAGGACACAGCAGCACTGTGGATATCAGACTTGAAACTGTCAAATAACTATTGATTTAGTCTCATTCTTCTTGGCTGTTCTTCAGGGCTAGGTTCAAAGATTCTCCGGGCCAAAGCATTGTTCATTCTATTTGTACTACGTGACTTACTCTTTTATTACGGCCTTTAGAGTTCATATTTGTATCTCCTTCCTCGCTCACCTTTAAGTGACTCGGAATACAAAAATCAAAATAGAATTTCCTTCATGAAATATCTTCACGTCTTTATCTTCAATAAGCAATGTCAATTACTGGCGAGAGTTTTCTGAAGGGACTTGAATTACTTTCCCGAAAGACGGTTTGTTGCCATGAAAAAATTATTGCAAAGAACTACTTAGGTATTCTTCCTTTGATGTCAGCATTGGAATCTTGGTTTACTTTGGCGATGTTCTGTTCCAGACTTCGGCGTTGGGTATCTTTGCAGCATTAAACTGCTCTTCCTTTGTAAATAATAAGACGAATTATAATTATTATGCGCCTGGTATTGGTGTGAGAATTCTTGAGTTTTGTCCAAGAATAATGGTAAAGAAGTCATATCGCCTTGACTTAATCCTTTTTTACATTAAAAGTATTCGTAGGATCTTTAGCAAGGTTGACAGAACAGAATGCATTTTCTTTTGTCATTTTCCACAGACGCACGACCTTGCTAGAACTTAACTAACGCGGTACTGATTCCTAGTCTTGAAACCGATGTAATATATTTTTTTTTTGCAAAATCGATCATGGTGTAAACACTGGCTCGAGGGTCAAATATCTTGACTTAAAGACACATTCATATAGGTAAGGTCTTTCAAGTAATTTAGAAAACAAGACCTTGTATGCGATCAAAGGAAGATAATTTCTATGTTGGTGGTGAAAACGCGATGGTTAGTGAAAAACGATAAGCTAGCTAAAGAACTCCTTTTAGAGCAAATTCAAAACATAAGCATTTAGTCTGCATCGGATGTAAAGTAGATAAAAGCTTACCCCGAATGTAAATGAGTAAAGTGACGAGGTTTTGTCCCTAATACGAATGATAACCTTCGTGATGGCTGTGTTTACCCAAATTCGTGGGAACAAATGGCAGCTTTGGTTTCTGAAAGCATGATTCGACTTCGTTCGCGAAGTTTTGTTCAATCGTTTTATTTAACCTTGATGCAAGAGGTGTTGGCTTTGGATAATCTTGTCAGTCAAATAAAGAAAGCTTAGGTTATATTCGGGCCTGATTAAAAATAATTAAATTTGTTGGCGCGACAGCTCCTTAAGACCTTACCTACTTCGCACAACGGTTCATTCTGACTGATCGTGAAATTCAGTTTGTTATTTCAAGTTCTTAACATCGACTGCGATTTTACTATTATGCTTCGATCGTCCCTAAAGGCTTCGGTTCGAGCTCTGTTGCCTTGAGTGTGTTTTTAATTGCTTAATTCACTTGTTATTGACAAGCTATTCTTTATAAGATCTTGAGGCTATATAACTGTTGCTTCTTGTAACATCCGTCTCTTCTTGAAACGTCCACCAAGATTTGTTTTTCTTTTTTTTTCGAAAAATGTGTAAAGTAGAATCTGGATTATTTAATGTTTTCTCTCGAAAAAATTCAGCGTTTACCTTCAAACCCGAGACCTGTTTTGTAAATAAATAAGAAAAAATACTTAAAAAAGATACGATTAGGATTATTTTTTATTTATAATCGAACTGTTCAAACAGTGACTCGCTATAGATTTTTTTGTGGTTCATTTCTTGAAATACTTCTCAATAATCTTGTGCCGACGCAATGTCTCCGAACTCGGAAGACTTCTCAGTATTGATATCTATTTTAAGAACAAAAGAAATCATCAATAAGCTAAAGAAAACTCTATAGTTGTATCATGTTCTTTGTTCAGCCAATATCACCTTGAACTAGATAGTCTAAGAATGAATCTTGTAATTTAATTTATATTTATGTATATACTTTAAACGTTTTTTTTCAGCGTGTAGATGAACGTGTTGAATATCTCGAACAAAAAGACGGCACTACATTAGCCATTCGCACGGCATTCATTAGCTCGCAAGTATTTGGTTTCTCCCGAGCAATTCGTGCCTTCGGCGTTGAACGCTTCAAGTCCAACTGCAGCAAAGCCACACTTGGTTTTAATCATGTCCTTCGAAACATGTATCCCACTCACATCCATGCTGTAGAAGCAGCCAAAATTAAAGAAATCGCCCCAACAACCCAGACCACAGTAGCACAGCAAGCATCTAGCAAAGCTGACAAAATCAAACGGGCCAGCAAAGCGAGCTATGAATTTGTCAAAAATCAAGCCGGAAAATTGGCTCAGATGTTTTCGGTGAAGAACTGAGATTCAGTTGAAGATTAAAAGATAATAATTATAAAAAAGCACAGCATTAATTGACTGGCTTTTATACTTTTATTATAGTTTAGTCCGTACGCAGCTCATTAAGAAAACAAACATTTAAACTTGAAACGAGATTTCTAAAGACTCAAAACGATCAGCAATCATAAGCAACATGTATTTACAAAAACAATAGTTTGCGAAAGGAAAACATAACTGTCATGGAGGACATAAATATAACGGAGTCATCGGCTAGTTGGCGACAGTTTTTCATTAAAAAATAAGTAAATTCCCTTCGTCTAGAGTTTAATCAATTCCATTCCAAAAAAAAAACCTAATTAATGAAAGTTCAATGAAAATAATTGTTTTGTTAAAGAAAGATTTCAAAAAATTGGTCTCAAATTTAATACTTAATAATACATATTTGGTTAAAAAAGTGGCAGAGGTCAGACCATCAATAAAAAAATATAACTAATTATTGTATAATTAATAAGGCTACCAACAAAACTCTGTTAAAATTATTATTTTTAAATATATAAGTTAAATTGAATGTAATGTAAAAACTATTATATGTGTTTCATTTTATTTCTACAGTATTGTGGATCAATTGTAGACGAATAACCCATTTGAATTTTCAATTTAACTGCTAAAAACGGTTTTCAGGACCGGAAATAGGGAGGCCTGCTGCCGACGTTTTCTTAGGTCAACCCATTGTATATAGACTGCCTATAGTACTATCATGAGACGTGAAAAAATCGTAAACACATATGCCGCTTGGAGCAGTTTATATACAATGGGTCAACCCAGCGAACACCATAGGTGAAGCCCTAGGACGAAGTAGAGATTGGGGAGACTTGTGGTCCCAGTTGATATTATAAATTGTGGGTTAACTTAAAGGAGGAGATCAATGCTATTGGAGCATTTTCTTAAGCAGTATTTGAATGCCTTGTGGCACTGTAATTAACACTTGCGAGTGAATATAGAATAAGAATACATTTGGACTGCCTTGTAGAAATCATGTTTTTTAATTGAACAAGGAACAAATCTATGTCTATGGAAGTAGAGGGTAGGGTAAAATTGTTAAAATTAATGGGACATATTCATAGATCATTTTTAATGTGCTCCTAAGTTATAACTTAGCAAACCTGCAGTTTAAGCTATTCATAAACAAATTCAAATCTTAAGGTTAAGAATTAAACTGGAGTTTAACTTTAATTGTGAGTGATGCTGTGTTTAAAGTTTCTATTAAGGCTACCAAATTTCATAACTTAACATTTCATACGTTTTCAATTTCTTGTTCCAAGCAAAATACTTTTTCAATAATCGACAGTAAATAATTGATTTTGCAAGTGTTTTATTGATTTAAAAAAATGTCAATTTTTTTGTTTTATAATTAAAGCGCGCACAAGAGACTCCCTTTTAATGTAGCGGCAATTAGGAAGATAGGGAGGGGAAGGATAGGTGGTATCGATTAACAATAGTTTTGAATGCTTTACAGATCAAAATGGCAAGGGAAAATCTCACCGGGTACACTATTCCAAATTCGTGTTGTTCGGCTAAAAAAAGAATCCCTATATTTCACGGTACGTCCGAAATTGGGCTCAGGGTGAACTGATGAGCATTCCTTGCGAGACGAGTATTTCGGGAGAAACTTTTAGGGGAGGAATGCAGCTGTCTACTTCGAGTGAACCGACATTGCGTCGGTGATTTATATTTATTTAATTGTTTCAGCGGCAGTTCTATTTCCTATTAATCTTAACGCTCGATTTTGTATTATATCAGGCAGGTGAAGCGATGTTTGTGAACCACCTGCCCAGAGATGGGAGTTATACTCGAGTTTAGGGCGTATACATATAAACGCTTTATAAATTGTAGCCAGATCAGAAGGGGAAAAATACTTCCTACACCGATACAGAAAACCTAAGCACTTAGCAGCATTTTTAGCGATCTCAAATATATGGTCGTTCCAACGGAGGTCGTCGTTGACACATACCGAGTACTGAGAGCTTTTCGGGGGTATGTTTAGCTTTAACGACTGGAGACAGCATTGAGTTTTCGAAGCATTCAACTCCACACGATACCTATTACCCCATTTGACAGTGCTGTATAAATCGGAGTTTAATGAGCTTGACATACGGTACCGTTGCAATTGTACGTCCGAAGCATTGAATAATAAGTACAGGAAGACGTGTTGTGTATATATATAGTGTACGTGAGTGAAGCTAATCAGTTATACATGTAGTAGTAAATCCCAGCTCTTCCTGTCATTTTGGCAAGGCGGTAAATTCAAAAAAAGTGATTCGAATTTGGATAATTTTGTTTTGCGAACATATTAAGCTGTATAACTTTGTAAAATAAGGTGCATCAATTAGTATATTCTAGTATCTTAACAGGAAAACAAGAATCAATATGACCTTCATAGAAAAAAAAAATGTAAAAACAGAGTTTCTAAGAGAAATGAAGACATTCCTTTTCAAGTATTGTTTTATTTAGAGTATATTTTAAATATTGTAGAACAATTTAGAACAGCTTTTGTGTGGTATTCAACAGTGAAAACAATAAATTTGTTGAAAATAAAAATGCACAACTTCAATGGATAAGATTCATTTTTTTATAATTTTTTTGTTTTTGTTTGTAGCAAATACATAAGAGGACGTTGCAAAAATTAGTGTACAAATGTATTTTTTAAATATGTGTTTCAGGGAAATGTTGCTTATAAAATTGATACAATTAGATAAGAAAGAAAATACTGTGATAAATTATTTAAATAAAACAAACCAAATGTAGTGCCCCGTGGCTTAGTGGTTAGTGTGTCGGACTGCTAAGCGAAAGAACCTGGGTTCAAATCCAGCTCATAGCCACCTTTTTTTCTGGGGTACTGCCTCTTGCGAGGAACTGACAAAACCTCCAAGAGTAAAATTTGTCTCGAAAAAGTGCATCTCATGTAGCCGTTCGGACTCGGCGGTAAACTGTAGGTCCCTTCCATTCTTGCAGAGTAACATCACACACACAGGAATGGTTGAGAGTATAAGTCACTAGGCCCTGGCTCCTTAAGGAGCTGTCGCGCCAATAAATTTATTTATTTATTTATAAAACAAACCTATCTTTAAAATTAAAAAAACGGTTAATTGTTTCACTTGTTTGTATTTTTCAGGTAAGTTTGATTAATAAAACAAATCCAAATGTATTTTATAGAAACTATTTATTTCCATTACACGCCTTATAAAATTGTATTTGGCGCCCCCGAGAGTTTTTAGGCTTCTGCACTCCGCCCATTGCTAATACTTGTGCGTATGTGATAACTCACACTATTTAGAAAGAGGCTTCATTTATTTTCAAAAACACGTCTTCCTGTATTTCTTATTCAATGGTCCGAAGGCGAATGACGTGAATTATCGAACGAATATGAAAAGCTGAGGGTAGAGTTGTCAGCAAAACAGTTAAGTGGATTAGATGTAATAGCTAAAACACAATCACGCTTTAGCTTCGGTTTCGCCTATAGTTTACAAGTTCAACCATAGGAAATCAATACATCTTAACACATTGCCTTTGACGTTACATTTGGTTCGTGTACAATATAAGGTAACTTGACTCAAACGTAAAGCTTAATTAGAAACTGGTTGAACTTTTGCTCGCTTTGACAGAAAAAACCAAAAAACTGAAATTTAGAAAATATCATTTAAAGCGGACACAAAGCGTGTGAAATGTAACGTGACAAAGCCAAAGCTGAAGCGTGATTGTGTATTAGCCATAACAGACAAAAGATCATTTATAAAAAATGAGGAAAATAGTCGGAGACAGAACCGAGCCATGGGCTAGTGTCGCCAGTCTTGAAATCCCGGACATTCTTCGGATAAATTAGAACACAAAAAAGAGTACAAAACTAGGACAAAAACCAACACTTCATCTTTTTTTAAAAGTTAATGATTTTGGTAAGTTGTTGTTCGAAAAAAAATTAATATAGTTTCATAGGTAAATTACATATTTAAACTTCATGTGAGCACCAAACTCAAAACAGAACATAAGAATACTAAAAACTATAAAAATATGTACCTAAGTACTACAAAAATCTTTAATTTGTTCCATGTTTGATAAAAAGCATGTTTTTCTTAGATCTTATATTCTCAAGAATGTCATTGTTTCTATAAATTAAGAAATCATGACAAGATTCACAGTTTTATTCTTGGAAATTCAATTTAGTTGACGTTATTTCTTTTATTGTTTCGGGTACCCACGATATATTGAGGATCAGGATTCAAAATCCAAAAATGTAAGACTGTGAACGTAAATCCGTACTACATACGCTCAAAGCATTAAAACGCCTTTCCAAGTAAAGGCTGAACTATAATGGTTGGAACGGAGCCGACGGGCCCGTCCGTAAATGTGCGAGAACAAGCAATTTGTATATCACGCCCGAAATAGCGGATTGCTCCGTTTCATCAAGTTTCTATGAGTTTTACTTACGGACGTAAACTGCGGTAGCGAGCGCATTTTACGGACGAAAACTTGACAGCTGGCTTCTGATGGTGTTTGTAATGAAGAAAATTTGACATATACTTCCGCGGCATTCCGTCCATTATGGGTAGACGTGCTCATTTGACAAACGGATTGGAACGTTTCGGTCGGTTTTGACACTAGCTTCTGTTTGCTTCCGAACATTATAGTTAGCCCTTAAGAATAAACGCATTCCTAAACTAAACGAAACTAATAACACAACTAACAAATTCCAATTAAGATTTTGTGTACATGATTCCTTTTTACGAATGTTTCTTCATTCTTTCTTTTTGACAATTGGGTAAGGGATGTAGAAAAGTAAGGGGAACGAAGTAACGATTGGAAGAATGAAAATTTAAAGATTTTTTGTGGTTGAGCTTTGACGTTTTTCGTTTGAGGAAGAAAATGCTATGCGCGGACTAAAAATAAGAACTTATGAAATTGAAAACAATTCCCAATCATGTTTTTTAGTGGTAATGAATGGTTTTTAATAGCTTTCGCAAATTTCTTTAGAATAAAACAGTACAGTTTGTAGAAAAGTATTGGATATATTCGGGGTCATGGACGTATTATATATGTACTGTTAGTTGCCTACCTCAAGTTGGTTCTATTTTAATTTCAGTCATTTTGGGCGACAATAGCCCTCCTGAGTACACTAGCGGGGAAAAAATTAAACCTCAATTTTAACATTTCATCCAGTAATCCCAGACTTTGGCAGCAGGTTTTCCAACGTTGGTATGTTAAAATTTCCTTGTTTCTCCAAGGTGTTATTTAGAATATCCCACAATTAATTAATAAAAAATCCCTTTTTTCCTTTTAGTGCTTTAAGCTTGTCTTAGGCACAAACCAATAAAAAAAGGAAGTTGTCCACGATCTAAAAAAACAAGAGGCAAAATATCAAAGATGTCGCACACTTCTATGGATGGAATTCAAAAGTGTCAGTTATGTTTTACACGTATATGCGACTTTTTTTAAAAAAGATGTCGCGAGCTTCTATGTCAACATTTTAATTAAATATTTTTTTCCTGAAGTGGGTTCAGGAGAGCTAGCAACGCATTCTCAATGTTGGCGACATTTTTTTTGACAATTGTTGTATGAAGCTGACATTAGACTAACAGTCCATATATAATACGTCCATGGTTTGAAGTATAAATGTAGTAAATGTATTCTCTAATCTCTAGTTTATTTAATAGCAGCAGCTGTGTTTACTTAACTGAATAAACTAAAGCTGTGGACTAAAAAGTTACGACGTTAGTCAATCTTTATTAATATGGCGTGATTATTTTTAAATTGTTTTTCATTAGATTGCTTATTCATTGCTTATGCCATGGGCTTACAGTAAAAATGATGTATCAATCTATTACAATTTTATATTACCAAATTTAGTACTTATTTCTGCAGACAAAATTATAACAATCCTGGCATACAACTGACTGTCATTTACATGACAGTACTCAAATATTTTTAATTCTAATAAAATTTTGGTTTTAAAAATGAAAAAATAGCAATTTTAACATTTGAAACTATTTACAACTTATTTCTTAGTGTAAATGCATCGAATATTTAAAACAAACACTTTAGTCAACAGAATTTTATTTTTTAGAAACAAATCTTAGTTCACGTGGTACACAGCCAGTCATCTTACCAGTCGGTCAGTGGTTTCACCAAATTGCTCATTCATGCCATGACAACAATTGAAGAGCGTGACATAAATGATATCTTCGACGATATCGCCCTAATTGAAGAGAAAATATCCCATAAAAGTTACCAAGAAGGTTTCGCAGACGGTGTTAAGGAAGGCAACTTAGAAGGCTACAAATTGGGTTATGCCCAAGGTGTCACTTTGGGTGAAGAACTTGGAACATACTACGGAACAGTAGTAGCACACTTAAAGCTCCCTCATTCTGAGCGTATAAGAAAAACCTTGAAGCATATCAAAACTATAATTGAGTTATTTCCAAAAACCAACGATCCAACAGCTGATATTGTTGGTGAAATTCAGCAAATCCGTACTGATTACAAGAAACTGAAAGCTATGTTAAGACTACCCTCTGAAGAGGAATCAGTGGAACATAAGGATCTATCATTTTGATAAGAAAATGTCAACCAAAGAACTGAAATCCAGTTTGCAGGCAATGCTTAAGTATCTTGGACCACATTGGGACTTTGTTAACTGCCACATGGTCAACTATATAACCGATAACCACTGGAACAAATTTTTACCAAGAAATATTCAAGAAAATATCGAAAACGTAAACGAGCTTGATGAATGCATTGATAAAATTTTTTGGAAATCTATGGAATCGAAAAAATATGTAGATTTGTGGATTTTCTTGGAAGATTCCAAGAAGTATCGTTTGGAAAACATGAAGCATCTATTAACTACTGTTGAAGATTTGCATGACATTCTGGACAGGAAGAAAACTGGAAGTACACTTACCGTCAAGGAGTTTATGAGCGAGAAAAAGCGCCATGAAGTGAGCTGAAAAATATTGTATTTAACTTTCGAATTAAGATTTTTGATTTTAGGTGGAAATTGCTGCAGATCTAGTTAACGACTTAATACTTCACCATCGTTCTAAGGAAGACATTGACCTTTACGTCGTTGATGCTGGAGATGGAAAAGGTTATCTCTCATCTCGACTAGCATTGCAATATGAGCACAAAGTACTTGGAATTGACTTCAGAGAAACAAATACAGAAAATGCTGCAGAAAGGAGCAAGAAGCTTCAAGTGAGTTTGATTAACTTAATTTGATCTTTAATTTGAATTCATGTTTTCCTTTAGCGAGCTTGGGTTGGTCTCATTGAGCGTGCAGATCTTCTAAATCAGGGCATTATTCCACCACGACGTGGCAAGAAGAAAAGGTTCGCGAAACCTTCTGAACCAAAGCCAGTCAACTACAAAACCTCAAATCAGTATATCACCACTCAACTACCTTTCAAAAGCCTCATCAAGGAAATATTCGAGATTCCCAATGATACAAGTCCTTCTCTATTCCTCACCGGGCTGCATACATGTGGAAATCTAGCTCCCACCTGCCTTCAAGTCTTCTCTGCCCAGGAAGACTTCCGTATTCTTTGCAACATTGGATGCTGTTATCATTTGTTGAAAGAAGAGTTCTCCACCGAAGAGTTCTTTGGCAACAAAGTGATTATGAACCAACAACCTGACATTGGATTCCCAATGAGTGAGTTTCTGCGTAGAAAACGAGTTAAAATTGGACGAAATGCCAGAATGTTGGCTGCGCAATCAGTTCATAGAACTCGAGAAGCCAAGGAGTTGCCAAATAAATCGTTGTTTTATAGAGCATTGCTGGAGGTGCTAATAGTAAATAGAATTCCAAGTCTAAAGGGTACAGTTCAAGTAGGAAAAGTTAAAAAATTCAAAGATTTCAAAGAATATGTAGATATGTGTAATAAAAAAGCTAATCTTGGATTCGAAACCTTGACGATGGAAGAAATTGAAGAACTAGAGAAGCAATATACAGATCAAGCAAAGTTTCTTGAATTGTTCTATCTGATTCGAATGGCGTTCGCTCCAGTACTAGAGACACTTATATTGCTAGATCGACTTTTGTTTTTGAAAGAGAAGGGCTTTGAGCAAAGCTATATAATTCCATTGTTCGATCCAGTAATATCGCCGAGACGTTTTTGTATAGTTGCTATAAAATAATTTAAGACTTGTTTAATTTAAAATAAAGAAAATATAATTTTTATATAAAATAAATACAAATATTCATTAAAATTAATTGAATATGAATATGAATAAAATAGAAAAGGTGTGTGCTTTGTATGATCAAACCTGAAAGTGTTGTCCTTAAAGAAATAAAATTTAGAAACATGGCTCTCTTTTAGACCGCGATTCAAATATAGTGATCAAGACATCGTTATTTTAGGAAGACTTAAAAGTTGAGTTCTTTTCTTTTGGAACCACTATTTTTATTTGATTTTTTACTTGCGATTTATAGGGACTATAAGGCAAGTTATGCATTCGTAAAAACAAACATGACATTACAATGATAGAGAAGTCAAAAAAAGTGGGTCCGGAAATTCCGTCCGTCTGTCTGTCTGTCCAAATTGATTCAAACTTGGTATATAGTATTTTTAGAGTACCCGACATTTATTCGAATTGGCATTCTAGCTCCAAAACTAACGGTACCTGCCATTGCCATATAACTTTTAATGAAAAACTTATTTTTCTCGAAAACGGCTCCTACGATTTCGATAAAACTTTCTGAATGGTGTTTTCTATGCAAAATCTATCTTTTAGTTTTAATGGATTTTTCAGAAAAAGTTTTATAACGGTACCTCCGATATGACCGGTTTTTTAAAATCAGACTTTCTCGTTAACTAATTGACGGATTTTAATGCAATTTTCAAAACGTATAGTGTTTTATGATTTAAATAATATTGCTTATAAAAAATTTCAAAAATTTGTAATAAAAAAAAAAATGTTTTGTTTTTTAAATATTTTGAAAACGGATCTATAGATATTTTTTTAATTTTTTTTCCTAGTATAAACTATAGATTTCTTTAAATTAACATACTCGAAAAAAAATTTAAATATGTTTTCAAAAAGTTTTTTCAAAAAAAAAAAAAAAAATGTTGAAAAAACTGGTCGAACAATTTTGAAATGAAAAAAATCATAAAATAGAAAACAGCAAAAGAAATAAGATGGCTTACAACATTTTTTTCCAAAAAACGGTATAAATAGTATATTTTTGATTTCATAAAATTTTTATTTGTTTATTTTTTTCCCCAAAATTTTATTTCATATTGCTCGGCTGAGTCATAGCCATTAGTCAAATAAAAGTAGGTGACAACCTACATACATACTTACGTATTTTAAAGCATTTCATCATCATAAAAGCACACAAAATAAATAAGGAAGCGATTACTACTGAATGCAAAAATTTCAATCGAGAAAACAAAAGTTTACACCTGCCCCTAAATAAACAAAACCACTGTGGTAACTTTTAATAGTGTCTCTATACCCACTCGCTTAACAGTAGTTGGAATGTGTATCTTAATTTTAGTAGTGCCCCGTGGCTTAGTGGTTAGTGTGTCGGACTGCTAAGCGAAAGAACCTGGGTTCAAATCCAGCTCATAGCCACCTTTTTTTCTGGGGTACTGCCTCTTGCGAGGAACTGACAAAACCTCCAAGAGTAAAATTTGTCTCGAAAAAGTGCATCTCATGTAGCCGTTCGGACTCGGCGGTAAACTGTAGGTCCCTTCCATTCTTTCAGAGTAACAACACACACACACAGGAATGGTTGAGAGTATAAGTCACTAGGCCTTGGCTCCTTAAGGAGCTGTCGCGCCAATAAATTTATTTATTTATTTATTTATCTTAATTTTAGTACCTACCTTCCTTCCAACCTTATAGGTACCTGATATTCTTAATAAATTCCATTAATGCCTACCCACACCATGCGTTTATCGATCCATCAAACATAATTAAGCTATTTTAATTAATTTGATTTAAAAAAAGTAAAGTATTGTTATTGAGACCTATATAGGTCCCTATACCTAGCATTATTGCCCTACTGTGATTCCCACAAATCTTTATGCCAGTTGTTCAAATTTTTCCGTACCAAAATGAAAATTGAACTGATAAAAGTCCTTTATATCTTTCTATTAGCAAATTATACTATAAACAGTAAAGAACAAGTGGAAAGATAATATACTAAGAAACTGCAAAAGCTAACAATCCTATATATTTATTTGTTTATCCCTTTATCGTGACGCATGTTCGTTCGAGCTTCAAACCACAACGATTCGAAAGAAGTTGCACGTCAAAAAAACATTAAAATAAAATCTTTGTCAAAAAGACGCCTGTACCCAAAAAGGATTAGCACACAGGAGCAAGTACGTGCGACCCAGTCGTGCCTTTTATTTCTTTAAAGGATAAAGGTACACTTTTTCTTTACTTATAGCGAGTTTCATTCAAATTTCAAAGATTTGATCTGAAAATCAAGATTTTCTCTTTTCAATGAAACTTGTTTCATCTTTAAATCCTAGTATTGGTCATTCACTGACGAGCATACACAGTATTTGATATCACACACAAAAATACCATGCATGTACAGTATATATATTTAAAATGCCATATATGTATTTTCTCACTTCAAAAACACCTTTATTTGTTATTTTGTATATTTAATGGATATTTGTTAATTTTTGTACTAAGCATGGGCTGGCACAAGTTCACAACAAACAACAAAAATAACAAAATATTTTCCATTTGACCAAATCTGCCAACCCATCAGAGATCAAATCTTTCGTGTTGAGATTTAATCTAGATTTGCTCTTTTTCTTGCAATGAAACTCTCGAAATTGAAAAAGATCAAATCTTTTGACAGAAAGAGCAAATCTTTTCTTGAATGAAACTCGCTATTAAAATATTGATCATACGCCATAGATCAATATTTTAAGTAAAGAAAATAGTCCTATATGGAAGGACGGATTATAATATATTTCCAGCGCCACCCTCCCTGCTTGCCGTTCAGGACGACTTAAGGAGACAGAATTTCTATGAAGTGAACATAAAGGTGAGGCTAGCGACACTTCCACATCAAGGAACTTTTTCTAGAGTTTAAATGGATATAAAAAAATGTGTTGACACGACTGCAGTTCACCTATACCGATATCGAAAATTATTACAAAAAAAGACGATGAACCCACAGATGGAACTTTAAGGTTGATGAGGGAATTGTGGTGGAACCACGAGTTCATAACAATCGTAACAACATCTTGCGTTTTCACGATATTTCTTAACTAATAATGGGGTGCAAATTATTAAAAAAAAATTAAATAAAAGTAAAAATACAAGTTATAGTACTTATGCATGTATGACTGTCTAGGCACGTGTCTAATGTGAATAATAAAAAGATAAATAACAAATTATTGTTATAATGACCAACATTTTAATAAATTGGTTAATGTAGATGAGATCAATCTTAGTTGTGTGACAACACTATTCTGTCCTCCCCATAGGAATAGAAGCACTTACATATTTTAGAAGTTATTTACTTAATTTTTTTCATAATATTGCAAATTGGATTCAAATGTTTGGAACACCAGAAAATAATTTTTACTTGCGATTATAGTGACTATAAAAAAAATTGAGATAACAATGACACATTTCATTACGATCATAGAGAAGTCTAAAAAAGTGATCAAGAAAAAATGTCTGTCTCTCTGTCAGTATGTATATCGAGCTGCTGCCTAAACGGTTTAAGCTATGATCTTCAAATTTGTTGTGTGTGATTATTTTGGCATTTCCCCAGGGGGAAAATTTAAATTTTATTTTTAGGCCTAAAAATAACGGTACATGCCATATGACCGTTTAGGAAAAGCTTACTTTTCTCGAAAACGGCTCCAAAGATTTTGATGAACATTTTTGAGAATTTTTTTGTTGGTATTGGCTATCATTTGATCAGAATCAAATTTACGGTAAAAGTCTATTAACGGTACCTTTCATATAACGGTTTTTTATTTTTGGGCTTTCTCGGTAACGGCTCTTTAGATTTATATAAATGTTTATATTTGAGAAGGTAGCTTAGTTAATTCTGCATATTAAAATTTTTAATAACTTTTTTTTCTAATAAAAATTAATTTTTGAATTTTTTTTTGAAAAAATCAATATTTTTAAAACTAATCAATAAAAATTATTTTAAGTTTTATAATCACATGTATCTTAATAAACTCTAAAAAACTGCATACCAAAACTTTTTCATTTTTTTCAAAAAACTAAAAATAAAAAACAGGATTTTATTAAAACCGGTCCAACAATTTTCGAAATACATTTTTCATAAATTCTTTGTTACTTAAGACGTATGATGGCGTTCTTCATTTTTACTAAAAACCGTTAAGTATATTGGTTTTGATACTTTTTATAAGTTCAAACTGTGTTATTTTCAATGTAAATGTTTTTTTTTTTATAATTTACACGCGCGAAAGGGGTTTGTGTGTACCCTTAAAATGTTTAAACACCGCACGAGCATTAGGGAAATGAGGAGGGATACCGATGCACAGTTTTAAAGTTCTGCATATCAAAATGTTTCTGTGACAGATCTTGCTTTCCAATGTAATTAGGGACATAAGAGCAAGTACGTGCGACCCAGTCTGCCCCATTTTTTTTACTAGGTCGAAAAATAACCGTCATACCGCCATACAATTTTTAAAAAAAGTTTGATTTTCTTGAAAACGGCTCTATTTTTTCCACAACAATACATCTTTCAGTTAGAATGAATTTTTCAAAATTTATTCTATGACAGTACCCCACATAGAACCGTTTTTTTCTTCGACTTTCTGGATTACAATCAAATTTTATATTCAGGAAGATGTAGAAAGCATTTTTTAAAATATTATTTTTTTTGTTGAAAAATCGATATTTTGACAACAGGTATTTGGATTTTTTTCTTAGTTTTGTTTTTAAATGTAAGTAATTTATGTGTTTAAGTTTGCATTTATGATTTATTTTTTTTGTATTTTTAAAAAAAAGTTGTAAACCGTTCCTACGATTAAAAATAAATACAATTTTTCACATTTTCTAAAGAAATATAATTATGTTTAATTTTTTCGGCTGAATACTATTTTACGTACTTTTTTCAAACAATCAAGTCAGAAAAATCGAATAAGTACTTTGAAATTCCTTTTATAATTTTCAAATTTTATTCGAAGCTGTGACCGCACATAAGAGAGAGTACGTGCGATCCAGTCGTGCAATTTATTTTACGGTGAAAATTGACGATTTTGTACTTTTCACGCTTACACATTATCTTCATTAAAAGACAACATTTCTCCAAAATAAAAACTTCTAGTGTTCCACCTGGTGAAAGAGTAAGATATTTATAGGAGATTTCTAGCCCCTGTCTGGGGTCACTATAGGAAATAGGATTTGGAGAAGGTGGTCCTATTAGGTTTGTTCCATATTATTTCGGGCTAAAAAGGAGCTGGAATGAAAATCTTTCAGAGAAAAATAAAAGTACAAAAATTTTCAGAAACCCGTTGACTAAACAAACAAGAAACTTTTTAAATGTCATGTCAAAGTCTATGATTAAAGCTCTTACAGATTGACGAAAAACGCGGGAAAACTAGCGTTGGTGATTTTTTGTGTACTAATTCGCGGTTACGTGAAACTAGTTTCTTTAACATTATTTCTAAGCAAAGTCGAAAACGATATACTTACTACATATTTTGCTTTGAATAGAAAAATAAATTTCTATTTACTTTTCTTATTAAGCACTGGGGTGCGGCCAAGCTACAGCGTTTGCAACAAAGCGATTTTTTTAATGCAGAGTTAAGGCCTCGTCAAACTGAGCGCGTTTTGACACAGCGCTATAACGCCTCGTTGTAATATACCTACAGTTATACATATATCACGTCACTTAGAGCGCGTTTTAAACGCAGCGTCAAGTACCACACGGCGTCAAAACAAGATTAATTACAAATAATTTTTTTGACGCCGCGTTAGAAAGATTTTTTAAAATTATTTTGTGCTTGGTGAATTAAGTCATTCTGAATTTGTTGTAGAAATTTACAAATTACTTTTTTGATTTATCTTGCGTCATTAAATATTGTTTTAAATGAAAGAAATAACCTTATTTGCATTTGGTGAGAAAAAAGAAAACCAAGATTTGATTATTAAGCGCGCTGCGGATAGCACTGTCTGAAGTTTTCTAACGAGGTGTTAAAATAATTTCAGCACCGCGTAAATAATATCAACGCCGCGTTAAAAACACGTTCTGTTTGACGAAGATTCTAAAACGAGTTCAGTATAATAATAGTGTTTGCATTTTTTCCTTCACTACCTTTGGGTTTTTTGACATAGCAAGACAATATACATACGGCATTGAGGTATGGAGCTGTCCTATAACCGTTGAGGAAAAGCTTATTTTTCTCGAAAACGGATGCAACGATATTAATGAACATTTTGGATAGTATTTTGGTAGGTATTGACTATTATTTTATCAAAAATAAATTAAATTTAATTTTTAATTTTTTAATTTAATTTTTTTTAATTTTAATTTTTTTTTCTATTTATAATTAATTTTAATCTTTTTTTTAATTTTCAATATTTTTAAAACTTATAAATAATTTTTTTTTATTTTACAATCAGCTGTATATAAATAAATCAATGAATCAAATATTTTTTCTTAAACTAAGAATAGAAATGAGTAGGAATTCATCAAAATCTGTTCTACATTTTTTGAAATATTTTTATCATAAATTCATTATTATTTAAGACCTCTGATGGCTTACTTTATTTTTACTAAAAACCGTTAAGTGTAGTGGTATTAACACTTTTTATAAGTTTATGCCGTGTGTTATTTTTCTACGTATGTAAATGTTTCTGGTTTCTGTCAAAGATCTTGTAATCAAATGTGACTAAGCACATTAAAGCAAGTACGTGCGACCAATCGTGCCCATTTTTTTCATTTACGATTAGTTGGATATTGATGAACTTCATGAAACTACATATGCAGACAAACAAAATTTTTTGTTCGTAAAACTAAAATTTAAAAAAAAACTCGATTTTATCAAAACCAGTCCTTTAATTCATCAGAGTTGAATGCATTTATCATACACTGCCGTTGCAGTTCCATATCCGAAGAACATGGTTGTGAAGCTGGAAATAAATATGAACTATATGCAAAACAATTGAATGGATCAGTAAGACCAGGCAAAAAGCCTTTAAAAGCCGTTAAAGCCAGTTTTTTATTTTGTAAATTTTACACTTGAGTCCAATTAACACTTCTTGCTTTGAAGCATCCAAATAATAAAAGTCAAGCAAATCGGTTTATCCGTGAGGGCTGACAGCAGGTATATCACCGGACAAGAAACAGATTTATCTAGTCAATTTAATAGATGCTAACCAAAATCTAAGAAGCATTTTTTTTTGCTTTGATGGTACTGATTTGAAAAAATGGAAGAAATGGTTAGCAATTCAGAGAATAGAAAAAGTTAGAATGATATTGCAACCTCCACTACTCAGAATTGTAATTTTTTCAAAGCCACATAATTTTCTGTTCAAAACATTCATAAGATATTTCGAGACAAAGAACAGTTGTTGACCTCGTTAGCTTCGGAGTTCACACACATTATATGATTTTGCATTTTGAAAATTAACATTTCAATAGAAAACCAATTTCTAAATAGGCTTCTTGCCTTTACAAGCCCAAACACAAGCGTCTCTTGGATCAGTTTATACTGAAGTACTTAAGTGAACAGTTCATGATGTTGGAGTCATATCGTACAACTCTTGCTCTACTTCACATTTTACTGATCCTCATATACATCTGGTTGAGGTCATATTACAAATACTGGCAAAAACATGGAGTTCCATTTATCACACCCAGTTTTCTGCTTGGAAACTTCAAGGAAATGTTGACTCTTAAATGCTGTCCCGCTGAACAATTTCAAGCAATGTACATGCATTCAAGAATGACAGATGAGCCTCTTATTGGAATTCATATTTTCTACAAGGCTGCAGTGCTTCTGAGACATCCGGAGTTGATAAAAAGAGTGCTGGTGAAAGATTTTACCAAGTTTTCGGATCGGTAAGTTAAGGTCCCATACCCTAAAGGAATTTGAAATTCTTTAATAGATGCTTCCGTAGTTATTCAACGTCTGACCTCTATGGGGACTCACTTGGCTCTAAGAACCTCTTCTTCATCAAGAACCCAGCTTGGAAGGAGATTCGCTCTAAGATATCACCAGTTTTTACCAGTGGAAAGATTAAGCAGATGTTTCCACTAGTTGAGGAGGTGAGTTAAACAAATTTAGCTAATGACAATATTTTCAAAGTTTTACTAGATAGGACGTCAATTGGATTCTTATTTGTCATCGCTACCCATAGATGAAGAGACCCAGTCAACATGTCAGGAACTAAAAGAGATATGTGCGCTTTACACCACCGATGTTATAGCTACAGTAGCTTACGGAGTACAAGCAAATAGCCTTAAAAATCCCAACGGAGAATTCCGAAGTCATGGACGGTTTATTTTTGACTTTACCACCAAACGCGCCATAGAGTTCGTGACTGTGTTCTTTCTACCAAAATTGGTTCCTCTATTTCGATTTAAGGCAAGGATTAGTAAAATGTCTAGACAAGCATAGAATAACATAATTTTCTTCAGGTTTTTCCCAAACATTCAGCGACATTTCTGCGATCAACTATCAATTATGTCATGAGAGTTCGGGAACAAACTGGGATGGCAAGAAATGATCTCATTGACCTTCTTCTTGAGTTCGAACGTTCTGCAAGAGCTGATCGTAGGAAAAGCCAAATAGCTCTTGAAGGTGATATTCTAGTGGCACAAGCAGCTCTTTTCTTTACCGCAGGATTCGAAACTTCTTCGTCGGCCATGTCGTTCGCTCTCTATGAACTTGCTAAAAGACCTGATTTGCAGATCCGTCTTCGCAATGAGATACGGGATGCTCTGGAAGAGAATGGCGGAGAAATTAATTATAGGATGATCATACATTTGGAATACTTGCATATGATTATCAAAGAAGTGCTGCGGCTGTATCCTCCACTTGGTTTCTTGGATCGAGAGTGTACAGTGCCTCTGGGAGAGGAGTATTCTTTTGATCCGTTTAGCAAGCTTACTATTACAAGAGGAATGCCAATATACATACCGGTCTTTGGACTACAAAGAGATCCGAAGGTATAAAAATCGACCAAGGATAAAACAGTGTTATTTATATATATATTTTTGTTTTTTAGTACTTTTCAAACCCGAACGAATTTGATCCCGAGAGGTTTTCGCCCGAAAATAAAACAAAAATTGTGCCCTTTACTTATATGCCTTTTGGGACTGGACCACATAGTTGCATTGGTGAACGTTTTGCCATGTTGCAAGCCAAGATAGGTTTGGTAAACTTTTTTCGCAATCATTATGTAACGACATGTGAAAAATCCATGCCAAATATGAAGCTGGATCCAAAGGCATTGATAACTCAGCCAATGGGTGGAATTTATTGCAATATTGTTAGGGAACCACTTATCCAATAAAACATAAATAATTTTTTTGTGGTTTTTTTCTTTGGAACAACGAAAAACAATATTGTGTGATGCATTATCCCTAGCTTCGTCGAACATTAGACTGAGGGGCGTTTGAGCCAATAGCCTCAAAGAGACTGGGTCAACATGAGTCAACAATGACCGCTGTTGCCGAAAATGTCGAATAGAACATTAACCGGCGTTGGCGTTTCGTGCCCACAGGTGACGCCACAATAGACACTCTCAAAATCTACCCGCCCTTATTGAAAAACCTTATAGAAACTGGTCTTGTAAAAATTCGATTGATTAAATAAAATTATGCATGTGCTTATGCTACTTATGCTTTCCAAATGTTTTTCAACACAGTTTCGAAAACTAACATCATATCAAGGTACAAAAAAAAATATGGAAACAATTATTTGTATAATGCAGGTTACAGCTAATATAATCCCGAATAGCACTCCACTTAAGCTTAGATCAGAAAATTTGCATTTAAACAAATATTTGTGTATAAGTTTGTGTATTCCTGTAAACAAAATACACAAGCCGTCTGAACCACACATTTGAGGAACACAAATGGCGTACGCAAACGATTTGTGTATCGATTGTGTACTGCATACACAAATCGAATTTGTTTATGGTTTGTGTATAGCATACACAAATCGAATTTGTGTATCGATTGTGTATTGTATAGTGTACACAAATCGAATTTGTGTGCATAATTTGAGTATGCAACATCAATTGTGAATTATGAAAATTGATGCTTACACAAATTTTGTTGGTATACACAAATGACATAGAAATATCAAGCGATGAACAATATTAAAAAAAAATTCTCAAAAATTAGGGATTTTTGATTAGATTTTTGAGTTAATCCAAGGAAGAAAAAGTAAGATTATTGCACTTGATATTTTTAGGAGATTTTATAGAGATTGGCATCAACCCATTTTATCGCAAAATGCGTGCATTTTGGACTCGTAATTACCTTTCGAACTGAAGGTGTTGGATGGTGTGCCCCAGGGCTCTGGTTTGTATCCGACTCATTTTATTATATTTATAAAGAACTTATTTCCATCTAAATCGTTAATGGAATTTTTAATATCTTCACTGTAGTAAGTTTCCATTCTTGGTAACCCATCTGCAACTTGCCCTATACATACATATCTACTCAATTTCAAAATTAAATTCTTCTTTGGAGTTTGATATAAGGTTCTTTGAGAGAACTCAACCAACCAAGTGTTTTTTCTAAACCTTTTTATATTTTTCCGACAGAAGACGTGTATTTTTTTGTACAAAAGTAGCCTATATAATAGCATAGTGAAACAGCATTCAGTCGCTCATCCTTCTACCAAACTTCACAAATTCATGCAGTAGTTGAGAAACAATCGTTTATCAAAAAAACCTCTAGCCATAGATCATTTTACATTTAAGCCTCTCCCACAAGAATCATTCATTTTTATGTAATAAAAGTTATCTGTTTTTAGATCCAGCACCTCATCCTACGAAATTTTATCCGTTAAGTCATTAAGGCATGCTTGCAGAACAAACATCGAAACATACAAACATTCATATTAATAATATTAGCAGGACATTATAGAAAGGGATCAATCTCACATCAAATATTCCCCTATGTTCAACCGTAAATGTTAAACATACGCCACAGTGTCCTTTTTTGAAAAAAACTGTCTGTTCCCGTAAAATTTGAAACTAGACCAGTAGCTCTTACAAAATACATATACTAGAAAATCACTGAACGATATTGAAAAATCGTTTCTTTGAAGTATTTAAGTATTTAATTAGAGAAATTATAAAATAAAGTGCACAAGTAGGTCGCATGTACTTGCTCTGTAGTGTGAGTTTTGATTCAAGCCAAGATTTGATACACATTCATACATAATGAGAGACATAAAACTTTAAAAAATGAAGATTTTATTCTTTCGAAAGAACGTTAATGTGCAGTTTAATGAAAAATGTAAATGCAGCCCAATAAGATTCTCCAGTTAGCTGCTTTCAGTTTTGAATGTGAAGTTGGTTGAGGTTCTCTTCCTCTTTGTCCAAGACGTCGATGTTAGGTATTGTATATATGTATTGTATATATGTATATTTCAAAAACGATGTTTATTTAAATGTACTGGCATGCATATCAGATGTTAGTTTCTCATAATTATATCTGCAAAATGTTTTATCGGAACAGAGTTATAAACGATAACGAAACCTAATCTTATGCATAGATTTTTTTCTGTTTTGTTAAATTAAGTAGGTAGAATAATATAATGTATTTACATATCGCTCATTTACTTGAAGACTGTCATAACTAAAAAAAAAACACAGTTTTTAGCTATATGGTGCTGAATTATTCGTTTCGCATTGCTTTATATTGTGTGAGATGTTAGATAATATTTATTTCTTCTAACGCCGAAAATAAACAAGATATTAATATGAACATTTCACACAATATCAAGCATGGCAAAACAAATAATTCAGCATCATAAAATCTAAAACTGCGTTTTTTGAGTTTTGACAGTCTTGAAATAAATGAGAAGTAAGGAATGTTCGATTTTTTTAAGAGCTTAAAACACAACATCAAAATTAATATGAACAACATCAACAACAACAAAAATAAAAGTCACGGCTACATGTTCACAATATTTTTACTGAACTTTAACCGCAATATTTAAAATATTTGATTTGGCCATGTTTCGGTATGGATACATAGATAGAACAAAGTTACCTCACTTTCTCTCATAAATATTTTTACTTGCGATTATAGGGTCTATAAGGCAAGTTTAAGATTCGTGAATATTAAAAAAATTGAGATAACAATCAAACATGACATTACGATCATAGAGAAGTCTAAAAAAAGTGATCGAGAAAAAATGTCTGTCTGTCTGTCTGTCTGTCTGTATGTATAACGAGCTGCAGCCTAAACGGCTTAAACGATTATCTTCAAACTTGGTGTGTGTGATTATTTTGGCATTCCTCAGAGGGGAAATTGAATATTTTTAGCCCTAAAAATAACGGTACCTGCTATATGACCGTTTAGGAAAATCTTATTTTTCTCGAAAACCGCTCCAACGATTTTAATGAAATTTTTTGAGAATTTTTTTGTTGGTATTGGCTATCATTTGATTAGAACCACATATACAGGAAAAGTCTATTAACGGGACCTTTCGTATAACGGTTTTTTTTTGGCTTTCTCGCCGTAAGGCTCTTTGGATTTCTGTCAAATTTTATATTTAAGAAGATCTAACTAGCCGAATTAATTCTGCATATTAAAATTTCGAATAACTTTGTTTTTTTAATTAAAATTAATTTTTGTATTTTTTTTTTGAAAAATCAATATTTTGAAAACTAATCAAAAAAGTTATTTAAAATTTTTTAATCACATGTATTTTAATAAATTCTAAGAAACTGCTTACCAAAATTTAAAAAAAAATTTTTTTTCAAAAAACTAAAAATAAAAAAACAGGATTTTATCAAAACCGGTTTTCAAAATACATTTTTTTAAATTCCTTGATATTTAAGACGTATGATGGCATACTTCATTTTTACTAAAAACCGTTAAGTATTGTGGTTTTTAATACTTTTTTATAAGGTCAAACTGTGTTATTTTTAACGCAAATGTTACTTGTTACTGCCAAAGATCTTGCTTTCCAATGTTATTAAACACACAAGAGCAAGTACGTGCGACCCAGTCGTGCCCATTTTTTACTTGTTCTTTACATATCTAAATCAGTAATCATTCTTAAATGAGCCATTGCACAAGTAATTGCAACAAATTCTTCCTGTACTCGCACGTGCTAAGCAATACAATAATTGTAATAAATCAGTTGTGTTTAAATATTTGTTGATTGTTTTGTTTTCGTTACTAATTTAATATCAACATCTCAGTTTTCATGTACAATATAGGAAAAGAAAAATTTATTGTCGACGGTTATTCATTTTGTTCTAAGCAGAATTTAAAAAAAAAACCGAATTTTTACATACAACATTTTGGATAGCCAGATATATAATGGGCATACAGAATTTTGAAAAACAGAATTATGAAATACAGAATTTTGTACGAAAAGTATTTTCAAAAAAAATAAAAAACAGAATTCTAGTCATACAGAATTTTGAGAACCGGAATTAGGACCCGCTTCCTTGTAAAACAAATAAGGTGCAGCAAAAGTTATAACCCGATGTTGACTTGAGCGTAAGTTACACGTGCCATCAGTTGATGCACTGCCTTTGTAATGGAACATCTTCGGGTCTTTCGCCAAAATTCGTCATAGAGAACGGCGCGCCATTCAGCTGAAAACAAATGTCGTATAAGTTCATATGATTCAATATGGGCCAAAACTGTTGAAATTTAATAAAAATTTTGTCTCCTGAATTATGAACTATTATTAAAGCTGTCAAATATTTCCTAAGTTCTATTTATTTTTGTTCGAAAAAATCTTTTTATTTTGTAAATACATACATATGTACTTTCAAAAAAGTCGCAGATTCTCTGAGAAATAATCTCTTCACCGCAAGGCTAATATCTAAATTTATGTAGAAATCTACATATATGAAAAGCAAACAAAAGAAACACACCCTGTTCTTTATTGTAAACAAATGTCAATAAACGATTTGTTTATACAAAAGAAGCGGTATTTTTGGTATCTTGCAGATTCAAGTTTTTAATTAACGTGCTTTTATTATACACACCTACAAACATCAGTTAAAAATATATTTTGTTTGTGTAAAAATATTTACATATTTGTTGCTGTAAGTTACTACGCCCTGCTTCAATGTTTGTAACTGTAGTATGACAACTTTGAAACTTAACCTTAACCTTAACGACCAAGTGAACTTCTTTGAGAATATCAGGTTGAGGTATAAAAATCCGGCGTGGATATTTACGAGAATTATTATTCTATGATAATTATATATGTACAATCATGACTTGTCACTTAGTGCGTGCTCTATGGTGTTTATGGACCTTGGCGCTGGGTGAAACGTATGTATGTGTTAACGTATAAAATAAACCTAGTGAATGAATGTAGTTTAAAATGTTAGGAAAAGGCGTATCTTTTATCTATAACTGAGCAAGATAATAATCTAGGATTGAGGCTCCACACGTCTCCACGTTGTTCAGAACGTATTTAAAAAAATTTGATAGCCTTATGTGTCGGGTGTCCACACCAAAAGAAACATTTGTTTAAAAAACATTTCTAAAATATTTCCCATTTGTTAAGAAAACATTTTAGAAATGTTTCTGAAATATTTTTTTTCTTTCAGAAACATTTTTGAAATGTTTATTTGTTTCCCATTTTATTTATAAATAATATTTCAGAAACATTTCAGGAACAAAGAAACATTTCTAAAATATTTAAAACAAATGTTTCTTTAGTGTGGACACACCTTAAGAAGCATGTTTGTCGAAAAATTTGAAAATATCAGCACAAATTCGGGTTTCTCAATAATTCTTCTTTTTTCAATAGAATTTACAACTTCAAATGAAATTGTAAGATTTTTGCAATTGACCCAGGGTCAGACAATAAACTGCACAATTCATTGCCATTGCCCTCATATTGCCTAGTGAAGACGCTAAAGCTTTGTCAATCGCAAAGGCAATAAAAATATTCTCTCAAATTTCAATTTTTTTTTTTAATGGCTGACGTTAACTTATACTATTTCAAATCAAGCGCGCACAATTGAAATTGTCGGCAATGAAGACCCCAAGATCAAGATTGATAATTGCCCTCCTTATTGCTATTGCCACTGTCTCAAATATTACCTGTGGAGCCGCAGCGTGAAAGAAATTTAGAAGCCAGGGATTGCATGGATATATTATATTTACATTCCAACATAAAAAGGAACACATGTGTTAGAAATAAGGATAGGATTAAATCCTAATCCTTGTTAAAATTTTCCATACAATTTAGGATACATTATCATTTCGATGCCAATTTGAATCTCTTTTAAACTATTAATGCTTTCAGAGTTCTTAAGCAAATTTATTTGTATTTATTTGTCACAAACAAATTGCCAAACAAAATTATTTTGTTTCAGCAGCAAACATCAGCACAGAGATTGTACGCGCAAAACAGCTGTGCATTTGCATTTCACTTATCAATACATTAAATATTTAACAAAACTAACACGCAATCAATGTTTGATGCAATAATACAAAACAAACTAAAACACCTAATTAAGTGGCCTTTGTTCTCATTTTTGAAATTCGAAACACGCGATTTCATCACTTCAAAAAAATCAGACACGTTAAGGAGTGGCGATAGAAACTTAGGCTAGGCTCGCATGAACGGCTTTTCACACGGCCGATTTCAAAAACGGTGAGCTACATACGTCGCGATACGCGATCGCCCGCGTGCAATCGGTTCATGCGCGCCCAGCCTTAAGAAAAGCTGCAATTACTGCATCAATTTATGAGAGTCTGACTTCTTTTAATTACTAAAACGAAACTAGCACGATTGGGTCGCACGTACTTGCTTTTATGTGCCTAATCATTGTATATACGCCTATTAACTCATCATGCAGCAGCACTTTTACTTGCGATTATAGGGACTATAGGCAAGATTAGGATTCGTGAAATAAAAAAATTGAGATAACAATGAAACATGACATTACGATCATAGAGAAGTCTAAAACAGTGATCGAAAAAAAAGCGATTATCTTCAAATTTGGTGGGTGATTCTTTTAACATTCCCCAGAGGTTAAATTGAAATTAAATTTTTGGCTTTCTCGGTAATGGCTATTTGGATTTCTATTTTATATTTGAGATCTAGGTAGCCAAATTAATTCTACATATCAATATTTTTAATAACTTTTTTTTCTAATTAAAATTAATTTAAATTTTTTTTTTGAAAAATCAATATTTTGAAAACTAATGAAAAAAAATATTTTAAATTTTATAATCACATGTAACGGGTGATTTTTTAAGAGCTTGAGAACTTTTTTTTTTCGGTTCTTTATTTGATACGTTAGATTGGTCCATGACATTTACTTTTTGAAGATAATTTCATTTAAATGTTGACCGCGGCTGCGTCTTAGGTGGTCCATTCGGAAAGTCTAATTTTGGGCAACTTTTTTGAGCATTTCGGCCGGAATAGCCCGAATTTCTTCGGAAATGTTGTCTACCAAAGCTGGAATAGTTGCTGGCTTATTTCTGTAGACTTTAGACTTGACGTAGCCTCACAAAAAATAATCTAAAGGCGTCAAATCGCATGATCTTGGTGGCCAACTTACCGGTCCATTTCTTGAGATGAATTGTTCTCCGAAGTTTTCCCTCAAAATGGCCATAGAATCGCGAGCTGTGTGGCATATAGCGCCATCTTGTTGAAACCACATGTCAACCAAGTTCAGTTCTTCCATTTTTGGCAACAAAAAGTTTGTTAGCATCGAACGATAGCGATCGCCATTCACCGTAACGTTGCGTCCAACAGCATCTTTGAAAAAATACGCTCCAATGATTCCACCAGCGTACAAACCACACCAAACAGTGCATTTTTCGGGATGCATGGGCAGTTCTTGAACGGCTTCTGGTTGCTCTTCACTCCAAATGCGGCAATTTTGCTTATTTACGTAGCCATTCAACCAGAAATGAGCCTCATCGCTGAACAAAATTTGTCGATTAAAAAGCGCGAAACACATTTCGAACCGAACACTGATTTTGGTAATAAAATTCAATAATTTGCAAGCGTTGCTCGTTAGTAAGTCTATTCATGATGAAATGTCAAAGCATACTGAGCATCTTTCTCTTTGACACCATGTCTGAAATCCCGCGTGATCTGTCAAATACTAAGGCATGAAAATCCTAACCTCAAAAAAATCACCCGTTACTTATATTAATAAATTCTAAAAAAACTGCATACCAAAATTGCAAAAAACTAAAAATAAAAAACAGGATTTTATCAAAACCGGTCCTGCAATTTTCGAAATACATTTTTCATAAATTCTTTGTTATTTAGACGTATGATGGCGTAATTTATTTTTAATAAAAACCGTTAAGTATTGTGGTTCAACTGTGTTATTTTCAATGCAACTGTTACTTGTTTCTGTCAAAGAAACTTTCTAATGTAATTAAGTACATAAGAGCAAGTACGTGCGACCCAGTCGTGCCAATTTTTTGAAATTCGAAACACGCGATTTAATCAAGGATCACACACGTTTAGGAGTGGCGATAGAACTTGCGAAAAGCTGCAATTACTGCATCAATGTCTGAGAGTCTGAGTTCTTTAAATTACTAAAACGAAATTGGCACGATTGGGTCGCAGGTACTTGATTTTATGTGCCTAATCATTGTATATACGCCTATTAGTACTCATCATGAAGCAGCATTTTTTTATTGCTGTACAAGCCGCAATGAGTGGCGCTGAAATCGCCAATTGGTGTGAATATACATAGAGTAAGAAAAAATAACAGAAGTGTATTAAATGTCGGTAAATATTGTCGTCTCCACTATTAAAAGTTAGTTACTGTAAAGCCGTGAAGATTGACAGAGGACAGAGGCCGAATGACATCTATGAGAGTACCATAGAAAAAAGAAACAAGAACGACAACTGAGAGGATAATTCTCTCTTCACCTACAAACTGAAAAATGGCCAGTCGGCGGCATTATGTGTACCGGTATCTGTACATTTCTTATGGGACTACTAACACGTTTGCATGGCTGATTGGTTGATTCTCACACGAATCTCACACGTATTCACATACACAAATTTATAATGTTCATGATAATCACTTTACGCAGATTGAACATTTAATATGATAACATGTTGCTATCAGAAATTTGTCTTTCACATATCACCTTAGCCGATTCCATCCCTGATTTTTTTAATTGTGACAATCACCTATCACATATAACCTTAGCCGATTCCATCCCTGTTTTTGGTTTTTAGTTTTTTGAATTTTTTTTTCAGAATTTGGTACAGAGTTTCTTGAATTTATTAATATACTGCTGAGAATAAAACTTTGTTTACTTTTAAAAAATATTGAAAATCCAAAAAAAAATCAATAATTATTTATAAATAGTAAACAAAAAATATACAAAATGTTGGTATACAGAACTAATTTTGATACTTAGATCTTTTCAAAATTATTTTATTATAGAAATCCAATGAGATTAGCAAGTGAGAAAGTCGAAAATTAAAAAAAAAATTAAGTAGCCGTTTATAAACATTTCCGGTAACTTTGTTTTTAACAAAATAATACCCAATAAATATGTACCTAGTAATAAACTATCAAATTTTTTCATCAAAATCTTATTATTCAAATATTTCAAATTCTCCTAGTTACGGTTATATTAATTTATCAATTTATGAAAATTCTTTTGTTTAGTTTAAGTACCTATATGGATTTTAATAAAATTAAAACATTGAAAAATCAAGACTACTTAAATTACCCTTTGTATGTAAAAAAAATATTTTGACAAATCTATAAACAATTTAACTTAAATGCTTTTTTATATGAAATAAGAATGTTCTTTCTTCCAATAAATTTTGATTTCTTTATTCTTATCAGAGATTTCATTAGGTAAAGTAAATTTATTTTCTGAGAATACTTATCGGAAAAGACAAAGGCACAATTGTTTATAATTTTGTTTATTAACCTTCCCGGCGAAGTCATTGAACAAAACATTTTAACAATAATACATTTTCTCTTTTAATTTGAGATAAGGTTGTTTAATGTAAACGAAAAGAACATCTTAATCAAGAATTCAGTGTAGAATTTAAAAATATGAAATTTTATTGATCCAAAATAATTTGTCATTAAATTTGTCTGTATATTGGGAACTATACGATTATAAATGAGCCTAAATAAATATTTGGTAATCTTTAAAATGTTTGTACTTAGTTGCGATTATAGGTACTATAATACAAGTTATGCATTCGTGAAGATTAAAAATTTTGAGATAACAATCAAACATGACATTACGATGATAGAGAAACACATTTGAGTTACTGGCAAAATTCTGTCCGTCTGTCTGTCTGTCTGTCTGTGCGGATGTATTTTGGACTGCAGCCTAAACGGTTTGTGCAATCGTCTTCAAATTTTAATGGTACCTGTCATATAACCGTTATGTAAATCTTATTTTTCGCGAAAACGGCTCCAAGCATTTTTATAAAAAAATCAGTGTACTACTGTAGGTATGCATTATATTTTGGTGAACAAAAAAAAATTAATATGGTGGGCTAAAAACGGTACCTTCCATAGGACCGTTTTTTTTCTTCGACTTTCTCGAAAACTGGTGATCCGATTATAATCAAAATTGATATTCAAGAAGATTTAGCTTGAGTAATTTTGCATAAATTTTTTTTCGAAAATTTTTTTTTTTGTATTTTTAATAATTAAAATTTTTTTTTTTTTTTGAAAAATCAATAGTTTGAAAACGGGTAATGGAATTTTTTTAATTTTTTTTTTAATGTACGTTATTTTTGTGCTTAAGTTTGTATTCTTGAATTATTATTTTTTTTATTTTTTTAAAAAAAGTTGTTAAAAAAAACCGTTTTATTTAAAAACGGCTCTAACGGTTTTGAAAAAAAATTCACACTTTTTCACATTTTTTAAAGAAACAAAATGGCGTTTAATTTGTTCTGCGGAAAACTATTTTACGTACTTTTTTCAAACAATCAAAAGTCAGAAAAATCGAATATAATCTTTGAAGTTCCCTTAATATTTTTCAAATTTTATTCCAAGCTGTGACATAAGAGCAAGTACGTGCGATCCAGTCGTGCAATTTATTTTATTTGCGGTTCGAGGTGTATACCTTATAGTCTTTTATTTTATTTATTTCTTAACATAATTTCTTGGGAGAATATTTCACCCTGTCAAATTTATATTATTTAAACTCAAGTTTTCTTTAAAGCTAAAAATAAATAAAATATCAATCAGACAAATTTTTTAGAGATACTAGATTTTTGTCTCAAGGAAAACAATTAATCTACAATTCAAAGATAATATCTTCAAGCAGATTTTGGGAATGCCTATGGGCAACCCTCTTTCACCTACAATCGCTGACTTAGTACTAGATCACGTACTAGACGAATGTTTCGATGCCATGAAAGAGAGGCCTTCGTTCATCGCTAAATATTTAGACGACATATTTGCTGTGATTGACAAACAGGAAGTTGACAAAGTGCTTCTTATCCTCAACGGATTCCACCCAGAAATACAATTCACTGTTGAAATGGAACACAATAATGCGATTTCATTTCTTGATGTTAAAGTCCACAGGGAAAGCGACAGCTTATTGTACAACTGGCATCAAAAACATACAACGTCAGGCAGAATAATCAATTTTCGTTCGAACCAAGCTAAACATATCATCATGAACACTGCCTCCAATCTCGTAAAAAAGGGTTTTGCTCTCAGCAGCGAACAATTTCACCCCTCCAACGAAAAAAGAATAACTAAAATCCTCAAAGATAACGGCTATCCTCCTGCCATAATTCGTTGTTTAATCTTCAAACACAAATATAAAACACAAGCTACAAGAACAGAGGATCCGAACAATGGTTTCTACAAAAGTATAGTGTACGCTGAACCATATATATACTAAACTAAAAACAAAACCAGACAAAGACAAACAACTGGACGTTATCAACAAAATCAATTGCAACGGCAAACCGAACGAACCTTGCAACCTATGCTATATAGAAACTACAAAACAATTTCTTCGACAGCGGATCTCAAACCACAAATCTGATATAAAATCCAATAGTTCTGGGAAAACAGCCCTGGCAAGTCACAGCATCGAGAGTGGTCATTCTCCAACCTTCGAAGGTGTGAAAATCCTACAAACAGAGAAACATGTATCTAAACGATATACCTTAGAAACATTAAACATACTAAACAACAATAATAATATGAATAGAAAACAAGACACACAAAACATTTCTTCCGTTTATTGTTCTTTAGTGTCTTCATCGTCATAGTTTTCTTACTTTTGTTTTTTTTTAAATCCCAGACGAAACTTCATTCGAAGTTTTTTTGTTTAAATTTTTTAAATTTTTTTTACTTAAAAAAGTAAGTGTAATATTCTCACTTATCGCTTAATGTATTGTATTGTATTTTTGTTTAAATAAAGTTCCCCTGAGGAAGGCAGCAACCCCTGCTAATGGGAAAAGCTAATGTAACATAGTTGTTTAATTGCGAAAACTACAGTGACCAAAAGCCGACGGAAGGAGCCTTTCCAAACACAAACTAATAACTCAAAATTGGTCAATAAAATATTCTTAATTAAAAATAAATATACATTCGAATAACCGTTAAGGAATTTTCATCAACATTTTTAACAGCATTTAAGGTATTGGCTATCATTTAATCAAAAATAAAATCCGTAAAATTATATTAACGGTACGTTTAATATAACGTTTTTTTTTAATTTTCGACTTCAGGAACGGCTCATTGAATTTCTATCAAATGTTATATATGAAAAGATCTACGTAGCCAAATTAATTCTGCATACCAAAATTTTGAATAACTTTTGTATTTTTAATTGTTTATTAATTTTTTTTGGAATTTTCAATATTCAATATTTCTGTCAATGGATTTTAATTTTTTTAGGTGTTTAACGAATAGATCTGCTTTGTCTTTATTATGGTTTGGCCCATCCTCTTTGTTTTATGTGTAAAACTATGAATGGAATTTAACTATCATTCTATTCATTAGATTTATTGGGACACCCTGTACAATATCTATTGTGAATGCGTTAGAATAACACTAGCACATTCATCTCAGGAGATAACCAAAAGGCGGTTAATAGCCGAGCTACATTATATGCTATTGCCATAAAACAAGCTTGGTGATTCCATGGAGGCTCAGTTTTATATTCCTAGCTGTTCGATCAACGCAAACAAATAGTAAGTGGTGGAACATTTTTTTTTTGGAATATAAATCGCCATACATAATCGCATACAAGTTGCAGCACCGATAAATCAGTAATTAACTATAAATAAAATATAGTGTGGAACATATTTTTTTTAATTTCTTTCATAAACCAAGATAATTAATTAATTTGCTTCGAGAAAAACTAAAGTGATTTTTGGGAAAATGTAAAAATGTTAAAAACTGTACAAAATGTAATTAATGTAATCTTTTAAATGCAAAACTTACAAAGTCAAAGTGACTGATAAATTGTAACTTCATTTGTGTTTTAATTTCATCTGTCGAAATGTCTCAGTAATTGGCAACGAAAATTGTTTTCTTAAGTAACGTAATTAAAAGAATTTCATTTGGATGGAAATAATTAAATAAATAAATACGTTTGAACTGTTACCCATCAAATTGTTTCTTTTTGATTTAAAAGAAAAAAAGTATCTTTCAGTGTTGATCGGCGTAATGCATTTCTTTAAAAAAAAATAAAATTGTGTCTCTCTCACTCTTAATCCCAAAATTGAAAAAAAAAACATATTTACCTATTTAAAACATGTGGTTCCCGTGAAATAAAAAAGAACTTTGACACAAGGCAACACTAAATTATATTAAATAATTATTAAATTAAAACTATTCCAATAAACTATTTCTGTGCGGACTACAGCAACGACGACTGGGTCGCGCGTATTTCCTCTTATGTGTCTAATATTTACGTAGAAAAATAACACTGTCTGAACTTAGAAAAAATTGTCAAAACTACAACACTTAACGGTTGTTAGTTAAAATGAAGTATCCCATCACACGTCTTAAATAATTATAAATTTATGAAACAAAGTATTTCGAAAATTGTAGGACCAATTTTGATAAAATCCTGTTTTTTTGTTTAAAAAAATAAATTGCACAACTGGATCGCACCTGCTTGCTCATATGTGCGGTCACATTGTGGAATAAAATTTAAGAAAATTAAAGTAAACATCAAAGCATTTATTCGATTTTTGTGACTTTTGATTGTTCGAATAAAGTACGTTAAATTATATTGGGTGAAATAATTTAAACGCCATTTTATTTCTTTAGGAAATGTAAAAAAGTGTGAATTTTTTTTTTCAAAATCGTATGAGCCGTTTTTAAATAAAACAGTTTTTGAACAACATTTTTTAAAAAATTAAAAACATAATTCAAGAATACAAAATTAAGCACGAAAATAACGTACTTTTAAAAACAAAATTAAAAAAAATTAATTTACCCGTTTTCAAAATATTGATTTTTCAAAAAAAAAAATTAAAAAAATATTTAAAAAAAAATAACAAAAAAAAGTTTTCAAAAAAAATTAATGCAAAATTACTTAAGCTACCTACATCTTCTTGAATATCAATTTTGATTGTAATCGGATCACCAGTTTTCGAGAAAGTCGAAGAAAAAAAACCGTCCTATGGGAGGTACCGTTTTTAGCCCAACATATTAATTTTTTTTTCACCAGAATATAGTGCATTCCTGATTTTTTTGTTATAAAAATTCTTGGAGCCGTTTCCGGGAAAAATAAGCTTTTACATAACGGTTATATGACAGGTACCGTTAATTTTTTAACTAAAAAAAAAAAAATTAAAAACTCCTTTGTAGAATGTCAAAATAACCTTATGTTCAAAATTTGAAGACGATTGGCTCAATCATTTAGGCTGCAGTTCAAAATACATCCGTACAGACAAACGGACAGAATTTTACCAGTAACTCAAATATGTTTCTCTATCATCGTAATGTCATGTTTGATTGTTATCTCAATTTTTTTAATCTGCACGAATGCATAGGTAACTTGTGTTATAGTACCTATAATCGCAAGAAAAAAAATTGCTATGCAGTTGATTAGTGTTTATTAAGCTGATAAAATTTCAAATAAATTGTATTCATTAGTTTTAAAAATATTGAATTTAAAAAAAAATTATTCAAAATTTTGGCTTGCAGAATTAAGTTGTCAAGCTAGATATTTTAAAATGCAAAATTTTGTAAAAATCCAATAAGCCGTTACCCAGGAAGTCGAAAATTAAAAAAACATTTGTGAAAGGTATCGTTAATAGACTTTTCCGATAAATTTGTTTTTGATAAAATGATAGCTAATAGCTACCAAAATATTCTCAACAATTTTATTAAAAAAAAAAATAAAAAACTTCTCTGAGGAATGTTAAAAGAGCCTAACATACTAAATTTGAAGGTATCACTTCAGCCGTTTAGGCTCAGATAGTTATACATACAGGCGGACACACAGGCAGACATTTCTCGTCCTAACTAGGCTTCTCTATAATCATAATGTCATGTCTAATAGTTATCTCAATTTTTATTATATTAACGAATCACAAACTTGTACATATAGTATCTACCTATATGTGTATCGCAAGTAAACATTAGGAAATTAGATAGAGAATTCGTGAAAAACTGTCGGTCTGTCTGGCTGTCTTTATGTTTTTATATGTATATGGTTCTGTGGTTTAAACGGTTGATCAGACTTCCTTGAAAGTTTATACATACATGTTTGAAACATTTTCCATTCCCAGAGGATTTTTTAAAATTACATTTTTAGGACTGGAAATAACTGTTAAGAAAAAGGTTATTTTTATTTTTTCTCGAAAACAGCATTATCAAATGTTAATTGTTTTAAAGTACTAATCTAGTTGCAGTTAACAAATTTTGTTCAAAACAACTAACTCTATTCTCCATAGGTTTTTTTTTTTAATTTTCTACTTTTCAGTTAATGGCGGTGTTAATCCAATAAGATTTCTACAATACTTAATAATTGAAAAAAAAAATCCTGAAATCCACAATCAAAAGAAAATGCTTTCAGAAAGCTTTTCTCTTCTAATTTCTTGAAATAGTTTTCTAAATGTGATTTTCTTGAAAAGGCTTTCACAAGAAACACTTCCACTGTTCTTAAACGAACAACTGCTATTCTGGATTAAAAAATGAAAATATATAAACAAAAGTAATAGCGGAGTGGCAAATACTACAAATATTTTGGTATGGTGGTTTTAAATCTTCTTCAAATTCAGATCCTGATTTTATTGTTCTTGTTTCTTTAAAAAAATCTTCACCAGAAGAGCAAGTACGTGCGACCCATTTGTGCCCATTTTTTTTAATTTTCGAAGTTAGGTAATTTTCTGTGCTTTCTAACAACTTAGTTCCAGTATTGGCACTTTTTAAAATTTATTTTTAATGGACTTTTTTTCTTTTTTTTCGAAAAGTTCTGCACTAGACTATTTCTTAATATCCTTTCCTTACAGTTAATGATTCTTGTCATAGAAGTGCTTTTGTTGGTGGTGTCAGTTCTTTTTGGCATTTACACTTGGCTGAAGTTCCACTACTCCTACTGGCGGAGAAAGAATGTACCACACATTGAACCAACATTGCTTTTTGGCAACATCAAAGAACTCGTTTATTTAACTGAGAATGCTGCAAAGCATTTGGAAAATTTATACCATGACGAAAAGATCAAAGATGAGCCTGTAGTGGGAATCCATGTTTTTCATAAACCAGCCTTGCTTATCCGTGATCCGGATTTAATAAAATTAGTCATGATAAAGGACTTCAACAAATTCTCAGATCGTTATTCATCCGCGGATCCTCATAACGATGGTCTGGGATCAAATAATTTATTCTTCATCAAGAATCCCGAGTGGAAGGAAATGCGCGCTAAGATCACTCCAGTCTTCACGAGTGGAAAAATGAAGCAGATGTTTCCTCTAGTGGAAGAGGTTAGTGATTTTTTGTTGGAAACTTACATCTCTCTCTAAATTTTTTTTTTTTTGTTTCATAGATTGGAACAGAATTGGATAGTTTCCTGTGTAACCTACCAATGGAAGGCGGTAGCTGTGTTCAGGAAATCAAAGAAATCAACGCTCTTTACACAACTGATGTTATTGCTTCAGTGGCTTATGGCATTCAGGCGAATAGCATCAAGAATCCAAATGGTGACTTTCGAGAAAATGGCAGACGTGTTTTCAATTTCACCATGTGGAGAGCTTTTGAATTTACGGCGATGTTTTTCTTGCCACAAATTTTGGGACTCTTCAAATGCAAAGTCTTTTCAAAGGAGTCAACCAAATTCATCCGTGAAACCATAACACTGGTTATGTCCGAAAGAAAGCGAACTGGACTAATTCGGAATGACTTGATTGACATTTTGGTGGCATTTAAAAAGGAAGCCGAGTCTAATACTGACAAAAACAATTTTGCCATGAACGATGATATGCTCATTGCACAGGCAGCAATATTCTTTACGGCAGGCTTTGAGACAACTTCGTCAGCAATGTCTTTTGCTTTGTATGAGCTTTCAAAGAAACCCGAACTTCAAAATCGTCTAAGGGAAGAAATAAAAAAAGTACTGTCAGAGAATGATGGCAGAGTGACTTATGACGCCATCAACAAAATGGAATACTTGGAAATGGTGATCGATGAGGTGCTGAGACTTTATCCGCCACTGCCATTTTTGGATCGGATATGTACGTTGGCAAAGGACGAGAAAGAGTATTCAATGAAACCTTATAGTGACTTTGGTTTACCACATGGTATGCCTGTTTGGATTCCTATCTATGCTCTCCAAAGGGATCCGAAGGTTTGAAGAGTCTTCGATTCACATTTAGATCTCATGAATTATTTTATTTTTATTTTTAGTACTTCCCAAATCCCGACGAATTTGATCCTGAACGGTTTTCACCAGAGAACAAGGCGAACATAGTACCATTTACCTATATGCCATTTGGAACTGGACCACATAATTGCATTGGCAACCGTTTCGCAATGGTACAGACAAAGATCGGTTTAATTAATTTCCTGAAAAATCATTTTGTACGTCCATGCGAAAAGTCCCACAAAACAATGGTGCTTGAACCCATGGCTTTAATTTTACAATGCCAGGGCGGAATTTATTGTTCTATTGTTCGAGATCCATTATTTAAGGTATAATTAGGTTTGAATAGGATTTTTTGAAAAAAAAAGTTGAAATAAATTAAACTTAACAAAAAAAAATTTGGATTTCATTTGAATTATCAAATTTTATCAAAAATGGCATAGTAATATCAAACTAGAAAACCGTGATGGGTATAAATATTGGAGGCAACAAGCTACATATAACCAGCATCCAGGCAGAGGAATTTCTAGAAGATCAGTATTAGCTATTTGAAGATTTTTGTCCTTAGCCCATAAACATTGGAAATACAACATGACAAAAAAAATTGTTGCGCGATAGCTTTTTAATGAACCAAAGCCTATTGACATCCATTCGCACATAAACACACGACAATGAAAATATTCGCGCTTATTGGAATATCCAACAGATTACACTTGATACCAGCCTTTGACTTATTGTTACGTACAGAGATTTTTCTTTAGTCGCACCACACGAATGCTTTGAATGTGCAGGGAGTTTTTCATCGACGGATTGTAGATACCCTATTTTCGAATGGATATAGGCCTTCTTACGTAAGTCTAACAGTGCCATTTTACGGATTAAACAGTTTTTCTGGTCAAGTGCTAGTTGAATGCTTCTATTGCAATTGGCTTATAAACTTCTTTTGAAATTGATAGTAGATTATGTTTTCTTCGGAATATTTAATGAACAAATATCTGTGTAAATCGCTGTTTCGTATATGTACCATGCAGCATTGACGTTTGCTCTGAGGGCTTTATTTTGATAGGATTGCAGTGTTTGTCTTTAGTTTGGATTGGGATAGCTATATCTACCCTATACACGTTAACTTCTTATAAAAACCCTTCTATGAAGTTTTAAGGACTTGCTTGTAGTTAAGTACTTTGTTATAGGCACTTTAATGAGGGTATTTTCTAATGAGCCGGTTAAACTCTCGTAATTTAATATCGAGTTCTTCTCGTTACTTTTTAACGATTTTCTTTCAGTTTAACTAAGCTTCATTTATTAAAACAATGTTAATAAACATTCTTGGGAGCGAAGTTAAGATGTGTTGATTTTGAAACGTTTACCACATTTCTTCGTCGATATCATTATTTTACTGCGCTCTTTCTTTAGCCTTCTTAGTTTCCTTCTTTCGATTGAGTCGGATAATATAATTATGGCCATATCATCGAAGGTTTCTTTCTCAGGCATAATTCAAATAAAAATTATAAACAATACTGGGCCAAGAACACTTCCTTGTGGAACTCCAGAATTTTATTTTTAAAATCTAAATATTCCGCTCCTTGTTTAACTGGTAAAAACCTAAGTCTATTAACCAAGTATAATTCTAGAATGTTATATATTTGTTTCAGAAAAAAAACATAAAAATAATTAAAATAATTTCATTGGCGGGACAGCTGCTAAGGAGTCAAGGCTTGGTGAGATATATAGCTTGAATTTGAACTAATTCATTTGGCCGGCCATTCTACTGCACACCTCTTTTCAGATTTCTCTGCTCATCTCATTAATTTTGAAAGATACACACAATCACGTTCTAATGATGGACTTTCTTTACATGAGGCTTATGGCTTATTATGCAGTTTAAAATATATTTCATCTCTTGCATTATACTCATTAAATCTCTTGAGTGCACCATATTTGTTATCTTCAATTATCTCTCTGCTCAACCGACCGTTGTCCAAGTGATTTGATTCAAGTTATATCTACTTTCAACCGATATGGGTGTTGTTTACCCGCAGAAGCGTATACAATTTACCGCCGAGTCCGAACGGCTACCATAAGATGCAATTTTTCGAGACAAATTTTAGTCAGTTTATGTAAGAACCTAAACATTTTCATTGACTGGTTTCTAGGTATGATCTCTTTCTCGTCAGTTTAATCGCTCTTTTGCTTCCTTAGCACACTACTGTGGCCAGGAACCCAACAGAGACCTATTTAATATTTTGCTTCAATTTTATTTCAATGTGATTATTTGTTTTTATCGCTGCTTGACTGATAATGAAAAAGGTGATATCAGCATGTGGTATTGCCTTTATTGCACTTTGCAGACTATTGAGCCGCTGCTGTCGCTGGGGAAATTGGGGATTTTGATTGATCAGGCTATTTTAAGTGTTTCTCAATAGAAACCTGAACCAACGCCACTTTCTATTGGAACCATCTGGATTTTTCTCATAGTTCCGGTTGTGCGCCATTCTATAGTTTTTTTTTAAGCTGGAAACTTTTTTTTGTCGCTTGCCACCAGATCAAATTGCCATATTTCAGTATCGGTCTTATTATTGCTGAGTACATTCACTTGATAAGTTTAGGAATAGAGCCTCAGATGAATGTTATCTTTGACTTCTTTGATATTTCTTAGATCTTGAGGTTCCAGTTCAGTTTTCTTTCTAGAACTATGTCAAGGTATTTGGAGTGTTTTAATATATGTTGGTACTAAGTGGCGAATACTTACTATTGAAGGTAGCTTACAAAACTGGTTATGTCCTTTTGTTGGTTAGTTCAGTCTTTTTTAGAGTGACTGCTAACTCGCAACTATTTGACAGGTTATTAACCATTGATAAGGCGCTTACTATTTGTTCATTAATAGTAGAGAAGAGTTTGCATATTGCTAGCAAAGCTACGTTATCTGCATATCACACTGTCCCCTTCTTAGTTTTGTTCGTCCCGAACAATCACATCATCATTGCTTCCGTGGTAACGATGCAGGCGATCCACATAGACAACCTCTTTCGATTCGAAAAACGACATCATTAATACGCGTAACTATTTGGTAGAGACCTTCCCAGTCCTACTTTTGCTACTTCTCCCGTAGCTGCCTTCATACTGTTCCAGTTCGTCTGGACAAGATCTTTTCTGATTATGGAGAACGTGGCACCCGTATGGCTAGCGGCCATCATTTTCTGTTGGAAATGACTATCTCCACTGTCAAACTCTTCTTGCAGCGTTTCGTATGCGCAACTTGAATAATGGTCCTGGGGGTGTCCATTACATCAACCGACTTTTGCTCTGCAAAGTTGGTTCTTAGGCGCTTTCCCCACTGATGTATGTATCTCTAAATCATGCCCGGCAGGGTAAGCGTTATTCTTGTCAGTTGGCCTTCTTCTCGCACAATGTAGGCAGCTTACCTGTTTAGGTGGGGGTTAAGATTCTCGCTGTAGATGTCTCCGCTTGTTGCAATTCCAGCATTTCATTTGACATCGAGCAGTGTTCGGGTTTTGTTTTTCAATGTTCACGCGTTGACAAGAGCACTCTAACGTAGCCATTCCCCTGACGTGATGTCTTCTTTGCGAAGCTGCTGCTTCCATTGTCAGGACAAATGCTAAAACCTCAGTAAACGTTTTCTTGCCTGCCATTCTTACAGCCATTTGTAGTTTTCCATCTGCAATGGCATTAGTGAACACAACGGTCGCCAGCTCGTTTATGATTTCCCTGCTGGTATTGGATACTGTTGTAGCGTTTCACCTCTTGTCTGGACCCTTCGGCGCAACTGGACTCGGTAGACTTGCTGCATGTGGTCGTCCCCAAGCCTCATCTCGATTGCTTTGACCATGGCATCATAATCACGTTGTTTATGCTCTGAAATGGTCTGCAGCAATTCGACAGCTGTTCCTCTGAGCGCAAGCTTAAGAGCAATTGACTTGTCTTGGTTGACCCAGGTGTTCGTCACGGCAGCAGCTTCGAACTGCCTCTTGTAAATTGGCCATGATGTTTGACCATCGAAGACAGGGCGCCGCATTTTTCTTCGTCGTGGGCCTTCCCTCGAATATTCCCGAACCTTCTGCTTCTTCAAAGAGTCAAATTCCTTAGCCAGATGTTCATACTGTTGCTCTACACTTCCGAACTTTTCTTCTAAGTTTTCTATTTTGGCTTCGAGTTTCTGAATGATTGTTTGAAGTCTTTTGTCGAAGAGAACATTCTGTGCATCGAGTTTGTTTTTAAGACCATCAAATTAGCTTTCGAGAACGTTCTTTTGTTCTTTGAGAGCGTTCTTTTGTTCGCTTAGTTGCTTCTGGAGAACTTCTGAGAAATTCTTCTATTCATTCCTTGGTTGGTCGAATTTCGACAGAATCAACTTCATGAAAGCAGGCATTTCATCGGCCGTACTTACTCTGCTCTCCATTTCTTGTTCACTATCCTAGTGATAGCATTTTGAAGTCGGAGCAATAGTTTTTCAGTCCCGAAGTCTGATGATTTCTTTTTCCTTATTCTTCTTTCAACTCAGCTGTTGTCAATTGTACTATGTTGTGAAATTAACCGAAACACAATTTTCGCAATAAAGTCAATTTTATTTTAATAATTCTCCTACAAAAATATAAAAATATAATAATATTCGCTATCCACAATTTTATAGCACAATCAGTTAAAATTTCGCTTTCAGAATTTGACGAGTCACTGACACTGTTTACACACAATATCTTTGCTAATTTTCACTCACAAAAAAAATTGTGATGTGGCAACAAAATGCAGTTGTTCATTAGATACATTTTTCAATTTTAACTGTATATACAAGGTTTTAACGATATTAATTTATTTTTTGGTTCTAATTTGAACCGAAAGCATATAGATTGTCTCAGAACCAGACAGAACCATCTAGACTTTTTTAGATTAGATTTGATTATTTTACTATACATATTCGCTAAAATTTATGTACAATTGGCCACTAACTTATAACTTAAATAAATCATGTCGGCTCAACAACAGGGCCGTTTGTTTGCGTAGTCTTTTAATTGAAATTTACTGTCTGCTTTGATTTTAAAAATTGGGGTTGCGATGCGATATTGTTTATCCTCTGTTGTATGCGTTGCTGGTTCTCTCGTAGAACGGGGCTCAGTATTTGTAGTATTTGTTCATTATATCCTCGAATAGGTCGCCTGTGATGGCTCGAATGTTGAGGTAGCGATGGTTGGTCTATAATTGTTGATGGAGTAGTTGCTGGATTTCCAAGTTGGGGTGGTCCTCCAAATTATTCAAAATATTTTTGGAGAGCTATGTCATGAACTGATTAATTGGGATCAGTTTGGTGTCTTCATATAGCTTCTAGTTTGGGACATATTTCCTTATAATGGGGTTTCATTGAAGACCTTTACAGCTACGGAGTATCTTCCTTTCAAATACATCGATCTTCTTCATATATGTTAGTGATATGGTGAACCAAATAGGACAAGCGTACGTCAGAACTGGACGGATCCGCTGTTTATAGATGAGGAGCTTAGTATTAGTGCTTAGATCGTTTCTTCTCCTAAGAAGCGGGTTAACCAGATGAAGGGAGAAGTTGGCTCTCTTAAGCATAATTGAAGGGTGCTTGTTGAATTTGAAGCGGTTAGTGAAATTCTCTCCAAGGTATTTTGCTGTTGTCTTTGTCCTTTTCACCTCTTCGACCTCTTGTTGTTGTTGTTGGGGTTCTTAAGCAGATAAGCTATTTATCTTTAGTCCTCATTTAAGGTAGTAGTCCCACAAGTCCCATATGTGATCGTCAACTCTCCTGGCTGTGATTTCTGGTCAAATGGATGTTGCATATGTTAAGGAGTCATCGGCATATAGTTAGCTTCGTTTTTGTCCCTGGGATGGATTTGGTAGGCTGGTCAGCTGTGTAAGGGTTGAAAAGTATGAGGCCCAACTTGGAACCTTGGGGAATTCCAGCGCTGATTGTCTTTCTTCGTGAATATTCTTTGTTCACCTGCACATAAAACGATCTATGGGTTAGAAAATTTTTGATTAATCTTATCAAGTGTTCAGGTAGTCCTATACTTGACAGTTTCAATATTAGTCCTTTTATCCAAACTGCATCGAAGGCCTTTTCGATGTCTAGTAAACAGGCGACTGTCGTCTCTTTTTTGCTGCATCCCTGTGTCACGACGGAGTGCAGTCCAAGAAGCGGATGGATGGTGGAGTGTCGTGTTCGGAAACCATACTGACATTCAGGTATGATTTCCCTTTCCGTGAAGAAACGATGAAGCTTTCTCAGGATAAGTCCCTCCAGGATTTTGCTGAAACAGCATGGAAGCAAAATCGGTCTTCGGAAATTGGCTTTCTTCGGAACGGGTACCACTTTTGCCGTTTTCCATGTTTCGGGGAATTAGCTGTTATTCAGGCAGTTATTAAAGATGATCGTCAGCAGTAGGATGTCGAGATTTGATAGCTTTTTAAGCACAAAGTTAGAAATCCCATCATTTCCTGCTGATTTCTTAGAATTTCCTCCGTGGATTATGTCAGTTACTTCCTCGATGGAAGTAAAAGCATCTCCAGTTGATCCAAGTGCAGGATTGTCCTCATTAAACTTGGTGAATGGACTATTAGTGACTGCGACTTCTTCAAACTTGTTTTCAACTCCATCCATAAATTCAGGAATGTGATTAGGCAGGCGATCCTTGAAGGTGCGGGCGGCATTGGTGCAATAGATAAGATGTTTACTTCTGACACGGAGGTCATCAGTGCGAACTGAACTCCATACCATTCATTCGTGGTATTTATACACATTTATACGACATCTAGATGGTTCTGTCTGGTTCTGGCACAATCTATGTATAAGCTTTCGGTTCTAATTAGAACTCAGCCGAGACGTATTGTACTTTGGTGCTGAATTTCGAGTTCAGCTAATATTTAGTACACTTTTATTAAACATGATTGCAATACATAATGCATGTGAAATGATTGTGGTACGCAATGTATCCAAATCGTTAAATTAAAAAAAATATCTAACGAAAACTGAATTTTGTTGCCACATCACAATATTAATTAGTCTGTTGATATTGACTTAAGAAAATTTAAAGAAATTTAAAGTAATTTTTTTTTCAGTCGGAGGCATTATGTTTGGCCCATGTTTAGTTCTGACTAGCTGATTCTCAATGTAGACAATCTTAACTTTAATTTTATACCCCATTCGTTCATTGACTCGATCCCAATGAGGTAGAGAAAGAAAAAAAAAGAAAAAGTCTGTCCGACCAGTGGTTTTGTACATTTTATGTAATTTGCACATTAATTTATGGCTAAATTTTCCATTGACTCGATGAGGTAGGTACGGTCGCGCCCCTACTATAAAACTTGTTTAATTTATCAAATTCATATTAGATTATTGGTCTTACTATGTTGTATAAGTCTCTATTAAAAATCGCAAAAAAAGATTAAGTCATCGGGTGTGGGTGGGGTACTTGTGCTGGGAGTAGGATTTTGTGACAGCAATTTCGCACAGGTAATTTCGTCCATTTTTGAGACAATTATTTTTCTAAGGCCAAAAAATACTCTTACTGAAAACACGTAATTGTCGATGTTGAAAAAGCGCATCTGCCATATATGTGTACAAATGCAAGAGTTAAAAATTATATTTTGCAGTTTCTCTTAACTGCGTGCTTATCACAGATAGCTACGTTTCTAACGTCAAACTTGCGACCCTTGTGGCTCGTGCATCTTGTTAAGGCACCTTTAATAAAAAAAAATGGGCACGACTAGGTCGCACGTAATTAGCATTTACGTTGAAAATAACACAGTTTGAACTTATAAAAAGTATCAAAACCACAATACTTAACGGTTTTTAGTAAAAATGAAGTAGGCCATCATACGTCTTAAGTAACAAGAAATATAAGAAAAAAGTATTTCAAAAATTATAGAAACGGTTTTGATAAAATCCTGTTTTTTATTTTTACTTTTAAAAAAAAAAAATTAGTTTCTAATTTTGTTATGCAGTTTTTTAGAATATATTAATTTATATCTGAATTTAAAATTTTAAATATTTTGTTTGATAAGTTTTAAATAAATTGAATTTAAAAAAAAAATTAATTTAAAATAGAAAACAAAATTATTCAAAACTTTTGTATGTAGAATTAATAAAATGTAATTGAAATCCATTGAGCCGTTACCGAGAAAGCCCAAAATAAAAAAAAAACGTTGTATAAAAGGTACCGTGAATAGACTTTTCCAGTAAATTTGGTTCTAATTAGCTACTGCCAACAAAAAAATCTACAAAATTTTGATCAAAATCGTTGGAGCCGTTTTCGAGAAAAATAAACTTTTCCTTAATCGTTATATGGCAGGTACCGTTCCCCTCTGAGGAATGCCAAGAGATACACACATACCAAATTTGAACGCAATCCCTTAACCCGTTTAGGCTGCAGATCGAAATACACCCAGACAGACAGACAGACAGACGGACATTTTTTGTCAATGACTTTTTTAGGCTTCTCTATGATCGTAATGTCATATTTGATTGTTATCTCAATTTTTGTTTGATATTAAGGAAGCTTAAACTTGCCTTATAGTCCCTATAATGGCAAGTAAAAATAAACAAAAAATATGTTATGAGACCGCTTAAGACTATTAATTACTTCTAACAACTTGTCTATGCCGAGTGACACTTTTGCCGCATGCGATAATAATATTCGAGTCACAACAATTTTTTTTTGTGATTCGAATTTTGATGAGAGAATCTTTTTAATAACTCGATAGTTGCTAAATAATAACAACAACAAAAACTGCAAATAAATCGTCGTCGACCGCCTGTTGTTTACTTTGTATGGTCAGAAGCCACGACACGCATATTTGAAGATAATGGTTCAAACTTATTTTTTTTTTTTTTAATTTGTGGCCAAATTATGCCCAAAGTGTTTAGATGTATCTTTAACTAGCTAGGAGAGCTTTTTTGTCGCGGGTTAGGTTATAAGAGCGTGTGAGATTCGTTTCAAGGCAGTTTCGATTGTTGTTTGCTAAACAAAAAAAATTAAACAATTTAGAACCGGAATTCGTAGAGCTCACGGGACAAAATAATGTGAGATTATTTGTTATTATTTGTCAAAAGTTTTTGGTAAATATTAAAATGATTAAGAAGTTTTAGGTGATTTTTGAGTATCGTGTTGGTAATTTGCTTATTGTGATAAAAACTATTAGTTCAAAGATACACGGATGACAGATGAGTTTAAGATTTTGAAAAATGGAAAAAATAATATTAAAACAAGCTAATTATTGGGAGTTCAACATGTGGAAAGCAAATTTAGATATTTCGGAAGATCAGACATTGAAAGCGGTTTTGATTCGTTCGACTTTTTTCTTTAAAAATGCACACAAATAAAAGTCCATAAAAATGCTAAATTAATGATATCAGAAGATTTCTGCAGTCCTCTTTTATTATTCAACGTCCAGTTTGAAAGACGTTTTCACTGCTTTTGATGAGTCTATTTAGATGGATGGACATATGTAGTTTGAGTCTTGAAATTATTTTTGCGGCCATTGCAGTTTGCCTGATTGCACTATTATTAAAATAAGAAGTCTCTAATTATGTCTTTAATCCTATTTTTTGTTTCTTCTTAAGGCATATTATTTAATCAAAAAATCATGAAATAACGCAGTTATCTGGATAATAGATAACTCAAATGATTTTTATCAAATTTGGTATTGGAAAAAAGATTGGCAGCTTTGTTTAGTTTTAATTTTTAATCAATATCTAGTTTTTAAATATTCTTGATAAGAAACATTAACATAGCTGCTTTTAGATTGACAATTTTTGCTGGAGGTCCTCAACTTATCATCATTATCTCATCATTAAATTAATAAAAAAAAAATGGGCACGACTAGGTCGCAAGTAATTAATATTTACTTTGAAAATAACACAGTTTGAACTTATAAAAAGTATCAAAACCACAATACTTAACGGTTTTTAGTAAAAATGAAGTAGGCCATCATACGTCTTAAGTAACAATAATTTAAGAAAAAAGTATTTCAAAAATTATAGGAACGGCTTTGATAAAATCCTGTTTTTTATTTTTAGTTTTTTGAAAAAAATGTTGTTTGCAATTTTGTTATGCAGTTTTTTAGAATGTATTAATTTACATCTGATTTTAAAATTTTAAATATTTTGTTTGTTTTAAATATATTGAATTATAAAAAAAATTAAAAAATTAATTTAAAATAGAAACAAAAATTATTTAAAACTTTTGTATGTAGAATTAATAAAATGTAATTGAAATCCATTGAGCCGTTACCGAGAAAGCCCAAAATTAAAAAAAACCGTTGGTTCTAATTAGCTGATAGCTACTGCCAACAAAAAAATCTCAAAAATTTTGATCAAAATCGTTGGAGCCGTTTTCGAGAAAAATAAACTTTTTCTTAATCGTAATATAGCAGGTACCGTTATTTTAGACCTAAAAATAAAATTTAAATTTCCCCTCTGAGGAATGCCAAGAGATACACACATACCAAATTTGAACGCAATCCCTTAACCCGTTTAGGCTGCAGATCGAAATACACCCAGACAGACAGACAGACAGACGGACATTTTTTGTCAATGACTTTTTTAGGCTTCTCTATGATCGTAATGTCATATTTGATTGTTATCTCAATTTTTGTTTGATATTAAGGAAGCTTAAACTTGCCTTATAGTCCCTATAATGGCAAGTAAAAATAAACAAAAAATATGTTATGAGACCGCTTAAGACTATTAATTACTTCTAACAACTTGTCTATGCCGAGTGACACTTTTGCCGCATGCGATAATAATATTCGATTCACAACAACTTTTTTTTGTGATTCGAATTTTGATGAGAGAATCTTTTTAATAACTCGATAGTTGCTAAATAATAACAACAACAAAAACTGCAAATAAATCGTCGTCGACCGCCTGTTGTTTACTTTGTATGGTCAGAAGCCACGACACGCGTATTTGAAGATAATGGTTCAAACTTATTTTTTTTTTAATTTGTGGCCAAATTATACCCAAAGTGTTTAGATGTATCTTTAAATAGCTAGGAGAGCTTTTTTGTCGCGGGTTAGGTTATAAGAGCGTGTGAGATTCGTTTCAAGGCAGTTTCGATTGTTGTTTGCTAAACAAAAAAAATTAAACAATTTAGAACCGGAATTCGTAGAGCCCACGTTTCTCCATCTAACCACAATTCACAAAACTTAATTTTCTTCTCTGATGAAAGTCAACCACATTCACACCGTATTGGTATTGATTTTAGTTACCTTTCGGATCGATATCGATATCAGAGATGCTGAACAGTATTGAAATAAATTGCAAGACTGGATCGCACGTGCTTGCTCTTATGTGCGGTCACAGCTTGGAATAAAAAAATAAAACTTCAAAGTTTTTTATTCGATTGTTTCAAAAAAGTACGTAAAATAATTTTCAGCGGAAACAATTAAACACCATTTCATTTCTTTTGAAAATGTGAAAGAGTGTGATTATTTTTTAAATCTTAGGAAAAGTTTTTTTATTCAACAACTTTTTTTAAAAATTAAAAAAAAATTACTTACATTTAAAAATCAAAACTAAGAAAAAAATTCAAATACCCGTTTTCAAAAAATAAAATAAAATAAAAGGCACGACTGGGTCGCACGTACTTGCTCCTATGTGCTAATCCTTTTTAAGTGGAGGCGTCTTTTTGACAAAGATTTAATTTTAATGTTTTTTTTGACGTGCAACTTCTTTAGAATCGTTGTGGTTTGAAGCTCGAACGAACATGTGTCACGACAAAGGGATAAACATATAAATATATAGAATTGTTAGCTTTTGCAGTTTCTTAGTGTATTATCTTTCCACTTGTTCTTTACTGTTTATAATGTAATTTGCTAATAGAATGATATTAAGGACTTTTTTCAGTTCAATTTTCATTTTGGTATGAAAAAATTTGAATAACTGGCATAAAGATTCGTGGGAATCATCAGTAGGGCAATGATGCTAGGTACAGGGACCTAATACAATAATTTACTTTTTGACGTATGGTGTGGGTAGGTATTAATGGAATTTATTAAGGATATCAGGTACCTATAATAAGGTTGGAAGGAAGGTAGGTACTAAAATTAAGATACACATTCCAACTACTGTTCAACGATTGGGTATAGACAATATTAAAAGTTGTTTATTTATAGGCAGGTGTAAGCTTTTGTTTTCTCGATTGAAATTTTTGCATTCAGTAGTATTCAAATAGTTTTTTTGTTTGTTAGTTGTTGTGTGTTTATCATACACTTCCTTATTTATTCTTTGTGTTTTTATGATTTTATGATTTATTTGATTAATGGCTAGGGCTCAGCCGAGCAATATAAAATAAAATTTTGGGGAAAATATTAAACAAATAATTTTTTTATGAAATCAAAAAAACACTATTCATAACGTTTTTTTGAAAAAAATGTTGTAAGCATCTTATTTCTTTTGCTGTTTTCTATTTTATGATTTTTTCATTTCAAAATCGTGCGACCAGTTTTTTTTTTTGAAAACTTTTCGAAAACATATTTTAATGTTTTTTGACTATGTCAACTTAAAGAAATCTATAGTTTGTACTAGGCGAAAAATTTAAAAAAAAAATCTTTAGATTCGTTTTCAAAATATTCAAAAAACAAAATAAGTTTTTTAAAAAATTATTAAAAATTGAAAAAAATTTTTTTTTGAAAATTAAAATTAAACAGTATTATTTAAATCATAAAACACTACATATTTTAAAAAATTCATCAAAATCCGTCAATTAATTAACGAGAAAATCTGATTTTAAGAAACCGGTCATATGGGAGGTACCGTTATAAAAATTTTTTCTGAAAAATCCATTAAAACTTAAAGATAGATTTTGCATAGAAAACACCATTCAGAAGGTTTTATCAAAATCGTAAGAGCCGTTTTCGAAAAAAATAAGTTTTTCACTAAAAGTTATATGACAGGTACCGTTAGTTTTGAAGCTAGAATGCCTGTAGGGTAGACTACTCTAAAAATACTATATACCAAGTTTGAATCAAATCGGCCCAACCGTTTAGGCTGTAGAAATCGATACGGACAGACAGACAGACAGACAGACGAACAGAATTTTCTGACCCACTTTTGTTGACTTCCCTATTATCGTAATGTCATGTTTGATTCTTAGATTTTTTTTTTACGAATGCATAACTTGCCTTATAGTCCCTATAAGTTGCAAGTAAAAATTATTATAAATACAAAAAAAAGTATTCGAAAATATTATATGGGGGTGCCATTTTTACCCACTAACTTAAATTTTTTTTTACCAGTTAATATACCAAACAAAAATGCACTAATTTTTTTTCATAAAAATTCTTGGAGCCGTTTTTGAGAAAAATAAGCTTTTTCTTGACGGTTATATGACAGGTACCGTTAATATTTGAGTTAAAAAAATCAAATATTCCATCAGAGAAATTAAAACAGCATGTGCCATGAGACCAACCCTAGTAGTGAGAGACAAACAACATGGACATTGAAAAAATGTGCGCATGGTTCACTGAAAACACACAATCCCTCACATCCAGGTGATAGTTTCTGTGAGCAAGGAATCATATATAGGAAGTTAACCTTGGCATTTATAAGGTAGTGATGACGCAGGCATATGAGGAAACAGATGCGACGTGATGATCGTTAACACCACCCTATCCAAGGCTAGCGATTTCGACAGCGTCATCATTACTGCTGAATATGTGGACATCTGGACATACATACATTACATGTTGACACGATTAGATTCGTTCACAAAGTACATCTACCTTCAGAAATGTGAAAGCGCCAGTGGTCCGAGTTTTCTCTACTCACCACCTACCTTTCTTCTAATTTCCCCCAAAGAAGCGATATTGACATTGACAACCTCGCCGACCTACGGACCCTATCTGCGACGAAGACTTAATTGCAATTAGTCTACCTACCATCAACAAGGGACGCTGCCAAGTACCATTCCATCTTCATTTACCAGCAAGTAAAGGGAATGAACTTCTCACATAAGTTTGGTTCTGAAGCCCAACCACGCGAGGAGTAATAGCAACCACCAAAACAATAAATTGTGCGCCGGATGACATCCTCCAGATTGTTTCATGCAAATGCAGCAAGGGCTGTAGCACTGGAACTCTCCTCTTTGCCTATTTTATTCGCACAAGGTTATTTCTTTAAGTTCCGACCTTTTCACATCTGAAACTGCCTTTGACTGGACTAGCTTAGCATAACTATGAAACTTGATGTCATCTAGAGAATTCTTTGGTGTTCGTCGTGTTTGTCCTGGAACAAACAACAATTTGCTTAAGTATAATGTCTGTACCGAGTTATTATTGCCCAATGCACACGGAGCAACTAGAAAAAAACTAAACCGGTTGGCAACTCGGGTTCGTTCAGTGTTTTATTTTCCCCTACCAGCATTAGATTGGTCTGTTATTCGCTCATCTTCGGTAAATGTTTCCACTTGTTGAGGATGTATGTATAAAGAAATTACGCCAAATCTTCTTCTTTAATATGCAATTGCTAATATTCACAGATTGGCAACGAATTAGATAAATACCTAGGGGCCTTTGAAATTGATGCAGAAACTAAAAGCTGCATTTTAGAGGTTAAGGAAATTAATGCCCTCTATACGACAGATGTGATAGCAACAGTTGCATTTGGTATTCAATCAAATAGTCTTAGAAATCCAGAAGCAGATTTTCGGAAAAATGGCAGAAGTATATTTCACTTCACACTTTGGAGGGCTTTCGAGTTTGTTGCCCTGTTTTTCCTACCCCGTTTTGGAATTTTTATGGGGTGCAAAATCTTTCCTACATTTATTCGTAGTACAATTAATTATGTTATGGACGAAAGAATTAAGAACGGAAATACTCGCAATGATTTGATAGACGTTTTGATTGCATTTAGGAAGCAGGCCGCAGATGAAAAAGACCCTAATCGTTTAGCCATGGATAACGAAATTTTAATAGCCCAGGCAGCGATTTTCTTTATTGCCGGATATGAGACTTCTTCATCGACTATGTCGTTTGCTTTGTATGAACTTGCGAAAAATTCTGAAATTCAAAAACGCCTGAGGGAAGAAATAAGGGAGGTCTTAGCATCTAACAATGGAAAACTCACCTACGAGGCAGTCAATGATATGGAATACCTAAACATGGTGATTATGGAAGTTTTGAGGTTGTATCCGCCTCTTCCATTTTTGGACCGAACATGCACATTGTCGAATGGGGAGAAGGATTTCTCATTGCAACCGGAAGCTAATTTTGCTGTACCCAATAAAATGCCCGTTTATGTCCCCATTTATGCCATTCAAAGAGATTCTAAGGTGGGATTATAGATTGTTATGATTTTGTGTATTATTAAAATACTTGGTTCTTTCTCGCAGTACTACCCAAACCCAGAAGAATTTGATCCTGAACGATTTTCAGCAAAAAATAAGGCGAATATTTTGCCTGGAACTTACATGCCTTTTGGATTAGGACCACACAACTGCATTGGGGAACGATTTGGACTAATTCAAACGAAAATCGGACTCATCAGTTTTCTTAAGAATCATTATGTGACAACTTGTGATAAATCTCACGAAAATATGATACTCGATCCTAAGGCTTTAATTATACAATCAAAAGCAGGAATATTCTGCAAAGTCGTGAGGGATCCATTAATTTAAATTGTTATGCAATGCAAATAAAAATAAAAATTACAGTAGAAACTGGATATTCAATTAAAGAAAGTTTGAAAAGAATATGTAATTGTATGAGCTTTTTCCTTTCCTTAGCCACTTTTTTTGGTAGACAATTATTTTCCCAGCACTCTGCAAAATATTGAGACTTAGGATCAACTGGTGGCTCAATCTTTCTCTTGGCACTTTATTTATCTTGATGGTAAGACTTTAAAAAAATCGGTGTTCTCTTTTGGAAGAGCGCCAAAAATTATCCGAAATTGCTTGATTGACATTTAATTCAATTTCTAATGCTTCAATACTTCGACTCCTATTACAGGTCTTACGAATCTATTTTCTTGGCATTTTAATATTCAAAGCACATTAATTCAATGCGGCATCAAACGAAACCAACAAAAAAATGTGGCACCGCTACACAGCAGCACAATGAAAAAATTTATAGGAAAAATAATTAAATTAAATTCCACGACAATATATCACTTCCAATATAACAGGTTTCTGTTCGACTTCCTTACACAACGAAAAACGAATGTTTTGGTTGAACTTAAAAAAAATCCAATCTACAAAAGAGAGGGCAAAATACATACGAAGCACAATTCAAAGTTTTACCGTTAGGTTTGAGAATTAAACAATGTTCTTTCTTTCTTTCTTTCTTTTGGGTTAATACCTAACTCTTAATTGGACAAAATTCATGTTCAATGTAATAATCGTTATTATTAAAATTAATTATTTGACATAAAATTTGATTTTGTTTGTTTTTTTTTTTTAATTAAATTTAAGTTTTCATTCTTATTTTTTGTACACAAAATACATGTTTTAAGTTTTTTACGTCCCTCAGACAAGTTAGCAACTATAAAAATAAAAAAAAAATAATGTAAAAGAAAACAATGTTTTGTTTTTAAACTTACTCTTCCATTTTAAGTGTATAATCTGATTGACATGTAACCTTCACACATTTTCCATCCTTATTAGTTTCCGTATAATCCTCGCCTTTCTTCAATCCTGGGATATACCTGAGGAAGATCATCTTTCCCTCAGCATTTGTATAACCACAGACTGGTTCAGACACTTAGTTATTAAAATAAAAATAAAAATTGATACGCGATTAAAAATAAATCCAATACTTGTTTATCAAACTTACCTGCTGAACAAGTGTCAAAGTAGGCAATAGCTATTATTAAGAGTGCAGCAAAGATGGCAAAGTATTTCATTTTATAGTTATTAAAGTCTGTTTGTAGCTTGGGCCTTGGGATACAAAAATATAAAATGAACATCAAGGAATTGAATGCCTGGCTTTTATAGTATTCCGCTAGAACTATCTTTAAAAAGCAAAGAAATTGACATTCAAGAAAATTCTTATATAATACTAATTGTACGATTGTGTCGTATATTCTTGATCATTCAAATTTGATCGAAAGAATTTAGAACGCCAGGGAATAAAATCTTTATTAAAAGCATTATATTTTCTATAGTTTTGAAACTAGCTGATCCTCCCGGCGTTGCTCGGGTATTAAGATCACCTAAACATTTCATTCAAAACGATTGAGCCGAAAAAAAGTAGTTCGCACACAAACATAATTTGGATTTTGCTTTATATATAAAGATAGATTTATAAATAAATATAATAAACAAATACTAATATAATAAATGTGAAAGTTCAAATTTATGTTTGGATGTTTTCTTCCGGAATCACACCTGAACGGCTTAATGGATTTGGATGACATTCGATAGGAAAATGGATGAGAGGTTGGAGCGAAAAATAGAAAACGTTGTATCTCAAAAGAATTAAAAGTTAATGTGGGAGAGGCTCATACATATGTACGTATGTAAAATGATATTTGTTATGCCAAAAACTGCACGAATTTATGTAGTTTGGTAGATAAAAATGTTGCCGCTTCACTATATTAATACACAGGAAGGAGTTAGTAATTTATTCATAGTTCCAATGTTTAACTTACGAAAATTAACATTATTTTAAATATAAATTATCAAACACTTAAGCGCAGAAAGATCTTTAAAAAAACCGCTACAAATGGTACGAACTGGGTTTTATGTACTTGATTTAATTGCTAACTTCTTGTTCTTCTAACAGATGATTTTTTGACGTTAAAGTCCACAAAAGGATTTTTTCTTCTTAATACAAGTCAGTTATTAAAGCTATTCTACAAAAATAAAACCTTGACATTTTATTGAAATCTTTTATGACAAAAGGAACAAAATTTCGTCATATATTTTGGTGATTTAAAACAGATTTGGTATGCTAAATACGATAAACAGAGAATTCGTAAATGAATTCAAATATTTTTAATGTTGCATTGTGAATACCAAAACATAAATATCATAAAAGATTTCTTGACATTTCAAAATTTTGTATGGAAATTCATAGCTGAAAAAAAGATCTCTCTGAATAGACATACATAATAACAAACAGATCACGTTTCACTTTAATGATAAATATTTCGAAAATGTATTTTGAATCCTTTCATTTCAAAAGCTTATGTAAAACCACGATATAATTATTTTTTTACGAGTCGAATTTTAAGAAAGTTTAACTGGTACGCAATAGTAAACATTTAATAAATTGCACGAATGGATCGCACGTACTTACTCTTATGTGCTGTCACAGCTTGGAATAAAATTTGAAAAATATTAAAGGAACTTCAAAGTTTTTGTTCGATTTTTCTAACTTTTGATTGTTTGAAAAAAGTACGTAAAATAGTTTTCAGCGGAAAAAAATATACGCCATTTTATTTCTTTAAAAATTGTGAAAAAATGTAATTTTTTTTCATAATCGTATGAGCGGTTTTTAAATAAAACGATTTTATTTTAATAATTTTTTTCAAAAATAAAAAAAAAAAAATAATTTAAGAATGCAAACTTAAGCAAAAAAAATAATCATTTAAAAACAAAATTAAAAAAGCCATCAAAATACAACACATCAAACATCTCAAAATATTGATTTTTGAAAAAAAAAACAAAAAAATTTGTGAATTATTAAAATTAAAATTATTTAAAAAAAAATAAAAAAGCCCTCTGTAGTATGTCAAAATAACCTCATGTTCTAAATTTAAAGACGTTTGGCCAAACCGTTTGGCTGTAGTTCAATATACATCCGTACAGACAGACTGACAGACAGTGCATGTTTAGCAACAAAGAAAAAAGAATAATATTAAGAGATCATTGATAAATATCAGAAGAATATGTCATAATGTCCATTTGTAGCAGACCTGAAGTGGACCTTGAGTCATCATCCGTACATACGCGAACAGGCAGATAGATGTACAGTATCATAAACTTGCAGACAAAATATTGCCTCTTAAGGCGTTATAAATCTCCACCATCGTAATGTCATGTTTGATTGCTTTCTCTGTATTTTTAATCTTTACGTACATAATTAATTTTGGTTTCCTTAAAAAGTCAAATCTTTAAAATAACAAAAATTATATATCCCTTGTTAAATATTGTATTGAATACAAAAATTGTATTCCTAAATTTTCACTAAACCAATACTAGCCCTTTAATAAAAATAAATGTTAAGAACTAAAAAAAAACAATAATTAAAAAACCCGTTAAGCAGATTGCCCAGAAACAGAAAGCAAAACAAATGTTTACAAATTAGTCTTTACACAAGTTTTGTTTATCAATTATTGTGATGCAATGCACTTGTGAGTTCTGAAGTGAAGAGTGCAAAATAGCGAATCATTCTTAAGATGTTAATTATTGTTATTAAATTTCATTGACCATCAACAAAAGAAATAATCAGTATCAAGGTCACCTAGAAAAGCAATTACTTGTGTAATACCGCACACGCAAAACTGAAGATTAGCATTCGTCTATTGACTAAAAAAAACAATAATTAAAAAACCCATTAAGCAGATTTCCCAGAAACAGAAAGCAAAACAAATGTTTACAAATTAATCTTTACATAAGTTTTGTTTATCAATTATTGTGATGCAATGCACTTGTGAGTTCTGAAGTGAAGAGTGCAAAATAGCCAATCATTCTTAAGATGTTAATTATTGTTATTAAATTTCATTGACCATCAACAAAAGAAATAATCAGTATCAAGGTCACCTAGAAAAGCAATTACTTGTGTAATACCGCACACGCAAAACTGAAGATATAGCATTCGTCTATTGACCTATAGGTAGGTAGGTACTTAGGTAAAATAATAAAAAAAACATTTCCTGGTAACTTAAATTAAAAAAATAATATTAAACAAGATTATATTATTAGCTTTTTTGAGATTAACGCATTTCAATTGACTTTTGGTGTACTTTTCTTTGTTAAATATCTTGGCGCCAGAATACGGTAAATTTGGCGTTGTTCGAATCCTTTGGTTAAAAAAAAACAAGAATTTTAAATTTATTTGCTTTGTTTAAAATTTCTCTTCAAATTGGAGTTTTACAAAGTTATGCAACATTACGACCATCTTTTGTGTCCATATTACTCTTAATTTTTAGCCGATTTCCAAAGTCCGTACCAAATAACAGTTTTTCAAACTAGGTACTATAAAGAGAGAGAGAATATAGAATTACATTCTATATTATAATATTATATAGAGTATAGTATTATATATAGGCTTATTCACTGCCTAAGATTATATACTATGGATCAGCCTGTCGGCCTGTCTGATTTGATATTCTAATATAATGGCTCATAAGTATGTATTTTTAAAATTATAAAAAAAAATGTCTGGCATTAAAAAGACGGCAGCATTTAATTGTCTAGACACAAAAGAATTAAAGTTGTGTGGATTTATTCGTAGTTGGTATCATCTATCATACATACAAGTCCATACCGAAAAGACGCAAATTACAGCTTCTTTTCAGAAATAATAAGCTCATTAAAGTTTGTATCATTTAATCATTTTTGTTGACACCAAAGGTCTTCTACATAATTAGAATTAAATTGGGAAACTATTGTCTCAAGACATATTAAAGTGTGATGTGCTCCCACTCTCAAAAAAAATTATCTGGGATTTTCATACAATAATGGCAAATCTTTGTGTCTTAAAGCAACTTTTAATGTTAAACTCCGTATGCCATCGAATTAGGTAGGTACCTCGCCTTTAAAGGTATCTAACCTAAACCTATCAAACAACACAAGTGTATTTCTTAGTTAAAGGATTGAGTACACAAGTCGGGATTCTCTTTTGAGCAGAAAAATAGAGCACGTGAAATTGATATATTATTACATTTCATGACATGGGTAGTAAATAATATTTTTAACTAAAATATTTGTTTTATTATCGTCAGCTCTTCAGTAAATAGCCACTCCTAAGTTAAACAATTCACGTACAAATTAACACAATGAGTTCCACTTCTGCGACTACTCAAAAAATTTGTATTCCAGTTTATACTGAAAGTCTCTTCATTTTGTTTTGATTGATATGTGTTCTATAATGTTATATTTAGCAATATTAATTATTTTATTACAGACAAAAGACAATGATATGATAATAGTTTAATTTGGATTTATACTATTCTAATGATAGTTTTAGGAGTAGAAACTATATAAGGGGCTGAGCGATGTATTTGCGTGTGAGTTTCGAAATCGGGAGCGTCGAATAAAGTGTATTTTGCTATAAAGTAAGTCAGTGCTTAAATATTGAAACAACAGGCTAGAGCCTGGAATTTTGAAACAAATCACGTTCAATAATCCGACTATCTCAATTAAATTTTTAAAATTAAATTGTTTATTTTAAGTACATTTAATTCAAGTGTTTATAGTTCATTCTACAGAGGAGTTTTTTCAAATTTTTGTTTAGCTCAAAAATTAACGGTACCTGTCATATAACCGTTATGTAAAAGCTTATTTTTCTTGAAAACGGCTCCAAGAATTTTTATGAAAAAAATCAGTGTACTATTGTATTTAATATAGTACCCCCCATAGGACCGGATTTTTTTTCTTCGACTTTCTGGAAAACTAGTGATCCGATTACTATCAAAATTTATATTCCAAAAGATGTAGGCAGCCTATGTAATTTCGCACTAATTTTTTTCGAAAACTTTTTTCTTGTATTTTTAATAATTTTTTAATTTTTTTTTTTTGAAAAATCAATATTTTTAAAACGGGTACGTCAATTTTTTTTTTTTTATTTTTTTTTATTTTTTTTTTTTTATAATTAACGTGTGCACAAGGGACTATTTGTTTCCCTTTCAATGTAGAACACACTGCGAGGGCATTAGGAAGATAGGGAGGTTTTGAATGTTTGCAGATCAAAATAGCAAGGGAAAATCTCGCCGGGTAAATTATTCTAAATTCGTGTTGTTCGGCTAAAAAAGAATCCCTATATTTCACGGTACGTCCGAAATTGGGCTGAAGGGTGAACTGATGGGCATTCCTAGCAAGACGAGTATTACGGGCAGTTTTGTTTACGCTTCGTTTCGTTAACAAAAAAATATATATATTGTATTCTCTTGTGAGAATACCACCATCAAATAAAACACTAGTGATTTTTTAATAATATAAATTTATTATGAGCTTCAGATCCCTTACCACTGGTGGGGGGAAGTCTTCAGCTATACGTTGGAATACTAATTAGAACTAAACTTCTAAGTGATCGAAGAAACCCTTTTATAACTCATATTTGTTTACTCAGCAATATGATTGAAGATCATATGCTGCTCTTTGTTTAATAAAATTGCTGACACAAGAATTCTATTGGAATTATTAAAGATGCTTTGTGTACACAAGTTACTGAAGGCAATATGTGCTGATATGCAGTTTATGTTTATAATATCGGATATCGTCAATGAAATTATGAATCATTGTGTGAGCATTACATTTGGTATATGGAAAGATACTTTGTATCTTTCTTCATTATCATAGGGTGTTTAATATTATTACAAAATTATGTGAGGGTGTTCTGATAATGTAACCCCTCCCTCCTTAAGTTTGATGCTCTCCTGAGTATCTATAATTCTATTTTCAATTTTAATTTTTTGGGTTTCTTTACGCTTACAATATAATAATAATATTGCAATTACAACAATTATGATTGTTATACTTGTATATGATATAATATGTTTTACATTGTTCTGATATTTTAATTCTTGTAATTCTTTTAAATTTTCGATTTGATTTATATGTATCTTTTCTAAAGTAACATTTATTTTTGTAAAGTTTAGTGTATTATATAATGGAATTACAATATTTTGCTTGAAAGTTTCTTTTTGATTTGAATACAAAGTTGCATTTACTTTGATATTGCAATCTTTAAAATGTATTAGGTTATTTTTAGTAATTTTATATTCAATATTATAACAATAGTCATTTAGACTTGTTTCTACTAAATTTTTTGTTAATATAAGGCCATCTTCTATTTCTATTAATTCTTGATCTTTATTAGATCTAATCTTACAATTTTCGTATTTTGTTTCATATAAATTTTGTATACATATTGGACTTTTCTTTAAATGTTTAACATATTTAATTGCATTATTTTCATACAATGTTTTGTTATAAATTATATTATTATACTTTGATTTCTAGTCCTTGTTCATTTGGAACAGGTAAAATAATTATGGTTTCATATTTATATGTATATATATTAAAATAAAAACTAAATTGTTATTTCTAGTTACTAAACTACTTTCTATATGTTCTAATTTTTGTACAGATATATTAAATCTTTTATTTTCTTCTTTTGTAAGAATATTTCTTCCTAGAATTCCTAATCTTGAAAAGACTATATTGTCTTGTAATTTCTCAACTTCATTGTTTAACAACATTATATCGGTATTAATTTGTAAGGATAATATACTTTTAGCTAAATTTTCTTGTTTTACTTCTGTTGAATTAATAAAATTTCTAAGCACGTATTGATGTTTGTTTATTCTGTCTGCCATAGTTTCTAACTCTGTTTGGAATTGTGTATTAATCCCTATCTGTTTGTTTAATTCTGTTATAGCATTTTTATTGTTTTCTTCTATTATTTTCAAATGATTCTCAATTTCTAATCTTTCATCACTATCCATAACACCAAAAAGAAAATGGAGTGCACTACCTCCTATGTTTATTATTCCTCTCTTTTGTCTAGAATAAGGAAGTATACTATGTAATTTTGATTTTGTATCTCCTAATGCTTCTGTCATTAGTCTTTTTAATCTTAAGTCATTAAAATTATTATAGATTGTTTCTATAGAAAATTCAATTTGTTTAATTATTTCATTATAAGTTTCTAAATTAATAATGTGAAGTATTTTGTCATATATTTCAATCAATTCAATTGGCTCTTGTTTAATTATAATATATCCTGCTTGGTTACGAATTTCTTGCAATAAGAACTCTGATTTCACCATGGTTATGATGAAGAATAAATAAATACTTATGGCTTTCATATTGCCTGTAAAGACATTAAATAATTTTTCGCTATTTTAATATTTATATTTTCTTTTGAAAAAGCTTTTATGTTTTTTTTTCTGATTAGCATAATATTTGTTATTTATTTTTTCTACTTTTGTTTTCTTATATTTTGCAGCTATTTTCTTTGCTGTTCTAACTACGTCTGCTTTACGTATAAATCTTTATTTAAATCTGGTTCAACAAAATCTATTTTATTTTTATTTCTTTTATTAATATTATCTTCTTTAACTTTATGAATCTTTCGTCCTATTTCTTCTAACTCTTCTACCTAAATTTTGTTTTGAATAAAATCTATAGGCTTTCTTAATGTCGTTGAATGGATTGTACAGTTATATATACTAACTGCTTTTATTACTTTCTCTTTTAAATTTAATACGTTCTTTTTCTTTTCTTGTACATTATATATTCTTATATGTTCATTGAGTGTACCGTGCACTCTTTCTAGTTTCTACATCTGAGTTTCTTGTCTTATGATTTTTTAGTTACAAGTTTTATCTTAATTCCTTCTTCGTTACAATATTCTTTAAATGCTAGGCTATTAAATTCATTGTCGCATACGATTTCTTCAGGTTTGCCTAGTATAGAGTTTCTAAGTTTAAGTTGTTCAATTATTTTGTGAGCGTTTCTACTAGCTATGGGAAAAGCTGTCAAATGTTTAGTAAATTTATCAATAATTGTCAAAAAGTAAATATCTTTACTTGGAATATATATATCCATGTGTATAAGCTCATTTGGCTAAGTGTAGTTTTACTTATTTCAAATTTTATTTTCTCTGGATTTCTATCATGTTTCGCTGTTTGACATACAGTACAATTGTTTATGTATCTTCTTATTAATTCCCTTAATTTTGGAAAATAGAATTCATTTTTAATTTCAAGATATGTTTCTTGTATTCCTGGGTGATTATATTGTTCATGAATCTTTTCAATGAGATTCAACGCATCATTTGTATTACTTAAATCTTTTAAAAGCGTAATGCATCTTAGTAATATCAGTTTACTTTGATTGCTGTAAAGCTCAAACCATTTTTCCTGAATTTTGCAAAATAAATTATCACTTGGACAATATAATGCCACTTTTCCGTGATCGGGTAAAAATTCCCTTAATGCTTCAGTAAAATAATCGCCTACATCTTTTGATTTAATAGTTAGTCTTCTTACACCTTGGTATATATATTTTATATTTTTATTTTCATCTTCTGACTCTATAACTTCTATTTGATGCTTAAACATATTTGTAGGTTATTCTGAAATTCCTATATGATCATTTCTTTCTTCTATACCACTATGATTTGTGGCTAACGATGTATCTTCATTTGCATTGATTGCATTGATTTCAAGTCGACTAAGGTAATCTGCTACACGATTTTCTTTTCCTTTTAAATATTCGATATCAAAGTCATATTCATTTAAACTTATTTTCCATCTCTGGAGTTTTGAATTTGGTTCTTTAAGGTTACTTAACCAAATTAAAGGTCTGTGATCGGTTCGTATTTTAAATTTGCGACCGTAGAGATATGATCGAAAATATTTTACTGACCATACAATACTTAATAATTCCTTCTCAATAGTGCTATATCTACGTTCATGTTCGTTAAGGGTTCGAGATGCATAGCATAATGGATGATTTGATTGTGAAAGGACAGACCCAATTGCATAATTTGATGCATCTGTTGTTAACACGAATTCTTTAGTGTAATCAGGATATTTTAAAACAGGGTCACTAGATATGAGTAATTTCAGTTCTTCAAAAGCTGTAATATATTCTGGGTCTTTAATATTTATCTTTGTTCCTTTTTTCAGGTATTCTGTCATAGGCACTGCTACCTTTGAATAATCTCTTATAAATTTCCTATAATAACCTGTTAGTCCTAAAAACGATTTTATTTGTTTAGTTGTGCATGGAATGGGTATTTTTTCGATAGCTTTTATTTTGTCTGGATTTGGCTTTATTCCATTTGTAGTAATAACATGACCTAAGTATTCTAGGTCATTTTGCATTTGCATTTATCTATTTGTATTTTTAAATTATTTTCCTTGAGTTTCTGAAATACTTTATTTATTGAAGAAATATGTTCTTCTAATGATGTGCTAAATATAAGGATGTCGTCTAAATAGACAACACATATTTTTCCTACAAGTCCTTCTAATACGTGATTTATCATTCGCTGAAAAGTAGCGGGGCATTTTTTTAATCCGAATGGCACCCGATTAAATTCGTAACGATGTTGAAAAAGCAGTTTTATGCCTGTCTTCAGGGTTCACCAATATCTGATGAAAGCCTTTCGCTAAGTCAAGAGTAGTAAAATATTGGGCTCTCCCCAATTTACTGAATATTTCGTCAATATTTGGAATAGGAAACTTGTCTTCCACGGTTATTTTGTTAAGTTTTCTATAATCTATGACAATACGTCATTTCTTGATTCCTGAACTATATATCTTTTTGGGTACAACCCAGATAGGTGCATTATATGGGCTACTACTTTCTTTTATTATACCTTGATCTAACATTTCAATTATTTGGTTTTCTACTTCATTTTTGTGTATTTCTGGGTATCTATACAATTGTGTATATATTGGTTTATTATTTTTCGTTTCAATTTTATGAGTAACTTCTTTAACATTTGTTAAAATATCTCCTTCTTTATAAAATAATTTCTTATTATTCTTGAGTATTTGAATTAGTGCTTTCTTTTCTTCCGCGTTCATATAAGGTTTAATTAATTTATTTATTAAATTTTCATTTTCATCAATTCTACATAAGTTTATTTGTGTATTTGATAACTTTAGAATATAATTTTCTAGAGGATAATCATCCTTGGGTTTTGAGAGTAATGGTATTTCTATATTATTAATTTTCACAGTATGAGTATAGTATGATAATTCGGCTTGTAATGGTATAAGTATATTGTTTCCTAAAATTCCGTCGAATGTACTATTCGTAATTGGAGTAATTAAAAATTCCATGGTCGATTCTTTTTTATTAAATTCACTTGGTAATGGCAAAATTATTTTTGTACGTATTAAATTATCTCTAAATAATGTTTTAATGGTATGTGGTTTATCTAGTTTAGTTTCAAAATGTTTTGGAAATATATTTTCTTTCAAAATAGAAGTTGCAGCTCCTGTGTCTACTAATAATTTAAGCTTTTTATTTAAAATATGGACATCTATGCAGGGTAATGGTCTGTTGAGGCATGTATTTGAAAATTTGATGTATTTTGGGTTAAATGATCCACTTCCATTGGTTCTGGAATATTTCTTTGCGTAACAAATATATTACGATTTTGATTGGAAAAATTACCACTTCTGTTCGGGTGCCTACTACTGTTCGTTTTGATTTTGATTATTATTTCTATTAAAGTGTTTACCATTGTTATTAAAATTTCTCTTGTTATTATTCCTATAATTAAAATTTTTGAAATCATTTTTGTAATATCTATCGTTTCTATAGTTTGGATTAAAATTATTAAGTTTATAATTATTATTAAAATTATTATTGTTATTAAAATTATTTTTGTACTCATTATTTTTAATGTTTCTATCGTTCCTATTATGAATATCTTCTTTTGTCCAATGACAAGATTCTAATTAATAGAATGCTTCGCTAAGGGTTGTTATGTTATGATTGATTATTATTGAACTTGCGTTCGGGGGTATTCTTTCACAAAATTTAGATAATAATGATAATGATTCCTCCGGTTTATTTTCAGATAAATAATATTTATTATTTAGTCTACAGAGGATTTCTGAGAATGTATTATATAGTTGAGAAATGTTTTTTGAATAAACTTTATCTGCTAGTTCTTTTAATTTTAGAAAAGATTCTTTCTCACCAAAATTCTTTACTAGAATATTTGTTATGTCTTGCCAATTATTAGGGTCGCCACTCCTTAATACTACCTCTAGGGCGAAATCTGTTATTTTTGATTTTATTTCACTCACTATAAATTCTTGTGAACCTTCGTTATACAAACTACATGAATTTATTACAAATTCTGCTTTTTTAATAAATATAATTAAATTACAATTCTTCCCATCATAGGTTGGTAATTTTTTTAATAATTTTAGTGGGTCAAGGTTGATTGAAGCCATTTTTACCTGATTTTCTACTCTTAATACTGGTTCACTGTTTTGTTGATCTGCTGCTACTGGATCTGTTGATTTGATTTCCTTTTCGTCGGGTTTTAATGCTGGTGGAATCCTATATGGATTATATTTCCTCATTTAATTATTCGATTTCGTTGGGGCTTTCGACTTGGATTATTATTTTTGCCACGTAAAGTTGTTCTTCCTTCTTTTTACACGTTGGGGCTTTCGACTTGGATAGTTCTGCCTCGTAAAGTTGTTCTTCCTTCTTTCACTTTTTCAATTTAGGTTATATACATATATTATATTTTTGTTTAAACTTTTTCTTCTGTCCCAGTTTTGTTTTTAATTAATTCTCCATTTTAGTTGGAGTGAGCTACTAATTAGTATTTTTTCGATTTTAGTTCGAAATTCGATTTTCACTCGAATATATTGTGATATTTTGGCCTGGGTTTCGACAAATAAAACTCAATCAAAATTCCAAATTAATGCAACAAATCCCTTTATTTTATTAAACACAACGTCTTTCAGTGTAAATAACACCAATTTAACTTATTCCACTTATTCACAATTCATATACGTTTTTATCATCCAACACTTTTTATTTAATCTCAATTCAATCACTTTTTATTAACGCTTCCAGTTGTTAACAATTCCACTTTCGAAAATAAACTCAACTTTCAATGCAATCTACTCTTGTATTTATACAAGTTTACAAGCTTCTGGAAGCTTCTGTCTGGTTCTGGCACAATCTAAGTTTTCGGTACTAATTCGAGTCTCGAATTAATACTTCAAGTTCGATTTAGTACTCAGTTAAACATATTGCGAATGTGTAGCATACTTCTAGGGGCATGGTTGTTGTACACAATATATGGTGGTTGTTGTACACAATGAATCCAACAGATGTCGTAAGTTTACAAAATGTATCCTCCAAATATCTAAACTTGTTGCCACATCACATTGTCCCCCTCTTAGTTTTGTTCGTCCCGAACAAGCACATCATCATTGTTTCCATGGTAACGATGCAGTCGATCCAAATGGACAATTTTCAGTTTTGCTCTTGGTCCTCGTTGGATTCGGAAAACGACGTCATTAATGCGCGTAACTACTTGGTAGGGACCTTCCCAGTCCTGCTGAAGCTTGGGCGATTCTCCTTTTCTGCGATGTGGGTTGTAAAGCCATACCAGATCTCCCTCATTGAATTCAAAGCTGCATCTTAAAGGATCTTCCATTCGGCATTTCCCATTTTCTCCACAAAACACCATCTTCTACATGGAGAGAGTCCCACTGCGCCCAGTATGCCTTTAAAGTAGGACTTCTGTCGGAGATGTCTCTTGCATTCGGCTTATCCATAGATTCCTTCCATACAAGAATCGGCTCGATGTCAGGATCTTCCTTTTGTGCATTACGAAGTTCTTCCGCAGTCCAACCCTTTACAGGTTCAGTCCTTAGTCTCTGAAGAGAAATACTTTCGTCCTTCTTACCGTTCAAACACCTAGGATGCGCTCTTTCTGAAGATGGCCGGAGAATTTCATCACTGCTTATGATCGTCCGAAGATTTACAGCATTCTCGTTTCGGTACACCATTGGAATCTCGACGATTGAATACCTTAACACCTGCATTCGAAAGTCTAGGACTACTTCATGCGCCTTCATAAAATCCACACCTAGTATGCAGTCGTCGCATATGTCAGCTACCAAGAATGCATGTGCGAAGGTCAGCCCTGCCAGTTCTATCTTCAGAAGTACCTCTCCGTATACTTTTGCTACTTCTCCCGTAGCTGCCTTCAGACTGTTACAGCTGGTGTTGTGTAGCCAGGACGTCTGGACAAGGCCTCTTCTAATTATGGAGGCCGTGGCACCCGTATCGATAGTGGCCACACATTTTCTGTTGGCGATGACTGTCTCCACCGTCAAACTCTGGTTGCAGCGTTTCGTTTGCGCAACTTGGATAATGGTCCTGGGGGCGTTCATTTCATCAACCGACTTCTGCTCTGCAAAGTTGGTTCTTACGCGCTTTCCACACTGATGTATCCCCAAATCATGCCCGGTAGGGTAAGCGATATCCCTGTCAGTAGGCCTTTTTCTCGCGCTATGTGGGAAGCTTACCTGTGGAGATCTGCATTGTCGCTGTAGGTGTCCTAGCTTGTTGCAATTCCAGCATCTCATTTGACCTCGAGCAGTGTTCAGGTTTTGTCTTTCAATGTCGACACGTTGACATGAGCACTCTAGCGTAGCCATTTCCCTGACGCGATGGCTACCTTGCGAAGCTTGGTCTGCTGCTTCCATTGTCAGGGCAAATGCTAAAGCCTCAGCGAGCGTTTTCTTACCTGCCATTCTCACAGCCATTTGTAGTTTTCCATCTGCAATGGCATTAGTGAACGCATCGGTTGCCAGTTCGTTTATGATTTCCCTGCTGGTATTGGGATAAGACAAATTTGCCAAGCGCTCGATGTCAGCTTGCAATTGTTGTAGCGTTTCACCTCTTGTCTGCACCCTTCGACGCAACTGGACTCGGTAAACTTGCTGCATGTGGTCGTCGCCAAACCTCATCTCGATTGCCTTGACCATGGCATCATAATCCTGATGTTTGTCTTCAGGAATGGTCTGCAGCAATTCGGCAGCTGTTCCTCTGAGAGCAAGCGTAAGAGCAATTGATTTGTCTTCGTTGTCCCAGTTGTTTGTCAAGGCGGCAGCTTCGAACTGCCTCTTATAAATTGGCCATGATGTTTGACCATCGAAGACAGGGGGCTGCATTTCCTTTCTTCGTGGACCGTCGCTCGAATATTCCCGAACCTTCTGCTTTTTCAAAGAATCAAATTCCTTAGCCAGATGTTCGTACTGTTGCTCTACACTTTCTACTTGCTTTCCGAACTTTTCTCCTAAGTTTTCTATTTTCTGATCTACTATTTGGAGTCTTTTGTCGAAGAGAGCATTCTGTGCATCTAGCTTGTTTTCGAGAGAATCCCTTTGTTCGCTTAGTTGCTTCTGAAGAACTTCTAAAGAATTCTTCTGCTCATTCTTTTGTTCGTCGAATTTACTTTCGAGAACGTTCTTTTGTTCGCTTAGTTGTTGCTGGAGAATTTCCAACGAATTCTTCTGCTCATTCTTTTGTTCTTCGAGAACGTTCTGTTGTTTTTCGAGAACGTTCTTTTGTTCTTTGAATTTCGACAGAAGCAACTTCATGAAAGCAGGCATTTCATCGGCTGTACTCTCTCCCTTGTTCTTCAACATCAAACAACATGGTATCGGGGTCTCCACCATCCTGAGTGATAGCATTCTGAAGTCGGAGCAATGGTTCCTTTTTCAGCCCCGAAGTCTGAAGATTTCTTTTTCCTAATTCTTCTTTCAACTCAGCTGTTGTCAATTGTTCTAATTTGCGACCCATTTTATGTAACTCAAACACTATTTTCGCAACACAGTCAGTTTTATTTTAATGTCTCTTCTAGAAAGATCTTTTTCCAACACTATTTTTAACAAAAATACTCGCTATTCACAGTTTTATAGCACAATCAGTTCAATAGTTTCTGGAAAATTCCACTTTCACAATTAAATGAGTCACCGAAACTGTTTTAGAAAATGTCACTATGGAATTTTCTAGCACTTTACTGAGTTTTATCCCACTTCTGACACCAATGTGATATTTTGGCCTGGGTTTCGACAAATAAAACTCAATCAAAATTCCAAATTAATGCAACAAATCCCTTTATTTTATTAAACACAACGTCTTTCAGTTTAAATAACACCAATTTAACTTATTCCACTTATTCACAATTCATATACGTTTTTATCATCCAACACTTTTTATTTAATCTCAATTCAATCACTTTTTATTAACGCTTCCAGTTGTTAACAATTCCACTTTCGAAAATAAACTCAACTTTCAATGCAATCTACTCTTGTATTTATACAAGTTTACAAGCTTCTGGAAGCTTCTGTCTGGTTCTGGCACAATCTAAGCTTTCGGTACTAATTCGAGTCTCGAATTAGTACTTCAAGTTCGATTTAGTACTCAGTTAAAACATATTGCAAATGTGTAGCATACTTCTAGGGGCATGGTTGTTGTACACAATATATGGTGGTTGTTGTACACAATGAATCCAACAGATGTCGTAAGTTTACAAAATGTATCCTCCAAATATCTAAACTTGTTGCCACATCACAATATATTTTTTTTTATTTCACTTTGTGTGTAGTATTTCTGCGGTGCTCTGCTCCCTTTTGAGTTTTAATTTCCTCTAGTTGCATTCAATATATATTATATTATTTTTTTTTTTTCAGTCCAACATTCCCTCTATGGGATTTCGTGAAATTGTCCTTCACGGATCTGTATTCACTATGTTTTTCACTGAATATTATTAATTTATTGTCCTATACCTTTTTGGGTTATATCACTTAACCGGTATTTAACTATTTCAATTAGTACGGACGATTATTTCTTAAATCGCGAATAAAACTTTAATAAGTACGATTCATTGATCTTTCGAGATCCTGCCGACTGCGCCAGTTTTGTTTACGGTTCGTTTCGTTAACAAAAAAATATATATGTTGTATTCTCTTGTGAGAATACCACCATCAAATAAAACACTAGTGATTTTTTAATAATATAAATTTATTATGAGCTTCAGATCCCTTACCACTGGTGGGGGGAAATCTTCAGCTATACGTTGGAATACTAATTAGAACTAAACTTCTAAGTGATCGAAGAAACCCTTTTATACTTCATATTTGTTTACTCAGCAATATGATTGAAGATCATATGCTGCTCTTTGTTTAATAAAATTGCTGACACAAGAATTCTATTGGAATTATTAAAAATGCTTTGTGTACACAAGTTACTGAAGGCAAAATGTGCTGATATGCAGTTTATGTTTATAATATCGGATATCGTCAATGAAATTATGAAGGTGAAGCGATCTTTGTGAAGCACCTGGCCAGAGGTGAGATATACTCGAGTTTAGGGCGTATAAACGCTTTATAAATTGTAGCCAGATCAGATAGGGAAAAGTACTTCTTACACCGATACAGAAAACTTAAGCACTTAGCAGCATTCTTAGCGATCTTAAATATATAGTCGTTCCAACGGAGGTCGTCGTTGACACACATAACGAAGAACTGAGAGCTTTTCGGTTTCTTCGATGTAAGTGCCATTCATGGACAATGGCATTGGGGGTATGTTTAGCTTTAACGACAGAAGACAGCATTGAATTTTCGAAGCATTAAACTCCTCACGATTCCTATTACCCCATTTGACAATGCTGTATATTTCGGAGTTTAACGAGCTTGACATACGGTACCGGTGCAATTGTACGTCCGAAGGCGAAGAACGTTAATTATCGAACGAATATGAAAAGCTGAGGGTAGAGTCGTCAGCAAAACAATTAAGTGGATTAGAAGTAACAGACAGAAGATCATTTATTAAAATGAGGAAAAGAGTCGGAGACAGAACAGAGCCCTGGGGCACACCAGCATTTATTTTGTGCGAATCAGACTTGAATCCGTCCAATACAACTTGTATTGAACGGTCCAGAAGATAGCTTCTAATCCAACGAACAAGTGTATCATCGATCCCAAAAGCACGCATTTTCGATAAAAGGGCTTCATGCCAAACTCTGTCAAATGCCTTGGAGATATCAAGAGCAATAATCCTACTTTCACCAAAGCGATGTAAAGATTTGTTCCACTGTTTGGTGAGATATGCCATCGGATCACCAGTGGAACGGTTGCTGCGGAAGCCATACTGACTGTCATGGAGAAGCTTTCGACCTTCGAGATATTCCTTAAGCTGACGGTTAATCAGCGTTTCCATGACCTTACAAAAAAGGAATTTTAGTGCTATGGGTCGGTAGAAGGAAGGGGGAGGATGGGTCACCTTTCTTAGGGACAGGCTGGACAAATGCTGTTTTCCATCTTCTAGGAAAGATTCCAGAAGAGTAGGAGCGATGGAAAAGCTTACGCAGTGGCTTTGCCAGTGTGAAAGAACACCTCTTCAAAAGAATCGGGGCTATACCATCCGGACCAACGGATTTGTGTCTATCGAAATCTTTGAGAGCTCTTGTTACTGTACGAGTGCGGAAAAAAATCCGTCCCATGGAAAAATTTACATTCTCAAGTGCAGGAGGGGCAACTGGCAGCGAAATGGGCGGCGAGCAAGTTTGCCTTCTCTGAAGAGCAAACAATTGGTTTGTTATTGTCGATGAGCGTTGGAACCGAAGATGTTGAGGAGTTTTTTAATATTTTTTACAAATGATCAAATTTTTGTACTGCCTTTGGGATACTGCAGAATTTTTTGCCGTAATTTTTGGTCATGTACGTTATTTTCGTGTAAGTTTGTATTCTTGAATTATTTTTTTTATGTTTTTTTTTTTTAAATTTGTTAAAAAAACCTTTCTATTTAAAAACTGCTTCTACGATTTTGAAAAAAAAACAGACTTTTTATATTTCCTAAAGAAATAAAATGGTGTTTAAATTATTTTACCCAATACAATTTAACGTACTTTATTCGAAAAATCAAAAGTCACAAAAATCGAATAAATGCTTTGATGTTCACTTTAATTTTTTTTTAATTTTAATTTTATTCTACAATTATTTATTTTTTATTATTTTTATTTTTAAGTGGAAAAATATTACAAAAAAACCGCTATAAAAATTTACCTGATTTGTATTTTAATTGACCTGATCTTTTCGAATCTCTTTCTAGTCTGAAATAATAATTGTTCTTTGCTTAATTTTGTTAAAAGGTTTTTTCATTAAAATAACATTCTCTTTCAACATCGTCGAAATCGAACACCAGAGCCATACACTACGAGTCGTTCGTAGTAGAAAAATCTTCTCAGTAAGTTTGTAAATTTGTGAGGCTTTTGTAATTTTATTAAATTTGCTTCGTACGAGAAGGGTGCATCTGCATAGCCTTTCATTTGTTGTATTAAAGTCGATGCTGATAAGCAACCGCTATAAAAGCCATTTTTATTATTATTGTTTATTTAAAGGGGTACAAAAAAAACTTACAAAAACTGAGCCAAGACGATGGAACAAACAGCTTAGTGAAACACGCTCTGTGAGAAGACGCCCTTAAAAATTTGTTTGCTAAACTTAATTGTGTGTAACATGAGTATTATTATCAATCATAGAAAATAAGATTTCAATTAGAATGTAGACAACAGCGGGTAACTTTATATGAAAAAAACACAGGTACTCGTGTATTTAATTGGGAACCCCAAGCAAAAATAACGAGAGTAGCAATCTTCTTCTTCTTTAACGAGAATAGTAATAATAGTTGAATATTTTTAATTGAAGTCGTAGGTAAGATAATCAAAGCATTCAAACGACTTAAAACAAAAATGATTTTATGTCGACAGTATTAATCTTCCAGGCTTTATTTTCTGTTCTGTCAGTTTGATTCAAGATTTTCTAAGAGGCAGTTGTGCATTCAGGTATCAAGTTACTTGGATATTTCATTAAAAATTCTATCTTCTTCTATCTAGAAGACCAAACAATATAGAATTTTGTATTTATGGCATTTAGATAAAATGAGCCTCAAATAACAGAAAATAGCATACAAACCTTGATTGAATAATGTTTGGTATTTTTTTAATATTTTTGAAAATTATAAATTGCAACATACGATATATTGTGATACCTCTAAACAGGGCTTTAGATGAACAAAAAAGTGGAAAAATCTTAAAAGTTAAGAAAGTTAATTATATTCATAGTGAATTTGTTATTGCAACTTATTTGATACACATATACATGTATCTGTGAATGATTCCCTTTATCTATTACCAATCAGTTTAACGCGGTTCAACGTTCAAGTGTCGACTTTCGTTGCTTGTTTCTATGACTGATTTGATTTTTATATTCTAAAACCATTAAATTAGAGCGCCAATTACCTCAAATCATAGTTGAACATTTGAAAACATTTGAAACTGACAGTACATCTATGCGTATCAACGGTTCTGTAAGATCTATCTCGAAATCGGTTATGTAAGATTTGAATCAAGTGTTTTTTTATTATTTAATTATGTAATTTGCATTGCTGAAATAAAAATAAGCAAATTCTTTAATACTAAAGAATGCAGAATGCTGTTAAGTGTTTGAAACTACAGAATATATTTAAATACCTAATCTCTAACCTGCCTACTTTAATTTTCCACTTTAAGCAGTTGGAGCTTGGAGGTTTTCCTCTACCTGGTCGCTCCATCGAAAATGAGGTTCACCTTGGCTTCTGGCTTCCTCGGGTATGGTGTGAAAAAAACTTTGCGCACTAGACCGCCGATGTTATCCGCTGAATACGGATTTTTTTGGCCTAGGCTTTATCTTTTTGTTGTAACTTCTTCTCCTTTCGGTATTTACTTGGATCGCGAACAGGGCCATATAGTGTGTCTTATAGTGTGTCCACTAAAAAATTTCAGTACAGTAAAGATAGGACGTTCATTTCTCACTTTGACTGCAGTGAAATCTCTTTAAAATATTTAATGGTTTCCGTAGTGCATATAATAGATCATTGCTCTTAAAAAGCTTTAAGAAAGCAACAGTTGTGAAAGCTCTCTAACAAAATCCAAAGAAAAATACACCATTTTTTGCATCAACGTAGAAGTGGTACATTTAAAAAGATGTGCTTGTTTTGAATACACAAGGAGAGGGTTGTTTGCAACAACAATTTGTGTGTAAGTCGTATGTAAGCCAGTGGTTGAGTTTTTGATTTCACTAGGTATTCAGGCAGTAAAACCACCAACTGGCACAATGAGCAAAAATAAAGCTCTCCCAGACTATAATATATATTTTTTGTTTTGGAATACCCCAAGGAGCTTTCAACCTAATGGGAAAGAGTCAATGCTTTTGCACCGAGATGATAAGTGTTTTGTATAGCGTCTCCTTGGTTCTTCTTGATAAGACTTTCCTCAATTGGTTCTTCATTTATCGACAAAATTTGTTTTTAGAATACGCTACAATGGTAAGATAGACGGAATGTAGACTAAAAAATGATTCATTCAGACCATCGATTTTGAGAATCGTTCAGTTGCTTTTCGGAAAATCCAAAAACAAAAAAACCTTGAGTTCTTAGTTTGGAATTTTAAATGTTGCAGTTGTTGAAACAACATTATTTTATGTAAAAAAAAACTAATCACAATCATTCTTTTCCTATTTTCTTGCAGATTTCTACAAAATGGGTCTCTCTGACTGGCTTCTGGTTCTAGTAGGAGTTCTTACAGTACTCTACGTCTGGATAAAATACCACTTTTCATATTGGCGAAGGAAAAATGTCGCCTTCATTAAGCCAAATTACATTTTTGGCAATCTGAAGGAGATGCTATTTATGAAAGCTAGTGCTGCCGAACACATGGTCAGTTTATACACACACAAACAAGCAAAAGAAGAACCTGTCGTCGGTATTCACATTTTCAACCAACCCGCCCTATTAATACGCGATCTGGATCTAATCAAAGCAGTTTTGATTAAGGATTTCAACAAATTCCAAGACCGTTACACAGAATGTGATCCTCACAACGATGCTTTGGGATCTTTCAATCTGTTTTTTATAAAGAACCCTTATTGGAAGGAATTGCGAAGTAAACTTTCACCGGTATTCACAAGTGGAAAGATCAAGCAAATGTTTCCACTAATTGAAGAGGTAAATTAAAAATGCTTAGATGGAGCTTTAGAACTATAAAGATGGAATATTCTTCTTACATTCATAGATTGGCCTTGAGTTGGATAAATACCTTTGCAATTTAGCCCTCGACTCCAGCACCAATATGACAGAAGTTAAGGAAATTTGCGGCCTCTACACTACCGATGTTATAGCATCAGTGGCTTTCGGAGTTCAAGCTCAGAGTCTTAAGAATCCAAATGGGGAGTTTCGAAAAAATGGTCGAGCACTTTTTAAATTTACACCCTTCAGAGCATTTGAGTTCTCAATTATCTTCTTCTTGCCAAAGTTTGTAAGACTCTTTGGTTGCAAGATGGTCTCTAAAGAGGCAGCTCATTTTCTACGCACCTCGATCAACTACATCATGGCAGAAAGATCGAAAAGTGGACACATTCGTAATGATTTAATCGACATATTGGTTGCGTTCAAGAAATCTGCCGAAGTTGATGAGAAGAAACAGTATTTGACCAAAAATACAGACATGCTGGTTGCTCAAGCAGCTGTTTTCTTTACAGCTGGCTTCGAGACGACATCTTCGTCGATGTCTTTTGGCCTGTATGAACTCTCCAAGAAACCCGAATTACAGAAGCGCTTGCGGGAGGAGATCAGAGATGCCTTGACAAAATGTGGTGGTAAAATCACCTACGATATGATCGCTGAGATGGAATACTTGAATATGGTTCTGCAAGAGGTATTGAGGTTGTATCCACCACTTCCGTTCTTGGATCGAAAATGTACTTTGGCAGAAAATGAGAAGGAATATTCTTTAAAGCCGTATAGTGATTTTGGTGTTCCGAGGGGAATGCCAGTGTATATTCCTATATTTGCTATTCAAAGAGATCCAAAGGTATTTTGAAATGGTTGGTTTTTCTCGCATTATATTAAAATATATTCTTTTTCAGTACTTCCCAAATCCCGACGAATTCGATCCGGAAAGATTCTCTGCAGCAAACAAGGCGAATTTCCCGCAGCTGGCTTATATGCCTTTCGGAACAGGACCACATAATTGCATTGGTGAACGATTCGGCATTTTGCAGGCTAAGTTGGGTCTGATAAATTTCCTGAGGAATCATTCTGTCACAACTTGTGAAAAGACCCATAAGAAAATGATTCTAGATCCAAAGGCTTTGATTATACAATCACAGGGAGGCATCTACTTAAAAATTGTGCGTGACCCACTGAATGTTTAAGAATGTGTTATTGATTATGGGGTAAACGCTCTTAAATCTTGGTTTTACTTATTTGAAATGGCGATTAAAGCCAAGATTGAACACATTGAGAAATCAAGGGCATTGAGGTGATCATAAAGTACACAATCCGGAACTAGGGGGGCTATAAATAATCTTAGTCTAGAAAGCAAATTCAGTAACATTTTTAAACAACAAAATTCTTATCAGAAAGCTAGTAATTAATAAGCTAATTTATAATGACGCATGACCCTGAAGATGAGAATGCTAAATTATTGTACACTCTAGATAACTTTTCGTCTTTATTTTGTTTATAAATTATATATAATATACAATTTTGCGTTTTCGAAAGTTTTGAATACAAAAATATACTCTGTCAGCATGACTTGATTTAATTTGAGTTTTCATTTGTCGAACATAATTTTTAATGTATTAAGGGTATATGGGAAGCTTCTGTTGGATCGCAAACATCGCTTCACAAAAACGAGCGTTAAGATTGATAGGAAATAGAACTGCCGCTAAAACAATTTCCCCTCTTGAACACCGAACAAATTTTTCATGTCTTTCCTTATTTTATCGTTTCTTTTATAAAAAATGTTCACTCGAAGTAGCCAGCTGTATTCCTCCCCTTAAAAGTTTCTCCCGTAATACTCGTCTCGCAAGGAATGCTCATCAGTTCACTCTTCAAATCCAATATTGACAACAAACAGGGGTTTAATACAAACATCTTTTGGTTTCGGATAAACTAGAATCTGACTGTTGGTTAAACTCAGTGCGTCAAGAGCTCATAATTTATGGGTCAGAAGTTCACAGGAACTTTTAGTGCAATTTTGATATAGTTCTTTTTTACCCCACCCAATTGACACAACGGCACACCGCCAGTCTATACTTACTTCACTACTTACAATACTTTGGAGTCTCCGACACCGACAACAACACCAGTCAACTCAAATCGTTCTCGTTCCACTCCAGTTTCAATTCGCGTTTGAGAACAATAATATAACAATTATCAACAAATGAAATATTAATTTTTGTTTGTATAAGGCTTTTATAGGCAAGTCTTACACAAGTTGTTTGCATTGACCTATCGCGAAGAGCCTTATAGCAGCTATTATTATTTTTTTTATTTTCAGTTTCACCTTTTAAAGACCCTTTAGCAGCTATTTTTTTTAATTATCAAAGTTTTAAATATCTGGGTTATCAAAGATTGCCTTATGCAAGCTCTATATAAACTATTACCTGATGACTGGGTCGCTCGTTATTGCACTTATCAGCAAGTTCTTTGGCAAAAACAAGTATTTTTTAGTAGAAAAATATGAACTTATAAAAAACTGTCAAAAATGTCATCACAAATTTTAAGTAAAAATGAACTAAAAATTATTTCGAAAATTCTAAGACCGATTTTTATAAAATTATGTTTTTATTTTTAGTTCTTTAAAAATCAAAAACAAATGTATTTATATACATATTTAGTTAGTTCAAAGTATTAAATACCAGCTATTTACAAGATGCATATGAAAGTACACGGTGGCGCAAAAGTAATTATCAGATGATTTTTATTTCGCTCTTATTGTATTTTTAGGAATGAAAATTGTTAGTCCTACTTATGGATTACGTTTATTCAATGATTAAGAATTTTTTTCTTCAAGTCGAAAATAATAATATAAGCCGAGGTGACCGTCTTCACAAAAAATTGATGAAATTCAAACTTTTCCATTACTTGTGTCCGAACTTAGGGCGATATGGTCTCTTGGTTTCAAAAGCTTCAGGCTTGTTAACATAATCCCGGGACTTCAAATAACTCCACAATCAAAAGTCTGGAGCGGTCAAATATGGTGATCACAATTTTAAATTTGTAAATCGCCAAAGCGAGCAAATTAACGACATTCTTCTATCAAATATCGAACATTCTTTTGAAGTGTATTTGGCATTTGTATTGTATACTTCACAAAATTTAAAACGGAATTGACAATTGCCGTCAATTTAAAAAGTTATAGCGTCTTTTAATAGTCTGATAACTTTTGCGCCACCCAGTATTTTTAACAAAAAAAAAAAAACAAAACAATTTTAGAATTTTTGTCTGTCTGTCTATCTTTCTGCCTGATTGTTAATCTCGGAAACGGCTGCACAATATTTTGGCGGGAGTTTCACTGGAAAACAACTGATGTTTTTACGAGTTATGGGCCAGTTATAGCTATCACTGAAACTCCATCATTGAAAATTGTATTTTTGATTCTCAGGCGTTCAAAAGCTAAAAATCAGTGATTATGTTGATGAAAAAGTAAAGCTTATGACTTAAATTATTATTTAAACCAAACAAAATATTCGTTCCACCTCAATGGGATACAATTCCAATGATAAGTTCGTCCATTAATAAATTCAATGATCATTGAAATATTAAGTCATATTTTGTATCCATTGGGCTGGAACAAATATTTTCTATGGCTTAAATAATAATTTAAGTCATAAGCTTTACTTTTTCATCAACATAATCACAGATTTGAGATTCAAAAATACAATTTTCAATGATGGAGTTTCAATGATAGCTATAACTGGCCCCTAAGTTAGGCTTTTTTACTTGCGATTGTAGGTACTATAATACAAGTTATGCATTCGTGCAGTTTAAAAATGTTGAGATAACAATCAAACATGACATTACGATGATAGAGAAACATATTTGAGGTACTGGCAAAATTCTGTCCGTATGTCTGTCTGTCAGTTTTTTTAATTTTGTTTTTAAGCTCAAAAATTAACGGTACCTGTCATATAACCGTTATGTAAAAGCTTATTTTTCTAGAAAACGGCTCCAAGAATTTTTATAAAAAAAAAATCAGTGTACTACTGTAGGTATGCATTATATTTTGGTGAAAAAAAAATTAATATGGTGGGCTAAAAACGGTGCCTCCCATAGGACCGGTTTTTTTTTCTTCGACTTTCTCGAAAGCTGGTGATCCGATTACAATCAAAATTGATATTCAAGAAGATGTAGGTAGCTTAAGTAATTTTGCATAAATTTTTTTTCCAAAACTTTTTTTTTGTATTTTTTAATAATTTAAAATTTTTTTTTTTGAAAAATCAATGTTTTGAAAACGAGTAAGTGAATTTTTTTTTTTAATTTTGGTATTAAATGTATGCTTTTTTTGTGCTTAAGTTTGTATTCTTGAATTATTTTTTTTTATTTTTTTAAAAAAATTGTTTAAAAAAAACCGTTTTATTTAAAAACGGCGCCTACAATTTTGAAAAAAAAATCTCACTTTTTAACATTTCCTAAAGAAATAAAATGGCGTTTAAATTTTTTCACCCAATACAATTTAACGTACTTTATTCGAACAATCAAGTCACAAAAATCGAGTAAATGCTTTGATGATCACTTTAATTTTCTTTAATTTTATTCTACAATGTGACCGCACTTATGAGCAAGTACGTGCGATCTAGTCGTGCAATTTATTTAACTATCCATAGATGATGCTGGAACTGCTTTCATTGCACGACTGGATCGCACGTACTTGCTCGTATGTGCGGTCACATCGTCGAGTAAAATTTAAAAAAATGCACGACTTATTCTCATTCTAGATAATAGCTTAGTGTATATAAAGGTGTTTTTTTAGACGTGTAGTTTTCAAGAAGAAATAAAACGCATATTATTTAATGTTATGGCCAAGAATTTAGCTTTATTATAAAGATAAGGCCATTATATTTTAAAAATAATATCGGGCAAGTGAAAATCGGGATCGGTGGCCATCTCGTTTTGGGCCCATTCACCGAACGTGCCACGCGCTTGATGGTCGTTCGGCTTCAATTCTTGCACGAGTTGGATTTTGTAAGCCCGCAAACCAAGATCCTTCTGCAAAATCTTCCATAAAGTGGATGGGCACATCTCCAATTGTTGCGCGCGATGGCGGATTTGACTCATTCGGGTCTTCTTCGATACTCTGCTCCACCGAACCGAACCATTACTTTGGTAATAAATTTGCACAATTTACAAACGTTGTTCAGTACTAAAGCACGAAACAGATTGAACCAGCGACAGCACCAGCACCGTCAATAGCAAACAGCACGCTGACCAGCAAAATAAATTGAAACACATTGCCACCAGCACCAGCATCGTCTTCTTACTTCTGTTTGAAACTTTGTGTCATAAAAAAGTATGCGAAGTTTTCTTTTGCAGTGGTCAGCAACTGCAAATTTAGGACTTTGGTCTAACGACGCTGGTGACGTTGCTGGTGCTGGTCTAATCTAACTTGAGCCATTGAAATAAAAAAAAATTAATCAACCCGTTTTCAAAATATTTAAAAAAATCGTAAAAAAAAAGTTTTTGAAAATTTTGAAATGAAATATTAATTGAATTATAAATGACTTCCTGTGTGCAAAATTTTATTGAATTCGGAATAATGGTTTACGATTAAACCGCATTTCAAAAAAGGTTCTATGAGAGGTACCGTTATAGAACAAATTTCGAAAAATTCATTCTAATTAAAAGATGTATTGTTGTAAAAAAAATTAGCACCCTTAAAGTTTTATCAAAATTGGCCCATCCGTTTAGGCTGTAGAGGTGCGAACAGACAGACAGACAGACGCGACGGTCGGAATTTCGGGACCCACTTTTTTCGACTTCTCTTTTTTCACGAATCCATAACTTGCCTTATAGTACCTATAAACGCAAGTAAAAAACATACATAATTGTTTTTATAATATTCAAATAAAAATAATTAAAAGAAAGCCTTTGGCAAAATTTTAAGCTGATAGGTGCTCCTGAAGTTGAAGTAAATTTAGTTTTCCCTATATGCATACTTTCATACTAACAATATTAAATTTTGTTTTGGGTGTTGACATGATTACGTTCATGGTGTTTGGCTTGTTACTGTTGGAACTAATGTGTGGCGCCGAACAACGACGTGTGGGCCAGCTAGTATACTATATTTTTCTACTGAAAAACTGTTATGTGTTTCGGTTCTGACAGTCTGTAAGTGCAGATTGTGAAAAAAGACGCGTCGCCCGTGGGCTTTCGGTAAAGATAACAGAAACTAAATTCTGGATCAACTGCGCCGAAAAATGCTTTCCTCCTATCTCTTTCATTCTTCTACCCAGAGCAGCCGAGAGGGGGGGGGGGGTAACGGGTGGATTTTACCCGGGAACGTAGTTCTTCGAGAGCCCGAATTTCTTCGAAAGCAGACGAAAATTGCTATAAATACTTGCATTTTTTCTTAAAAGGAGGGCCCGTACATGGTTTCCGACGGGCCCGAAAATTCTCTCGGCGGCCCTGCTTCTACCCAGAGTTCTTCAAGATTCGATTGCATTCTAAAAGACACACATAACTAGTGCCTTACAGACACAGTAAAAATATAAAATGTAAGCTAAACATTTGTTTTTAATATTTGTTAAGAATAGATAATTTCAATAATGAGTGTTTATATATATATGTATGTGTATTAAACAAGAGTCTAGCGATAATATTAACATAAATGTAGGTAATAATTATTATTATACTTAATTTTCAATTGCTTGATTATTTTAAGTAGTACTTATACTCATATGTATCCGTAGTGCCGTGGTCTATATTTGCAGAGAATTTAATGCATACTGATAAGATAGACAGGTTCTATAGAAAAAAGTTGAATTTATAATTCATAATCAGTTCCCAGTGGAGAGCCAAACCAACAACTCTTTAGTTATTAATTTAAAAAAAAAGTAAGCATTAAATTTTATAAAAAAAAAGTGAATTGATAAATTTTGCAATAAAAGTATTGCACTTACTGCAGTTGACCTTTATATTCAAATCTCTGATATTACAAACATAAACGGCATTCATGATTTCAAAAAAGTTTTTAATAAAAACAGGATTAACTTTAATTGACTAGACTTGTTTTTTGTTGTTTGTTGTTTTTGATTTAGAATTTAAAAAAAATGTTACTCATCAACATTCCTTCAATATTTTTCATGGCAAAAATACAAATTTTCTTTAAATAAAATGAGATTGTTCGTCAAGAAATTTGTTAATGAGAAGACGATTTCAGTCATTTTTATGCTGCAAAGAAAACCCACCTGATAAAAGGATGTTTTGAAAAATATTACTTAAGACTTAAACCACCAATTTTTTACTAATTTTAATACACCTCTTGAGAAAAATGCAATACATTATCCAAACAATAATGTATCCTTCCAGTTGGGTGGTCCAGTTCTGTTTAAGCGCACTTTTAAACTTAATGATGATGACCATTAAATGATCCCTTTACAGATTGTCGCAACAACATCTATCATGGGTCTTTCCGAATGGCTATTAGTCATTTCCGGGATTGTAACGGTTTTGTACGTTTGGATAAAACATCACTACTCATACTGGCGACGACAAAATGTCGCCTACATTGAACCAAATCCGATTTTCGGCAACATCAAGGAATTAATTTGTATGTCAGTCAATCCAGCTAAGCATGTTGCTTCCTTGTACAATCACAAAAATGCCCAGGATCAGCCCTTCGTTGGTATACACGTCTTCAATAAACCTGCAATTTTACTCCGCGACTTGGATTTAATCAAAACCATCATGATCAAAGATTTCAACAAATTCTCCAACAGATATGGTGCATGTGATCCCCATGGTGATCCGCTGGGTCATTTTAATATATTCTTCGTCAAAAACCCACAGTGGAAGGGTCTGAGAACGAAACTAACACCGGTCTTTACAAGTGGCAAACTAAAGCAGATGTTTCCATTGATTGCAGAGGTGAATGGTTTTTGCAAGATTTCACGGGATTATCTAGATTTCATGTGTTTTTTCTTCTTGTAACAGATTGGAACGGAATTGGACGCATACCTTTGCAAGACCCCATTAGATTCAACAAACTGCATCAAAGAAGTCAAAGAAATCAGCGCCCTTTACACAACAGATGTCATCGCTTCCGTGGCCTATGGCCTGCAAGCGAATTGTTTAAAAAATCCAAAAAGTGAATTCCGTCAACAAGGAAAGGAAATATTCAAATGGTCAACAATAAAGGCCATGGAGTTTAATGCTATCTTTTTCTTGCCTCGACTGGTTGGACTTTTAGGTTGCAAGAGTTTCTCAAAGAAGGCAGCAACTTTTATTCGTGATACTATCAAATTTGTTATGGCTGAAAGGACTAAGACAGGAGCAGTCCGAAATGATCTCATCGACACTCTTGTTTCGCTGAAAAAATCAGCCGAAGCTGATGGAGAGGAATTGAACGATGAGGTACTTGTAGCACAGGCAGCTGTCTTCTTTACAGCTGGTTTTGAAACTACCTCTTCGACAATTTCATTTGGATTGTATGAGCTTTCAAAGAAACCTGAATTACAAAAACGTCTGAGGGAGGAAATCAAGGAAACTCTGGCGAAAAATGAGGGAAAAATCACCTACGATGTACTTCAAGGCATGGAGTACTTGAATATGGTTACTCAAGAAATACTGAGAAAATACCCATCGTTGCCGTTTTTAGATCGAGAATGTACATTGGCAATTGACGAAAAAGAGTATTCTCTGGAGCCTTACAGTCATTTTGGAGTTCCACATGGTATGCCGGTGTACATTTCCACTTTTGCCATTCATAAAGATCCAAAGGTAATCAAAAGTTCTATAGTTAAGATAAGTTATAGCTTTTTTTTTTCATTACAGTACTTCCCAAATCCAGAAGATTTTGATCCTGAAAGGTTTTCCATGGAGAATCGTCCAAACTTGACCCCAAATTCTTACATGCCCTTTGGTGTTGGACCCCACAGTTGCATTGGAGAGCGATTAGGAATTGTCAAGTCCAAAATTGGTTTGATAAGTTTCTTAAGGAACCATTATGTTACGACCTGCGAGAAGACACAAGAAATTTTGGAATATGACCCTAAAGCAGTATTGCTGCAAGCTAAGGGTGGACTCTATTGTAAATTTGTGAGAGATCCACTTTTTACCAAAGTATAAGATGTTTTGCCAAAACAGGAAACAAAAATAGTTGTAAATAAAATTGTAAATATTGGTTACGGAAAAAGATAGTTTTAATAAAAAGGGAAGAGAACTGATACCAATGAGCTTGATTATCAACCTGGCTTCTGTAAATCTAGCCTACTGGGTTCTTTACAATACTTACTAATTATGTAGGTCATCAGATCTATTAAGTCTGTGGAAACCACAGTGCTTCAACTACACCTATGCACCATCAAGTGTGATTTCCGGAAATTTGTTTCAGTTCCCTCCAACTCAAAAATCTTTCGTTTACCGACGTTAAACTTGGTCACTCAGGTGATTCCATTGGATCTTCGAACTGAAGCTGTACAATGTCCTACCATAGCTACCATTAGAAGGTGGCACCCCTTCAGTTTCTACCATCTAGGAGACTGCTTCTAAAACGTCGGCTGATCGCGAAGTGATCAATTTGGTTGAAAGATGCTTGTCTGTCCTTCGACATCCAGCTTTTTTACAATGCTAAGCTGGAGCTGTCCCTGAAAAGAAGATTATTTGAAACCCCAAAAGGATTCTAGCCGAAACATTTCAACATGTCATAGATCGAACATGGAATTTGATATCACAAAATGAACAGACGACCAATTTCGGTTTTATGTTTTGTTCAGCGAGACTCGTTCAACGAATATTTATTTAATTTTAAATCTTGTTTACAGACATCCCCTGATCCCATTTATTTGAGGGGTTAAAATACAATTATTGTGATTGTGCAAAATGTTTAGCTCTTGATTTTGCTGAGTTTATCTTCTATGTCCTTGATGCGACAGCGCACCTCTGGAGCTGAATCTTTTTCGAAACGCTGCAGTGATTCCTCAAATATTTTCTTAACAAGAGCAAGGTGTCGTTCGTCATGGACTTCTGAAAGTCTTTTAATAAGAACTAGGACGATGTTCAGGGATTCTTTCTTCAAACCAGTATGAGGTAACCCTGCCAAAAAAAAAAAAAACAAAAAAAATTAAATTCATAAACATATTGTCATGCTTGACTATTAACCTGAAGCATAAGTAACAGCTCCCAAAACATCAGTGCAGATCTTCTCCACAATTAAATCCTTTGACGAATCCACTCTTTGTTTCTTCTCTGTATTCTCAGCGGATTCAGGTTCGAGAATTTTAAGTCTCTCCACGAATTTAGTTAAAGCAATCATTAAACTAACTTGAACTGGTCGTGTATTATCCCTCAAACATTGGGAGCATCGTTCTACAAATTGAACCTGAAACTTATCCTGTGTAGATTCCGAGTTCTTTGGCCAGGATTTACCCAGTGTTTCGCAGACTGTTTCTTTGAGTTTATTGAAGAGATTTGCTCTTTTATTTCGTAGGTCAGCATTCATTTCACCCATATCATCATCGTCCTCGTTTTTGAGATCTTTCTTATCCAACAAATACCAAATCATATTGTAAACCTCCTCAAAGCGATCTGCTTCAAGTTCTTCCAGAATGTTACCCAATGAACCAAGCACTTGAGTCCTATATTGTGGTTCTTCTTTTTTGCATTCCTTCAGAGCAGCATCAATGATTTTTGGACATATTTCATGTTTCTTATCCAAACCTTTACAAAGGGCAGCTAAAGCTTGCAATAGACGTTCTTTGCCTTGGAACGTTCTACCCTGAATAGCTACTAAGAGCAAATTTATCAATCGTAAGCGATCTGGATCCTCAAGAGTTGTATTCAATCGTTTGGCAATAGTATTAATAGCATTAGCACTCTGTGCTTTTCTCAGCCAGCTGGGGTCGTCTAGTGACTTCTCCAGCTTGGGGATGATTACATTTAGATTTAGACGAATGCCAGCATCTCCTGGACTCACATCATTCCATAGATCCTTCCACAACTCAATGTTGCTCTTGTTCTCCTCATTTGACTCTTCGTGCATGGCATAGAAAATGAGGGGGATAGTGCTGTCAGTGTAGTCTTTTAGGAGTTCATGGTGTCGTTTGTTTATTGATTGAATGGTCAAGGCAATTGCTCGATTCGATGGGTTTTCTGTGTATAGTTCATCGAGTTTTGTAAAGAGATTCCTTATAGATTGCTCCTGCAAAAAAGATATTAAATGAAGAATGTAAAAGGCAATTTCAATTCTTACTTTTGCGATTCCCATTAGATGACCAAGTGCACTTGCATAGTATTTCCTAACTGTGGCATTGCGATCCTTTAATCCCGTAAAACAGGCACCCAAGTATTTTCCCACAAGTGGAGTCATTTCCTTGCCCAACCGGATACTAATCTGTGATCCAGAAATTCCATCATAAATTTACGTTTTATGTAAAAAATTAGAAAAAATATTTACCAAACAGACAAAATGGGCACAGCCAATTTTCGTTCCTAAATTAACACTGTTCTTGATGAGCTCCAGAATTTCCGGTGTCATCTTTTCAAGGGCTGCATAATCTACATGACGAATGCACTAGAGAGAAAGAGAGTCATTAAAAATATCATTATTTTTCTATTAACTCACCTTCGCTGTTGTTTCCATGGTATGATGAGATTTAGCAGCTTCAGCTCTGATAGAATCCACAGCTTCCTGAGCCTCTGCCTCAGCTCCAAGTCTTGTGGATAAATAGGATAGCTTAGACGACTCCAACTCACCAGTTGCTTTCAGTAAACATGGAATTAGTGAGGGTAAATGCGGAGTAATCAATGATCCCGATGACTCGATCATTTCGGAAATTGTTTGAATGCTGACTTTGCGAATATCAGCTACTGTATGTCCAACACCAGTTTCAAGGAGCAAGGGTAAGATGGAAGATGCAACAGCTAAACCTGACTTCCCATGGTCACTCGAAGCAGCTTTGACACAGATCTAGAAGGAACAATCCAAAGTTAAAGACCTGATGGGCATGTCTATCATTCGCTCACCTTGCTTAGAACCGAAACTGTTCCTTGAGCTGCTAGACGTGTACCTTCGTGTATATCATCCATAACTCGAAACAGCTGTGACCAAAGTTCCTTCAATTCAGGCTCGGGAACTTCATTATCTAGAAATAATTCGACATTGCAAAAACACCTTATACGAAGGGTTAATTATTTAAACTCACCAACATCCATAGCATCAGCCTTCTTCCTCCCAATCTCCTCAGTTCTTAATCTCAAACCATTCGAACGCCTAATCAAATCCCTCACCGCCAAACAACAAGCTATCCTTACCCTCCACTCATTGAATGTTAAATTATCAAGAATCTCTTTCATAATCTCCCAATAGTACTCCTCGATGACAGCCTTGGAATCAGCCACAATCGAATCCCAAATTGATATCATAGAATTTTGAATCTTTGGTGTTGGATCATACTTATAACGGTACAAACGGGGAATAATTTTTCCCAAATATGGTTGCATTTTTGTTTTGGCATCTTTTGATATCGATTTCAAGCCAAAAGCTGCTCCCAGCTTACTTGTCCAAGTAGCATTGTGATTTGCCAACTGCATAAACTGATAAATCATTTCCGGTTGATTGAGATCTGATGCCAAACTGCAGAGTTCTTTGTAAGTTGTTATGTTGCCTCCGGTGGGTGTCTTTCCTAGCATTCCTTCGGCAAAGAGTTCTGTGTCCTCAGCTACTTGGTTGACTTTCTTTTTACCGCCGATTAGCTGATCAAGCAGAGAATTGGCCAAGTCGTTTTGACTATTACTGTCTGAGAGGGAGTAGACCAGGCCAAGACCTCGAGAAGCAACATCCTGGACAAATTCTAGAGAGAAAGAGAAGGTCAAAGAGGAACTCAATTCAGACAATTACACTTACCACTATCATCTGAGAGGAGTTCTGTAAAAGCAAACTGCAACAACTGCTTCTTTGCCAGCACACTTGGACGACTACTACAATGTTTCACCACAGCCAGAAGCCACACGGCACTAGCCTAAAAGCATCATCATCCCCATTAACTAGGTTCTTAAAATAAACACTCCACAGAGTCTCACCTGTCTTGAATTAGGATTTGGGTCTGACACGATCTTCACCATAGAACTCAAAAACTTATCAAAGGTCCTATCATCACAATGTGGATTGACAAAGTTCTCACTAGGTGGACCACAACTGGGATCATAACCATTGATTGTGGAGACGATTGCCTCCGATATAGCAATATTCAGAGCAGCATCTTTCTGGACCTTTATCAGGGATAGGAATTTATCCAGATTCTTCGATGTGAAGTGCAGTCCATCACCAATGGCTAAACTGCCCAAACATTTGCAAGCGTCCTCCCGAATTTTCGCCCTCACCGAAGAACTACGAAGGAGACCAAAAATCACACCAAATATGATAAATTTGGTGGACATCGAAGCAGCTGCAAAGATGAAAATCTTAGAATAAAGAATCTCGTGATGGTATTCGAGAAATACTCTTGTCCTCATCCATAGCATCACCATTGTCGTCATCTTTATGAATCGGTATCTCTACATCAAAGTCTGGAATCTCCACTGTCCTTCCAATCATTGAAATCCCCTTTATTGCCGCCGAAACAAGCAGAGGTTGTGTCTCACAGAGCATTTTCACTGAAAATCGAACAGAAGATTAGGAAGAGGACACATGTCAATCCCGCTTTCTTACCGATAACCTTAACACTATCAATGAACTGAGGTGATTTACTAAATTCCATTTTCTCCTCAATCCTGGTCATAGACTCAATACGTCTGCTATATGCATGACCAAGCACCAACAGCCAACCATGACGATTCTCGATAGATTTCTGTGGAAGACATTTGAGAATCTCTGAAATTTGGTTATCGAAATCTTTTTTGTCAGTTCCATAGGCCAAAAGAATCCCATAGACTTGGGCGACATGCAATCTCGTTGTTTCCGAGACATCTCTCAGCGAATTGGCCAAAGACTCCATCAAATGCATCTGAGGTTTGGATAGAATCTCTGGAGCAGCATTGAGAAGATCATACAGACATAGAAGATTTCCTTCAGCTGGTAAAGAGATCATTTATAAGATTTGAATGTCTGGAGAGGATTTGGAATGCATACTTCTCTTAGCCTCGACAGATTTCTGGACAAATTGCAGATACTGATGGATCTCATTGTCTTCACTCTCTGCGAAGTTATTCATGATATAGTTCTTGAGGAGCATTGTATTCTTCTCATCACCAGGGCCACCCTTTACTCCAGCTGAGAACCAAAGACACACCCTAAGGTAGTCGAGAATCTAAAAAAAGATAGTTTTCAACAGAGGATTTCTACGAGATCTGGCAAAGAACCCACCTCCTCATACACATTCAAATTGAATGCCAATTTTGTGCTTCCAACCACAATGTACTGTGTGTGCTTGGTCAAACGCTTCTTGGCAACTTCCGTGACGTGCTTCATCATTGGCTTGAAGCCAGGGATCACAACACGTCTCTGTTCTGAGCTCAGCTTATTGAAATCATCCACAGTTCCCTCGGGAAAATCAATTGAAGACAGATAGTTGTAGTTCACTTGGTCCTTCTTCGACACTCCATAGAGATGGGATGTCACAGTTTCTCTCAACGAGTTCCTTAACACAGATACTCAATAAATCCTAGGAAAAAGATCATATTCAAACTAGGCCTACCTCTCTCCGGCAATTAGAAGCAAAAGGAACCTGGCCGGAGCAAAATGTTCCGGATAACAAGTTGTCAAGAAGACACTTGTAACATTCTGGACAATATTCAACTTCGACTCGGCGTTGTCAGCCAGCATAGCCAGCAACAGATGTTGCTGGGAATCCAGGTGATAGTCATCCTTATTGTCTGTTTCCATGGCTGTGCTGTAGGCAAATGCCGGCGCCATCGATATGAGAGCCTCCCTAATCGATGAATGCAGCTCTGGCTGAGCATTGGCCAGATGACTGAAATAGGACAAGACAATCTTTAAATCCTGATTGATGACATTCGGGCAAGTGCGCGACAACTGCGCCAAGGCTGAATAGGCAGCATTTTGAACATCAATTGGCTCATCAGTTTCTCGTCCAATTAACTTCAACAGACCAGTGAGTATGACTTTGGCCACTTTGGATACAATTTCAATGGGTCCTTCTTTGATGAGTATCTCACAGAACTGCAGGGCCAACACTCGACACTTCTGGTTCGTGTATTCACCAAACAGTCCTTCAAAGATCACTTGGATTCCTTTTGGAGTATTGATTCCTTTGCCACGAGCTTTGATTAGATATTGAAGGAGTTTCTGACGCACCCTGGCACAACATGGAGTTGTTTTGCGATCAGGATTTTGGTTGTTATTTCCCGAGAATAATGTATACAATGGAGCTGTTACATGACCATCGGTGAAGTCGAGCATAGTGCAGACTTTACTTAGCTCAGCTAACGCTGGAGTTGCAACACTGAATCGGGTGTCAGATGAAGCAATTACAAGCAAAATGAAGATTTCTAAATCGGAGAAGATTCCAGTGCAAATGAAGCGAACAATTCCTTGTTTGATCTGTGGAAGGAAAGTATATATGACGGTTGTGATTAAGTGTCATTGGGCATACCTTTTCTAGCTCTTCTGCTTTCCAGTTGTTGGCATTGATGCGGTTGAAGGAACATGGACTTAGGCCTGCTGGAATGACGTCGTTAGTTGAACTGAAATGAAGACAGAAAATGTATACTCAAAGGTTTTTACCACTAGTTTCACTCTTACCCATAAGGAAGCAGTAATACATCCTGAAGAAGACCCAGGAAAGTCTTCTTAATTCCGGGCTTATCATCGATGGCAAGTAGATCCTTTCTTTTAGCTGGATCATCGGATACCTTCATGTCACCCAGCAATGGTAATAGCAGCATGAATAACCTGGAAATCAATAGAACTCTTTACATAGGCTCTGTGGTGTTAAGTCTTCTCCCATTTAATACTTGTCTTGATAGTTCTCCAATTTCTCTTCGCATGCAATCAATTTGGCAGCCAATTCGGTTTGTTTTTCAAGTGGCAACCTAGGGAATCCCATAGTTATGAAAATTATAGCAAAATTCTGCAAGAATGGCGACTTTTCGGAAGCCTTGTATTGATCCAATAAGGATTCCACTGGGATTTGGACAAGAGGTCGTGAGGTTACACGACGTTTTATGTGGGTTAGAACTTCAACTACCTGTAGTTTAGATATAGATAAACATAGATTGTGAACTTATATTTTTGTCTAGAACTCACCTTCAATCGAACATTGTCGTGGGGAGAAGTTATCTTGATGATGACCGGTGTTAGGAACCGGCCAACAGTTGCTTCTAACTTATCATCAGTATCAGCAACACCTAGGCGCAATAAAACGCGTTCTAGTAGCTCTGGAAGAAATTGTTCGGTTCGTTTTTTTAATTTAATAAAAAGTTTGTGTATAATAATTTTTTATGCGAATCATTCCAGACAGAACAAAAGAATACGCAGTAGCGTTAAGAAAAATTTGCAAATTTAGGGACAAAAAAGTGTTTTTTGTTGAAATAATTGATAAGAACCTTAACTTTAAGGTAAGTAGAAGACTTTTTAACATTTAAAATATTTCTAATTTGATATAAAGCTAATATTTCATGTTTCAATAAATTTACCAATTTCTTCTGCAGCTGTTGATGACATTTTGTTTTTGATTTGAGTGTTTTTGACCGTTTTCGTTTTCCTTCTTTTGATGCAAATGACAGTTGTGCATATGAGATGATTTGTAGGACAGTGTAGTGGGATGCGTTTGGGATAAAACAAACTTCATTTTAGTTATTTAATGGCGGCATTTACACGATGCTTCAATTATCGCGATCTCGGCAGAAAGCAATATTAAAAAAGAATATGGAATCGGCAGTACGAGCAAAATTTAATTGAATTGAAATATTTCATTTATTAAGTTCGCCTGTAGCCTTCACACATTGACAAACGTTACAATGGTTTTACGTTTGTTTATTTCAACCCTCTCGCTCCTGCTTACATCAAAACATACATCTGGCCACATAGGCATATGCCTATGTGTATAAAAGGGGACAAAGTGAGGGCCTTTTTTCATGACCTTTGCATATGAATTTTGTATATCAGAACTTTATCTAAAGCGCTAAGAAAGTCGAATTCTGTTTTCAAAAATTAAAAAAAAACAAGTTTTGAAGAAGAATATAACAACATTTTAAAATAATTTATATATTTTAGGAATATAGTAGTAACGATAAGAACAGTTGTTGTCAATGTTTACACTGAATAGGAGCGTTATTTTATTACACGACAAGTTTTTGAGACTTGCTTTTTTCGAACACGGGTGAGGTATTTTTATTTTGTATGTTATTTCTTGTTTTATGTTAACACTAACTTTTTTCTGGCAACACTGTCAGAGTAAAAATGTGTTCTCTTTGGAAAACCTTTTAAATGTTTACTACATGAGCTTCAAATATAACAAATGACAACAACACACCAATTAATAGGAATGAAGAAAATGGCAAGACATAGCTAATTTGAAAAAAAAAACAACGAAAGAATTGCATCGTGTAATATCGGTAGCCTTTTATTCATAAAATATGATTTAAAAAAAATCAAATGATTTAGATTTAGATTTAGTACTTATTAGTATATTTAGTACAAGATTTAGTACTTAGTAGTATGTAGTACTATGTTTAGTAGTAAGTAGTATATTTAGTACTAGATTTTTTTGACTTGATAAGTGAAGATACTCTAAAGCAATAACATAGGTACAAACATCTGCAAACAATGTGTTTTATTTCTAAAATAAGTAACTAGGTAGGTTTTTCAACTCAAATAAATTTTTTGCAGACTAAAAAAAATAATATAATAATGAAACATGGTAACCATTCAAAATTGTACAAAAAACCAAACCAATAATCAAACTTCAGCAAAAAATCGTTTAAAACGGTAAATTTCATCCTGTTGCCGTATTTATAAAAAAAAACCAAAAACAATGTATGTTCAAGACAGAAATGAAAACTCCTCACACCCCTGTCTAAATTTCTATCTTCCATTCTCTCATTATCAGAAATTGACTAGGAAATAACACGAAAAAGACTTGATAATTTGCTTCCCTCTGACTACTAACACTTTATATACATCTTTCCCGTTCTGTCAATTTCTAACGTTGCATATGTGTTGAATTCATCTCCCCAACTAAAAGTCTTCACTGAGAAATAGCGAGAAAGCGAAACATCCATCTTGATAGTACTATAGATTCTATATACAATGAGGTCATGATAAATTCAGCTTGGCTGTGATACAATGCAAAAAATAAGTCCTACTACTTAATAGAGTCCACCTGTAAGTTCGGGGTAAGAATAGCCCCACTGTATGGATAATGCCTGTAGTAAGAGAGTGCTAAAATATTCTCCCTTATAGGATCGGAAGCAGAATCGGAATATGGTTAAGGAAGTGCCAGCAGTAAGAGGCTGCTAAAAGCTCCCACCCATAAAGTAACAATATTATAAAGAGAAAAATATTCTGCGTTCTTTTGACAATTTCTACAAGCTTGAACTGTCATCTCATTAACCATTTTCGATAAGTATGAGTAAAGCACAATAAATGAACTGTCATCTCATTAACCATTTTCAATAAGTATGAGTAAAGCACAATGAATAATATACAAAAGAGACAACACAAATTGAGGGTGTTAGTGGATGGAACGTACGAAAGAATTTCCTCTTTATAATAATTTTAAGCTATGCTCCCATCCCTATAGGTTCGAGGTTAGAATTGGCGAAGATTTCATCGCGATTGACAGAATTCCTGAACTGTTGTTCTTTTAACTGGTAAGTGGGCCAGAGAACCTTATGTGGTCGATGCACAAGTTTTAATTTTTTCAGAAACGGACAGGTCGGACCTTGGTTTTAAATAGGTAAGTACTATGGGTTAACAGGAGCCCCAGTTAATGACGTGAGCTTGTCTCGGTAGTAACTGTCTGTTAAAATTGCGGTAGACCCCCTGTGGTAGTGTCGTGGTGGCTGTGGTTATCCAAATGGGGAAGGGAAAAGGTATCTTTGGTTTCTGGGCGGATGGCTCTAATTTGAAAGAGTTGTAGGTCTTGGGCGAGTGTTGTCTTGTAGATTGCCTTATTTAACCTTGATACTAGGGGTGTTTATAGGCCCTGCTTATCAGCAAGCAGGATAGCATTTGCTATAACAAGATATCAGTAGCAACTATAGTGGCCTGACCCACCAATCTAGTAAAATATAATGACCTGACCAACCACTCTAGGGTCTTCGTTGCACCTTGATGTAGCTCCTGAGTGGGTGGCCTCCCCGTGAGTTTTAATAGCCAGGCGGTCATGTAAAGCCTTTCCATATCCTGTCCTCCATTAATATTAACTGTCGAAATAAACTCTGTTTTTTTTTCTAACGGTACAAGAAAATTAAACCAGAAAATAAGTTTGTTGTTTTTTAGTTCCTTCCTAACCTCAGATGGCGCTACAGACTAAGAAAGTAGTGTAAATTTTTAAGGTTTAATAGGTATAACCAAATATACCAAGCATTGCATACTGTCAAAACTAAACGAACGACTGTTCATTATTTTTTATACTTTGAAATGCTAAATGTCAAATTCGCATGTGTCAAATCGATTCAGAATGAAGTACCTCATTCTAAATGAAACTTATTGACAGATAACTGCGTCAATTATCAATAAATTATCATACCCATACGCAATACCAAATGATTCTGCATGTGTTAGGTATTTCATACTTGCGATTTTGTCAGTCAGCATGGTTGGTCATGGCATAAGTTGAGCCTTTATTCTTTTGGATGCGGATGCATTAAATGTTTGGTACTTTGCGCACATTCTGAAGCGTCTTAAGTCCTCTTTATTACTCAATCCTTGATTTATGCTTGGGAAGGAAGGTGACGGACCTGAAAGAGAATCAATTATACTTTACTTGCGAAGGATTCTTCAATTGGGAAAATACTACATCCTTGCAAGTTCAATTAATGTAATGTTGCAATGATCAATTAATGTATTGTAGTAGAGGATACTAGGAAAAAAGAGTGACTATGCGCAAGTCTATAGCTAGGATAAAATGGCATGAGAACTCTGCCATCTTCCTTGATCGAAATGTCACTTTAACTAAAAGGAAACAAGCGCTAGACAAACGACTCTGTCTAGCGCTTACATTACGATTCACAATTTTGCAACCGTTTAACTGCCTCCTCTAAAATTATAAATAATTGATACAAACATATAAATTTACAAGAACTTCCAAACTTAAGCTAAAATTAAATGATTTAAAGTGCATTCAAAGGAATCTAATAACTTAATTAAAGCGGATAATGCATTTATAAAGTCTGCTCAACAGCGCCAACGAGTGCTTTCGATTTCATCCGATCCCACTTCTCCTTCTTTCCATTCGCTAATAAATCAATTATTTTCAAGATGTAAATAGCTCTCAAGGAACCTTGTTCCAGAAACAAGTTCATCCTTCTGAAGATTAATACAATTTTTTAAGTAGACCTTTATCTACCTTCTTCATCAAATAACCTTGAATCTACTAGCCTTCAGTCCGTCAACCAAAGATACAGAGGAGAATAAGAGGAAAAAAATACAAAATAAACCTTTTCCTTGCCTCTACGTTGCAATGTCGAATGTCAACTTTGTGTTACTCGTTTATTCATAAGCTGTTCACTTTGTATATTCTCCCAAGTGAAGAACATCCCCTCGTGACCACTAGAAACATTGAAGGAGAAGAAACAGAAAAAAAACAGTATAACAGAAAATCCTCTTGAAAGACCTTGCCTGCTGCTTTGTCCCTTATTCCTATGTCTCCATCAGCCATCTGTCAACAATAAAGGCTAACCACGATTCCACCATAGCTCTACCCTTGCCCAGCATTGGGTCTGTCAGTAGGTTTTTTTTTTATCTATTTAACAGTAAGAATAAAATGTATAAAAGTGAAACATGAGAGCTTAAAACCAAAAAAAGAGGTCAAAATTTAGAAGAGTTGATCTATAAATAGACACAGACCATTGCAGCAGACACATACACTATTCCACTTTGACATGCAGAATAGAATATAGTCCCAACCGCAACAACTAGAGAAACTTTTTAATAACACAAAACCACCCAACCTTCTCATATTGCAGTCTCTATTTGGCACCAACAGTTTAGCAGGGGTTTTAAACCCAATACTTAACCCAGATGCAGCAGGCGCCCAACGCAGAACAACCCACAAGTTGCGTGCAGATGAATGAACGTACATAGGTATGTTTCAATACACTATCGTGCCACAGATTTATGTAGATAGGACTTTGGATAGAGAAGTTCTCTCTACCATAGTATTAAACGACGCAGTGCGAGGTGAAGGCGAATCCACATAACTGTTGTGCATCATTTGTTTTGCTCCAAAACGCATACTTACACAACCAAATAGCCAACTGCAAAAAGCTTACCCGCCTGTGCTGACCTTAACCTGCATTCGCAATGTGAGGTGAACAGTATAAAGTGAATTCACCATTTCGCATCTCACCTCAACGTTATTGCTGCTGATGTTTGTCTAGGTGAATTTGCGTAGGTTTACTCTCGAATAAAAAAAAATCCAAAATAAAGTCGAAGTTGCAACCAACGCCCTAATTTAACCCAAATTCTGCTTTCGCATGGATGACCATAACCTGGTTTTTCAGTCAGAGTCAGTTGAGGAAAGGATTTCGTTTTTGTTTGTTTTAGAGAATTTAAATAGAATTGATGACTGACAAAATGACGCAGAAGATAGTGACCCAGCAGAGAAGGACATATATTCCATGCGCTATCTCTTTAGGTTAAAGACTTTAGTCTAATGCAATTTATGTTAAACTGTCTAACTGTCTAACTGTCAAAGGAGTAAAACGGAAAATTGACATTTAATTTTACAAGGGATGTGTTAGAAATTGACATCATCTGTATGGTTTACTATTATTGCACATGGAGATTTGCTGTCTAAATGCAGTTAAAAAAATGTACAGTGTGTTCTTGTTTTATCAATTCAGATAATTGTAACCTGATTCTTAAAAATTGCTTTTTATTGTAGTTAATTTCAACATTTTGAGGTGATTACTCTTCAAAATAAAAAAAATTACATAGTCAAGACTTAGACAACAACTGACTTCAACAAAGCTTTTAAGGGCTAACTATAATGGGCTGAAGCTATAGTGTCAAAACCGAAAGTGTATGCCAACATTGTATACCAACATTATATGTATACATTGTATGCAAACATCGTATATCAACATTGTATGCCAACATTGTATGGCAACATTGTATGCCAACTAGGTATGCAAACATTGTATGCCAACATTGTATGCAAACATTGTATGGCAACATTGTAGGCCAACATAGTATGCCAACATTGTGTGCTAACAATGTATGCCAAATTGTGTGCCAACATTGGAAACTAAAATTGTATGCCAACATTTTATGTATAAATTATATGCAAACATTGTATATCAACATTGTATGCCAACATTGTATCCAAACATTATATGCCAACTAGGTATGCAAACATTGTATATCAACATTGTATGCCAACATTGTATCCTAACATTGTATGCCAACTAGGTATGCAAACATTGTATATCAACATTGGAAACTAAAATTGTATGCCAACATTGTATGTATACATTGTATGCAAACATTGTATATCAACATTGTATGCCAACATTGTATCCAAACATTGTATGTCAACTAGGTATGCAAACATTGTATGCCAACATTGCATGCAAACATTGTATGGCAACATTGTATGCCAACATTGTATGTCCACATTGTATGCCAACATTGGAAACTAACATTGTATGCCAACATTGGAAACTAATATTGTACGCCAACATTGTATGTATACATTATATGCAAACATTGTATATCAACATTTTATACCAGTATTGTATCCAAACATTATATGCCAACTAGGTATGCAAACATTGTATGCCAACATTGTATGCAAACATTGTATACAAACATGTTAAACATGCACTGAAAACATTAGAATCAATGTGCTTATGTGTTTTTCACACTAGCAACTAGATTGCTGTCTATACTGTTACACTTTAGAAGGTTGCCAGCATTGTATACTAAATTTGTACGCAAACGTTTTTCACAAGAAAGAAAAAAACATCGTTCATCAAACAATAAAGTGACATTTACGTGTTCATCTCAATCATATTTTCAATGTCAAAGGTCAAACCATCTTTGAACATAGTTTTCTAAATCTTTCTGTAGGCACGTATTCCTATTAATGGAAGCCACAACCGTTTTCAAAATACAAAGCCTCACGCCATACAACAAGTTAGTATCTGAAATCAGACCATGAGCCATTACGAATACCTTGCTATCTATTCTCTTTGGTAAAATATAAAGGCACGTATTCAATATCATTAAGAACCTTTTATTACTTCCTATAAATAACTACTCCCGGGGGAAGACTTTTATTTGAATCGCATCTCATTACTTTGTACAAAATTGTGAGGTTTTACGATGCTCGTTAAGTGTTTAATATAAAATCTTTTCCCATTCGATGGCCAGAGCGAGCAGGAGATAAAAACTTTTACCTCTGGAATCATAAAGGAATGATATCCAAAGGATTCTTTTATTTTTTACCCGGAACATCGAGGTAAATTTTAAATCAAATCTCAGTGTGGGCTTTCGACGATAACCTTTTAAGGTTTCATCTTTTTGATTTATCTATTCGGACTCAGACTCACATCTGGGTTGAGGGGGAGAGCACTTGGTCAGCTTTGCGTAAAAATGAAGAAACCCAGTAATTCTGGCCAAAGTTAGTAAAGAATCTCTTATACAAAACGGAAGGATGGTTCACTAGTCCCGACTTGGTATAATAATCTTCCACTTTGTTCTGAAGTAAGGATGGTCGGTCGTATAAAAATTCTTCGAATTTTCTTTTAAATTGCTGCGAAAAAAGTTTTTCGCTACCGTAGGTTTTTGCTGTTGTTGATGATGTTGAGGCAGTGATACCGCAACGAACAAGGATCAACATTCAGATGAAACTAAGTTGTTCAGCCGAGCGAAGGGGTGGAATGGTGTGGTGTGGTTTAATACGCGGTAGCCATCATTTAAGGAAAACTTCATGCTTCCATTACTAAGGGTGGATGGGCTTGAGCACGAAATGAAGTGAAACTTGTACTTTTTATGGATCATTACCGATTCTGGATGGAAGATTGATGGAAATCAGATGTTAATAGTTGTTAGCGCAACTGGACTTTGATGGATAAGATAAAGACGTGAAATAAAATTGGATGTTTGGATGGTTTTTGGATTAGGGTATGACACATGGAGGAAAACATAAATATGATAAAACTTTTAGTGATTAAGAAGTTGCCGCCAAGGAATTTAAAAAGCCCTTAAGTATTACCAAGTTTCTGGTCAATTCAAACTGGTATCCATATGTTTACTTTCCTAAGGACTTTTCTTTAAAACTTCTATTGGTCTTTTTTTTTTTTAAACGACTGAAAAGATGGATGAGAAGCTCTGTCTTCCTTCCTGTCTAGTTGTTCACAGAACACCAGAGTCGGAGAATACATAGTACTAGCCGACCCACCCAGCGTTGCTCGTGTTTACCTTAGGTTTTCTGAATACCGATGAAAGCTCCACATATTGGGTCCAATTATAGCTAAAAACGACAAAAGTAATCATGTTGAGTGTCGATCTTAAGCCCGTAGAGGCCGGACGTCGTGGTGCGCGCACAAATAATTAAGCAAAAGTCAAAAAAAAAATTATTGCGCATTGTTATCGCGAGTGCTTTAAAAAATATTAATACAATAATATTATCTGTCCCAAGACCTTTGTGCTTAACTGCTTAACTTAACTTTCTTATCTACTGTAGGCATCGTATGACCATCTAATGCTTGCGGTAAATGGATAAGGGCATCTAAATTTGTCTTATTGTGCTGAAATTTGGTTAAAATTGATTTTTTGTATGCAAGCTGTCTTATGGGCATAACACCTAAGACAGTTTGTTTATTACAGAAATTAATTTGGATTTTCACTGCATGTTTCGACTTAGTCAGAATTGTGTTTTGTGTGTAAGTATTTTTAAATGGTAAGTGATTTTCGTTACTCTTTTCCCATCATGGTCTCGTGGTCTGCCTTCCCCAATATGGGCAATGTTCCAACACGGACTTTAACTTCTTATGGCTCAAATTCACTGTCCGCAAGCATGTCATTCATTATTGTTTTATTTACAGGAGTCCAAATCTTGACAGTAATTCGACTTGTAACGAGTTTGATGCGCTGTCTGATTCCATCTCGAAAATTGTTTCCCTTTGTCCTCGCACTGAAATCGTTATTGCGGGCGATTTCAATGTACACAATTCCAATTGGCTCCACTATTCTGGTCAGACAACATCCGAATGAAGGTATGTCGAGCTCTTTGCCGGGTTACATCACCTTACCCAACTGATCGATACTCTTGACTTGTTTCTTACTTCTCACCCTGATAAATATACCATTAGTGTAACTTCTCCATTTGGCACTTCAGACTATTGTATCATTTCAGCTAATTTCTCATCCTCCACCCATCCAGTTAAAGAAAAACTTCCCACCAGGACCGTTTGGCAATACGAGAAAGCCAACTGGGACGGCCTAAATATTTTTTTCCGAAACTTTAACTGGTCACTATGCTTCCTCACAATGTGATTCTTCTAGGGATGCGTGCTTTTATTCCTAACAGAGTAAAAAGCATCAAGAAAAAGTCCTGGTTTAATTCTGGGTGTAAAGAAGCTATCAGGCTCAAAGAAGTAAGTTTCCGATCCTACAAAGCCAACCCTACAGAGGAAAATCGGAAAAAGCACAAACAAGCAAGGAACTCATGCAACTCCGTTATTGAAAGAACCAAATTTTTGCATGACCAAAAATTACGGCAAAAAATTCTGCAGTGTAATTTTTGGTCATTTGTAAAAAATATTAAAAACTCCTCAACATCATTGGTTCCAACGCTCATCGACAATAACAAACCAATTGTTTACTCTTCAGAGAAGGCAAACTTGCTCGCCGCCCCTTTCACTACCAGCTCCACGCTGCCGCATAGCAACGTTGCCCCTCCTGTACTTGAGAATGTAAATTTTTCCATGGGACAGATTTTTTTCCGCACTCGTACAGTAGCAAGAGTTCTCAAAGATCTCGATATACACAAATCCGCTGGCCCGGATGGAATACCCCCGATTCTTCTGAAGAGGTGTTCTTCCACACTGGCAAAGCCACTGCGTAAGCTTTTCCATCGCTCCTAATCTTCTGGAATCTTTCCTAGAAGATGGAAAACAGCATTTGTCCAGCCTGTCCCTAAGAAAGGTGACCCATCCTCCCCTTCCGGAGCAACCGTTTCACTGGTGATCTGATGGCATATCTCACCGAACAGTGGAACAAATCTTAACATCGCTTTGGTGAAAGTAGGATTATTGCTCTTGATATCTCCAAGGCATTTGATAGAGTTTGGCATGAAGCTTTCTTATCGAAAATGCGTGCTTTAGGGATCGATGATACTCTTGTTCGTTGGATTAAAAGCTATCTTCTGGATCGTTCAATACAAGTTGTATTGGACGGATTCAAGTCTGATTCCTACAAAATAAATGCTGGTGTGCCCCAGGGCTCTGTTCTGTCTCCGACTGTTTTCCTCATTTTTATAAATGATCTTCTGTCTGTTACTTCTAATCCACTTAATTGTTTTGCTGACGACTCCAGCCTCAGCTTTTCATATTCGTTCGATAATTCACGTTCTTCGCCTTCGGACGTACAATTGCAACGGTACCGTATGTCAAGCTCATTAAACTCCGATTTATACAGCATTGTCAAATGGGGTAATAAGAATCGTGTGGAGTTTAATGCTTCGAAAACTCAATGCTATCTTCTGTCGTTAAAGCTAAACATTGTCCACGAATGGCACTTACATCGAAGAAACAGAAAAGCTCTCAGTACTCGGTATGTGTGTCAACGACGACCTCCGTTGGAACGACCATATATTTGAGATCGCTAAGAATGCTGCTAGGTGCTTAGGTTTTCTGCATCGGTGTAAGAAGTATTTTTCCCCATCTGATCTGGCTACAATCTATAAAGTGTTTATACGCCCTAAACTCGAGTATAACTCCCACCTCTGGGCATGTGCTTCACAAACATCGCTTCACCTGCTTGATAGAATACAAAATAGAGCGTTAAGATTGATAGGAAATAGAACTGCCACTGAATCAATTGCCCCTCTCGAACACCGACGCAATGTTTCATGTCTTTCCTTATTTTATCGTTTCTTTTACAAAAAATGTTCACTTTAAGTAGCCAGTTGCATTCCTCCCCTTAAAAGTTTCGCCCGTAATACTCGTCTCGCAAGGAATGCTCATCAGTTCACCCTTGAGCCCAATTTCGGACGTACCGTGAAATATAGGGATTCTTTTTTAGCCGAACAACACGAATTTGGAATAGTTTACCCGGCGGGATTTTCCCTTGCCATTTTGATCTGCAAACATTCAAAACCAATGTTAATCGACACTTTCTATCTTCCGAATGCCCGCGCAGTGTGTTACATTAAAAGGGAAACAAGTAGTCCCTTGTGCGCGCGTTAATTATAAAATCCTTTAAAATTAAATGTTGTTGATAAGAAAATATATACCTATAGGGAAAACTATATTTTCGTTAATACTCCACCCGAGCTTCGCTTTTCGGGTCCAAATCTTAAGGGATCACAAAGGGCTTCAGACTGGAAGCACATATTATTTGTATCTAAAGAAAGATTCTGGATGAATATTAAAAATATGAATCGAAATTGCCTTGAAAAAAAATGGTTCTGTTGATCGCTGCTGAATTACACAGAATCACTCAACAGCTGAGCAAACGTTAGGGTTACCTAAAAATCTCAGCAAAATCAAGAATATAATGAGTGCCCCCAGACTTACTTGAAACACAACATATTTTCTGGATCCCGATAACAGCTTCACTTATTGGGACCAACTATGCCATAAAACAACCAAGGGCACCATTTTCATACTTCATAGAGGAAAAATTTACTTACTTATTTAGGTGGCGCTACAGTTTGGGACGAACCTGGGCCTCAACCAACATGCCTCTCCAGCCAACTCGGGCTTTGGCTAGCTGCCTCCAGTTTTGCACTCCAAGTTGGTTGAGGTCGTCCTCCACTTGAGCGCGCCACCTAAGGCGAGGTTTCCTTGACTGCGTCTACCCTCAGGGATGGAATCGAAGATCCTGCGAGCCGGAGCATTGTTGTCCATTCGCTCTACATGACCTAGCCATCTTAAACGTGATATGCGTATTTTTTTGACCAGGTCAATGTCGCTGTACAGCTCGTATAGTTCTTGGTTGAACCTTCTCCTCCAAAGCCCGTTAACGCAGATAGGGCCAAAAATCTTCCGAAGAATCTTACGCTCGAAACGACTAAGGATATCTTCATCCGCTTTAGACAGAGTCCATGCCTCGGCGCCATAGAGCAGGACTGGGATGATTAGGGTCTGATACAGAGTCTCCTTTGTCTTTCGAGAGAGGGCTTTGCTACTCAATTGCCTTCCTAGCGCATAGAAACAGCGATTGGCAAGAGTAATTCTTCGCTTTATTTCTGACGATATGTTGATGTCAGATGTTATAGCGGATCCGAGGTACACAAAGTCCCTAACTACCTCAAAGTTGTACCTGTCTATTGTGATGTTTTGTCCAATCCGCCGGTGTTGTGTGTCCCTTTTTGTGGACAGCAGGTACTTCGTTTTGGCCTCATTGACTGCTAGTCCCATCTTAGCCGCTTCAGCTTCAATGCTAGCAAACGTTCCACTGACAGCTCGCCGAGTTCTGCCAATGATGTCTATGTCGTCAGCGTATGCTAGCAATTGCACAGACTTGAAAAAAATTGTCCCACTACAATTGACTTGCGAGTTTCTTATAATTTTTTCAAGTATTAAGTTGAAGAAATCGCACGATAGCGCATCACCTTGTCGGAATCCTTTTTTGACGTCAAAAGCTTCTGTGAGGTCAGAACCAACCTTGACGGAGCAGCTAGAGTTCTCCATCGTCATCCTGCACAGTCGGACGAGTTTTGCGGGAATGCCAAAACCTGACATGGCTCTGTATAGCTCGTCTCTATAAATGCTATCGTACGCGGCCTTAAAATCAATAAAGAGGTGGTGGGTATCGATTTGGAATTCTTGGGTGGTTTCCAGGATCTGCCGTAGAGTGAACATTTGATCGATTGTGGACTTTCCTGGTCTGAAACCACACTGATAGGGGCCAATCAGGTTGCTGACGAAAGGTTTCAGGCGTTCACATAGTACGGCAGAGAGGATCTTGTAGGCGATATTCAGGAGACTTATTCCTCTATAGTTGGCGCAGTTTAGAGGGTCTCTTTTCTTGTGGATCGGGCAAACGATGCTGAGGTTCCATTCATCAGGCATACTTTCTTCTGACCAAACTTTAGAGATGAGTTGGTGTATGCACTCCACCAGGTCATCTCCGGCCGCTTTAAAAAGTTCGGCGGGTAGTCCGTCGGGTCCAGCAGCTTTGTTGTTTTTGGGTTTAGATATTGCTATCCTTACTTCATTTTGGTCAGGTGGACGGAAGTTTTGTCTGTCATCATCCATGTTGAATGGTTCATTCTGCCTGACAGCGGGATTTTGGCCTTCATCGCCGTTTAACAATCTGCAGAAATGGTCCTTCCATGTACTCAGCACCGACTGTGACTCTACTACGAGGTTTCCATTCCTATCTCTACAGGCTTCTGTGCGGGATTTTTTTCTTTGGCATGTTCTTTTTACCTGTTGGTAAAACTTCCGCACGTTGTTCCTGGAGTAGCATCTCTCAATATCCTCGATCGCGCGCTTCCCATGCTCTCTCTTTTTCTTTTGGAGAAGCCGGTGTTCTTCCCGTCTTTTCTGCTCGTAAAGCTCGCGAGCAGCTCTCGTCTTTCTTTGCAGCGTCGCTTTATATGCCTCTTGTTTGGCTGCATGGGCCTGCCTGCATTCGTCATCGAAACAGAGGTTTCGTGGTGGTGGTCTGGTGAAACCTAGCACATCAGTTGCGGCATCTCTGATGGCTTGTTGGCAGTGTTGCCACTGGTCTTCGGCACTTGATGCTGGCGGTACTGGATTTCTTGAGAGGTTACGGGATATTCGATTGGCATAGGTTCTGGCAGTTTCTTGCGATTGCAGCTTTCCGACGTCATACTTCCTCACAGTATTACTCCGTTGTTGTGGAGTTCGGGTTATTCGCATTCTTACCTTTGCTGCAACAAGGTAGTGATCCGAGTCGATGTTAGCTGCTCGGAAGGTGCGAACATCCAAGATACTGGAGGCGTGTCTTGCATCGATCGCAACGTGATCAATCTGATTGTCGGTTCTTTGATCTGGGTGTCGCCAAGTCCCTTTGTGTATATCGAGATGAGGAAACCGTGTGCTTGCAATGGTGACGTTATGTGCCGCTGCAAAGTCAATTAGCCTAAGTCCGTTTTCAGACGTTGTGTCGTGTAGGCTATGTTTTCCGACAGTCCTACCAAAGATTTCCTCTTTACCTATTTTGGCATTAAAATCGCCTAGTACGATCTTAACGTCGTAGAGGAAAAATTAAATTTTCGTAAATATCTCCACTCCAACGCTACCTATCGGGCCAACTTAAAAATTTCTGTATATTTCAACCCAATCGGTCTCAGATTTTGGTCAATTGTTTGAGAAGCACGAAGTCAGGCCATATAAACCATTGGTCCTCTCATCTGAATTGTCGTTCTTCTTTAATGGATTGAGTAGCCACTGTTACGAAGTTTCATTGCATTTCATCTTTGCTGGGAAAGATTAGATCTTCTGAGCATTTTTATCAACAAAACTCGCCCAATAAAGTTTACTAATTACACACGCACAAAAGAAACAAATCGACCGATTTAGCTTCATATGTTTTTTAAAACAAATCACAAAAATAAAAATAGAATAACACTTTCGCGATTTTCGAAAATGATTTCTTGCGTTCAATGTGTCTACTAAAAGTCAGTCAACGTGCGTCTGATTGGTCGATTGGCTCTGAAAGTTAAATGACTTTTAGTTGACATTTAGTCAAAAAGTTATTGAAAAAAACTTTCAACTCGCAGTTGACCTTAACAAAATAATGGGTCAGCTTGTCGTTCAATGATTTTAATTTGACAAAAAGTTAGTTTACTTATAGTCAGTGTACCTACGCATTGAACTTGCCCATTAAGATAAATCGATTTGACAGTTGTTGTCATTTGTTTTCCATATTTTTGTTTACATTTCAAATCGAGTATTATGTCACGTCACACAGGAACGCAATCGAACGGGATTAAAAGTATACTTTTATACTCTGTCCGTCACCTGGTTCTAAGCTAACTCCCCACCAATTTTCAGCCAAATCGGTTCAGCCGTTCTTGAGTTATAAATGGTGTAACTAACACGACTTTCTTCTATATATAGATATAGATTTGACTTAAGGTGTAAGACGATGACTTCGACCAATAAACAAATCTTCGGAAAATTTTTGGAAGCAGCAAATGAGAGAGGTGTTACCACTACGGTCTTTTACTTGCATTTAGGTGCCAGCAGACTAAGTCAATTTCTTAGACAAAACATCATCACAGACAGCTTTAACTTTGAAGTTTTTAGGGGAATCCGTCCACCTGGTTTTCACTATTAATACAGGGAACAACATCAGTGCTTAATTCAAACAAAGATTAACTCTTGCCCATTACTTCTTCATCAAGTTAAGAGGGCAAATATGTGGCAAAGAGAGCTGTTAAAGTGCAAGATCAGTCTCTCAGATGGACGCCGCAGAAAAGGAAGACCGAAAATTGGGTGGAAAACACAATTGGAAGAGGACCTCGACCAACTTGATGTGTAAAACTGGACGCAACTGGATAGACTCCCAGCTGGCTGGAGAAGTTTGTTGGCCATCCATCACGAATTGTACCACCACGTAAGATAAGCGAATAGGAAAAAGGTAATGCAGAGGTTTTGGATCACGTGAGTGTTCGAGAATTCCTTAGACCATTGATTTACGGAACCAAGATCTCTATTAAATATATGAGCGATCTACAATGTGGGCCAAAAGAGATCACCCTATTGGAAGACACTCTTATTTTTGCAAATGGCCGCCAATGTCAAATTTGTTTTGACATTTGTGGACAAGACAAAAGTAGAATATAAGTGAACAAGCCATGAGGCGATACACTCTATTTTTTTGCGTAACAATTCGTCTGTAGTGTTGGCGCAGCTCGAATTCCGTCGCCGATTCCACGGCCGTCCGATACTGACTGCGCAAACACTGAGTCGTTTGGCCATGTTAACCGAGTTTTATCTGCCGTAGTTAGATAAATTAGGACTGGAGGACATGTGGTTCCAACAAGACGGGGCTACGGCACACACTGCGCGAGCCACAACCGATATTCTGAAGACGGCGTTCCCAGGTCGCCTCATCGGATGACTTCTTTTGATCCACCTTGCATATATGTACATATGTATGAGTAGATAACAAGATTGCAAACCATAGAAAGAACGATAGAAAAGATTTGATTAAAAAGAAATTTTTTATTGTTTATTTGTAAAATAAATCATAGCCAATTGACAGTGTTTTGCAGTATTTGGAGCACCAGATTGAAAAACTTTTGTGATCCAGTATTAAATAAGGGAAGCTGATGATGGTCACTGAGGTTATTTTGTAAATACAAAAAAAAATCTGAGTGGAGTGCTGTCTTTATTATTTCAAATAAAGCCATTAATTTATAGTTGTTATAAAAATAACATTTTTTATTTATTACGATATGCCCCCACTTCTATCCTAGAAATATCCTAGTATCTAAAACAATTTTCAAAACTAATCTGGCACAAAATTCATCCCATAAATAAAATAAAACCAATTCCTAAGAACCTAACAACATTGTTGCTTGAAAGTCCATATTTCATAATTTTTGAAACCACTCTCCTTAATTAGCTTGCCCTCTCCATTTTTTTCTTTATCTATGATACCTGTACGAGATGTTATCCTAGATCTTAGATAAATAAAGGAGGCAAAATATTTATTAGCCCAACACATAGAAACTTCGAGAAGAACACACATAATTATAACGGCAAATTACTTTTACTGTATATTAATTAATTATTTACTTCGTCTTCTCAACATCATCATCATCATCATCCTTGTAGACTTCGTAGTCGACATTGACGCAGTCGGTACGGTGGTGTACTTTTCAACTTACAAGTTCCGTTTCTGCCTGCCATCATGCAACATTAAATCCACTTCCCCCCTCTATTCTATTGACTGTTTCTTATACAAGAGTATATATGCATGGATATGGAAAATACCGAGCCACTTCCTGTGCGCCGTAGCCATGATGATGGTAAACCTAAACCATGGAGCTGTTTTTAATAATTATAACCACAGACACGCATTAAATATTCCAGCTATTTTTCTCTTCTTAGGATATGGCACACACAGCAAAGGCGCACTTATAGCGAGTTTCATTCAAGAAAAGATTTGCTCTTTCTGTCAAAAGATTTGATCTTTTTGAATTTTGAGAGTTTCATTGCAAGAAAAAGAGCAAATCTAGATCAAATCTCAACACGAAAGATTTGATCTCTGATGGGTTGGCAGATTTGATCTGAATGCACACATACATGTAAATAGTCTTTCGGTCAAACGTCAAATGGAAAATATTTTGTTATATTTGTTGTTTGTTGTGAACTTGTGTCAGCCCGTGCTTAGTCAAAAAATTAACAAATATCCATTAAATATACAAAATAACAAATAAAAGTGTTTTTGAAGTGAGAAAATACAAATTTGGCATTTTAAATATATATACTGTACATGCCTGGTATTTTGGTGTGTGATACCAAATACTGTGTATGGTCGTCAGTGAATGACCAATACTAGGATTAAATGATGAAACAAGTTTCATTGAAAAGAGCAAATCTTGATTTTCAGATCAAATCTTTGAAATTTGAATGAAACTCGCTATTAGTCTACAGTCAGTGATGAAGCTGCACATGAATACCCACTGTTCCAGGACACGCAACTGGCATTATCAAAAAATCAATAAACACCCTCTTAGCCTGGAGGTGCTGTAGGGGGTCTGAGTCCTTTACTTGTCCATTGTCGTAAGGCTACCATTTTTATTGTGCCCTGCCTCCATTGGTGCTTCAACATCATCGCAGCTTCGAATCTTAGAATCAGTGTGGCTTCCAAGAAAGAATATTTCCCTTTATTAAGATTTCATAAAAGGACTGCTTGAGAAAGGAGTTGCGGTGAGTGCGTTGCTTATCAGATGCCGCCTATTGGCCGCCCTTCTGCTAATTCGGATTTAATGGGATTCTTTACCAAGGGAATACATGAATACCTCACTACCCCATGACAACAAAATGATGGAGAGAAGCACTCTGGAGTAAAGTGAGCGTGGAAGGGCGGAATATGCGTATCGTTGCTATAGCTACCTCCAACTTAGAAATTTGGGGAGACTCATGAATATTTAGGGAATTCAATTGAAAAAGAAAACAAGAATTTGGCAAGCTTTCGCGACTTTTTTTATGGCAACATGAGCCTTGGGTGCTGTTTTTTGTTTTACCCAGGTTAATATGAGAAGGACATTTTTATCTTAAAAAAAACACGACGAAATGATAAAAACTTCGTCCTTATTGTGTTGCAACGAGAGAACTTTTTTTTCTAATTCTGAAAAGATGGAATAAGATATACCAAACACAAAAGGGTACTAAAGTCATAGACAGTCCTTAATTTAAAAATACGAGACAAAACGACAATCAAGAGGAAAACGTACTATATTGTCCTTAAGGGAGAGAAGACAAGTTTTATGTATGCTCTGCTCAACTTGTGTTTTTCCTTTATTAAGTTTGGGCAATTTTCTTTTTTTCACCAAAATGGATTTTTTTTTGGAAAAAAGAAAAACCAATCGACCCGATTTCTTTTGAATGCTTTTTTGTATGTACTACTCTGCAAGGACTGAAATGGCCATTTTGTTTCGGACAAACGTTAATAGAGATAACATTTTTTTTTAAGATTGTCTGATTGTTGGGAGAATAGTTTACTGAAGAAGGATTCTTATTTTGGTTGTCAAATAAAATGAGAGACCATTGAAAAAGATCAACTGAGCAATTATAATAAGTTCTTAGGGCATAATACTTTTTATTAATATGGATGATTTGACCTCTATTATTGACCCTGATTATTAAGAATAATTTAGGCAAACAAATTCTTTTTATATAAAGGCTTTTAAAGAGTGGGAGCTTCCCACAGCAAAGCAACTGACTTAAATTTAGAGCGACTTACAAAAAATTTCCTTATATAATTTCTTATATAAGGTTCAAAAACTTTGAACCCATACGTTGGTTACAATTTGGTAGTTGAAATAGTTGATCTGGATCACTCGGAGCACTTTTGATTTTTTATTTGTCCCCAATTAAGAACTTATTGCTTTTAAATGTATTTTTTTCTTTCATGTGTTTTCAGCACCTGCAAAGCAATTACGTGCAATAAATTCGTGCATTTAAGGGCAGCTCCAATTAAGTTAATAATTAACTGATATCAAAGGGACACCCGTACCTAAGTTAAAACATCACGTTAATCCCTTAAGGTATATGAAGAATTCATGAAACCTTATTTGGAGCCCCTTGCGTGAGCAAAAAAACGTGGATGTATTCCCCTTTTCCGCGCCAACGTTATTAAAATTTTATATTTAAAAAACAAAGTACCATAGTGTTCGGAAATAACTTCTTAAGTCATGCCCGGCTTCACTTAAGAGGTATTTAATCTAAGTGAAGTGTGGTTATTTGCTTCAGGAACTTGGGCATTACTTTGCATAATTTTTTTGCAACAAGTTGAAGAGAAATATTTATTAATTTTCTATGGCATTGAAAGTTCGGAATAAGAGAAATAAAAGGAAATCACTCATATTTATGTGGTTTAAGCTTATTTTTAAATAAAAGCTTATTTTAAGACATTAAATTAATCAGTAATATTAAACAATTAGCTGATGTATTTATCTAATCGTTCATTAAGGTAAAGACCACCCAGCTTCAGCTCCTTATTTCATAAAAATTCTATCAGACACGAAAGCTGCCAGAGTTGCCACAAGATTAAATTGAAATTTCCATTGACAGCCGAGGCAGCAATAAAAGAAATTTCTACTGTCGCAATAAAATCCACGCCTTCCAAAAGCTGTCAGCCTGAACTTAAGGTTACATGACACTCTAATCCAAATAATTTCAAAGAAAATTATTTTTCCCCAAATCGAATAAATTAAAGGATCGCTATGACATCCTACTTCCATCTAAACTGATTCCATAAAAAAAATGTCATGTAATTTTTTTCCTTCTTATTTCCTTAGATGCATGACAACCCATTCCTAATGGAACTCCATTGTTTCATACTCACGTGCGATGTTACCCAAAATTTTATGTTCCATAGTAGGAATAATGATTTCCCACGTGGAATTCAGGTATCCTTTTTATACAGCCCCTTTCCTCTTGCACATACACACACACAGGATAAATAATTCAACCATGTCGCTGATAAAAATTTCAAACAAAATGACAAATTACCAATAACAAGGAACAAAGAAAAAACGAATCCTAGAAAAAAGGACGAAACCATCGGTGGTAAAAATATGCTGTATAAGGATACCCATTGCAAATAAAAAAAAATCATAAAAATAAAAATTGTAAGGAGTGTAATTATTCAAAGGAAGATTTATGTGTTTTTCGTTTAAGTCCCACTTGTCACATGAAAAGGATTTGATTTTTTTTTGCTCCAAATACACACAAAAAAGTTTTATCAAAATCGTTTATGTTGTTAAGGATATCGGATTGAATTGCGGGTGGCAGATAATTTTTGGCGGTATTTGGTATTATGATTTAGAGATTTATCATACTGGAATTATGAGGTAGAGCAATAGACATTCCCAGGCTTGATGAAGACTTTTGAAAATGGGGACACAATGAGACTCTTTTGTGACAGAACACATATATTGATAGAGATAGCAGGACGAAAAATGTTACATGAAAGTCCAATTTATAATAACGCTCCCAGGGTTATGACAAAAAGTTGTTTTATTAATGGAAATTTCTGATTAAAAAGAGTTGAGTTCATTTAGAATAGCACCCACTTCGAGTATTTGAAACATGTAATCATTATTGCAAGAGCCCATAGAGCTTTAACCAAACTATCCTTAAGTGGGGTGGAAAGAGAAGACCTACGTGAGAACACTGCCGAAAGCCGATTTAATGGCAAAACTATAAGTTGGTTTCTTTCGATATATTACTGTAAAAAAATTTGAATTAAACAGGCCAAATATATACCACCTTTTAGCTTTTACATGGTCACAGGAGGGGGGGTTATTAGCTCCGTCTTTGAGAATCTTCTCAATTAAAATCGTTAAACATACCTCAATTTTTACTTGCGATTATAGGGACTATAAGGAAAGCCTAGGATTCGTGAGTATAAAACAAAATTGAGATAACAATCAAACATGACATTACGATCATAGAGAAGCCTAAAAAAGTCATTGCCAAAAAATGTCCGTCTGTCTGTCTGTCCGGGTGTATATCTGCAGCCTAAACGGGTTAAGCGATTGCGTTCCAATTTGGTATGTGTGTATCTCTTGGCATTCCTCAAAGGCAAAATTGAAATTTTATTTTAAGGGCTAAAAATAACGGTACCTGCCATATAACGATTAAGGAAAAGCTTATTTTTCTCGAAAATGGCTCCAACGATTTTGATGAAAATGTTTGAGATTTTTTTTCTAGTTAGTAGCTATCAGCTAATTAGAACCAAAAGTCTATTAACGGTACCTTTCATATAATGATTTTTTTTAATTTTGGGCTTTCTCGGTAATGGCTCAACGGATTTCAATAAAATTTTATATTTAAAAAGATCTAATTATCCAAATTAATTCTACATAAAAAAAATGTAATTATTATTTTTTTCTATTTTTAATTTATTTTTAATTTTTTTTTTGAATATTCAATATTTTTAAAACTTATCAAACAAAAATATTTAAAATTTTGAAATCAGGTGTAAATTTATAAATTAATATATTTAAATTAATAAATTAAAAAAAAAAATTTAAACTAAAAATAAAAAACAAGATTTTATCAAAACGAGTCCTACGATTTTCGAAATACTTTTTTCTTAAATTCTTTGTTATTTAAGACGTGTGATGTCATACTTCATTTTTACTAAAAACTGTTAAGTATTGTGGTTTTGATACGTTTTATATGTTCAAACTGTGTTATTTTAAATGTAAATGTTAATTGTTTCTTTGAAGATGTAATTGGGCACATAAGAGCAAGTACTTGCGACCCAGTCGTGCCCATTTTTTCATTGTCAATTGTTGATTGAAAGAAGAGAAACAATGGAATAAAAATAAAAACCGGAGACAAGGCTATCGAAAAATAGAACCTTGAATTGTAGAAACCAAATTTAAGTCAAAACAATTTGTATAATCTATACTCATGTTAGTTTAATGTAAGGTTAAGGTGGTTTTCATAAAAAGAGATTAGCACACTTAGGGTAATAGAAGCTCATTATGATATTATGGAAACTGCAAGGAAATTCTTTATTAGTTAAACTACCTGTTTATTTTGTGGTCACATCATTTAGATTCTAGACTATTAACGCCATAACAACCGAGATCCGGTCTGGGCCGCTTCCAACAAGTTCTTCCATATATGCCAATTGCTGGCTGACGCCATTCTGCTGGCAAACCAAGGCTTCGGGCGTCCTAGCCCACGCTATCCTTCCAAAGTGAACAAGGTCTAAACCGTTGCCTTCTATCACTTATAAATAAACAAATTTTTAAACTTTTATTCCCAAACACAAATATTATATAAAACGGTTTGCAATCATGTTAGAAATTAAAAATAGAAAACCACAGATACTTGCTTAATGTCGGGAAAATTGTTACAAGTCCGACGGGCAAATTCTTTATTTTTCTACAAAATATTAACACTACACTAAAACCGATATGTACCTCCTATTCCTATACAGTTAATACTTGATAGCCACACGAGTGCAGCGTTTTATATGTTATGCTAGAGCCAAAGAGAGATGCCAACTGAAGTGGAACGTGTTACCTCTGAAAATGTTCAAAAAATGTCCCAAATGTAAAAAACTGTCCTTTACAAAAAATGTAACATAAATATTTATAAAATACTAACCGACCCACCCGACGTTGCTTGGGTTTACCTCTTTTTCTGGATACCAACGAAAGCGGTCCAATTATAGACAAAAACCAGAAACGCGTAACTGTTGTTACAAAATGTTTTCAAAATCGGCCAAGACTTTCAAATTTAACGTTCAAGTTAAGTTCGTCCTGGAAGAGGACATTAAAAAAAACGCGAACGCCAGCCCAGGGGCTGGCCTAACTGTTCGACTTACTATTAAAAAACTTCTTATTTGATTTATTAAGTATTTATTAGACGAGATAACCGATTACAATCACTGTCAGAATAAGACTGCCTTCTTAAAACTAATTGCAGTTTCAGCAAATCATATCCAAGCGTGTGCAAATGCATTCTGATGTAATGTTGCAGCGTATGCAGAATGCATTGTTCTAACTCCTCCCCCTTCAAAAATCTACGTCCCGTAGATTATGTATTATGAAATTTGTAGGTTGGACAAGGATCCTTTATCTGAAGTGGCAGGACCAAAGGTTTGTATGTTCAGAGTTGGAATGTTAATTTTTTTACTAGTTTTGTGCCAAACAAAAAAAATTACAACTGCTATGAGGAGGATTATTAAACCATCGAATAAGTTGGATGCCTTTATATCGTCCTTAAGCTTTCCAAGGCGTTTAATATTTTCTAGGCTTATGTTATGAATGTATCCGATATCAACCTTATGACTTTTAACTGTGACATTAGTTAAGGTAGGTGGCAGGACCTGAAGGGTTGTGGATATTATGCTCGAGAATGTTCTATTCCTCAGTTGAATGGTTTCATTTTGCAGCTGAATTACATAAGTTCCATTCAACAAACTCGTGACGTTGTTTGAGGTTAATCTACCTTTGAAATTTGTCAGGAAGATAGTGTCATCTCTGACTAGTTCGACAATTTCTTCATTATTGGTGCGGAAGTCACAATTTGTGTTTCCGCCACTAAGCAATTTAGCTATACATCCATTCTCGGGAATCTTCTGCAGTGCTTGCTCCTCGCATATGGTGGATTTTTTAATGCTTAAGCAATGAGCAATTACTCCATAGATTTCAAATTGATTAATAAGGACTGTCTTGAATTTCAAGTCCACTTGTTGATTCTCGCTTATTGCAGCTCTTGTAAGGATTAAGTTGTACTCGGATGCCCTCACTTTTGGCAAAGAAAGGACGTACAATAACATTGTGTTATTAGTGAAAACTGAAGGTTTGCCATATTCTATAGCTTGGATTTCGTTTTCGTACGGCAACGTTTCCATTTCGCTTATGATCCTATTTATTTCATCCTTATCCAGCAGATTCGTGTTAACTATTCTATTCCTTGCCATTTGACATGCTCGGATTAGCTCATTGACTTCGTCCTTTACTATAAGGATTTGATGAAGAATATCTTGTTCAATTCTTCCTGCGTCTGTTCTTTCGATTTGGTTGTTGAACTTGCTGATTATCCAATTCATCTTTTCAGTGATGTTTCGTGTAACACCAATTAATGCTTCGTTAACTCTATACTGGTGATTATTATCTTCTATTATCTCTTCTTGGCTTTGAAGGATTTTATTCCAATCCCCAGCATCGGGATTCCCAGTTACACATTTCCACGCTGAACCAATCCAATCAATAGATCTTGTTCTCCTATGAGTACTGCTTCTTAGCAAAACTAAGCGGTCGCTTATTTGATGCAGATGGAAATCAAAGATAGACTTCCTTTCGTCTTCTTTTATATTTTCATTCACGACTTTGGTTATATCGTCCAGTAATTTTTGGAACTTCACTAAATCAATGACGTGAACTAATTTAAAATATCCGTCGATTATTCGGTCGTGTCCATCTTTAATTGACACTATAGGTGCTTCATAATTAAAAATTTGGAAACCTTGCGCCACAGCCAAGAGAAAAAGCCTGTGGGATAGGTTAGTATGCTTTAGAGTACGAATAGGTTAATCATGTTTAAAAAGGTAGACGCATTGTATGAATGTGATGCAAGAGTGGAATTCCATTAAATAAAAGAAGTATAGTTCTGATTTTTAATGTTAATTATATGCATAATGGTTTATTAAATATTACTTTTGTTATTTTTTTTCTTATCTATATAATCTAAGTAATCTATTACAAGATTTCGTATTAATTAAGGTTAAACGTTTGATTAGCTTATCCTTTATAAAGTTAGTAGTAAAGGTTAAGCAGTTTTGTTAATCTGTCTTATCTATAACATCAATGTAAAAATGTTCAATTGATTAAGATTAAGCATTTTATTAACTTTTCTTGTTTATTAAGTTAATCAAAAATCTTTGTTACTTATCCTATATTAAATTATACAAAATTAAAAAGTTAAGTAACAGTTGGAATAATTTTTATTTTAAATATTGTATCTGTACGTGTGCAGTGCAGTGCATATGTGCATATCCCCCTTTTTTTTTTTTTCTATTAACGTTTTTGATATGGGCTTTATGAACTTTGCGGCCCGTGGACGTTATAACAGTCACTTTATTGTCTTTTTCCACAAATTCCTTTCGGAATAGTGGTTTATTTTTACCTTGAATTTTCTTAAAGGCTGTATAAATGACTTCACCTTTCTTGTACTTCCTGGGTGAAGATCGTTTCGCATTGCGAAATTTATTGCTAGCTTTTTGCTTCTTTTCTATTTCGTTTCTTAACTCGTGGTTCACTTTGGCACGATAGTTTTCTAACCCTTGATAATTTATTCTAGAACTTCTATTGAAAAAAATATCAAACGGTTTCTTTTTAGTGACCGAATGAATAGTGTTATTGTATCTATCGACAGCTATACATAACAACTCTCTCGTTTTCAAGTCCTTATACTCTGCTTTTAGACATCGATAAATTTCCAAAATTGTTGAATGTAGTCGTTCTACCTGCCCGTTTACTTCACTGCGGTTCACCGGAGTCCTGTAAAGTTCTATACCCAACATTTTAATAAAATTTAAGATGATCGGGCTCAGAAAACTTCGCTCGTTATCTGTCACAAGCATTCTCGGCACAGTGAAATAATGTAAAATTTTTGTTATTTTATTTCTGAGGTAGAGTGATGACTTGTTTTTAATATGAAAGAGTTTGGCAAATTTTGAAAATTTATCTATGCAGCTAATGTATTTTTCATTTTGCAACTCTATTATATCCATGTGGAGAATTTGACATGGATACGATGGAATCGGAGTTGGACGTCTGTCATACTTGTTAGCCATGCAAACATCGCAAGATTTCGTGTAGCGTGTTATAAGACTGTTCATCTTGGGAAAGTAGTACCTTTCTAGTAATTGCTCTTTATTTTCCTTTGCGTTCCGATGAGCTCGTCTGTGCTCTTTACTGATGAGATGCCATATCTTCTCCTCATCCATAACGTCTTCCACTACTCGTTGCGTTAGTCTAATCTTGTAATTGGCAAAATTTTTTACATAAACCCTTTGCAACAATTCCATGCAAAGCTCTGGAATTTTGATGCCGTTCAGGATGTTTGGTTGTAGTCGAGCCTTCAGAACAGCCGTTAAAGTATTTTCATCCAGATACTCGACCGAAAAATGATGCCTAGAATAACCGGGGTGCGGTTCTTCATAGGCTTCGAAATCTTTTGCCACATTGATGATAATTTGATTTCGGAAAACGTTTAGCGGGACTTCGACATGGGGGATGAGGTCAGAGGCGTCTTGTATAGCACTGTGGATAGTTTCATCAGCTGTTATAGTTGACTTATTGCTTTCACTTGCGGTTTCCGTTGAGGAATCTGCCTCTGCTGAATTAATTGCGTTATCAGTTGAGGAATTGCTGGCCGTTTCAGTTGTTGACCCATAACGTTTACCTTTTGAGTTTTGTCCTCTCTCAGCCTGCGCTGAGCTAGGTAAGTGGTTAACTTGTGTCTTAAGTCTAGAGAGAGCATCGGCTACTAAGTTTGATTTACCAGGTTTATAAATCAACTCGTAGTTGTACTCTTCTATACGAGCCTTCCATCTTTTCAATTTGGCGTTATAGTTTCTATTTCCCATAGTGAAAGTCAATGGCTGATGGTCTGTATATATGCGGATTTTCTTCGCTCCATAGAGATACGAACGCAAGTTGTCGAGTGCCCAGAATATTGCCAGCATTTCCTTTTCATTTGTTGCATAGTTCTCTTCGGTCGCGTTGAGCGACCTTGAAATATATGCAATAGGCTTGTCTTGTCCTGATAGGTCTTGGGACAAAACGGCTCCAATGGCATAATCTGAAGCATCGGTAGTCAAATTAAATGCTTTTTTGAAATCTGGGAAGGCTAAGACTTCCGATGATGTTAATATGTTCTTAAGATCATCAAAAGCTTGCATGGCTTTGCTATCCAATTCAATCGGGACGCGCCTTTTTTTTCACCCCTCGTTAGATTAGTAAGGGGCTTCGCAACCTTAGCGTAGTCACGAATGAATTTCCTATAATAGGATGTGAGACCCAAAAAGCTTTTCAATTCTTTAAGATTCTCAGGAGGCAACAGTTTTTGGATTGCATCAACTTTCTTCGGATCAGCCCGAATGCCATCGGGATTGATGACATATCCCAGAAATTCGACTTCGGTTTTTTAAGAAGTGGGTCTTTTCTAAATTAACCTTAAGATTCACTTCTTGCAACCTGGACAGGATTATCTCTATATTCTTCAAGGTTTCGTCTATGTCTTTACCGAAAATGACGATATCGTCAATGTATACATAGCATATCTTACCTATGTATTCCTTTAGTACATCGTCTATCATCCTTTGGAAGATAGCCGGTGCATTCTTTAGACCGAATGGAAGTCGAAGCCATTCGTATTTTCCATTCAATGTTGAAAATGCAGTTGTTGGTATATCGGATTCCTTCCTCGGTATTTGATGGAACCCAGATGTTAGATCTAGTGTAGTGAAGTATTTGGCCTCTCCCAAGCTGGCGAGCGTCGAATTGATATCAGGAATGGGATATGCGTCTGAAATGGTGACAGCATTCAGTCGCTTATAGTCAATAACCATCCGGTATTGGAGCTTCCCATTGGGTTTCGGTTTTTTTGGCACCACCCAGATTGGAGAGTTGTAAGGGCTTTTGGAAGGACGAATGATACCTTCCATTAAAAGCGCCTTTATCTCTTTTTCTACCTCTTCTCTCATACAAGAAGGGTATGGGTAACTTTTACTATATATTGGCTCGTCAGTACTGGTTTTAATCTCAGCTCTAACTGTGGTTTGTACAATTTCATTAGCACTGAGAGGGCCAAAAACGACACTATATTTTTGAATCAGATTAGTAAGTTTAGACTTGACGTTTTTAGAGAGGTTCTCATCGAGAAGAGAGTTAATTTCCGCTGATATTTTGTTCTTAAGAGGTAGCTTGATATTTTTTGATAATGATAGAATATTTTTTTCCTATCGATTACCGCTTCAAGCTGTTTCAAAGAGTCATCTCCAATGATGCCATCAAAGGATTTTAAGTCAGGAAGAACATAAAACGTTAAGATTGTTTTGTTTCCAAGCTTATCAAAGAATTTCCCCGTTACTTTTTCAGTTATGTTAAGGTTACCGGCCGCAGAACTTACAATGAAGGGTTGAGCTAATTTGGTGGTTTTTTGCGGCACATGTGGGGCAATAAAGTTTTTGTTAGCCCCAGTGTCTACGAGGAAGCTCAACACATTTTTGTCCTTTGTTATATATTCTATGTAAGGAACGCTGGACAGGCGTCCTTCATAAAATTCATTTCCTCCTCGTAATTTTCCTCAAGCGCTTTGGAATATTCTTCAGGGGCTACCTCTGTGGTAACATTGTACAGCCGTTGCTGTTTCTGGGGAAAGTTTTCAGAACTCGCTTTCCTTTTGAAAGGATTTACCTGGGGTCTGTTCATATAATTTATATTTTTTGTTTGGACTGAGCGGTCAATTTCCATTTTTTGGTGAGGTTTAGGTCCACTTGGCCTCGGTGGCGGATTGTTCCCCTGGACTTTTTGATACGGGCTCCGATTGAAAGGTTTTGGAGCGTACTGTGCTTGAGGGAAAGAAGGATAACCATCTCCCCTCGAAAAATGGTTCAGCGGAGCTGTAACCGTATTGTTTTGGGCGCCTACGTGAAGAGAAAAGCTACGGTAGTTAACATTCTGAATTTCGAGACAAGCGGTATATGCCTCTGGTAATGTTTTAGGCCTTTGGATCATTATCATTTTTGAAATTTCACCATTAAGCCCGCGAATAAAAACATCCAGTGCCCTGTTTCTATAAGTTTCAACTAAGGCACTGACTGTTTCTTGACTGAAGGATTCAGTCTTTATTTTATTAATCATCAATGATAGTTGATGGTTCACCGATGCATAAAATTCGTCAAGCTTGCTCGACTTTTGGGTAAGCTGATTGAGCTGGTGCTCAAGCGTCCTCATATTACGCTTATCAGCGTAATGAAGTGAAAGACATTGTTTGATGTCTGTCCAGCTGCCGTCAAATATGTTGTACGAAACAAGAGCAGCATCCGCTGGTCCCCTGACCTTATTGCGGATGTGCTGCAAGATTGCCCTATATAAAGGTTTGGTTTTCACTATGTCATAATCTTTCAAAATGCTTTCAACGGCGTGTACCCACGATATGTATTGTGTGGGACTACCGTCAAACGTCTGAAGCTCCTTTACACAGTCGGGCAATCTATTTATTTGTTGCAACTCTTCCTCGGTTCGAGGAGGATTTAAAACTGTTGGTTGATTGCCAGGAGCAACAGCTTCCGCCGCTCTAGCTTCCTCTGCAACCCGTTTGTCATCAAGTGTCTTGAGGCGGGTTTCAATTCCCTACAATTGGTGTAAAACGGAATTTATGGCACCGGAAATTTCGGTGACTGACCTGGCTAATCCGTCCATGGCCGTGATTTGATTTGGGTAGGTAGATATATATAAAAGACAATAAAGGACTTAAGAATTTCTCACCTGAAATTTCCAATATTTTATGGGAGTACCTCTTTTATTATTTTTTCTTTTGCACTGAACAACACACATTCACTGACACAATTTCTATTATATATGCTTAATTTTTCTTCGTTTTTGTATGTAGATTCTTATCACTAAACTAATTTTTTTTTTTTTATTTTTTACAATTTTTTCTTCCACTTAAGCTGTTATATTTAATTAATATTTTATTTTTAATTCAGCTTTTTACTTTTATATGCGAATGATTCGCTGGATAAATACGGACAATTTCACTTCAGAACTTATTTTTTCTGAACAAATTTGTATATTTCTCTTTTTTTCTTTTTCTTTTTTACAATTTTTTCTTCCACTTAAGCTGTTATATTTAATTAATATTTTATTTTTAATACAGCTTTTTACTTTGACATGTGAATGACTCGCTAGATAAATGTGGACAATTTCACTTAAGAACTTAATTTTTCTGAACAATTTTGTATGTTACTTTTTTATATATTTTTTCTTCTTTTCTTTTTTGTATTGGTGTATTACCAAGGAATTCACTGTTTGAATTTACTATATAGAAATTTATATAGGATATTTCAGATATTTAAATATCAGAAGTTATTTTTTATTTTATTTTTTTTATTAGGAAATCTGTATTTTTTCCACTTTTCTTTTTTTATATATTTGGAATTTCTTTGTTCTTTCTATTTTTCACTCACACGATTGTGATGGATTTCACCTCCTATTTTTTCGGTATTTTTTGATTTCTGCAGTTTCGGCTGCAAGAAGAAAAATAAAAAAGTAAAAAATTTAGCAATTAAACGCGAACAAATTTTTCAATAATTAATCGCGTTTAAGCTAGGAACCGGTAGAAGTATCGTGTGTGTCCCTTTTAGGTGAGAGCGTTTATAATTGCAAACACCCGACTCGCGGCACGATCAACTTCAAATCTCAAATCCTTTCACCGACGAAAACTCTCATGTTCCCATGGGTATGGAGTATTTGTTGCTGGAAGGTCAATATGGCTTACTGTGTTCCCATGGGTACAGTTGTAGCGCTTGCTCCATTGAGCACATTGACTTCCTGTCCTGTATGAAAGGACACAACAATTCGCACGGATAAAAGGATCAAAGATTTATACCTCTCCCTGCTCGGGCGCCAGTTAAGTTCGTCCTGAAAGAGGACATTAAAAAAAACGCGAACGCCAGCCCAGGGGCTGGCCTAACTGTTCGACTTACTATTAAAAAACTTCTTATTTGATTTATTAAGTATTTATTAGACGAGATAACCGATTACAATCACTGTCAGAATAAGACTGCCTTCTTAAAACTAATTTCATTATTAAAAGCTGTCCCACGATGATATGCTGCGTCAGCGACCTTCAAAGTTCCCGTGCATTTACCCCAATGCACTGTTATATGATATCCAGAAATCGTGGGAATGGATAGCAAGTTCTAGCATGATTTGCAGTTTCAGCAAATCATATCCAAGCGTGTGCAAATGCATTCTGATGTAATGTTGCAGCGTATGCAGAATGCATTGTTCTAACTTTCATTATATGAAAATAATATAAAATTCCCTAAACAAAAATTTATTTTCACTAAAAGAATTTAAAGAAAAGCAGGATGATTTCACCGAGCCCGTAAGAAATGTAATTTTTATATAAATAATTAACCTACATTTTAGGGGAAAATGCTGCTAAGCTACTCGCTGTTCAACTTTTTTTTATGACATTTCCATTTTTCGGCTCAACTAAACCAAAAAAGCTATCCTAACTATACGGACATAAGTCTAGTAACAAATACAAGGCATTTTTCTGTTGAAACGTCTGTAGTTTGATTTATAACTAGACTGAAAACATTAACTTTCATATCCTCAACTAATAAAGTTTTCTGGCCTGTTATCCTAAAAATTGTGCGATACGTTTCGATTTGGTTCTGGCACATGTTATGCAAAAAGGATTCAGTTCTTTACGCAAACACGTCTTCAGTTAAAGGGAGAGAATACGAATTACTAACCGCACACTGCGCGGGCATTAGGAAAATATGAAGGGGAAGGATAGGAGGTGTCGATTAATATTGGTTTTGAATGCTAGCAGATCAAAATGGCAAGGGAAAATCTCGCCGGGTAAGCTAATCCAAATTCGTGTTGTTCGGCTAAAAAATAGAATCCATATATTTCATGGTACGTCCGAAATTGGGCTAAAGGGTAAATCGGAGTTTAATGAGCTTGACATATAGTACAGTTGAAATTGTACGTCCGAAGGCGAAGGATGTGAATTATCGAATGAATATGAAAAGCTGAGGGTAGAGTTGTCAGCAAAACAGTTAAGTGGATTAGAAGTAATAAACAGCTTAGAAGTTATAGACAGCTCTGTGGTACACCAGCATTTATTTTCTGGGAATCAGACTTGAATCCGTCTAATACAACTTGTATTGAACGATCCAGAAGATAGCTTCTAATTCAACGAACAAGAGTATCATCGATCCCAAGAGCACGCATTTTTGATAAGAGAGCTTCATGCCAAACTCTATCAAATGTCTTGGAGATATCAAGAGCAATAATCCTACTTTCACCAAAGCGATGTAAGGATTTGTTCCACTGTTCGGTGAGATATGCCATCAGACCAGCAGTGAAATGGTTGCTGCGGAAGCCATACTAAAGGCCATGGAGAAGCTTACGATCTTCGAGATATTCCTTAAGCTGACGGTTAATCAGCGTTTCCAAGATCGAGATCTTTGCAAACTCTTGCTACTGTACGAGTGCGGAAAACAATCTATGCCATGGAAAAATTTACATACTCATGTACAGGAAGGGCAACGTTGCTGTGAGGCAGCGTAGAGCTGGCAGGGAAATTGGCGGTGAGCAAGTTTGCCTTCTCTGAAGAGTAAACAATTGGTTTGTTATTGTCGATGAGCATTGGAACCGAAGATGTTGAGGAGTTTTTAATATTTTTTACAAATCACCAAAAATTTTTACTGCCTTTGGGACACTGCAGAATTTTTTGCCGTAATTTTTGGTTATGCAATAATTTTTTTCTTTCAATAACGGAATTGCATGAGTTCCTTGCTTGTTTGTGCTTCTTCCGATTTTCCTATGTAGGGTTGGCTTTGTAAGATCGGAAACTTACTTCTTTGAGCCTGATAGCTTCTTTACACTCAGAGTTAAACCAAGACTCTGTTAGGTATAAAAGTATGCATCCATAGAAGAATCACATTTGTGATCATTTCAGCACTGGCATCAATGCCAGGCCGTCCAAGTTGGCTTTCTCGTAATGCCAAACGGTCGTGGTGGTGAGTTTTTCTTTAACTGGATGGCTGGAGGACGAAAAATTAGCTGAAATGACGCAATGGTCCAAAGTGCCAAATGGAGAAGTTACACTAATGGTATATTTATCAGGGTGATAAGTAAGAAACAAGTCAAGAGTATTGGCAGCTTGCCCAGAAACATTCGGTATACGCGTTGGCACATCGATCAGTTGAGTAAGGTGATGTTACCCGGCAAAGAGCTCGACATACCTTCCTACTTGATTCCTCAATAATATAATAATAAAATAATAAAATTTGTTTTAAAATACGTTCTTATTCTAATTTAAGAATTATTGCATTATTAAAAAAACCTTCTTTTCAATTTTAAAATGTATGCATATATATTTGTACCTTTTTTTGCAAAACGGATTCTTTAATTTCAATTCCAACGCATATTAAAGCGAAACATTTTTGTATTTTAATTTTATTTTAACAAAAATGTCTGTAAAACGTTGAACAACAATTTACAAAGACTAAATACAGTTTATAATACAAAGACAAAAATTAAATGACATTCCAACTTTTTGCCATTTAATTTTCCAACTCATAGTTGCTATCTGGCAATTAATTTCCAACTAATCTGAAAAGTAAAACATCCGACAAGTGAAATGTAATTTTCCACACAAACTACTACTAAAATCTACCACAAACCAACCATTATTCCTAAAGGCACACCACATATCATCATAAAAACATAGAAAAATAACCAAAAATCCGCAAAACCATTCGTTGTTTTAATCGAAAAACATTTCACATTTCGGTTACAAGTTGACAACTGCAAATTACAAATGGGATTCGCACACTTAAGCTCAAAGGGACCATTTATAATGAATGTGCAGTTATGTGTAGCAATAACACACGGTAAATAGTGTTTTATACCACACTGCCACAATTCAGTATGGTTATTCAGTAGAAAGTGCAATCCATCTATCAAAGAGGGCATTCTACATCCTCACATATTTCATACGAACTTACCTTCAAAGCATACCAGTAGATACTTACAACGCCCTAGTTTCACATGCAAATTAACACATAACCTATGAAAAGATAATTTACTCATGTTAGTTCTGCTTTTCATCTATACCTACGTATTGAGATCTAAAAATAAGAGAAGATGCAGCAAAGGACATGGTTACTATGTATATCCTTACAAACGAATAAACTTCATTTAGGCACCACATCAGATTTATGCTCCAAATCTTGATTTTGACAGGACTGGCAACTAGATGGCAAAGATAATCATCACTACGTATCCTTAAGATATAAATAGAGACATCCCATTTGGTAACAATTTATTCAAATTAGGTCAAATAGGCTGACGTAATGTTGCATTAATAAAATTCAGTTATGAGTTACGTGTGTGTTCTGCTTGATCGTAGTTGCCGTTGCCGTTGTCGTCAAATAATATGAAACGTGCTCCTCTAGAGAACCAGAGCCACCGTCAGCCACTCTACTCAACCAACATCCATTTACAATTCAATTCACCCGGAAGAATACGTGCGGCAACATGAACCAAATAGGCTGTCAGGACAGCGATGGAGGCACCTCTCAAACGTGCGGCTCGTCGTAAAGAAGCCTTGAACTATGTTGGTTGAGGGATGGTGGCATAAAAATGCCACCCCCGACTCTTGGCCAATATTAAATTGCTTCCATTTCAACTGTAAGTGGAGTAATAATCAAACCACAAACTACCATAATCTCGCCCTTATGGAGACCTCAGTCACAGTGTGAGTGTTAGGGCACCCTTTAAGGGACATAATGGAGGCATAACAAGTAGTTGCTAATGTTAGCCAGGCTAGTTTGGCTCTTTAGCAAGCGGAAAACATTATAAAAGTGCAAGCGAGTGTAGTGGATGTTATGGAATTTAAGTGCTTTTCACATTTGTTTTCTCTAAAAGGTCAGGCGAACGACAAGTGACAAAGTCCATTCGAAGGAGTTAGTTTTGGATATGAAATTGTAATCAGCGCAGTGAAAAAAAATATCAAGACCACTTTAAGGCCAAAAAAGTGAAAAAGAATCGTAATTTAATTCAAAAGAAGAAGAAAAATATTCGATATTTTTTCTGCAAATGGAAATTCAAGTTCCATTTGAATTTAAATTAACCACTTTTGCCTTGAATTTTGTATTTGACACACTAACTAAGAGCAGAGTCCTTCAAAATGTCATTTTTATTAGCAAATAAACTTTTTTTAATTACCCTCTGTAAAAGAATAACAATAGGAGTGGAAAGATTTCTAGCCTGGACAAAATAGACATTCAACCTTGCATAAATTCCCAGAAAGCTGAACATTTTCATGAACGTTAAGAAGAGTATTGTAATGAAATTTTGAAAATTTCCCATCGATCCGATGTGCAACAAAATTTTTTCAGGTTTTATTATAAAAGTAGCTGAGACAAAAATGAAGATCATGCAATTATTTATGAAAAGTATCCCAACACTTTTTTCCCCAAGATTTTCTATTTCTGAGAAAAAGCGATTCTAAAATTTACCAAAGTATGACGTATGGCTCGGTTTTTCGCAGAAGGCCTACTCCACGATCTAGCTCAGTAAATGAACAGGTTTTACCCTACAAAAGGTCGGGTATAGTTGTGAATTTTTGATATGATGTTTGGGATGCCCGGTAGATACCAAACAAAAATTCCACGAGCAGGCCTCCTCTGACTTCTTTACACTTAGGTAAAAATGACGGGAAATTGGTATTTTTTCACTCTTTAGCTCATAACTTCTTTCTGGGGCATTATACGCTAAGGTACGGAAATATATGGGAACATGAAAAAATGCACGAAGACTGGTGAAAACGCATCATGGTCCTGGCTTCTACCTGCTTTAATTTGGCATATTTGAAAGCAATCGGTGACCTTTGCACCCCAATAAGGGAGTTTATTATCACCAAGTCCAGCCAGATATCTTTATTAAAACAAACTCAACAATAATATCGGTAGAAATCAGCAAGCTGCTATTCTGGGAAACACATCTTCTTTCATCTGCTGATGAGTGGCTAAGTATGCACAGTAATAACAAACAATAAGATTATTCATATGTAAAAATCATATTTCATTAGATTTTGGAACACCCTGTACATTATTTTTCTTTCCAACTAAATCTTGGAAATCAAGCAAACTGTGACTATATCTGAGCTCATTTGACTACAAGTTATGCTTTGACAACGAAAATATCATGAAGTGTCTATTCTTTGCATTCATTTTATGTCATCAGTTTCAAACTCAAATTTATCGACCGTAAAATTAACTCAGCAAAACTAACTTCGGAGAAAAATGATATTTTTAAATAAAAAAATCACCCAATTTCCGTTAGAAGCTCTGCTCGGAATTCACACCCTCAAGAACTTGAAGGTTCTTTACAAAGAAATGTGTCTAGAAAATATAAATAAATCGCATGATGAGGCTTTTCTATTCTTAAGATGAAAAAAAAAGAATTCCATTAGGATGATTCTGCTATATTCTGCTGTTATGATCTCACAACACAACCTTATGCTTCCATAGAAACAGCTCAAATTTATATCTTCACATAATTTGCAATTTCTTCGGCGCCGTAACTCAATTTACGCATCCATATGATACTATACGTCCCACAATATGCTTTATTCTCGTCGTCATCATCATTTCGTCGTCGTCGTCCTGCATGCTCGTATTTCTTCCGTTCCTTTGTCAACATCCAGTTCCTGTGGATGAACCTTTTTCTAGCCAAAAAAGTTCACTTTAATTTTTCTTCCCACTTAATGGATATATTACTTATTCCAGGGTTGTCTTCATATGTATATTAAAGTTTTATGAACATTTCTTTGAATGATGCCATTTTTGTGTCATGTCATGCGACGACAATTGTAGCATGTATCAGGACGATTAGGATTAATGTTTACCCTTGGAGAGGCCCATAATGATTGTTATGTGCAGATGTGATATGGTGCCATGAAGTGCCCAGGGATTTGGTGTATATGTGTTAATATTTAAAGTTCCTTATTTTTTTAGATGAGTAAGAGTGTATTTTGTGTGGAAAGAGTGTTTATGTCATCCAGTGAAAGGAGCGCAGATGGGCTTAATGGCAAGTTAAAATTAAATGTTATATATTTTGACAACAAAAGGCTTAGAGGAGCGGCTTAGGACGTGACAAGTGGCAAATGTTTCTTGTTGTGGAAATTACTTTATGAAACGAGCCAATCGTGTTTGAATAGTGTGAAAACGGAAAAGGTTTCTTAGGTTTCATTACTTAATTTCAAATAATGGAAGAAGTTTATGGTTTCTTCCTATACCAGCTCCGTCCTGTCCCCGACAGTGTTTCTAATTTTCATCAATGACTTCTTGTCTAAAACAAAATTCATTGAATTATTTTGCCGTTGACAGTTGTTTCAGCTTGTCATATCCTATCCCCGATTCAGAACCATGTTCTTCAAATGTGGAACTGTACCTGCAATGTATGATAATTTCATTAAATTCTGATCTTGACGGGATTTTAAAATGAAGAATAAGAAATCACTTTGGTGCTACTATAAGGCACTTAAATTATTAGTACCGAATACAAATAAATCTTTAACATTGATAGTTGACAGAAAAATAAAGGATTCAATATTATATCATTGGAGCACCGTCAAGACTTTGGATTACGTTTTTTGTACAATGGCAAACAGTGTTCTAGTGAAATAGCCATGTGATTCCTCCTTCAAAGAATTCAAACGTAATACTCTCACTGCTAAGAATGCCCAATATTTGTGGTTCCCAATTCTAAACTATTGAAAAGATTTCCTCAATAAACGATGTTTGGTAAATGTTGCCAAAAGTAATGGTGAGGTCTGGATATATATGTGTGGAGTGGATGATCATGGACGTGTATGTAAGATTGGAAAGTGACTCTCTCATCTCTCATCAACCAGTTTCGCACTAAAGAGAATCAAAAGTTCAGTCTGCAAACTAATCTAGCAGAGATCGGTCGCTCGCTAGAGATAAAAAGTAAATAAAATGTCTTGTAATTTTTATCAAAATTAGCTCTCTAGGCCATTATTTTAAAATTAATTGTAAATCATACATAATTATAACTACATCAAAACAAAGATAGGATGCTGTCAAGAGCTTCCAATCGAAGTAGATTTTTACCAGAGAAGAGTGTCTTGAGTAGGAGAGACAAAGTGTAATCAAATAAGGAGCACGTAGTTACGAAACTTATTTTTTTTTTATAATTGGCGCGCATTCAATGTATTATTAATACCCTCATAATGTGTAAACACAGTTCGAGCGTTAAGTTAAGAGAAATAGAAAGGCAAGAAAGAAATTTTTTGGTGCAGTAGATCAGTAGACCTATTTTATAATTTGATTTGGTTTTTAATCTGAGTGTCGAATTGACGACCTCCGACCTCTACTGCAACACTGCCGCCTGCAATATGTAAAATCATTCTGCCATAAAACTGCAAGAGATAAATCGAGAGGGTAAGGATAATTCCTATTAAAACTAGCACCTTTATAATGATATTTAAAAAAAGCTGAAAAGAATTCGTCAAAGGTTGCAATCCATTTCTTCAAAATGTTTAAGACAGTTGTATTTAAAAATAACTTTTATAATATCAAATATAATAAAAACACTGTGAAATTATAAGTAATTCCAGCTTTTAAGGATAAAATCTACTTAAAAATATATTAACCTTGATACCTTAGCGTGCCATTGACTGTCTTAAATCGATCATTTTTTTCCACAAAGATCTTCCTCCGGATTATTACAAACAAACTTCAATGTAGCCAATTATAGAAGTTGCCAAAAAAACCCAAATTACCCGAATATAATGAAATAAAATGACCATAAAGGCTCTTTCTTCCAATCCAATGAAGACCTTGAGAATAAACAAAATATGGCAAAAACCTTACCCACATCCAATACAACGTATAAAATAAACATTCACCTATCCTCCGACTAACATTAGGGACAAAGATATGGCTGATACTTTGCTGCTGTTTCCTTCAAAATTATATGAACAGTCATAAATGTTTGCTCCCAGCTTATTACAGCCCGTACTCAATTTAACCCATTTCATCATAAGCACTCCCTTGTTCCAGTCAAACGAAGAAGCACAAAATACATCCAATCTTCCACTCAAACTCAACACAATACGATTCCAAGACTTTCATTTCAGCCAATTTCACATCACATCCTTACACACAGCATTAGCATCAGCATCCATTTCCGGAATCGTGTGTCTCAAAAGCAACGCACACACAACAAGAGCCAAACAAAGAAAACATCAAAACTCTTACCCAAATTACAATTCCAACTTAGGAGCCGTTTCTACATCCCAAAACAGTCGTGAAGCAAAAGTGCTTTAAACGCTACCAACGAGCAAAAGACCATATGTGTATGTGTGTAACCAAAGACGTTAGTGACAACAGAAGACAGACACAAGCCCTGTGTGTAGATTTAAACGCAAAGTTCCAATCGTTTAATCAAACTTCAAAGTGTTTCCAAGAGATTTCTTCATGTAAACTGATAATTGATGGCAATAGGAGGATAGGGCTTCCTAAACCGCCAACACACATCGCACTATAGAAGGTTGGGTCTTTTCAACAAAAGTTCAGTTGGCATGAAATATCTTTCTTCATCTTTCGTTTTCATTAGATTTTCCATGCAAAAACATGTTGGGAAATTAGGACATGAAAAACAATGGATTTTTACTTGGCTTTGGCTTAGAGAAAAATCTACACTCAGTGAACTTTCATCCCTTGTTTGAAGTCAGTGCGCTTGGCGGTTCCCCATACAACCCCCCATCCGTTGCTATGTATGACAAAAGTACACTAACTTAAAAAAAAAAGTGGAAAGGAAAAATTAAAAGAAAAAAAGAAGGAAAATCATTTTACGGGCTTCATGGCATCAGAGGCTGGTGTGGTGCTTTTAACCCTGCTGTTTCGTCCCGCTTTTAGAGCGCACCTTAGGTATTAGTTGGGTAGGTAGGTTACATTGGAATTATTTAATCGATAAATCCGGGTATAACTGTGTTTGTTTTTAGCCAGCTTTTTGTTAGGCAACACAATGGTGTAAGACAAAGGGAAAAAGAGACAGTTGAACGATGGGGTAAAAGCCCCAAAGCGGGGTCAGATGGGATGGATTTATCTAGAAGATCTACTTCTACACACACACACACAAGGGATACCAAGGATAAATGGTTGTAATAGTTTTTGTCGGGAATAGTGCAATATATCAAACAAAATATACGTTCGCAGGTTTAAGGGTTATAAGTTTTGGAAGCAACTTTTAAGCGGAGAGCACTAAAGGCCCTCAAACTGAATGCATCGATAAAAAAGTAACAACATTGACGCCGATCGGAGGACATATTATGGGATGGTGAACTTCAAATATATTTTATTTTTTATTTTTTAAACACGTGCACCCCAGGGGTTATGACTACACTTTAAAACAGTGCCAGTAATTCGACTTGTAACGAGTTTGATGCGCTGTCTGATTCCATCTCGAAAATTGTTTCCTTTTGTCCTCGCACTGAAATCGTTATTGCGGGCGATTTCAATGTACACAATTCCAATTGGCTCCGCTATTCTGGTCAGACAACATCCGAAGGAAGGTTTGTCGAGCTCTTTGCCGGGTTACATCACCTTACCCAACTGATCGATGTGCCAACGCGTATACCGGATGTTGCGGGGCAAGCCGCCCATACTCTTGACTTGTTTCTTACTTCGCACCCTGATAAATATACTATTAGTGTAACTTCTCCATTTGGGACTTCAGACATTTGTGTCATTTCAGTAAATTTCTCATCCTCCACCCATCCAGTTAAAGAAAAACTTCCCACCAGGACCGTTTGGCAATACAAGAAAGCCAACTGGGACGGCCTGAATATTTTTTTCCCGAAACTTTAACTGGTCACTATGCTTCCTCGATAGTGACATTGATGCCAGTGATGAAATAATCACAAATGTGATTCTTCTAGGGATGCGTGCTTTTATTCAAGTCCAGCCTGTCCCTAAGAAAGGTTACCCATCGTCCCCCTCCTCCTACCGACCCATAACACTGACATCCCTCCTTTCTAAAGTCATGAAAACACTGATTAACCGTCAGCTTAAGGATCGAAAGCTTCTCCATGACCGTCAGTATGGCTTCCGCAGCAATCGTTCCACTGGTGATCTGATGGCATATCTCACCGAACAGCGGAGAACATCGCTTTGGTGAAAGTAGGATTATTGCTCTTGATATCTCCAAGGCATTTGATAGAGTTTGGCATGAAGCTCTCTTATCAAAAATGCGTGCTTTTGGGATCGATGATACTCTTATTCGTTGGATTAGAAGCTATCTTTTGGATCGTTCAATACAAGTTGTATTGGACGGATTCAAGTCTGATTCTTACAAAATAAATTCTGGTGTGCCCCAGGGCTCTGTTCCGTCTCCGACTCTTTTCCTCATTTTTATAAATGATCTTCTGTCTGTTACTTCTAATCCACTTAATTGTTTTGCTGACGACTCCAGCCTCAGCTTTTCATATCCGTTCGATAATTCACGTTCTTCGCCTTCGGACGTACAATTGCAACGGTACCGTATGTCAAGCTCATTAAACTCCGATTTATACAGCATTGTCAAATGGGGTAATAAGAATCGTGTGGAGTTTAATGCTTCGAAAACTCAATGCTATCTTCTGTCGTTAAAGCTAAACATTGTCCACGAATGGCACTTACATCGAAGAAACAGAAAAGCTCTCAGTACTCGGTATGTGTGTCAACGACGACCTCCGTTGGAACGACCATATATTTGCGATCGCTAAGAATGCTGCTAGGTGCTTAGGTTTTTTGCATCGGTGTAAGAAGTATTTTTCCCCATCTGATCTGGCTACAATCTATAAAGTGTTTATACGCCCTAAACTCGAGTATAACTCCCACCTCTGGCCAGGTGCTTCACAAACTTCGCTTCAACTGCTTGATAGAATACAAAATCGAGCGTTAAGATTGATAGGAAATAGAACTGCTGCTGAAACAATTGCCCCTCTCGAACACCGACGCAATGTTCCATGTCTATCCTTATTTTATCGTTTCTTTAATAAAAAATGTTCATTCGAGGTAGCCAGCTGCATTCCTCCCCTTAAAAGTTTCGCCCGTTATATTTTTCTTGCTAGGCATGCCCATCAGTTCACCCTTGGGCCCAATTTCGGACGTACCGTGAAGTATAGAGGTTGTTTTTTTAGCCGTACAACACGACTTTGGAGTGGCTTACCCGGCGAGATTTTCCCTTGCCATTTCGATTTGTAAGCATTCAAAACCAATGTTAATCGACACCTCCTATCCTTTCCCTCCCTATCTTCCTAATGCCCACGCAGTGGGTTAGAAAGGGAAACAAATAGTCCCTTGTGCGCGCGTTAATTATAAAAAAAAATAGAATTGGTAGTGTTATGAATGAGTTATCAATGTAAATCTGTTTTTAATATCTGTAATCGGAAAGGGCAGATAGAAAGAATGCACATACATTCGTGTCGTATGGCTAAGGAAGAAAGTACTGGATTAAACGCGTTGATATAAATTAAGCTCAGGATATACTTATGGGCAATCCCATTGGATCGAATATTGCGTTTAATCAATTAATGAAAAGCAGTGCCGCAAGAAATTTTGTAAGAACATTGTTTGCAAAAGAAATAATGTAAGAGATATGATATGTAAGAGACAAGCGTTTATACGCCTTATTACGCTAAATTGAACGGTCTCGTTCTGCGGAGAAGGCGAATAAAGTTTGTCTCTTCAAGTGCCTGTTGACTTCTTCTAATTAAATTATAGCCTTATAAATGTGTTTTAAACTTGATGGCAAATGTTGGTATTTCTTCTTTGGCAGTTCCAACCACAATTCTGTGTGTAAACCACTGTTTATGAACCAATGAACATTAACGATTGCTATGTTGTGTTTGCCGCTAGATTTGATACAATACCAAAGTTGTATTCCGTACGTCCATACCAGTTTAAGCATATGGTTGTAGATAAGCATTTTGTTGAAGGTACTTAAAAGGTGGCGTAGTCGAAATGACGTCCGATTGAAATGAATGAATTCCAGATGATGGTTGGTCCACTGAGAGAAGGCTCCGAGATGAAAAGCTGTACATGCGGCCATTTTTTTTTTTTTTTTTAATCAAATCGCTTAAGGTTAAGGTAGTTTATCTAAAGCAGCGGAAGATATTGAACAGAGAACACCATTGATACACATGCATGTTGATTTCTGGACTTTATTAACAAATCCAGACTGGCTGATGACACCTGGAAATAGGTACGATAGTACTTAGTATGTGGATATACACATTTCTCTAATACTTTTTTTGGAAGAGAAAAGTACAAGTGTTGCTTTTTAGCTCCTTAGAGAAGGTTGGTTTGCAATTTTTTCTTATTTCTTTGTGAAATGTTCAAACAACTTCTTGCCCTTTTAAGTAGCTTGCTTACAGCAGCTTGCATGAATTGTATTACAATTTAAAGATTATTTTCTTATACGGCAATATATTGTGCAATCACTTTTAATCTCTGTGATTTTAAGCTGCACAAACTTAGTTTTCGGCGGTAAGGACCGACCGATATCAATGAATACGCGAATGCAAAATGAGTGTAATCTGTATGATGATTACCAAGGTAGGTTTCTAGCGACTTCCTCTTTCAATAAACGAGTTGAACTACAGAATAGCACTACGCAAATAGATATACATTAATATTGTTAAAGTTTTTAAGAAAAAATCGCACATTGAAAACAAAAGTGGCACTATACAAAATTTAGCACTTTTGAGATAGCGCTACAATATGGATATTTGTTTGTAATCATAAAATTCCATTTAACAAAAACATAATGATACTTTATTTTGGACCAAGTAACTTACCGTTACCGGCCGTTTTCAAAAATTAGGTTTTTTGTTTAGTGCCACTTTTATGTTCAATATGCGAAATTATGAACTGATAGTTCTGAATCTTTTGGATTAACATGATATCATTTCCCGCTTGGGTATATGATGCATGAAACCGTTCATAATAAAGAAAGATTCTATTTGAATAGCTGAAAACATACAATTCTAATGAAAGTCTTTTCCTTACCCATAGTTATATTTTGGAGTGTGTGCTGCTTTTTTCTCAACCTTCAGGTGTTAAAAAGCCTTCCAGGCTTGATAAACATATTGACATCCAAAGATAACCAAACTACATATATATTCAAGTCTTAGCTTCTTAATTTTTTTTTTAATTTTGCAAAACCCCTTTTTGGCCCCATAGAACTAATATTACCAAAACACAACCCAAAATCACCCATCAAGGGTAAATGTTATATTTTTGTTCTGCTGGGGTAATAGGGTAGTTGAGTGATACCAGTAACAACCTCCCTCGCCGACATCGTGTTATTTTGTTAATAATTCATAAGAACTCACCCTTAAGCAAGGTGAAGTTTAGTGGAGTGAAGTGGAATAGGAATGAGGTTCACAGATGGCGTCGCTGTTTTCATATTCCATAGCTCTCGCAAGTTTTTTTCGAGCGTTGATGCTCAACTTTGCTGTTCTTTCTTCTATTTGCTCCTTTGTTACAGAAGCAGGTCAAAACTTTAAAGTTTCGTTAAACCTATTGTTGTCACTATTTGACTTGCTGCATTATTTCCTCTGACAAAACTTTGCAAATAAAACGAATGGAAGTAACAATTTAATGGTTCAAAGTGACATTTTTTCCGATGTGTATCTGCGAAGTGGGCGTATCGCTGGACAAATAAAACGAAATCATATTGATTTTTTTTGCTTTGGTATGCTTTTCCTGGGAATGAGTTGGCTTAAAGCAACAAGTTTTTATCGTTCGAACTATCATTTCGGATATAATCGATTTAATTATGTACATATATTTGACAGCAATAGATTATGGGCCATTAGTGGCCAATCTTACTTATTTATACCGAGAACTGCACGGTCAAGTCAAAATCAATAAAAAGCGCTTAAATGGATAAGGATTGTTCAACAGCGCTGAAGGCCCTCAGAGAGTGACAGAGATTTATATTGAAATAACCTTTTATTGTTATGGAATGCAAATAATTTTTTTTTAGATTCATTTTTTATTTTTGAATAGAGGAATGAAAATTAAAATGATAATTTGATAAATGTCAATTTATTTAGTCAATTAGAGGCTCGAGGTTTAAATATTAGTTTTAAGGATTACATAAAAAGTCAACATTTTATTTATCAGAGATGACAGTTAGAGATTTCTATTTGAAGTTAATGGAAGTTTCTGGTTGGAATCATCTGGAGCATTTCTAAGCGGAGATACAAGACAGTTCCAAGATGGATGATTGTTTAGATGAGTATGCAGAAAGATTGCAATTGCTAAGATGGCTTACAGTTCTTATTTAAAAGCGTTCAAATAGAAAGTTAAAACACAAAATGATAACTAACATTAAAATCAGTCGATATAACAAAGCAGGTCTACCTGCAAGAACCTAGAATCGGATCAATGAAGTGAAGAAGTATAATTAAAAATGATCCCGAATAGATAGATAGATAGATAGATGGAAATAAAAGAATAAATAGATAATTGGACAAATTAGTATAGGATAATTGGATAAATGGATACATGAATAAATGGATAAATGGATACCTGGATACATGGGTATATGGATACATGTATAAATTGATACATTAATAAATGGATAAATTGATAAATGTATAATTGGATAAATGGATAGATGAATATATGGATAGATGGATAGATGGATGTATGGATAGATGGATAGATGGATAGATGAATAGATGGATAGATGGATAGATTTTTTATTATTATTAGATTTTTTTATTATTAATTTCAAAAGTTTTTACAAATATTTGTGTTACCCTCGAAGCTTTATGCTTATCTGTGGGTGGTTGATTTTCAAGAACTATTCGAATTGATTTGAAGTGATTGTTAAAATTACATGAAAATGAAGTTTAATGTTTAATACAAAAAAATGAAATTAAATTTTTAATATAAAAATACGAAATAATGTTTTTAATGAAGACATTTTTTTTTTTTTTAAACAAAATAATAGATCAAACATTGAAAAACTAGTTTAAAAAGAACAATTTTATACATTTTTTACGTTTTTTGAAATTTTGAATGTTTTTTAGGTTGGATGGTAGCTGGTTCATAATTGATGGTATCGCATAACTCAGTTGTCTTCTTCCGTAGTTGTTGTATACCGCTGGAATCTCGAGTAGACCTTGCGCTCGTCTTCTGGTGTTTATGTTGTGTGGGATAGGTTGCTGAAACCTTACATCGTCGTAGTATTCTATTATAGCTGACATTTTATAAATATTTTTAACATTCAAAAACTTGAACTCATGATTTTTATCAATTATTTTAAAGATTCTATGTTGTAGATTGACGATATTATTCATGTGAGTATTTGATGGATGCGTTTCCCCAGGCCAAAATTCCATACCTCAATCGAGATTTAACTAACGAGTAGTAAACTTGTTTTTAGACATCTTTTGTTGATTACTTTTCAAGATAAAAGAGAGCAAACATAGAACTTCTCATGCTACTCCTTATGCTCTCAATGTGTTCGCGCCAAAGAAAATGATCATCGATTGTGACTCCAAGATATTTTATAGATGTTACTACTTCAATTGCATTACTTTTTTGTGCATGTGGACATTTTTCGTTTTGAAAAGAAGGTCCTTATTCTTTCCTCTTTTTGCTGTGATGAGCGAATATGCATGAGCTTCGTTTTGTTGGCATTAACGATCAACCCAAAATCCTGACACCATTTAGGGACTTCATCATAGTCTTGTTGCATAACATTAATAGCTGTTTTAAGGCACTTGTGTCTAACAACAATTGCTATGTCATCTGCGTAGGGAAAAACGGTACTGATTTTTAAAACTCCAAGAAGTGCGTTCGTAAAAAGAAGGAATAGGACCGGATCAAGTTTTGACCCTTGTGGTACGCCATATGCATATTTTTTCTTCACTGCATGTATTACAAATTTTAACTTTGAAAGTCCTATCTTTTAAGTAATTCTCCATTCATTTCCATAATGTTCCTCTTATGCCAATTTTGTATAGAACCTCAAGTAGTTTTTCATGACTTAAAGTGTCAAATGCTTTGCTGAAGTCCACGAACATAACTAAAATATGATGATTTTTATTTAGGCTCATGTTGACGACGTTACAAAATTCCCCAAGTAGTTTTCCCGTACTTTTTCCTCTTTGAAAACCATACTGATTGCTTTGTACTAGGCAGTGTTTTTCAATAAATTTGTTCAAGCGTTTTAAGATGACTTCTTCCAAGCATTTTTCAAAAACGGGCAAAATAGAAATAGGCTTTGGAATACATCCTTGCATCATCAGACTTTGGTTGATAATTACTTGCAAGATTGGTGTCAGAAAATCAGCATTCAGTTTGATATCACACGCTCTTATCCCATCAGCTCCTGGACTTTTGCTCGTTTTTATATTATGCAGTACGTTTCGGGTTTCAATTTCATCAGCCTCTTCAATAAATATAGACTGATTGTTTTCTATTATTTCATCAATTGATAGTTTTTTTCTACCCAATAGTTCATTTACAATACTCCAAGTTTTCAGTTTTGTTTTTTAAAAGTTTGCCTTTTTTATTTGTATATTTATTTATATAGATGGATAGATGGATAAATGGATAAATGGATAGATGGATAGATGGATAGATGGAAAAATGGGTAGATGGATAGATGGATAGATGGATTGATGCGCAGATGGATTGATGCGCAGATGGAGAGATGGATGGATAGATAAATGGATAGATGGATAGATGAATAGGTGGATAGGTGGATAGATGGATAGATGAATAGAAATAGGATCTTTCACCAGTCTTATGTACACATCCTTAATTCAGGTTTAACCACGTTTATTTATGCAGAATGTTCTTAGTTAAAAGTCACCACTCAGATGAATGTCGGTCATGCCTGTTACGCTTACGCGCCCTTTAAATGTTGTACAATGTACAACATCTTCCTGACATTCTCTTACTCGCTTCTGAAAAACGAGTCACGAAATGTCAAAAATCAATTCGTCTTCATCCGCAAAAAACGGAAAAAATACTTTCCAAGGGAAAATGAAAGAAACGTAGGTTATTGGCTACAATTTGCTTGTGCAGGTACTCAACTACAAAAACATTCGTTTTTTTTTCACTAAATTATATTTAATGTGACTCCTTGAAGTATACTCTGCAGCCCTTATGGGCTTCTTTTCCGGATGTACTTATCTGATTTCAACTTCCGTTCAATCAAACTTCCATCAATTATTGAAAAAAAATCACAAAGTGGAAAATTGAGGAAATTCAGAGTATGTTTGTAATCCGATGTCTGGCGCGGAAGGGCTGGCGCGGAAAGGCTGGCCGAATTGAGCAACTAATCCGGATTCCAATAGCAACGCATTTAATTCTGTAAAGGAATCTATGTATATTAAGTTGGCACTCATTAGCACACACACTGATGCACAAACACATACAAGGAGGTAAATTTAATGCGGACTGCAGCAGGGAATTAACATAATTCAACGGAAACGCTTTAATCAGGGATAACCAAAAGGTCTCTTTCCACTTTCATGGGGGAATCGTTATCGTTAATGAAGCAGAAGCTTTTTTCTGTTTAACTTGGGATTATAACATACAAATTAATGTGCGATTGAGAAAAAGCATCCGAAGGAGCTTCTTTTAATAAAAATAAGAAAAAAATTGCAAAATCCATCGAACCTTTTTAATTTGATTCCAACATCTGGAAAATCCAATTATTTTTTTTAACGTCCACATAATACCCACCCACAGTGTATCAAATTGCCTTCCTTATATTTGACGTGTTGGTTTAGTTAATTCAATAGTGAGGCAAGAGAATGAAAATAGAATTACCATGTTAATGGACACATCTTTTTTTTTATTTGTTAGGATAAATATTTAAAAAAAAAATTAAATGACAGAAAAAATTGACAGCCACACATTACTGACGACACAGCTCCTTGATGAAAAACTTCTTTTAAAAGGATAAGTCGTTGGAATCGTTTTATATGAAAAAAATCACAACACAATTTTTGACAGGGAAATGTTATATTAAAACTTTGACAAGGAAGTAAATCGACGATAAAATTAACAACGCATAAATAATTGTATGCATTCAAGCAAGGAAACCAATGAATTGATGATAATCTAACACTTCTCCCAAGAAACACGCATAAGAAGTCGTCTCATCATGCGTAATATAGAATATTTGAGTTGATAGAAAAATAGAATTAATGTTTTGACAATATTCTAAGTCCACCTCAACTTGAAATACACCCCTACATTTGTTCTTGAGGGCAGGACCACAGGGCCTAATTATTCCTTCCTTTATACAACATACAATTTATCACTAAGCCCTTCATCAAACCTAGAGAAAAAAAAATAGTGACTTAACCACGCAAACAGGCCTATGAAGATTCCCAAATTTGATTAGATCCTATATTTACAACGGTAAATGCAATAAATTTCCTCTTTCGCCCTTTACACGACTTTCAACACTTTCTATCCGTTCCTTAACCTAAAGCAGGAAGCCACGAACGATAAGACAAATTTACACAGCGACAGCGACAAGCAAAACAAATTGAGGTTGAATGTGCAAGCAGACGACGACACATATCCATTTTGCTTAATTTTTCATCCTTTCACCTTCGAAGGACATCACAAATACCGCACCAGGAAAGACATCCTTCTGAGTGTATTCCGTTTCTTGGAACTAATCTGATTGCCTATCCCATTTACGAGGTTTTTCCTATGTTTTTTACTCAGTCAGAGTTCTTAAGTAATCTATAGGTGTGAATGGTTTTCTGACCCAAAAGCCTTATACCATCATATAAGCTTTAAAGGACAAACGGATCACATGCAAAGGCTGTGCTGGTTTTTGTAGTGTGTGTAACGTTAGGATTATTGGGTGAGTTGAGTTTGTCCTTTTTAAAATAAATTTATGTGGATTTTAGAAGAAAAAGACCAGCCTTAAAACGATTTAAACATTTTTAGAAAAAAAAAATTCATCGGTATAGCATTACAGGACGTTAGAAATAAATCCTTATACGCAGAGTGTATGTTGATATCAAGAACAAATGTTTCTTTCCTGACGAGGAAATAGGATGATTTGGCTCTATTGCATGCTCGTGGTGAATACTGGAAACAAACTTGTATTAAAGCTCTGATAACTTTCCCTGTCAAAAACAAGTTAACTCAAAATCAGAACTAGAAAACATTTTGCTAAATTTTCCCATGGGACGTAAGATCGCTCCTCAGGGCTGGAACTGCAAAGCAGCTGGCCGATTTCCTAAAAAAACATAAGGGTGACATAACATCACTAGAAGAAATAAGATGGCCATAAGGAATGGAGGTTATGATGATGCGGTCACCCAAAAACACTATCCGCTTGGGGTAAGCTTCCTAGTCACCCAAAAAAAAAGCCTACCATGATAAATAGAGGCAATGCCAAAGGAGAGACCGAAGAAGAAATAGGTTCCTAATATGACCTTTTAAATAGGATTGAATACCAAGAGCTTAATTGCTCTGTCGTCCGATGCACAGAGATGTTTTGGAAAGAGAGTGATATTTTAATGAAAGAATAGCTTTTCTATTAAAAGCTTACTTGCTTTTCAACTAAATAAGGGAAAGAAAAATTATTATTTCAATCTAGAAAGAGATTCAGATTCGGAAAGATCGAGTCAAATAAATTTGATAGTGTTTTTTTTAATAATAATTCTGAACAACAAACCAAGGATCTTCAATATCAGCTAACGTTATGATAGAGTGGCCACTACAGAAGATGATATGACGATAAGGTGTCTACGTAAGCTCAGATCACTATCTTGTTGGTATGGTTTTAAACGTGTGGATTGTTTGCCGAAGAATTTTTGTATCCGCCATTTAAAACCTATTTTAACGTATCTCTTTAAAAAATAATTCGTACTCTCAGCGCTATACCATGACCTAATTCCATTAACGTTGATGGAATAATGAATAATGATCGTTTACTCACTTCTACCTACCCTCGCTGTTTGAATTGAAAAAGTACATATTCCACCAACAGAGTTACCTCTGCCAATCGAAATGCTTTGTTTTTCATCAAAGTGCTTTCGGTTTTGAAGCTCTTGTGAACAAATTTAATAGTGTGTAGGGTGTAGGGTGTATAGGTGTTGTCGTATTTTTGTACGTACATATATATATCGTCGGCTTACAAGCAAAAATGACTATCTGCATAAATGCAGTTTGTGGGAAAAGGCAAAAAAAAATTTTGTTTTCTTTAAATTCTTGTAAATTTTTTGATGATAATTGCGATTCTTTTTGATTTTCTTTTATACTATTATCAAAGATATACACAGTACTATCTATGTTAAGTCTATTATTAAAACATGAAAAACAGATCAATTTTAATCTTTTATTAAGCGATTTTTTGATGTAATTAAACAGAAAATTAAAGGAATATTTGTTTGAAAAAAAGGGTAATAATGCTAACAAAAAAGAGCTCTTAAAAGTAAAAAGTGTTACTCATCGAAGTCGGATTCTGTCTCAGAACCTTCTGCTACTTCTTGGTGGTGATCTGTCTTTGCAGAGGAAGGTAAACTGTTGTACCAAGAATGGTAAATTTCAGGAATGGCTCCAGTTGTACAAAGCTTCACTAAGTCCTTTTTTTTGCGGCGGATATTGGTATTTCTTTTGTATATAAAGCAGTAAGAGTGTCTGGAGTGTTAGTCTCTCTTGAATTGTTCAACATAGTTGTATTTGAATTTGATTATTCCTGGCTGCGTTTTTTCATAACGCATCCATTTAAGTTTGAGCCATTGAACTTTGTTACCATCTTCATCAATGCAACGATTTTTAACAATTTTTTTTGGCCAACTCTTTTAAGTTTTTAAAGTCCTCGTACAAGAGTAAAATATTAATCCTGTCGTGCAGGGTAAATACTCAAACGAATTTTTTGGCAGATTCAATTGCACTGTGCATCGAATCTACCTCAATGTGCGAATGGCCCGATTCTAAAAAGTTATGCTGCACTGTGTCCAAATGAGTGTTTTGAACAACAAAGAGAAATAATACTGCAATATACTGATTTCTGTTCTGGCCGGAACAGGTGTCTGAGAATAACGATACTTCTTTTACAGTGCTAGGCATTGAACTGAGCCATCTTAAAAGAGCGAAAACGATTTCCGAGCTTCCTTGTTGTCCGTTAATCTCAGTCCATGTAAAACAGTGAGCTTCGTTTGGAAGAGCGGCTTCATAGACAGTCAAGTTTTAGACACAAAGCGAGCAACATCGCTAGATGGAATCTGTAAAACACTTTGCAGGTCAAATGTTGCAGAAACAAAAGTTTTATCAGAATTTGTGCGTTTTTTGTCTTCATTCTTAGCAGCATTTGCCTCATCTCTTCGTAAAATATGTATAGCTCTTCGTTTTCTTTTGGTTTTTTGTAATTGTAACATGTTAAGCAGTTGTTTTTCTTCGGCTTAAATAATGATAAATTATTGTTTTGACAGAAATACCGCCGATATGTAATTTCCGATACAGGAGCAATGGATTCTTTTTCACACTTTTCCAAAAATTAGCTGTAGTCAAACAGACAACTTTCCTCCAAATACTTCCTTTTGGAAGATTTTCTATAGTAGTGTGACTCGGTAACTGGAAAGCTTTCTATGTGGGCTTTTATTTCATCAAGAACTTTTTTTGGTGTTTTATTTGAAGGAGTTCTATTACCACGTTGGTCAGGCTTTATAAAAGTCCCATGCTCACTCCTCCCGGACAGGGCAGAGTCAACTGGTCCGTGACTGATGCAGAGAGTTTTGAAAAAGAAATTCTTAAATACCTGCTTTTTTTCATTTGAGTTAAAAAAAATAAGATCTGCTGAATTCCTTCTTCTTCACTACTTTACTAGTGGTTCGGCGTTTTACTGCACTTTCACATACCATGTTTATCAACACATATTTTTGGCGGTCATAGTCTAACTTCCAATACTCCCGGCAGTAAAAGTTTATGTGCATTTATACCTGCATTTGCTGCAATCTATTGGTTTTGGAACTTTCGGTGGTTTTTCTTTTCCGGCAGTTTTATATGGCAATGCTTGCCTTCTCTTCTCTTTATTAATATTGCGCTTCCATTTAGACATTTTTCTTTCTTTCCAGAATCTCTTTTTAAAGAATCTCTTTCTGTATCAGGGCTTTTTTCATCAGATACATAGATGTCACTGCTGAAATCTGAAAAATCCATATTATTCTTGTCACTTTCATCTAGTGGCGTTGATGTAGACGGCATGGGTTCGATTGAAATATTTTGATCTTCATAGTTGACAAGAAAAATTAGAGAACGGCATTAGTACCACGCCTGTTAATCTTACCTTCATCTAAAATATTGCTTGCCTTTTTAGCTAATTTCACAAGTAGTTTACCTCTGGATAACGTTTTGCAGCAAAAGTGATCAGAAATTTCAAATGTGTCTTATTCTTACCACATTCAGAATTGAAATGAGCAGACCATGAATCAAAGAAAACAAGATTGCGCCTTCCGCACAGCTGTTATTCGATTTCCAGAATTCTGTTGATGTCAAAAGCTAAATTAAATAATAATCTTCTATTCTTTGATTCATGTGAGCAGGCGACGGAATAACTGTCATTAAGAGCAAACAAATTTATGAAAGTTCATTCTTGCATAAATACGGTATCTACTACAAAAAAAGCTTTTTTTCTGGAAAAAGTGACTATCAAGTTGGTCAGTTCTTCTTAAATTTTTTTTACATGAAAGCAGAAAGTCAACCAACAATTGATACAAGTTTGCATATTTTTAGGCGAAATAGAAGATAGGCAGTTTTAACAGAATTTTCTTTTCATTTTTATAAATGATCTTCTGTCTGTTACTTCTAGTGGATTAGAATTGTTTTGCTAACGACTCTACCCTCAGCTTTTCATATTCGTTCGATAATTTACGTCCATCGCCTTCGGACGTACAATTGCAACGGTACCTTATGTCAAGCTCATTAAACTCGATTTATACATAATAGGGTAATAGGAATCGTGTGGAGTTTAATGCTTCGAAAACTTAATGCTGTCTTTTGTAGTTAAAGCTTAACATACCCCCAATGCCATTGTCCATGAATGGCACTCACATCAAAGAAACAGAAAAGCTCTCAGTACTCGGTGTCAACGACGACTTCCGTTGGAACGACCATATATTTGAAATCGCTAAGAATGCTGCTAGGTGCTTAGGTTTTCTGTATCGGTGTAAGAAGTATTTTTCCCCATCTGATCTGGCTACAATCTATAAAGCGTTTATACGCCCTAAACTCGAGTAAAACTCCCACCTCTGTGCAGGTGCTTCGCAAACATCGCTTTACCTGCTTGATAGAATACAAAATCTAGTGTTAAGATTGATAGAATTGGAACTGCCGCTGAAACAATTGCCCCTCTCGAACACCGACGCAATGTTTAATATATTTCCTTATTTTGTCGTTTCTTTTATAAAAAATGATCACTCGAAGTATTCTTTTTTTAGCCGAACAACACGAATATCGAATAGTTTACCCGGCGAGGAATTCCCTTGCCATTTTGATCTGCTAACATTCAAAACCAATGTTAATCGACACCTCCTATCTTTCCTCTTCCTATCTCCTAATGCCCACGCAGTGTGTTATACATTAAAAGGGAAACAAATAGTCCCTTGTGTGCACGTTAATTATAAAAAAAAGGAAAAACAAATATAGTAGCGATTGGTTTGATGTTGAATACCAATTAGGACGGAAGAAAGAATGCAGCGGTGTCATAGAACTTGAGCACACGAAGATGTAAATAAAGAGCTCAGATGAAAAGAAAATACTACAAAGACAACAAAAAACTGCCTGAGAAAACAAACGATGTCTGTGAAATGGAAAAATATAAGCGCAGAATTCCTACCAATCCTTTCGATTAATCGGTAAAGACGAAAAGGTTTTTTAAAGCTGATCACTCTGGAGCGATGAGAAGTAAATAGATATCAATAGATTGCTGAAGGCACAGCTGAAGGAAAAACTTGGGACTCCATCATTTCAAGAAGAAAAACTAATGCTAGTTAGAAGGGGCTACACATTTCTTAAATTGGAACACCGAATACCTTGAAAATACCGATTTCCAGTGTAATAATGGGTGAAAAAAGCTATCAGATCACCGCTGAAAAAAGCTGTCCTGGCGGTCATTGAGAAGCTTTTGTTGTTGAACTGATAATTAATCAGCGTTTCCACGATCCTGGAAGGAAAGGACGTAAGTGCAATCAATAAGCTGTTGTATTCGGAGGAGGATTTCAATTTTGTATACAGGCTAAACCAACGATATTTAACATCTGGGACGGTTAACAAGCTTTGATGAATCAACCAGACTTGGTTTAAATTTGACCCTAAGACATAAAGTGTAAAGTAGACGAGCAAACTTTCTACTTACCAAATTCATTTATTGGAAAATTATTCCCTGCATTTTATTCATTTAATTCAGAATGTTGTTAATGTACATTCATTCCTTTAAGCCATTGTAAATATGCACGACAAACAAAACAAATATATTCCCATTTTTTTCCATTTGTGTATATCTTACATGTTTAGTTCATGAACCATTAAATTCAATGTGTCCTTCCTCCCCGTAAAAAATAATGATCAAAACTATGTGTCCGCCTGAAGTAACACAAAAATTTCCGAAAGCATTCGGCACTCTTTTATCCTGAAATAAATTTACGAATTTCCTTTTTTCGCACTATTCCTTCAGCCATATATCCTTCCAGCTCTACTGTCGAATGTGGCCTCGACTACGTTGGAAATAATTTAGGTTAGGTGACCTTAAGTAAAGTGTAGCAGATATACAAGTAGAATGCCAACACCACCTTCATCCATTTTGTGCAAAATTCATGATGTAAGCACAGAACGAATGTTTAAGCAAAATCCAGGGAGCAGCAACACTAAACTGACACAACTAGAGCATCGAGTGTTTCTATTACATTTTTTTTATCTAAATGTATCCTGGAATAAGTCCCTAATGCATACTTTAGCAGCGATGTATATACTAGGATAAGGCAAATTATGCAAAAATGAATAAAAGAAATTTATTTGATGTCCTTACACCCACAAGAGGATACATCTGAGAAGACACCCCGGGTGCCACTCCTTCATCTTATTGCTCGTTATCTGTTCAGTTACCGTCTTTTGTTTTTGCTCACTTGGTCGAAGGATGACAAAGAAAAATGGATATTTCAGTTAGTTCCTTCTGTTTTTTTTTTGCTATTTGTTCTAAGGACTTGCTCATTGCAATTGCTTCTGGCCAATTATTCCAGTTATTAAATTCGTCAAGGTAAAAGAAATCATCAGAAAGGATGTTTCCTTTGAGAATAGCATAACAGACATGCAGGCTTCCTACCATTGCAATTCCAGCTGGGGCTGATCTAAAGTTGTGTTGCTGGAGAGGGATACAGGATGAATGAAAGGGGGTTATATTGATGTCTTGAGGTTGGTTATGCTTGAATAGAAAACTATTACACTTATGTCGAGCTTCACTCCTCAGACATGAATAAAGTATGAGTGTAATTATGTCGGTGCATAAAACTATGCAGAGAGGAAGACATGGAGAGGTTGGTGAAAAATTGCGACTGCAGCATACATCCTATGGCAAGTGATGAAAGTTCATGAAAGTGAGACCTGGAAACTTTTTTTAATATAAGGATGCCATATTAAGGGCATCATACAGTTGAATGAACATTCTTTTTTGTATAAAGAAATAATGAACAAAAAATCAGAAAAAAAGCAAAAAATGATGTTCAAGAAATTATTAGAAAGAAGTGAGCGTCAAATGCTTAGCTTAAGTTTTAAGCTCTCTCAAAACACCGTTAACTTTAGAAGATCATCTTATTCGAACAGTAGTAAACTGACTTAAAATACATCGAATTCTAGCTAGCAAGAACTTAAATTGTCTTTATGTGAAAATCCGGCTTGAAGGACCAAATTTCAATATCTTTTTTTTCATAAAAAATAAACAAAAAACAATCAATAAAAGGGCTCAAGTTGGCCAAATTAAGACGGGGATCCAAACGTTAAAACCACTGATCGTTGTTTTCTCGTATATATTTTTTCTGGTAACAATACTTGACCTTTATCTTTAAACAAAATGAAGAAGGAAGACCTTGGTTTAGCTTGGTACGGCTGACTGGTGCTGCTGTACCAGGTAACAACTACTTTCGCTTCGAGAAATATCCTTGAAAAAATGTCGGTCGAGAAGTGCTGAAAAAAATGATGCCATTATGCTCTTCAAGGATATATCCACTTTCCTATACACACACACACACACACCAGGTAGATATTCATTATAGATTAAGATGGTGTTCTGATATCGCTGCTGGCAAAAGAAGCGAGCAGCGGGAAACAGAGACGGGGGTAAGTGGCGCAACCGAGCGGTTAGGGTAAGGTGGTTGTTGTATTTTGTGCTTCGTCGACTTAAGTGCAGAAAAGGATTAATTCCTCTCAGTCTGTTTATATTTTGCTCACATAAATCCCTCTCCATAAAAGTTGGTAATATAAGATGAATAATCCATAAATATATATTTTCGTTAGCTTCCAGCTTTATGTGGGATATGAGGCCTGCGACTTCAGTTTCGGATTCGTCTTTGACGTGCTTTGGAAAATAACAAAATGATTTAGTAGCTCTGGGGAAGGTTTTCTTTTCCCTGGCCCAGCTCACAAAACAATAAAAAGATGTAGGTCGTGTCGTCTAATGTATGTGGTATAAGGAAAACAATGAAAGGCGATAGGATTTGGAAAAGCGGGAGGCTATCAACGGTTTTAGATATGCACAATTAAATTAGCATGCTTTGTTAATTAGCGTGCTAAGATTGGAAACTATAAGAGATAGTTTATTTGGAAGATTGATTAATGTGTGGTTTGTAGTTATGGTAATCCCGTTGGGGAGCTCCTTGCAGCTTGGAAATATAGAATATTTTCGCGCAGGATTCACCTGGAGAGGAACTAATGAATGTTTCGCTTTAATTCGCTTTTAGGGAGATATGATGTTTGTGCTCATGAAAAATGATTGTCTTTATAATGGATCAAGTGTGTTTTTTCATACAATTTGAATGTTTTAAAAAGAGAGTTATGGATTGGCTGTGTTTGTTATATTTCCGTGGTTATCTTTGTTGCTTTTCTAAAAGTATTTTCTTAACTTCTTATAGGATTGTAGGAATAAACAAATATATCGGGTGAAGCGTTTTACTAGTCCGATTATATTAGAGCTCCTATATATGTAATTTGAGTATCAATCTCACTAAGTATATTTCTAGTCATTTTGAAAAAATCGTGATGATTATAGAACGATTTGTCTATTGATGTAACTGTAAAAAGAATTCTTTTTTTGCCTCCCAAACCTTACAGCGAAAAAAGTCTGCAAGTCTCTGAAGTTGAAATTCTTGTACGTCGTCGTTTTAGCAAAGCCTGTCTTTTATAAAACTCCTGCTGTAAGCGGTTAATTCTCAAGAATAAAACCGAATTAGCTGATTCATTTCTTGTGGCGCATATGTAAGGCAAATTTTTCCAGGCATGCCCAAGTAGAGATGGAAAGTACGAAAAATGGATTTTTTGTCTCCCTTATAAAGGCTATGAAAAGGCTGATTATCAGATGTATTTTGAAGAACGAAAAAGAATTTGTTTTTTATTTGAGCGCACGAAAGTAACGTTATAAATTATCATCCTATTTCCAAACTTTCCTACATTCCCAAAATATTTGAATGCCTTACTTATATCTCCTAGACAGCATGATTTTATCAAATGTTTATTCACTACCACTCTAAGCACTAGCAGCAGTAAATGAAGTCGATATTATATCCACAGATTTTAGTAAAACCTTTAATAAAATTACACAAAGTCATATAATCTACAAACTTCAGGCACTTGGCTCTTAACCGATCTCCTTGAAATAGATATCTTCTTAAGTCAGAAATTGTTCCTGCAGAGTGCGTTTCAGGAATGCATGTCCTAGTGCATTTCTCGCTACTTCTGGGGTCCCTCAAGGAAGTCACTTAGGTCCTCTTCTGTTCACTGTTACTTTTAATGACATTGAATTGGTAATCAAGCAGTTCAATATCTCATACAAAGTTTTTTTTTTTTCAAAACTATATCATCCGCAAAAGAATCCAACTTTTTTCAATTGAATTGGTTTTAATAGAACGTTGACAAATGCCAATCGATAACCTTTACATCCCATTGTTGATTCGATCCGAGATCTTGTTCTTTTGTGTGGTCGTGAGCTAACTTTCCTTAAACACATCCACGGAGTAATCTAGAAGTTCAATTCAGCACTCGATTTTGTAAAATGATGATCGGACGGATTCTACGGCCCTTTCAGATATATGTTCCATCTTCTACCACACAACAATCTCTGAATCCTAGTCTTTTCAATCTTTTTTTTTTATAATTAAGGCGCGCACAAGGGACTATTTGTTTCCCTTTTAATGTAGAACACACTGCGTGGGCATTAGGGAGATAGGGAGGGAGAGATAGGAGGTGTAGATTAACATTGATTTTGAATGTTTGCAGATCAAAATGGCAAGGGAAAATCTCGCCGGGTAAACTATTCCAAATTCGTGTTGTTCGGCTAAAAAAAGAATCCCTATATTTCACGGTACGTCCGAAATTGGGCTCAAGGGTGAACTGATGGGCATTCCTTGCGAGACGAGTATTACGGGAGAAACTTTTAAGGGGAGGAATGCAGCTGGCTACTTTGAGTGAACATTTTTTATAAAAGAAACGATAAAATAAGGAAAGACATGAAACATTGCGTCGGTGTTTGAGAGGGGCAATTGTTTCAGCGGCAGTTCTATTTCCTATCAATCTTAACGCTCGATTTTGTATTCTATCAAGCAGGTGGAGCGATGTTTGCGAAGCACCTGCCCAGAGGTGGGAGTTATACTCGAGTTTAGGGCGTATAAACACTTTATAGATTGTAGCCAGATCAGATGGGGAAAAATACTTCTTACACCGATGCAGAAAACCTAAGCACCTAGCAGCATTCTTAGCGATTTCAAATATATGGTCGTTCCAACGGAAGTCGTCGTTGACACATATACCGAGTACTGAGAGCTTTTCGGTTTCTTCGATGTATTCATGGACATTGGGGGATGTTTAGCTTTAACGACAGAAGACAGCATTGAGTTTTCGAAGCATTAAACTCCACACGATTCCTATTACCCCATTTTACAATGCTGTATAAATCGGAGTTTAATGAGCTTGACATACGGTACCGTTGCAACTGTACGTCCGAAGGCGAAGGACGTGAATTATCGAACGAATATGAAAAGCTGAGGGTAGAGTCGTCAGCAAAACAGTTAAGTGGATTAGAACATTACGTATTAATAAATTATTTGGCAGCATTTTGCATGCAACTATACGCGAAATTGGACGAAGCATTTTTGCCAACCTTTGGCAACCATCCGGCAGCTGCGTCCTCTTTGTGTTTCTGACGTTGTTAAGAAAAGCACATTTTTGTATATTCTTTCTTTTAAGTTGAAATAATAAATTAATTATTAAGAACTTGGAATTCAACGTGTTTTCTCCCCACGTAAAATTACATTACATATACAACAAGAAGACCATTTGTAAAAATGAGGAAAAAAATCGAAGACAGAACCGAGCCCTGGGGCACACCAGCATTTATTTTGTGGGAATCAGACTTGAATCTGTCCAATACAACTTGTATTGAACGGTCCAGAAGATAGCTTCTAATCCAATGAACAAGAGTATTATCGATCCCAAAAGCACGCATTTTCGATAAGAGAGCTTCATGCCAAACTCTATCAAATGCCTTGGAGATATCAAGAGCAATAATGCTACTTTCACCAAAGCGATGTAAAGATTTGTTCCACGGTTCGGTGAGATATTCCATCAAATTACCAGTGGAACGGTTGCTGCGGAAGCCAGATATTCCTTAATCTGCCCTCCCACCGTAGTTCCTATGGCTCCAACGAACCTCTCAACTTTTTTATTAAGCTTAAGTAGCTTTATTGAAGCCGAATAAATGGGAAAAAAGGAAATTCTTTGATCTCGTCAATTCTTAACTTTTAATCTCTAATTTTTAACTGCCTCTTTAGAATTTATTCAGCAAATCAAAATGGTTACCAATTGAAAGATAAGGATCACGATTGGTTTCTTATCTTTTCTTTAATTCATATCCCAGTTGCAGAGCCGATTTTAATTCGGATATCCGATAATGATTAACAAGAGCAACCCACATATAAGTTTTTAATTGGATTTAATTGGCCTTAGACTTATTTTTTGTGTTTGTAACTAAACACATTTTTATCCCTAAATAAATGACCGAACTTTTTAAGTTTTATTATCCTTTCTTTACAAGAAAATCCTTGAAATCAGGGCAAATAAAATTACAAAAGACGAAGGATGCTTTATTTCGTTTACTATAATAGAAGAGCACAAATATAAAGTTTAAAAGAACTTTTCTTTTCGTTGATAAGAAGAACGACAAGACTTGTAATCTTCATCCAAAAGAGATTTTTCTTTAAAGGATTTTCATAAAATCTGTGTATCTAAGGGCACTAATATCCTAATACCCCACTGACATTGGAGGTATCTCTATGCACCCATCTAAATCGCATACATTTCAACGAGGATGAGTGAAATATCCTCAGATTTTCTTCCGTGCTGTTTTATTTTCCTCTGTGCAAATAAAATTGAAAAAAAAGTATATTCTTCCACATTTCTTCCCTTTATTTATCCTGACTATATGTATATATATAAATGAAACTTCAATGGAAATCTGAAAAGATTTCAAGGAAGCAAGGAAGGATGAAAAAAATTTGGTTCTGAATCAGAATTGAAATTGGAATTGATTGCATTCGCAGACGTAAACGTGCTCCTTAAGGATATCAGGCGAGTTGAGTGAATGGGAAATTTGTTTATACATACGTATGTACATACATATATATTTTGTTGCGAGGAAATACATATATAAATTTTTTCTTTTTTTGTGAAAAAAAGGAATCGATTTTGTCGTCGAAATAATAATAATTTCGAGGAAGAAAGGTGATTTTTTTTTTGGTTTGAGACCTTTTTTGTTTGGGGTAGAGTAAAGAGGGACAAATTCAATATTTGTGTTGGGAATATATTTTTTTCGAAAAACCCTTGTGAAGATATTTGCTTTTGAACGCTATACAATTATCATAGTATGTGGTTGGTGTCTACTTAGTTTTCGATTTAAATTATTCTTGAATAATATTTGAATACAATAATCAGGGTGCGTTTGAGGCCGAAAGGCTTTCCAAATGGGAATAAATTATTTATTGGGATTGATGAGCGTGGGAGTCGACACAATTGTGTATTGGAGGGAAGTCAATTTTCAGATTTTGATTTGAAGATTTTGATAATGCTTCAAAAAAAACAGAAAAGTTTAATGAAGCGTGGGGGGAATTTGGGTGTGGTAAAACAAAAAATTGAAGATTCTTCACAGAAAAATGGTTCGTAAATAAAATAAGTTTGAACAGAAATTGGGTTTTAAGTGCATTTATTAATCACCAGGCTTAAACTTTTATGGATTTTATAAATTTTCGGTTCAATAATGTTTTTATTATTTTAATTTTTTCCGCTACTTTCTAGAAAACTCAGTTGTGTCAAAACCAACATTTCTGTACCCTAATGTCTGTATAGAAGCGCTACTATTAGAACACCGTAGAACCGGAAAGGGGAAAAGAATTAGACTGAAAATAATTGCTTGTCGTAAAAGTTGATCAACATTAAGGTAAGCCCAGCGATACTTTAACACCTACATTATATAAAAACCTTTCCCCGTTCATGAAAATCCCTGCGTTTGCACGACTGGAGATCACCGGTTTCATTAATGAAAGATGAAATACAAGCAAAAAATAGAGTATCAAAAACTTGACATGCGAAAACGCTATCCGAACAATTTTGCGGAAAAAAGGCAGAAGCAAATACCCCTGGATCAAGCAAATGCATTAAAACTTACATTTAGTTGGCCTCAAACATGGAACATTCCAAAACGGGGGGGCCGTCGACGTTTTCTAAAATCAATTCGATCAATTCCACTGCTGCAGCTTTAAAGTGAATTAGAGAAGAAGAAGAGTTGTGGTTACGGTTATGATTAAAACATATAACTTATTCGTACGTAGATAAGCAGCGAAACAAGTGTGTTGACGAAACATTAAACTCTATTCTTACACCAAATGCCTTCAAGTGGTATACTGATGGTATAAGTTGAGATCGTCTCAAGGGACAGGTGCTTAAGGTTTTGCTCCTAGAACCAAACTTACTTACTTACTGCACAGAAGTAGATACTTACTCACTTAGGGGGAGCTACAGTTCGGGACGAACCTGGGCCACAACGAACATGTCTCTCCAGCCAGCTCGGTCTTTGGCTAGCTGCCTCCAGTTTGATGCTATCATACGCGGCCTTAAAATCAATAAAGAGGTGGTGGGTATCGATTTGGAATTCCTGGTCTAAAACCACACTGATAGGGGCCCAATCAGGTTTCAGGCGTTCACATAGTATGGCAGAGAGGATCTTTGTAGACGATTATTCAGGAGACTTATTCCTCTATAGTTGGTGCAGTTTAAAGAGTCTCCTTTCTTGTGGATCACAGAAGTAGATGCCATAGAGAAATCTGAATCAAAGAATGAAATCTTAATCAAAAGAAAATATTGAAAAAAATACAGCTATCATGTGGGATAGCCAGTCTATATTAAGAACATTAGCATATAGTATTAACTCTTATTTGGTATGGAAGTGTTTTGGCAGGCAATATAAAAACTACTATATCACGCTTCATTGGGTAATTAGCCATGTCGACCAATAATGGCAATGAACAGACAGACTCTAGAGTAAAAAAAGAAACTATGACATCCTTAAAGAAGCAGGAGTCCTATTACGGAATTGGGTAAGATCTAATAAAAAAAAAACAGAACAGAAGATATAAAATAAAAGATCAAAAAACCAGGTCTATATTACTTCTTCTTTCTAATCCTTCATCTAATTAAATAGAAAGAAATGTAAACCAACAACGGGAGTTATTATACTCAATTAGGAGTAACCTGTTCATTTTGAAGTAGATGTCAGACACTAACTTGTGCATAAAAAAAAATAAATTATACCAAATACTTTAGTTCCTTAAAGAAACTAATATTTAAGATTAGCTCCAGAATGAGGAATCTCATTTAGGTCTAGATGGCGGCACAATATAAGCAAATGAATTCAACTTTCCTTGCAATATAATTAAATTTATTAAAAGCTTTCTTGAAGACAGAAAATTCGCAGTCTACTTAGGAAACGTAAAATCCTTTTTATATGACGTACCCTTTGGTGTCCCTCAAGGATCAGTTTTGGGCCCAATTTTATTTAACATTTACTTATCGGACTTTCCTGCTCTCGATCCAAACGTAGGTATCGCTATGTATGCGGACGATACCGCTATTTTTGCCTCTGGCATACTCTTTCAAGATGTTTCAAGGGTTTTGCAAATCGCACTTATACTTATTGAGAAATTTTTCCACAAATGGAAGATAAAAATAAACGCTACAAAAACCCAAGCAATGTGGTTTTCACGTCGCAGAAAATCTTGTTACCTACCATATGCCAAACTTCGTCTATGCTGCGCAGAAATCGAATGGTCAGATAATTGCAAATACCTCGGTGTTATTTTGGATAATAAGTTAACTTTTCAACCTCACATTTCAAGTACAGTGAATAAAATCAATTTGACAATAAGAACTTTATATCCTTTTATTAATAGAAAGTCAAACCTTAGCATGCAAAATAAACTAATATTATTTAAAACCATTTTTCAAGCTATTCTTTTATATGGGGCACCAGTTTGGTTTAACTGCGCTCACACTCATATCAAAAAACTTCAAGTTTGCCAAAATAAAATATTAAAAATGATGCTTGGATTACCATGGTATTACTCAACAAATAGGCTCCATGATAAGGCGAATGCTAATACTATTATGTTCCTTATAAGTAAATTTCGAGAATGATTTTATTTTAATTGCACTTATTCTGAAAACGAACTTGTTCGTCTACTTTCAAATTAATATAATATTATTATACTATTGTAACTCACTGCTTAAATTGTAGATTATGGAAACACAGCAATACTAGATTTAAGTATCATATAAGGGTTTTTTTCCAGTAGCATTTTCCCTTAATATAGTAACTGATTTCATAGTTATTATCTGCCTTTCATTATATAAACCAAGAATTGAAGTTGTAAAGAAAAGAACAAAATATTTCTATATCACTTACCTACAATGAAATGTAAATCAATTACTTGTATATTACGCTACAAATAAAAAAAAAAAAAAAAAAAAAAAAATAAGCAAATGAAGAACTCTGAAGGCGATAGGACTAATGCGAACAAATCTTTGAATTTTCTAAAAAAAAAAAACAACCCAAAAATGTGCTGACCATTACTTTCGTAGTTGTCATCATCAAGCTCACAATTCACGTAAAGTAGCAGGTATTTTAATGTTGGTTAAGTCTTCCTCGAGGAATCGGACTCTAAAAAGTCCTAGTTAACGTCCAGATTTGTTTAATTCGTTTCTCTTAACCCCTTACCGCATACGAAGCCATAAATGGTTTCCTAAAATTTTAAGCTTTTTTTTCGTGGTTGTTATCAATTTTTGTTTTGATTAACGTTCACTCTTAATAAAACATACATTTGTCTAACGGAATTCCGTTATTTTTGTCGATGCAACACACAACTTGTCAAATTAGTCGAGAATTTGTGAAGCGTGTTCGGAGTTTAAAGCAAAGATCAATTGAAGGTGATTTTAAAATTAAAAATACTATAGAAAACAGTGAGTAAAAACCAAACAAAAAATTATTATATATTGTGTGAATATTCAAGAACTGGCAATTATAATGGGTTTTGTGTTGGTGCTTTTTTTACTTGATTGTTGATAGTTTTATTAAACTTGCCATATTTGGCTTCGTATGCATTCCCCACAAAACCCGGCCGTTCACATATGGCTTTATATGCATTCAATGGTGCTTTGGTTGTTTACAGAAATGGACCCTTCTAGCTTTTATGGAAGTTCCAAGCTGGTTAATCCCATTCCTGGTGATGGATTTTTGAGTGATGATGAAAATCAGACCTCTTCTGGACAAAATTCGTGAACGTTTGCTTTTGGTGCCCAAAGAAGAATATTTATCGTTGGATGAGCAAATAATACCAACCAAATGCCGTCATGAACTGAAGCAATTCAACCCTGCAAAACCTCATAAATAGGGCTACAAAAATCAAGTTTTAAGTGGCATCTCAGGCTTCAGCTACGATTTTGATATTTTTGCGGGAGATCAAAGCAATTGCTTTCCATTAGATGCACCTGATCTTGGTGTCAGTTCAAACGTAGTAACAAGACTTACAAGACTCCATACAGACATCAAGACTTACCTCTTGATACGGTGCGATCCGACTGCTTGGATCATTTCCCAGAATGGAAGAAAAAACAACGTCAATTATGCCAAAATTGTAACAAATATCGATCCTTTATACAATGCCAAAAATGTGAAGTATTCCTATGCCTCAATGAAAAACGAAATTGCTTTAAGGATTTTCACGAGACATAATATCCGGTTATCTTTAATTCATACGAAGCCAAATATGAACCTTTTGTTTTTTGCCACAATGCATACGAAGCCATAAATGGATTGTTTATAAAATTTAAAAAATAAAAAACATTAATTTTTTTTTCTACTATAATTTACTTAATAAAGTCTAATAAAAGAAGTTTTCACAAAAAAAAATTTTTTTTTTCTACGCTTTCATAATTCATGCAATAAGGGGTTAAAACACCTAATAAAACACAAAAAGGATTTTTAATGCCAAAAAAGGTGAAATTCTTCATTGTCCACTACCACTGGATAAACCTATTAGTAGAGTGCAGACTGAACATCCAAATAAATTGGTGTTCCGTTCTGCAGCATTCTAAACAAATTCTTGAAGTTAAATTCAAATAGTTCTTTACAAATAAATATACATATGTACTTATGTATATATGTTGATAGAAGTCTGGTCATGTTAAATTGATAGTTCAAGCTATTTGAAAAAAAAAAACTTTATTACTCCTTTAATAACCATTTTCCATTGAAGTTGATGTTGTTTTTTTTAAGTTAGCGAACAAATAAAATGGAACAATTTGCATTTCCTTTGAATGAAATTTTTTCCTGCATCATCCATAGGAAAATCATTCCATCCATTCGCATCAGGAGTGAGCCATTAACCCGACCAACCCCCCTTGAATTCGAATAACACTTATCGATCAGATGTGCATCGGAAAAAAATTCGCATTGCAGATAGCTTCTCTGCCCCACCGCTGCGCGCCATCATGACTATCGTCCTGGTCGCCAGCAAACAAGCAAATCGAAATCTCTCTCCTTTCCTTTACTGGTGCAGAGTGGCAGCAGCAGTTGCAGCATTGACTGTTTTTTTTTTTAATTTTTCTGTAGCACCTATAAAAGTCCAATACAAACTCCAGTGACATCGGTTAAGGCTAACAGTTTGTGTGATTGTGTGAGTATTGAATATTGCGCAACTGAGCTGGTGTGTTGTGAATCCAGCATATAAACATCAAGGAAGCGGACCCATAAGCAACGCAACAAATACTTATGGCAAAATTGTAACATGCAACAGTTTATGGGAAGAAAATTAAATTCCTCTTTCGTGATTTCCTGTCAGATAGAATTTTCCAGCCCACTATGGAATGGAGGAAGCCCCGCTAATAAATAACAATCTTTGTGTCTTGTGTATGGGGAACGCCAATGGAATCCATAATTGGTCATGTCTATTGATAGAAATTGAACTGGGATGTGGGGAAGGATATTGCATTCACCATCAGACTGGGTATTGGTTAAATTGAATTCTGTAAGATTTAATGAAATTTTCAAGTATTTATGTGCCTCTCGACTTACATAATATATGTAGACTCTATTTGTGGTCACATCAGGACGTGGGAAAATAAATCAAAAGCTTTGCCTAGATTAACTGCAACTTACATTAACTTTTGAAAACCATTTTCCAGAGAAAATTAGGTGTTTGAGAGCTGAATTCTAAGAAGGTTAGTTGTTCGTTCGAAAGTTTTGGTGGAAAGTCTAACACTCTACAATGAAGCGTTCATTCAATATGGCGGCTTTTTCTGCTAAATTTTCGACATTTCTTTTGTTTTTCAATAAGAAGTTTTTTTTGCTTAACTTCTAGGTTTTTTTTTTATAATTAATTCCCTCTTAATGTAGCCCACAATGCGCGGGCATTTGGAATATAGGGAAAGAAAAGATAGGAGGTGTCGTTTAACATTGGTTTTGAATACTAGCAGATCAAAATGGCAAGGGAAAATCTCGCCGGGTAAACTATTCCAAATTCGTGTTGGTCGGCTAAAAAAAGAATCCCTATATTTCATGGTACGTCCGAAATTGGGCTCAAGGGTGAACTGATGAGCATTCCTTGCGAGAAAAGTATTACGGGAGAAACTATTATATCAAGCAGGTGAAACGATGTTTACGAAGCTCCTGCCCAGAGGTGGGAGTTATACTTGAGTTTAGGGCGTATAAACGCTTTATAAATTTTAGCCAGATCAGAAGGAGAAAAATACTTCTTACACCTATACAGAAAACCTAAGCACTTAGCAGCATTCTTAGCTATCTCAAGTATATGGTCGTTTCTTCGATGCAAGTGCCATTCATGGATAATGGCATTGGGGGTATGTTTAGCTTTAACGACAGAAGACAGCATTGAGTTTTCGAAGCATTAAACTCCACACGATTCCTATTACCCCATTTTAACATGCTGTATAAATCGGAGTTTAATGAGCTTGACATACGGTACCGTTGCAACTGTACGTCCGAAGGCGAAGGACGTGAATTATCGAACGAATATGAAAAGCTGAGGGTAGAGTCGTCAGCAAAACAGTTAAGTGGATTAGAACATTACGTATTAATAAATTATTTGGCAGCATTTTGCATGCAACTATACGCGAAATTGGACGAAGCATTTTTGCCAACCTTTGGCAACCATCCGGCAGCTGCGTCCTGTTTCTGTTTCTGACGTTGTTAAGAAAAGCACATTTTTGTATATTCTTTCTTTTAAGTTGAAATAATAAATTAGTTATTAAAAACTTGGAATTCAACGTGTTTTCTCCCCACGTAAAATTACATTACATATACAACAAGAAGACCATTTGTAAAAATGAGGAAAAGAATCGAAGACAGAACCGAGCCCTGGGGCACACCAGCATTTATTTTGTGGGAATCAGACTTGAATCCGTCCAATACAACTTGTATTAAACGGCCCAGAAGATAGCTTCTAATGCAACGAACAAGAGTATCATCGATCCCAAAAGCACGCTTCATGCCAAATTCTATGAAATGCGTTAAAAGCGTTTGGGTATATTTTATAGAACATAAAACTTCCTGCAGTATTGATTATTCAAACATACTTTAAGTCAAAAGTGGCAGCTGATAATAATATGGAGGAAGAAATACGTGGGCGACTGCTAAAATCATTAAAAGAACCTATTATGGTCTGTGAAGGCTCTTTAAATCCAGAAACCTTACCATAAAAAACTATGGTCTTATCAGTACTCATATGCGGATACGACACTTAGGTGCTTACAAAAAGGCACTCTGATCTCTTATCTGCGTTGAAGAGGAAAGTCTTAGGGATAATTGTTGGCCCCGTGTGCAAGGGATCGGGTGATTCCGGTAGAAGATACAATCATGAATTGTATGAAATCTACATCGAAGAAGATGCTGTGGATGAAATGAAGCTCTGTAGACTAAAGTGGGCTATACATCTAGCTCGCATGAGCGAAGAGAGGAAACGGTAATCTATGTATATAATAATACGTGAAAACCAATTTTGTCGTACGCTTTTCTCCGTATCTACTTAAGGGAAATTCTTAATATAGTCATCAAATGAAAGGTAATCTCGCGCAGATTTGCAGAATGTTCTTGTTTTTTTATTATATAGTATTTCCGGTGAAATGAGTAATTAATGATATGAACGTATTCTTACTAAATTAAACCAAATTTGTCACAAAAATGTGTAAAAAACCACGTAAAATTATTTTTAACTAGAAAGTTTAGTTGTAGTCACCTCCAATTAAGATGTCATTGTACTTCGAACCCAATATATGCAAAGCTTCTTCTAGTTCGTAAATATTTTCTTCTTTGAACGTATTTGGTGGGCTATAGACACAAACTAATAAGCATTTATCAATTAAATTCTTAACTTCAACACATATAAAATCAATACTTGTTTTGGATGACTTGTTAGCTAAGGAAGCTGACAAGTTTTCACCATAATAACATCCAACACAGAGGTTCCTCTGATGTTGCTCTCAGCATTCAGACAACAAACATTGAGACCATCAAAAGCACCACACAACACATTCAGAACGCATTTTATATTGTCAGGATCTATGCAAATAACCATAATTAATAAGTAAAGTAACAAATACCATCACCACAAGCCCAAGAGAGAATAAAATACAAAAATTCGAATTTAAGTTTGGATTGTTTAAACATGTTGAAGAACAAGATATAAAAAAATTGTTTAGTATTTGGATACATTTAAAGCCGCTCAGTTCAAAAACTCTACTTTAAATAAAAAAAAAAGGGAAAGTTAAAAATTACAATTAAATCGCTCTAATCATAAAGATTTTGATAATAACAAAAAAAAGGTGTAGTATTTAATACTCATTCATCATTTATCATCATATTTGGACATCAAGAGCAGCAACAAAATCACCACTTTCATCATCAACGGATGCAGCAGCCTCAGACGGAGCATCTCGATTTTCAATTGCACAAAAAGCTTCTAGTGCATCCATTCCAGTAATGCAAATAGGCTATTTATTTTTTTCATTAGTTGGTCTTGGAGAGTCTATCCCACGTCTAGTGAAAACAGAATGTAAAAAAAACCTTTTCTTTAGGAGATCATTAGCCTTACGAAATATTTCATGATTATTTTTTTTTAATCTTTCATATATACGCACAAACTTATTTCCATCAAAGCCAAGGTCACTAAGTGAAACAGGTCTGTTATGCTGTTTGTAAAATGCATTTGCATTTTTCAAAATGTTCAATTTGTCGTGAGCGTGCGGGAGCTTTACAATGATCGCACTCATTGTTGTTTTACTTTTCGGTTTAGTGCGAAGTATGTGAACTGGTGGTGCTGATGAATAATTAATCAAAGCACAGAAACGCTGGAAGATGTTTGCAATGTTTTCATTGACGAAAAACGGTATTCCATTAAGAACAAGATCTCCAGAAATATTATTTCGTGCAAGTGCATCAATTTAATATCTTAACGTCGTGTTGTCTCTTTCCATCATTTGTGCTTTAACTATAGTAAGTGCTTCTTCTTGTGTGTCCAACCTGCTTCCTTGTTACTCTAGTGTATCGATTTTACTACCCATTGTAAACAAAGCATGATAAATGGACCTAAGTCTCTCGGTGAAAGTATTTTCAAGTGTTTTAAGTTTCATATTGAAGTCAAGTTCAATTTGGTTTATTCGCAGAGATAAACTCTCACTCATACCTTTAATTTCTGATTTTAATTGTGATACGATTGATTTTGTCAAAGTTTCAGTGAGTGATTCCAAACGGGATTCAATTTTGTCCCTCAGTGCAGTTGGAGTTTGCGAAGTTGTTGCAGGGTAACTTATGTAAATATGAGAGGAGTTTGAGTGATTCTCCGCCGATCTCAACTTTTTTTTTTTTTGTTAAGTTAATTTAGTGCTTGACATTTTAAAGTACAAAAAACACTCAAATAAATAAAATTGAAAATTAAAAACTTCTGATGAACTAAATTTGCTGCCAAATTAATACTTTGCAATGAAAAAGTTATTTACGTGAATACACTTATGCCTAATTAAATAAATGTGAACTTTTTTTTTTTTTACTTCTTAAGACTTAAGAATAACAAATTTTTAGAATATTTTTACTGAGCCAAAATTAAGTCAATCTTACTTGCCCATCTCACTCCTGAGATTAAAATTTTTGAAATGTTTATCAAGTCTCAATGTGCAACTCTGCAATTGCAATGTACTTGTAGGAATGATGTGCACAGGTACAGACACAGATTATCAAGGAATAAGCAGTTGCAATTCCATCGAAATGGACATGGACGATGTTTGAAATGCCAGTATTTTATTCTAAGAGTTTTTTTAATTTTCATTGTATTTTTTTAAGATATTTTGCATTCTGAATTAAGTTTTCCAAAATGTAAATCAAATGTATGTAAATAAAAAATAATCGGAAAACTATGATATCTATATGTAATTATCGCTTTTTATTGTATTAAATCCATTATTTGATTAAATAATCATAATTATCAATAGTTAATGGTATTTTTTAATTTCTCGTCCTACAAAACATATAAAATGATACCCCACATGATCATATAAACATTTATAAACGTCAAATAATGGGCAGCCATTATGAAAAATCCGCCATATTGGATGAAAATTTTTTTGGCAATTAGTTATAGCTTCGTCACAATTGGACTAGACTATAGCTAGGGCTGAAGAGACTTATATTTTAAAGCTGATTTAAATCGGCGAGTTTTTTTCAGGTTTTTCTTGCAGGTTTTTTTTTAATTTAGTTTTTCTTAATTTTTGAAGAATTTCTAATATTTTGTTGGCTTCGCAATTATTTTCAAGGTGCTGTTCAAACACTAATAAATAACAAAGGATTAGATACATTCCTCTGATTTGTACACTGGCTCTGATTCGGAATTCTTTTTTACAAGGTACGTGTAAAATACAAAATAAATTATGTTCTCACGATGATTTTCCATTACGTTTCCTGTACTTTGAATTTATATTTTTTCCGGGTAATTTAGATTCCCTCTCTCATTTCATCTTCAATGCTTAATTACCTCTTTGTGAGGTACTTTTTCGAATCCATTGCTAGTGTAAATGCTGTACACATTTTGGGTGAGATTGTGGGCTCAAAAAAAATATAAAGACTCTTCTGGAACATGTCCAAAACCAATGAAAATTGAGTAATCAAGTATTTTGTACGAGTTTCTTTGATATAAAATTAGAATTATTAATAAGTAATAATAAAATAAATAAATAAATAAATAAAGCAGCCTCATAAATGGTTCATATAATGTGATCTCTTTTCTTTTTCCAGAAAATCCTTGATTCCATTCAAGGACATTATACTTACTGCGTTACTCAAAATTTGACTTTCCAATGACTTAGCAGAAAACAAATACTCAAAGCCTTTTCAAGGAATCCGCTCAGCCTTCCATTCGAACTAATTAACCAACACACCAATGAACACATCAAATCCAGTATACCAGGATGAAAAGTTTGCCATTCTCCAATACATGGCAATTTCTAAATTTTCAAAATTCAAAAAACCACACCAAAATCAATATCCGCTTTTTACGGTTGTTTACCATTGATTTATCTTGTAATAGTATTTGTGTGTGGGTTTGTTGTGTAAGGATATCAAAGCGTAGACTATTTCGGAATCAGAATGTAGATTCTCCAATCCGGCAGTATTGTACAAAATTTTATTGTTCACCTTCTGTCGGTGACACCTTGCACAAATGGGACCGGGAGGTGACCCATATAATGCGATATGATGGTGTGACAAAGGATTTGCTCCCATTTCGCTTGTTTTAATATTTGTATCAGTCCTGCTCCTGTTTCGAGGTTACTCCAACTATAGACAAGTCAAATGGAAGGTTATGGTATGGTGGTTGGTGGTGGTGTCAGCTGTACACTAATTTATTGATGGGTTTTCCTATTTCGAAATTCGATTTGTGTAGAAAGGACCTTTTCCTTTTATGTATTTTCACTTTCTCTCTAACCCTGCCTCCAAAAGGAGTCAAATGACTTTTATGGTGCTTTTGGTATTTATTGTGTCCTCAGAAGGTTTGCTGTCTGTGACAGTGACATTAGATTTGGTTTTATTAGATAATGCTGTCGGGTTGAGTGTGGGTTTTGCGGAATAGGAAATAAAAAAAATCGCCATTGACTTGTCGACCATGTTTATGGACAACATTCCACAATAAATTCAAAGTATTTATGTGGTCGAAAGGACAAGTGAGTATTTCATTTGGTGAGGATAAGCTGCATTATTGAGCAACTGTAGGATAGAGTGAATAGAAAGCAATACCTTTTTTATATAATTTTTAGGAATTTCGGAAAAAATTCTTGGGCCTGGATTTTTAGGACATTTTATTCATTTGTGACTGTTACATCTTAGGATGTACAGATTTATAGTTAAATTTATATAATGTTACCAAATAGAAAATATTTTCTAATAGTGACTTGCGACATAGGTACTATATGGGCAAGTTTAGGATTCGTGAATATAAAAAAAATTGAGATAACAATAAAACATGACATTACGATCACAGAAACCTAAACAAGTAAGTGACAACAAAAAAATATGTATGTATCATTCATTAAATAAACATTTTTCCGGGAGTCTATTAACGTTTTTTTTTTAATTTTCAACTTTCTCGGTAACGGCTCATTGGATTTCTATCAAATTTTATTTTTAAAAAGATCTACAAAGTTACTTTTTGTTACTGTTTATAATATTTTTTTTATTTTTTTTTCTTATTTTAAGTATTTTTAAGACTAATCAATAAATTTTATTTTAATTTGTATGATCATCTGCACAATAATGAAATCTAAAAAAACTACACAATTAAATCTAAAAAAAAATCTAAAATTAAATACAAAATTCAGATTTTATCAAAATCGGTCCTTGAAGTTTTCGAAATACTTTTTTTTCATAAATTCATTATTTTTAAATACTAGCTTATCCGCGACTTCGCCTGGGTGGACTTCAGATTAAATTATTTGTATTATTTAAATCAAAACTCACCAGAGAAAATTACTCATTATTGTATCTCTGTATCTCCATATCTCTGTATCCTTACATATTCATAAACCTCTATCTCTAAATCATTATATCTCCATATCTCTTTATAGTATAGTGAATCATGTAACTCTACAATCACCAATCTTCACAAATTCCCACAGGTATTGTATATTTTCCGGATAAAAAGCAGCCTATGTTTCAATCCAGCACATTACCAAACATCCAAACATTGAAACACCCAAACATATGTACAAACATTCACATTTATAATATAACTAGGATGTGGGATGCCGTACTCCATTTTTAATAAAAACCGTTAGGTGTTGTGGTTTCGACACATTTTATAAGTTCATTCAAGACCTTTATTTTTCTTCTTAAATGTTACTTGTTTCTGTAAATACTCTTGCCTTCGAATGATATGATATGATTAGACACATAAGAGCAAGTACGTGCGACCCAGTCGTGCCCATTTCTTTGTATAAATTTGCATCTCAATAACAACTTTTGTGTCATATTGCGAATCACGTCATACATACATAAAAGCCCTGAATAAAATTCGAATACATGTACAACAAATCCTTTTTTGTCATCATGTTGAATCAAATCAAACTGGAGATTTTTAAATGAAAAAATGAGAAAAAAAATATCTGCAATAATAGTTATTGAGAAAATGGATCAGTTTCGCACCTGTTATTACTTACTTTTTGTTGCAAGGAAAGTACTTCCACTAGTTGAAGTGATTAACATTTATGGCTATTAATCCGTTCAGGAGTACATGAGTTGAGTATTGAATAAAATGGATTTCATAAATGGGAAATGGAAATTGATAAAAAGGGTTTAAAGATTCGATATATTGGATGAGCTTTTATTCAATTTTTAATTGATTGAAAAAATACGAGGACTTGTATATATTAAAGCAGTGAGAATTGTTTTTAATTGTTTGCAATTCTTACAATGTTCAATGATTTTTTTATATTATTTGTATTAAAAATATGTTCGATGTTCAATTGGGCCGATCCTGCAACAAAATAGCCTACATAAAGAAGACATAATCAGCGAACAATAACAACAAGTGCACAAAGGCGTACGTGACTAGATAAAAGAAGAAACAACGGATATAACGAGTACGAGAAAACGATCTGACTGCTTACAAGCACACGATTGAATTAAGCCGGAAAAGAAGAAAAAACAGTAATTCCTAATGTGTGTATTATTGAGTTCAGTTGTAAATTAGTCGTCAAGTCAAGCCACCAACTCACTCTTTGTAATTAATTGTCAGTGGTTATAATAAAGAAAAAACTTAATTTAGAGAGGGAAAAATTATTAAAGAAAGTATATTAGTATCCACGAGTTATATTTGTTTTTCGCATAACTAAATTATTTAATTCCGACATTGGGGGTACATGCAAAATTAAAAATTCTTAGGTCGTAATCGTAATACGCTAAAATTTCAAGTTTGATATGACTTGTGATTAAGGCATCTATTCCCTTAAAACTTCATAAAAACCTGCAATATACTTGAGATATTAACTTAGACTCTAGGATATAACATTGGAAACGCGATCTAATTTCAATCGATGCTAAGAATCTAGATCATCACACGAATTGGTTGGTTCTTCCGGTGATTGTTTTCCATGTTGTCTATTGTATTCTCAAGACGTTCTTTTAACCACTTTGTATGGGTGGAACTAAGTATTTCGTGAAATTAATTGAGGCAAGCATACAAGTATACTGAATTTCGTTACAAGGATTCTTCTTTAAATTACTTATTCAAAAGAGCTGCTTGAAAATATACAATTCCTTTCAAGAAACCCCTGCTTTTCTCCATTAATCCTAACACGCTAATAATAACATCAATAAACCTTCCTTATAAGTGCTTCCCAGGGTATAGTACTGCTATCTTAGAATTAAATATCCTTTAAGAAATTTCCAAAGATACTCAATCTTGGCTCCCAGAAGTCGGCAACACCCATCCTCCGTTATCAAAGCCATTAACTAATAAATTTGTATTTTCCCTCAGAGCCAGATTATATACATTAAGGTACATTTTACGAGAATTCCCACCTCTAATCCTCCCTGTTTTTTGCCGATCCTATAAAAGAAATTCTCTTGCCTCCATGACCCACAGCTAACTCTAAATGACAAACAAAAGTTATGGATTGCTTTCTCTTTTTCTATCCATCGGATACAGGAAGTTGTATTGTATCTATTTTTTCCCCTCATAGTAACATTATTTTTCTTGGTCGCCTTGATTTAGAAGCTCTAAAAAAAGAGGAGGTTGAACCGAGACAAATTCAAACAAATGGAATGTGCAATTAGTGGGGTCGGAGGATTCTTCTGGCCTTGAATCTATACTAAACCTTTTATTTACCTCTGCCACTCCCCTCAACACTTTAATTTGGTACTGAAAAGGGAAAATAAACATTTTTACAGGTTTTCAGCACCTCTTGCCTCCGATATAATTAAAACCCATCGAGCACGCAATCTCATATTAATTACTGCGCTCTACTGTGAGCTCCTGGCTTTCTTTAATTCCCTTCCCCTACAAACGGTCGCCAGTCCGTTAAAGTTTATAAAAGCCTAGAAAAAATGAGATCCTACCTAAAACTCAAAATAAATTCAAAAAGATATACAAATTTACGAACTAAATGTTTTTATAGTGTACGACGAAATCCCGCCACAGTTTGTTTACGGAGGATCTAAGACGAAGGATGAAGCTCTTGCATGTTCCTTGTAGATTTGCTGCTGAAGCTGGCTCACCGAATTTAATTAATCAAAGCCTTTGGGACGATTGCTCTTGAGCACAGAATATGAAAGCAAGGGTATGGCGAAACGGGCATAGATAAAATCCTTTCCACCGAAATTATCCTTTAAGTCGATTTTTAGTTTCTTACATAAAATAGGGTAAAGATAGAGTGCCAAGGCGGGCTATATAGCTAGAGGTGGGTTAGAGGAAATAAAATTGTATAATTACAAAAGTTGCTTTTGTAAATCCTAGAGACAATTTAATTGTTTCACTGCAAGGACATGAATTGTCTCAGTACAAGCAGCAGTTTGGTGTTTTGTTCAGTCGAAGGATTAAAAACGAAAAATCCTTCCTAAAACAGAATTTAGCACTGGAGATTTAGCGAAACACATTTTTTTGTAAACAGCAAGGAAATGCAGTTTTTTTGTTGCTGTTGATGAGTTTATTTGGAAGGAATAACTTGATTCTTTGGCCATGAAATAGTATTTGGATGAACATATTGGTTTACTAGGTTGATTTTTGAAATATAAAAAAATATCTTTTGTTTCGAAAATGGCGAGGCAAATGACGATTGAGTAATGTAGTTTTTTGAAGGACACTTGGGTTCCAGAAAATGATGATGGTGCTAGAAGATAAAATTATTTAATTAAACGATTTGGGGGAAAAATACTTTTTTTTTGGTAGCAAGTACAGCTTCTTTTGCTTTGAATAATATGCTCTACAATAAACACATTATAGATAATTTATTCAACGTTTTTTTGACCAATTTCGGAAAAATGGTCCGATTAAGATGTGTATCTGGAAGTTATAACATATTGAATCTAAAGAACATATTTAAGAAAAGCATTTCTTCTTTTCATATTGATAGATAACTAGCAAAAAACCGTCAAAAAATTAATTCAAAAATTCCCATCATGATTTGAGCCTATTTTAACTGTTATTATCATTATCTACAAAATTGTTTTTTTTAAATCGTTGATATCTTTGTTCTTAGTATTGCACTTTTTGAAACGTTGGTTGACTTTTGTTTGGGAATACGACAATTTTCAGATAATGTTTAGATTGAACGAAAGGATAAAAGTCGATTTCTTTGTTTGCAAACAAACAAACAAACACACAAAAACAAACACACAAGAAACAAACAATCAAACACACACTTTAACAAAAAAAGCAATCAAACACACACAAATAAATAAACATTGGTAATTATGTATGGAATGCTTACATTTGATTGGCAGTAAGGATTCCTAAACTGATAATAAAGTTTTTTTTATACATACATTTTATGTAATTTTTATAATTTGTATTTTTATATTAAAAATGTATTTAAGATATTTTAAATTAAAATTCGGTAACAAATTCCGTTGAAATATTTAACATAGCCATTATAAAAAACAATTTTGTTAGTTCTTATACAACACTAACTGACCCACCTGGTGTTGCTCGGGTATACCACACATTTTCTGGATCGCGAAAACAGCGCAATATATAGTGTTCAACCGTAACTAAACACCACCAAATTAATCGCGTTAATACAAAATTTAACAATTTGATAAGAAAATATATGTACATATTTGAGGAAAGCTACATTCATTGTTAATATTATTTCTCCTCAGCGCTACTTATCATATTGAATTTTTCCCAAAGGCCTTCTATTTTATTATTTTTATATCAATACAATTATCAATGCTATATGGTGTAATTTTGTGTCAAATTAGTTTATAAATAAGAATTTTGGAAAAATTTCTCGCCCCCAGCGAGAGTTATTAAAACAGCCGAAAGTACTTCTTACAGCATCAGCTATTTGCCAGTGAACTTTTCACTTTTCACCAGTCAAAATCGGTCCAGAAATAAGAATTTAAAAAAAAACCTACCCGAGCGCCACCTAGTGTGTAATTTAAACAACCTAAGTTACTCCTTAGAATATCAGCTATCTACCAGTGAAATTCCCGTCAAAATCGGTGCAGCCATTCTTTAGATTAGCCGGAACAGTAGTACTGTATATACCAACTGCCATGCGCATCTTTTAAAAATCTGTTATTTTAAACAGACATTATGTGTATAGACGAGAACACAAAAAGCTAAATACACAAATCATTCTGGTGCTTATTTATCGAATAACAGATATTCAAATATCTTTATTTATAGATACAAAATCTCTTCTTCCATCTTCTGGTGTATGATGACTTTAGGATTCCAAACCATGATTTGAATTCACCTTTTTTATTTTATCGATTAAAATGTCATAGATGGTGCTTTAAAGAAGATTCCTTAAAAAACAACTCAAGTACTCAGCAATATTTGTTTAAATTTATGACTAAAATTAAGATAAACAGACAAGCTTGACAAATGGCCTTACCCTGCTTAGAATTATCTGTCCAAAGCAATACTTTACAGTTGTCCCAATTCCCAAAATGATGACACTTCACCCAATTCCAATTGACATCATCTTATACGCAACCAAAAACAAGTCACGAAAATAGAAACCACTTACAAAACAGGAAACAAAAAAAACAAAAGATGGCCTAACTTTTCCTCCAAACACTTATCCAACTTCCAACGGGCACAACCAATGACAAACTTATTTTGTGAAAAGTCGATTGGTTGAAATTTGTTTCGTTTACCTCTTTTTAAAATTCACCTCACAAAACAACTCCCGTCAAATGCTATTTTTACTTGTCTAAAAATGCGAGATAAATGAGAAGGGCCTCAAAACAGGGCCGTTCAGTTCTGGGAGGTTAGAGATCATGACAACCGGGCGAATAGTGGGTTTGATTTATCAAAAGTTTGTTACAGAACTTATTGCCTAAAGAGGTCCATTAATAAGAAACTTTTATAGGTTTTTATCATTTTATGTTCCTTAGGCAGTTGAACAAATATGTTATATTTTAGTGAAAACAAAAAATCCTTTCATTTTAGAAAAATTGTACTTATAATTCTTAGTCTTTTTTATATAAAAGAAAACTTTTTCATAGGCCATTTTGCAATACAATCCACCACTGTTCTCTATAAGTGGTCACGCAGTGGAGTTAAATGTCTTTAAAAGCAAAAACCCAAAAACAAATAATGTAGGTATTTGCAAATTGAATATATGAAGGGGAGTACCTACCCTGTGAGCAGACCCTTATATTGACTTGTCATATGACAACGGTCCACAAGGACAAGCATGACATTTAACTCAACTCGATTAACAATCCTTCCCAGCCGAAACCCGCCTTTCACATTTGCAGCTTTACGTGACTTCTACGCAAATATTAACACTTTCAGTTAAACGAACGTATTCCATCTAAACGAGACCCCCGACTCCAACGAGAGGAAAAGAGATAACAAAGGATAACGACCTCCATCAGACCATTTGTCACAGTTGGCTGCCTCCAATACCATTATGTCTGACAAGCGTAGGCAAATGTTCATTACATGTCGCAGAGAGGATTACCCAAGGCGGCTTTCTGCCACATGGAAGGGTTGAAGTTTTTTTTGTTCTTGATTATTAGTTGTTGCCTTCGTTTGGCAATGTACCGTTGTAAAAGTTAATTGCAATCCTATGTAAACGTCGCGTTTACTGTACGAATATCATTAAACAAAGTCCCCGAAACCAGCTATATCTATCCTTTCCCTTGCGAATGAGGTTTTTCGAGTGAAAAGCATCTCCACACATAATGTCGGGTTATATCAATGGAGCTCAGCTGGTACTGGAGATAAATAGAACGAATGTGCCTCTCCTTTAGGGGTTAGGGAGATGTTTCATAAAGTTTTTGGCCAAATTATCAGATACTATGAGGCTTACAACGAAGTTTTTGCGAGGGAAGTTTGTCGGAATATAGTTGGTACGATAAACTTTTAGTGGTAATGTTGATTTGGCCTTAATGGATGATCGGGTCGATTTGGGAAGGAAGAGGGAATGGAGTCGGCTGATTTTTGTTGGCTCTCGTATGCCTGATTTGGTGTCTATTTATGTCAATGCCCCAGAGGCAGGCAAGAACATTGAAGCAAATATAAATATATATAAAACCTTGGGGTTCGAAATCTTAAAGTCGTTTTAAAGATGGTACAAGTTGATATAGTATTACATAATGTAATAAAGTTGATATAGTGTTACATAATGTAATACTATATCAACTTTTTGATAGAAATTGACATAGTTCTTTATAAGTTGACAAAGGTTATAAGGAATGATAAATTGAGAAAATTTGAGAATTATTACCCAAACAACCGAACATTTAAAGTTGGTCCAGCTTTCTAAGCGAAATTTAACGTTGGAAGGCTAAAACTGTAAGTGGCCAGTATAATAGAAGAATTAAGTGAATCTTCGGTAAAAGTTCTATAAGGCTTCTGTAAACAGTTTAAACAAGATTTTAACAAATCTCTACTTAATTCTTCTATTATTATTTAACAATTTGTATGAAGCTAAAGTAAAACTTCAAAAAGACGTCCGTTATGTTTCTTACCTATTAAGCATATATAACTTATTACATTATCACAAACTGAGTAGAATAATATAAGAAAAGCTGAGCTTCCATAAAACTTCGACACGACTTCGATAAGGCTTCGGATGAGACTTCGGTAAATTTGTTTACCGAAGCTTCAAAGTTCTTCTATTGATACTTAAAAATTGTAAAACAGTTTTACCAAACTTAATTTAAAAAATCTGTTTGAAGAAATATTACCGACGTTTTTTAGAATTCCTACCGAAGTTCCACCAGTTTTATTTTTAATTAAGGTTGGGTTCTCATTTAAAGTAAAATTTCCTCAAACTTCGGCAGTATGAGTGATAAAAAAATTTGCGTACAAAAGCAAGAAAGCTTACCGAAGTCTTTCCACAGCTTTCGGTAGTCAATTAATATTTTTTTTATAAATAAAACAAAAATCATTACGTTTTATCGAAGTTTCATTTAAGACTAAAATTTCAGTAGTCTATACGAGAAACTTTAGGGAAATCTTATCAAAGTTCCATTAAGTTCGGTAAACTGTTTTTTTTTATGCAAGAGGTAAGAAACCTTACCGATGTCTTACTGAATTTTCAGAACAACGCATGCAGGCTCAAGTCACGACGCACAATTCGCCAAATTGTGGCCTGAAAAAGGCCAAATTCTTATGAGCAGTGGACTCAAATTTATCCACTACACTGCGAATAGTTCTCTTGGTAGGACGATTATGGTGACCGTAAAATGGATGAAGCGCTCGGAACGTTGTCCGAACAGAACAACCATTTTGTTAAAAACAGACTCAATAAATGACAACCAATTTGACAGTGTAAGATTTATTAAATTATAAAAATGTCGAGTTAATTATAATAATATTCATTTTGGTATAATAAATTGTTGACAACAATAACAACTCATCTAATCACTTTCTGCAGTTTTCACTTCGTGTGTACAACTTTCTATTCAACTCTGGCAATTTGTCAGTTCCTGACATGAAAAAGTGACTATAGTTGACTGCATTATTCTTCCACGATAAAAAACAAACCGACTATATCAAATCATGGGGTTGAACAGAGAAAAAAAAAACAAAATATATTGCCCACCACCACCCTGTTGCCATCATAAATGTTTAATGCAATTATTGCTCAGCGCTCGACACAAAAGCCGGAGACGCATAGAAGTGACGCATTGCAATAGAAACACCCAGCAGTCGCATAAAAGTCAGTCTTTGACTCTATGACGCGTTGCTGGGGTTATTTCTATTAAACTAACGGTCTATAGGACTCTCGAGAAGTATCGTCTGAGTGTATGTGTGTGCCTTTGGTGTTATGCGGCATTATTGCGTTGTTAGTATCATTTGTTTTTTTTTATTATTATTTTCTGCTTTATTTTGTCCTTCGGAGCCCGTTCCAGGATTTCGCAATTTTATTGATTTTTTGTTTATTAAAGTCTCGCCATGTGGATAGCGGATGTTCCTTTACTGCACACACACACATATACGCACAGCTCCAAGCAAACGGAAACCGGAACATACACAGAGTATGAGTACCGTAGAAATTACATTACGAAGAGGAAATCATTGTGGTTCTTGGAAAATAGAACATGTCGTCCATTTTGAATAGGAGGAAGATGCTTACAACGGAAAAGCAACTTAATGTAATCAGACGATTTGATCGCATTACAGTTGCTGAAGTTATAAAGAATACTGTTCTGAAGGAATTCATGACAATTGAGCACTTACTTGGAATTCAATTAGGGGTTTGCAGTAGTCTAACTAAAGACGAATTAACGTCTAATTTGTTTTGGTGGGTCCTTAAGACAGTCAGAATGATTTAATCAAGGGAAACGAATTAATTGAATTGTGTTTACTTTAATTTTGCTTGGAGTGTGTTGTAAATGAGTGCAAATAAATAAATTAGTCATTTAACATCGTTCATGTACCTACACTCATTGTAAGCTTGTTTATATAAGTCATACTCTTTTTGTTTTCGAAAATAATTTAGTTATTAATGTACAAATAATAAGAAAACATAAACAGTATTGTGTACAAGAAAGCACACACTTATTTATTTAGATTTGGCTTAATACTGTTTTGTGGTATAAACTAGTTTCTATTAGGGCAGAAAGATGTTAAATGCAATTTTGAGCTAAGCTAAATGTCTACAGGTAGAGCGCAGGTGTCTTTTTTTCTTAGCGAACGGAAAATTAATGCCGAGGTCTCATTGGTTGGGTATGGTTTTCACCCAATTATTGCTTGTTGGTTTCCAAAAGACCAAGGCCTAGTTTACAAGATGCACAAGCGTTGTTTGACTTTGTGAAGGTGGAAGTAACTATGGTCCTCTTAATGCCTTTCGGAATGATCTGAATTAAAAAGCTAGTACATCTTTCTGAGTTCCATAGACTCTTATTAATGAGTTTGTTCGTCTTCCTATATATCGTATTGGCTAACGGAAATAAGCTTCACGGATCCCTTGGCATACCGGTCCATTCGATCTTTAATTTGTTGCCCCAAATCACAAAATATGCCTTGGATGAGCAATTTTGATTCCACTGAACAATCAAAAAATACCCTTCTCTCACTCAAAACCCTACCCTTCTTCTGTCATGCCGTCCTAGCTCATTTTCCATTAAGACCGGACTAGGTGCTCATGAAAGTGGGACATACCCGGTCGAGTACGGAGAACTAAATCGAGAACTTAATTCAAAACCAGAAGGTCTAATAAAGAAGGTTTTTCAGCAATAGCGATAGAAATATAAAACGAATAGTTAAAAAAAATTAATGTAGGATACACTTCACCAGTCCATATCGGTAGAAACAGTAACATCAACAGTTTCTTGATCGCCAAAAACACAAAACATTTTTTTTGCAGATGACTGTTGTAAGTTTTTAAAAAAGTAGTTTGCCAAGGCTTTCGGCCGATAAGGTTAATGAGTGGTAGTAAAATTCTCAAAAAAACATTGCAAACCTTATCAGTATTCAAAGCTAAGCATCTCAGGGAACATTAGTAATTTTTAAATGAAAAAGCAGTACAAATTTTAATTTTTATTCTCATACTCAACTTTTATCGTGTCTTTAATGTTGTTATTATATTTCTACGGACAAAAGTATTGATTTAAAGTTTCCTTGTTGCATAAATCTTATTCAAAAAAGTGGAAAAAAATACTGTTTTGACAACCATGTCTTATACTGTTAACATTAACACGTCTGCTGACCAAAAAACTGCTTTTTCCTGTACAGCTTCAAAAACATCTTGCCTTAAATTGGATTACACTACAGCCAAACTGGATCAACCTCCAAAGACATCAAAGTTACCAGCTTTTAAGGGTACTCCAAGGTTAACAAGGACACTATCTTCAAACCTTCCTTGTATAACTCTGAACAAAGATAAACGTCATCAAGGTTTGGAAGCAGATATTTTATTGAAATTGACAAAATCATTTGATGAGCTGGAATCAAAGCTTAAGAAAGAGTTCAGTGAAAACATTCCAACAACAACGAATGATCGTTTGACTAAATGTGAAAATGAAATAAAAGAGTTAAAATTGGAAAATCAAAAAATTAAACAACAATTGGAAGATCATTGGCGACAAGAACGTTTAAGTGATGTAATTGCTTGGGGCTTACCCCAGAATTTACATCTTAACGATCTAGATCTTGTGAGAAAACTTGCCACAAAACTCAATCATACACTAAGCCCCCACTTCGAAGCTTTTCGTTTGAGGACAAGAACTCCAAGACCCAACAATGATATTCCACTTCTGATCCGGTTATCATCATTGGTTGAGAAAAGGAAGTTTCTGTTTGCTTTCAAGTCGATGAAAGGGTTGACAACCTCTCAACTGTTCTCTGAAAATGATTTATTTAACAATGATTCAACTTCTAATTTTGATATTTCTGATCGGCGTATTTTTATTAATGAAAGCTTAACACCGTTAAATAGTTCTTTGTTGTCATACGCTATTAAATTACGGAAAGAAGGAATTTTGTATTCGGCCACTACAAAAAATGGAATGGTTTTTGTTAAAAAGAGCAGGGATGACATAGAAATGAAGATTGATTCAAGTTTTTTTTCTTCTACTTCTAGCTAAAATATTTTCAATATATATTTAAGCAGAATCTTTGTTTGCCTTAAGAAAATTTAAGAAAACATACTAAATTTAAAATTCTAAACAATTAGTTTTTTTTTTAGTCCTCTGGCTTTGGTTAAAAGCCAAAGTCTTAAGAGCAGCGAAGAAATTTGTTCATAATTTTGTAATTCTTAGCCTTAAATAATTTATATCAACAAATATTTTATAATTTTGTTTTGAGGAATCTATTCACAGTACCAATAAATGAAAAGATATAAAGAAATTTTTGGAGACTTGCAAAGGGTAGACATCTCTAAGATTTTTTTTAAAACTCACATCGGATGTCTAGTACCTCAGCTGGAAATGGTGTTTTTATCCTTTTGGAAGGTTGTTGGTGGCAGCAAGTCAGAAAGGGGGAAGGAATTCCGTCATCACTGAGGCACTTCTGTTTGCATCCAACTAACAGCGGAAGAATTCTGTTCAACAGTGGCATATACACAGTTCCAGGCAGTTTGAACCATTTATGGAACACCTTATATGAGCTACTACGGAGTATTCAAGAGGCGCGGTTTATATGACTCGTCGCTCTAGGAGCTATATTTAGATGACTATGGTGCTCATAATTAGTGGTGTTTGGAAGCAACAACGGTTGGATTCATTGATTATGAATGCTCTAAATGATATAAAACAATGAATATCAGATTTATACGGAAAATCCCAGGTTCCTTAATAGACAACTTGCAGCCGAACAAATTAGTCTGCTGTAAGTCCAACATTAGGATATCCAAAAAAATATGTTTTTTTTCAGCTTTAAGGTAAAAGAAATGTGTAGTGTAACTTCAAGCTAGGGAGAAAGATGAGCTTAAACGAAGAAACCTACCAAGTTAGCACGGTATTTACTGCCCTCTTCCACTTGTTGTAACTTACGTTTTCCGCAAGTATGTGTGTAAATTTCCACCCAAGAGACGGAAGTAAATGAACTTACTAGATGAAATCAATGGTTGCTCGTCATTTTCAGAGAGGCTACTATGGAAAAACATAAAAATATTACGGATATTTACGATATACTACGTAAATTACAAATTTTGTGCAAAAGTTCAAAAGCTTTTGTTTTTATTAGAATTTGTTATAAATAAATCTGTTATGTTATGTTATCAATAAATCTTTCCAACCAACAAAAAACCCAAATAAATTAAAACTAATAAGAAAACTCCATTATTTTTCCCAATAAAATTAGCCATTTACTTGCCTTTCGTCATCCTAATGCGCCACTAAGAGGTCAGCAAATATTTTACAAATTACCACACCTCATAAATACAACCAAAAACTTGTCAATAAGTCATTTTCTCCCAGGTACCCCAGGACACGTGTCATATTTTCAACTAAACTGAAAACTCTCATCAATCAATTTATACACCTCTTCATGCCGAGTTGCCTCCATTTTCATTTCAAGCCTTCTCCTCCAAAACAGAAGAACGAACTTTTCATCTCAAAGAACAAAAATCAATTAGAACAACAACAAAGAGTGTGTAGTATCTGAGTATCTGAAAGACATTATCATCCACTTCCTTTTTCTGTTCGGCTAACAAAGTGCTTTCCGGTATTAAATTGTCCAAAAGACGAACAAAATAAAACAAACAAGAAGTGTTAAACTGCAACTTCGTCGAATACAAAAAAAAAACTCTGACTATCCTGACTATCTTTCAGTGTGCTCCGAAAAATTAATTTGCAAACTTTTTTCCATTAGACAAGCAAAGAGTCCATTAGCCAAAAAGGGAAAAACTTTTCCACCCCTTTCCCAAGATGAAGCGAAAATTACTCCAACCTACACCCAAGATCGTTTAGAAAAATTCAGCACCTTTCTAACACCTTTGGTGGAAACCATCCCCAAAAACCTAGATGAAAGAATCAACTTTCAATATCCGCACTCATACATCACTAGCAGGGAATTTTCCGAGCTCCGTGCTACACTCAAGACGGGAAAAGTACAAAAGTGCAAATTTACCCATGTCACTTCATATCCTCTCCGTTTCTTTGGAGTTCGCTAGCAATGTGATTCTCTGCAGGACACATGAGCCTCATAACGACGACGTTACCGCAAAAAAATGCGCAACACTGACAGCGCAATGCTGCCTTGCAGACAGTCCTAGTGGTATCTCTGTTGTTGCAGCAGAAATTAGCGGTATAACCAACGGTGGAGTGGCAAGCAGCCGAAGTAGTAAACTTAGCGCTATTGCTGCCGCATCCCCCAAACACAATACAATCGGAATTGCCACGGTGAGGGTACCCATTGGCCAAAAGTATCTGACAGTGGTCATGGCACCAGAACCAAGAGAGAGTGAAGTGAGTGGTGGTGGCAGTCGCAGTGGCATTACAACTTTTTGACGGAAGAAGGTAAAAAAGTATGCAGAATATTTTGTCATAACTGAGTGACTGCCTTTGTTCGGTCCAAGGCAGGCATTGTGCCTGCATGCTAAGTTGAATCCTTTTTTTTTGTTATTTTTGTTCGGGGTACGAGAAGAAGGAATAGCATTAAAGCAAAAATAACATCAAGAGAGGGTTTTGAATACTTATGGAGCTTGATGGGTCATGGTAAGTGGTGAGAGGTGTCACTGCGGGTAATTCGCTGCTCTGCGGTAGGAAATATATTTCTCTAGAAATTCTTTTGAAGGGTTAGAGTTCAAGGAGAGTGAAAAGAATGTTATTTGGGATGGGACATTAAGTAACAGGAAGGATATTTCGTTGTTTGTGTTTTTTGGTATTTGTTGGAAATTAAAAGAAGCTGAGACCGCAGAGCAGTAAAGAAGCTTAGGAAATGAGGGCTGACTTCAGTCATTTCGGAAATATATGTAGCATGGAGGAACTTTGCTAGTAATCCTTCAAAGGGGAGTAAACATAAACAGGAATTTTCGGAAGAAAAACCACACCGGATATTAGAGAATTCATGTTTGGAATTGATGTACACTTGGTGGTACTTGAAAACATATTAAAATGGTTATTAAATAGATGTAACGAAAGAACAATGTTTTGTTGATTTTAGCATTTGGGAAAGCTGATGTAGGGATGAAGATATAGGTGAAACGGGAATCTTTGCCATTTGATGAACCGAAACGACGATCGAGGCCTTTAAAGGACAAATCGCAAAAATGGAATCTCACCACTTGGACATTATAAATGATTTGAAGGAAGATCTGGCTGATCTGCAACACCGATGTGATGCTTACGAACGTAAGGAGGCATCCCACAGCTGCCAAATGAAGATTTTAAATCCATTCTAAACAGCATATGCTACACAGTGGATTGTGTTCCTCCTACATTGAAAGCTGCTTTTCGACTTCAACACAAAAATAACAACAGTATACATGATCCTCCAATTATACTAAAATTCAGCTCCCCACATGACAGGAACACTGTATTAAAGTCTGTCGCTCTCTATCACAAAGCAAACAAAAGACCTTTGCATTTAGAAAACACCGGAGTAAGGGTGCAAGGGAAAGAACTTATTAATATTTACTTACATGCAAGCTTGACATCCAAAAATCGCTCTTACTTCCAAATTTTCACTCCCCACGCTATTCGTTGTTTGTTCGTCTGTATTTGTCATCAGTGATGTCGGTCTTCTCATCACTAGGCTCGTCAGATGTGGCGATTTATCGCCAATTGGCAATTTGAAAATTATTTTGTCGATACGAAAATCGGTTTGGCGATGTACCCCAAAAAAGGCGATATTTTTAGATTTTGACGATTTTATTTTCTTCAATCGAAATCCTCATTTTTTTTCATTTTTTTTTTTTAGTTTTTCACTTCTTATTTTCAGAATGCTAATTGCATGATAATTGCTGCATGCTGAATGGAGTCATCGTAATAGTAATTCTAATTTCTGAACACAGACACTAAAAATCAATCCTGGCGTTCAATGAGTCCAATGAAAATCAGTCAGATTGACATTTGGAATTTAGCTTCAACTGAGTACTGCTCAGCTTAAAACCCGAGCTAAAATGTATCTTGGGTGGAAATTTGTATGGAAGATAAATTTTAGCGCGATCTGAGTACTAAGCTTTTAAAAACAAAAATAAACTCACGTGCTGATGCAAAAAAATTGACGGCAGAAATTGAAAAGTAAAATAAATATAATTTCTTTCGAATAAGTTTATTTTCAATTAGTCTCCGTCTCTTAGTAACCATTTTAAAAAATGTCTGAATTAAATGTGAACAATACAATTTTTGTTGAAATGGAGAAAAAATAAATTGCACGACTGGATCGCACGTACTTGAGATCCGTCGTACGTCACATTGTAGAATAAAATTTAAGAAAATTAAAGTGAACATCAAATCATTTATTCGATTTTTGTGACATTTGATTGTTCGAATAAAGTACGTTAAATTGTATTGGGTGAAATAATTTAAACGCCATTTTATTTCTTTAAGAAATGTAAAAAGTGTGAATTTTTTTTTAAAATCATAGGAGCCGTTTTTATATAAAACGGTTTTTTAACAACTTTTTTAAAAAAAAATAAAAAAATAATTCTAAAACACAAAAATAACGTACATTTAAAAACAAAATTTTAAATAAAATTCACTTACCCGTTTTCAAAATATTGATTTTTCAAAACAAAAAAATTGAAAAAAAAAATTATTAAAAATACAAAAAAAAAGGTTTTCGAAAAAAAATAATGCAAAATTACTTAGGCTACCTACATCTTCTTGAGTATCAATTTTGATTGTAATCGCGTCACCAGTTTTCAAGAAAGTCAAAGAAAAAAACCGGTCCTATAAGAGGTACCGTTTTTAGTCCACCATATTAAAATTTTTTTCACAAAAATATAATGCATACCTACAGCAGTAGGACCGATTTTGATAAAATCCTGTTTTATATTTTTAGTTTTGAAAAAAAAATTGTTTTGAAATTTTGGTAGTTTTGTACAGTTTATTAATATACATATGATTATAAAATTTTAAATAATTTTTTTTGATTAGTTTTTGCCTTATAGTCCCTATAATCGCAAGTAAAAATTAAAGCGATTATCTGCAACCGAAACGGATGGAATTCCCAATTATTGTCAGTTCAGCTATCAATAAAATTGATGTGTAAATACGTTGCCAGTTCAGTTGTCATTTTAATTGCTGTAGACGCTGAATCAACGTTCATAAAACCAAGTAAATGCGACCCAGTCGTGCAATTTGTTTTGAACAATATTTATACAGAATATGAAATTCGGTAGTAAAAAGCTCTGCATTTAGCTTTCAAAACCAATAAAGAAATAGAAGAATATTAAATCAGGGAAAAATCAACTCGGACCACTAAGCACACTATGGGGGGTAATATTAACAACGTTTAACTTAGAAAGTGTATAGAAGTTCATTTTGTTTCCTCCATTAAATTCTTGTTCCTAAATGTATGTGTATATTATTTCCATGGCATATATAAAGAGCATTTAGGTGTCTTTTTCTGGTTATTGTTTTAATTGTCTTTGAAAGAAGTTTTTCTTTAAGAAAATATATTTCGATAAAATTGTTTTTTTTTAAGCTTTTCTTGTACAAAACGCCATTGAAATACAAAATCAAAAATACCATTTGTATGCAGCCTTAGCGGTGTAAAGATTTTTGATTTGCAATTTAATTTCGTTCGTTTTTTAAATTGTTATTTCATATGAATCACGGTCGACAATCTTTGCAGCATTTGGGGTCGTATATGGGAAAAAACGGAGCGAATGCTGTATTCCAAGTCTGCTGTATTTTAAGTCTTACTTATCGGTGTAGACTAGCGACTTCACATACTGAGTTACTGGCAAAATTCTATCTGTCTGTCTGTATGTATGTTTGTATTTTGGCGGGACATAACGGTACCTTGAAACCATATTTTTTTTCTCCGAAACGGCTCCAAGAGTTTTTATAAAAAAAAACTTCTGTCATATTTTGGTGAAAAAAAGTTTAAAACTGGCTAAAAACGGTATCTCCCATAGGACCGGGTTTTACTTGCGATTATAGGTACTATAATGCAAGTTATGGATCCGTGGAAAAAAAAACTAACGATCAAAGATGACATTACGATAATAGAGAAGTTGAAAAAATTGGGTAAGGAAACTCCGTCCGTCTGTTCGCGCCTTTACAGCTTAAACGGATGGGCCGATTTGCTTCAAACTTGGTATTTAGTATTTATTTAGTAGTTTTTCATTTTTGCTCTAGGTCGAAAAATAACGGTACCTGTCATACAATTTTTAACAAAAAGTTTGATTTTCTCGAAAACGGCTCTAGCGATTTTGATAAAACTTTCAGGGTGCTATTTTTTTACAACAATACATTTTCAGTTAGAATGAATTTTTCGAAATTTGTTCTATAACGGTACCTCTCATATAACCGGTTTCATCGTAAACCATTATCCCGTTTTCAATAAAATTTTGCACACATGAAGCCATTTATAATTCAATTAATATTGCATTTCAAAATTTTCAAAAACTTTTTTTTCGATTTAAAATTTTTTTTTAAGGTTTTCGAAATATTTTGCAAATGGGTTGATTGAATTTTTTAAAAATATTTTCCCAGATAAAAAAGTTTTTTAAAAAACGACTAAAAAAACTGGTCGAACGATTTTAAATTTTTTTTTTGTTCGATAAACATTTAGTTTTCAAATTTTATTGCATACTTAGTTTTTCCGAGGAAACTCTTAAACTAAATAAAAAAATTAAAGGATTTTTTTAAAAAATAAAACATTTTTTTTTTATTTTAATAAACATGTGGTTTTCAATCTGGCAATACTTTTTTTCGGAGTTGGTGTTTTTGACAGCTGTCACTTGATTTATGCTCAGTTTGGTTTGCCATAATATATATAAACATACTCCTGAACAAGTTTGCAAATTGTGCAAATTTATTACCAAATTAATGGTTCGTTTCGGTGGAGCAGGGTATGGAAGCTATGCGCCTCAAACGCCGAGGTGTTCTTTCCACAGTGTACACACGCTCTGGTTTGATCTATGTTAAAGAGAGTGTCGAAGGAGAGATCATTCATATCAACAACGATACAACAATGAAAGCCATCTATGCTGCTGCTGCTGCTGCGACAGTAAATCAAGAAGAAGAAGTGGAAAACGAGAACGAGAAAACATTTACCAACGCTGAACGCCACGATGATGAAATTAATATCAATATTGGTATTATTATTTATTATTTTTATCTCTCATTCCTTATTTCTCTTTAAACTTTCTCTATCTTTCTTCATTCTATCTATTTTATTATTATTTAAACTCAAATTCAAATATTATTGTGAAAGTAGTTGCTTTGATATTTTAATTGTTACCCATTATCATGTGTGTGTGTTGCTCAGGTCTCATTGTATAACCACTCGCTTCAGAGTGGAGTGATCGAACTGTGAGTTCCATAGGAGATACCAGTGATGTTATACTGCGAACGATGGTAAAAGTTTTAAGTAATCGACGAAAGGGTTTTAAGGTTATTCATATCAATGCGCAAAGTTTGTTAATGAAAATTGATGAATTTAGATATTTATTTGAAAATTCGACAATCGACGCAATTTGTGTGTCTGAAACATGGTTCTCTGCATCTGTGAGCGATGCCACATATTTACTTAAGGGCTATAATATTTTTCGTTCTGACAGAAGCAATCGGGGCGGGGGGTTGCTATATACATCAAATTTAATTTAAGTTGTAAACTTAGATATTCCTCGCCACCAGGTTTCCCTTGCGAGTACTTGTTTGTTGATGTTAGAGGTAGAGAGAATAATCTTCTTTTGGGAGTGATCTATAGGCCAAACAGATATACGGACTTAGAACCTCTTTATTTATTTATTTATTTATTTGACTATAACTACAGATACATAATTGATCACAGTTATTTGGATTATACAAATAATATTACATTTACATAATTAGTGACGATTTAAATTGAATAAAAGTATAATTTGTTTAAATTTCAATGAAGTAAGATTAAAATCTACGAAGGAATTATAACTATTGAACTGTTTACATAAGAGAGAGAACGGTTCATTATTTAAGTAGTTTAAAGTAGTTTCATGTGTTCGCAAAATTTTATAATTTCGACTTGGACGGAATTACACATTTAATTTTATTAAGGAAAGCAAATAAGGAGAATTTATATCACCGTTTAAAAGTTTAAATATGAATGCAGCATTGAGTGATGACCTCCTATTCTCGAGCGTATTAAGACCAATCAGTAAAAGTCGCGAACGATATGGTGGAAGATGGTGATGATTATCCCAGTTAAGATGACAGAGAGCAAATAATAGAAACTGTTTTTGAATGGATTCAATGCGGGCAATGTGACAGGAGTAATATGGGCACCAAACTTGGCAACCATATTCCAAGATCGAACGAACCAGTCCAACAAACAGGCTCTTTGTCACATAAGGGTCGTTAAATTCTTTTGACCATCGTTTAATCATTCCTAGACGAACAGAAGCTTTTGCAGTTATAAAGTCGATGTGCATTCTGAAGTCTAATTTTGAATTAAATATTACTCCCAAGTCTATAAAATAATTAACTCTTTCAAGTTTTAAATTATTTATAGAGTATTCATTAAAGAAAACATTTTTAACTCTAGCGAAGGTCATTACTTTGCATTTCTTAGAGTTCAGTGTGAGATAATTCTTATTACACCATTCCTGCAAATGATCAATATCAGATTGCAGTTGAAGGTAATCAGCATTATTTTTATATGAATATGAAATGTTCGCATCGTCAGCATAGAGATGTATATCACAGTATTTTATCACAGAGGGTAAATCATTTATAAAACATACGAATAACAGTGGTCCCAGGTGGCTTCCTTGAGGCACGCCAGACTTGACATCTATTGCGTTGGATAAATGAGACTTGAACTTAACATATTGAGTACGAGATGATAAATAACTTGCAATCCATTGCACAAGTTTTGGGGACCAGCCGAAAAGTGAAAGTTTTCTAACAAGCAGCTGATGATTAAGTTGATCGAAGGCTTTGGAGAAGTCAGTGTATATTACATCCGTTTGTTGACCATTCATGAATCCTTTTGTTATGCATGATGTAATTTCCAACAGATTTGTAATGGTAGATTTGCCCTTGACGAATCCATGCTGTCTGTCCGATAGATGCGATTTTACACCATGTATCAACTCATGGACTATTATAGATTCCATCATCTTGGGAATAACGCTGAGTTTTGCTATACCTCGGTAGTCACGCATGTTGCATCGGCTTCCTGATTTAAAAAGTGGAATTATAAATGAAGACTTCCAAGCGTGCGGGAAAACGGAAGACGACAAAGATAGGTTAAACAAATAACACAAAGCACTAGCCAAGGAATGACAGCAGTTTATTAAAACACAGGAAGGAACATTATCAGGTCCAGTAGAAAATGAATATGTTAACTTCTTTATTGCACTTGTCACATCGTTTTCTTGAATAAATAGCAAGTCATTTGTAATGCTTATGTTAGGGGTAATTTGATGCAGCCCAGCCAACCCATTATTACATTTGTAGATGCCCTTAAACATTTCTGCAAACATATCACAGATCATTACCCCATCATTTGAAGAAATTTGATCCAAATTCATATAGGACGGGAATTCAGCTATTTTTCTCTTATTTTTAACAAATTTCCAAAAAGATGAAAGATTCCGTAATAGGTTAGCTTTCATAGATATTATGTAGTTTTTATATGCAGCCCTTGATTTGACTTGGAATGCTCTTCTTATTCTGCTGAACTCTTGAGCAGTGGAAACTGTAAACTTGAATTTGAGCTTGTTGTGGAGTTTGTTTTTTTTTTATTTTTAAGCCTTTTAAGGAAAGGTGTGAGCCAAGGAACACAATTATCACCAATTTTGATTCGGCGACAAGGTATTGTTTTCAAAAAGCTGTTGTACAATATTTCATAGAAAGTATCAGTTGCTTTACTAGCATCCATATTAAAAAAGACACTATCCCAGTTAAATTGAGAAAGTTTCATATCGAGTTTTTCAAAATCAGTTTTCTTGAAATCAAATTCATAGCCATGATCGTATTGACTAGCACAAACGGAGGTCGGCATTTCCATTAAAACTTCAAAGCAAGGGTGAAATATAACATCATCCAATAAAGGGCATGATCTTTGCACCGTTAAGCCATTAACATCATCCGTAAACACGAGGTCGAGAAAATTACCTCTTTCATTTTTAAACGGGTTAACTTGATTTCAGGCTAAAGAGCACATTGAGTCCACCAAAAATACTCGTTTCTGATGTCAACGATGTAGGTGACAAAAATTTGTCATCTTCTTGAAGAACGTCCCATTCAATGTCTGGTAAATTAAAATCACCAACAAGTTGTAACCGATCGATTCATCAGGGAAACGATGTACTTAATGTTTATAACACATTGATCGTAAAGTTCACAATGCATTTTTGGTGGAATGTAGACACAGACTATAAAAAGTTGGAAAGTTTTGAGGAGAGTTGTAACACATACCATTTCTACGCTTATTGAGGGCATAGAGACAATTTTACAGTTTTAGCAATTTCTAATGGCAATTAGAACTCTTAACTTAAGGAAGACCGATCTGACCGAAAAATTTGATAAGAACTACATAGTATTTCATTGTCCAAAATAGACTTATCTAACCATGTTTCAGTAAAAAGTATTGCATCATAGTTAAACCCAAGACTTGAAGCAAACATTGATTTTAGTTTTGTCTTGAATCCTCCAATATTTTGGTAGAACATTGAGAAATAACTCATTGAGTATTTCGTACATTTGACCTCTTTTTGGCTACAGTAGGTCGCTTCCGAAAAGGGTGAACTATTGAGTTTACCGGCCAGAATTTCTCATCATTTAATAATTTAAAAATATCATTATTACGCTTTACATCAATAATGAAGGAGGAGTAGTTCCGATCTACATTCAGCTTCATTTTGCGAATGTTAAGACAAGATGAGTCTAAATTTGGTGATTTTTTTAGTAAATAAGACCATATCATTGACTCACTAGTTGTTTGTGGAAAATTTGAAATAAAAATTGGCAAAGGTCTTTCCATAGCAACGAGATCAAATTCTTCTGCGGTTCTTTCTCCCCCCACTGCGGAAGTTGAGGGCAACAGTTCAATACCATCAGATAAGGATCCTGCCGGGTCAGAAATCCTCTCATCCGTAATGGAAGCTATTAAGGAAACCGGTGGGCCGCCAGTAAACTCATCATTGGATTGAACTGTTGGTTGTTTCTGAGGTTTTTTTGATACGGCTACCAATTTATCGTTCTCAGCTTGGGGTTTCGGACCTGAACGGAGAGTTCTAGGTTGCAACAAAGATGATGACGACGAAGATTTCTCCAAGACTTGAGGTTCCCGGTGATCATTTTGTTGCTGAAGAATTTTTTTCCTTTGGGTTCTTACATCGATCCGATCGACTTTCATTTGAAAGCGGTGAAGGCGTCAGCAAAATCAATGGTACTTGAACTTCAGGATTTATTTGCGGACTTTCAATGGCCTTAAAACTTTCACTCATTCTTTCTGACGATAAAACATCGAAATCGAATAACTTTTGAATATCCGAAAATATTGTGGAGACATTGTTGAATAATTTTTGGAGTTTAAGGACTTTCCAATGTAATTCATCCACCGAGATTTTGTCATGCTTAGTACAAAAGTACCGTAAGCCAGCTACAGAAGTGAATTTATCAGCATCCTTACCTTTAATACCTATGCATTTAGCATGAACTAGTTGCAAGCATACGGCACAAGAAACTGTTACATCACTAGAAGTTTTTTTACAGACTAGACAGCTTAAGGAATCCATATTCAAAATACGAAGGGCGTTTTACGTGAGCTACACAAAAAAAAATATAATAATAACAAAAAAAAAAAAAAGTTGGCAACCCTTTAAATTGGTATTCCACGGGTCGAATTAAATGGGTTTTTCATAAAAATTACTATAACTAAGCACAGAAATCGTTTACCACTTATTGAAAAGCTGTTGATATTTCCTTTCAGATTTTAAATTTTGATTGTTTTCAAAACTTAAAATTTTAAAATTAAAAAATCAAAAAAAAAAAAAAATATTTGATATAACAGTGAATTGTTCACTTAGAGTTCACTTAGAGTATTTGCTATAAAGAAAATAATATTTCTTAGAAATTGCAAGAACTAAGCACTGTATCACCACAAATTTCAATTAAAATGAGAAATACAACAACTATAAATAGATGGTTAGTGTTTATAATATTTAAGATCGGTTTATAACCACATAGAACGCGAATTACTCGGGAACAAACTATAGCACTTGAAGATAGGAACAGAGTTACCACTTTATGCAGTTATAGGCGAAATCACAGTCATTTCCTCAAACATTATAATAACCGGTGACTTCAATAGTGATCTTTTAACTGATAGAAGGCTGTGTGAAAATATGAATTCCTTTGACTTATACTCAGTTAATTTATCAAGATCAACACATTTTACCAAGTCTTCTAGCATGTTATTAGACAATGTCTATGTAAGTGAAACCGATGGAGTTCTTTTCTATGACCAACTTATAGCTCCTGCGTTTTCAAGACACGATCTTTTATTCTTGACTTATGACTTCAACACAAATATCAGCCCCCATAGTTCCAGAATCCAGTTTAGGGACTTTAAAAATATTCACACCCCATAAACCATATTAATTCGATAGCATGGAGTGACATCTATCTTATGCCTTTGCCTGACGATCAAGTTGAATTTTTAAACACTAATCTAAATCTTTTATTCAATCTATATGTTCCTTTAAAAACAAAAAAATAATACTAGTGATTTTAAACCATGGTTCACAGGTAGAATCAAAGAACTGATGAAGCAGCGAGATCTAGCTTATCGACGATGGATACATTTTCGTGTTGAAGAACTTAATACAGCGTACAAATTATTACGAAACAAGGTTGTCCAAGAGATAAGACGTGCCAAGGTTAATTTTTACTCCAATCATCTAAACACCAAATCTAAAGGTCGCAAACTCTGGGATAATCTGCGAAAACTAGGAATAGGGAAGCAAAGATCGAATCTTCCAAATGATTTAAATAAGGACGAACTCAATCTGAAATTTGCAGCTGTACCGTCTTCGATAGCTCCCAGAGAATACGAACCTCTCAATAGCTTACCCACTCAATCCACAGATGTGCAATTCAGCTTTTCCTGTGTGAGCTGCATGGATGTGGTAGAAAGTTTTATTGCTCTGAAATCCACTGCGGTAGGGGTTGATAAGTTAAACCCAATCTTTTTAAAGGCTGTGTTACCATTCCTTCTTCCTTATTTTACCCATGTATTTAATTCTGTCCTTACCTCTGGAATCTTTCCCCAACAGTGGAAAACGGCTAAAATAATTCCAATTCCTAAAAACTCGTTATGTGATGAATTCAGACCCATCTCAATACTTCCTTTCCTTTCAAAAGTCTGCGAACGCTTAATGCAAAAACAATTAAATGATTTTATTTCCCGCAACAATCTCTTGGTCGAAATTCAGTCAGGTTTTCGTTCGCACCATAGCTGCACCACCGCCCTTATTAAGGTAATTGAAGACATAAGGGTTGATCTCGACAAAGACGACGTAACATTCTTAATCCTTTTAGATTTCTCTAAAGCGTTTGACATGGTAAATCCTTCTGTTCTTTTACATAAATTACGTCAAAAATTTAATTTATCCTCTGTCGCTATTAAACTCATTTCATCGTTTCTTAGCCATAGAAAGCAGGCAGTATGTTTAAATAATAGTTTATCACAGTTCCTACCTATACAACAAGGAGTTCCCCAAGGATCAATTTTGTCCCCACTTCTTTTCTCGTTGTACATAAATGAAGTAGCGTTCATCATAACCCAGGCCTCCAAACTCTTTTATGCCGACGATATTCAAATCTACAGAAGTTGTCCTTTAGGACTAATCGAAAACTGCGCTTCCATTCTTAATCAAGAATTAAATAAGATATCCAATTGGGCTTTGAGTAACGGGTTTGTTCTCAATCCGAACAAATGTAAATGTCTAGTTATTTCTAGAAAAGAGCTAGATTTGTCGTATTTTCCCTCCATAATACTAAACGGAACTACGCTAGTTCTGTCTGTCAACACATGTAGAAACCTTGGAGTAGTATTCAACAGAACCTTGACTTGGAGTGATCATATTAATTCTTTAGTGGGTAAAGCTTATGGGACGCTAAGAACTTTATGGACTGCTCAGGAATTCATGCCACGTCAAACAAGAATAGTACTCGCGAAGACCATGGTGATACCACTGGGTGCGAAATATTTTATAACTGCGATGTAAACAGTAAAAATAAATTAAATGTGGCTTTTAATAGCACTATACGCTATATTCATGGCTTAAGAAAGTATGATCATGTTTCACATTTGCAGCAGAGCCTCCTTAAAATGTCGTTCACTAATTTCATCAAATTTCGTACATTGAACCTACTCTTTAAAATCCTAAAATCTCATCAACCCAATTATTTGTTTGAAAAACTCCGGTTTCCAGTGTCAAATAGATCAACATACATAATATTTCCTCGCTTTACATGTCTGACCTCCGAGAGACAATTTTTTATAGCTGCTTGTCGCCTCTGGAACTCCCTTCCTTCTTATTTACGAGATACCAGTGACATCCATACATTTCAAAGTAATCTCAATACTTTCTTCTCAAATCAAAGCAACTAACTTTTTTCTAACCCCCTTCAAATCAAAACTATGTAGCTTTTGTAAGAGATTTTATATTAAAATGTGCTACAATTATTATTAATTATAATTAAAACTTAAATAAGTCCAGACCACCCTGTATTCCGAATTTTAATAAATACATACATTATGTAAAATATGTAAGCTATCATCACCTGTATTTATGTATGTTCTATGTATTTCTATTGCTGTTTTATCGAACGATTTAAACCACAGTTTTTATGTAATTGTTTAGGCATGTCGATTTTGTTAACTGTAACATTTAATCTGTAATCTGTTTTCTGAGTGCAAACAGAATCATTTTGAATAAACCTACCATTCGAGACAGACGTGTTTTGAGTTTTTTTAATATTGTTTTATGTTAAGTCAACTTAGTTTGCATTAAAGTACTTATACTTTCTTCGTCTATCTCTTTCACCCTGACACCTTTCTTTTTATTTCTTTTCGTGATCTTTATCTTATCTTATCTTTTTAAATTAATATTTCTTTCAATTATAATAAACTTAATAAAATATCATCTTTAAAGCCAAATTTAATATTTTATTATATTTTTCCTTTATATTGCTATACATACTACGAAATTTTCTCTTATTTTTTGTAATTTTTGTCTCTCTCTATTATATGGACTGTATGGGAATGACGTATGATTTGATCTGATTCGAAGCAAAACCTACAGTCACGGCTAGAATCGCTCGATGCGGGAAAAATAAATCCTGGGGACAGAGTGCTATGCATAGATGAGAAATGATGATGTCTTAAGAGCAATGGCTTTTTTGTACTGGTAGTGCCATTTTAATAATTAGTCGTAGAGATCAAAGCGACTGGATTTGATGATAAATGCAAACAAAAGTCTGAACGGAATATTACTTAATACCATGAAATGCAGCAATCTCATAGATTGCGGCCTCATGAAGATGTATATAAAGAGCTTAGAAGAACAAGGAAAAGACTTCAAATAATATTGTCTGTGAAATAGAAAGAAAGTCTGTGACGAGTGGAAGTTATTAAACGTACATCTGACAGAAGAACCTAACACTCCATAATTTCAATATAAATACCCCATTTTGCAGCCACCAAGCAATGAGGAGATACAAAATTGATTAATCAGTTCAAAAATAACAAGGTCCTGGGAGCCGATGGCATGCCTGTAGAGTTTTCTATTACCTTAAAAAATTGTTCGCTTAACCAAATCTACAAAAACCTTTTCTCAAAAAGATGCCTGGGAGACCTTACGAAGCCTTAACCTATACTCATTCTTAAGTCTTACTAATTTAACTAATAATTTAGATTGAAAATAGATTTTCTTTTCGTTTTCACAATAAAAAAGAAGTTAAATACAAACCTTAATTTATTAATAATTATAAAATATTAAAATTTACGCCTACGCTTTTTAGATTTTTTTTAGTGTTTGTTTAAAACTCAGTAAAAAATCGATTCTCAAATTTACATATAAAAGAACGTTCACGATTAAAAAATTAAGGGTAATTTTTTTAATAAATAATAAATGATAACACCAACATTTTATTAAAATTTAATACATCGCAAATATTACAATTATTACATCAATAAAAAATATATCAAAATTTAATATATTCATATTAAAAAAAAATAATACGATTAACTTCTAAAACACACTGTTTTTCAAATATGCAATACAAAAATATTAAAATTAAATAAACTCTTTATTAAGTTTATTTTTCTATATAGGTAATTTTTATATTGGCATATACACCAATGTAGTATTAATTTTTAATAAAATGTTAGTTAAATTATATTGCAAAAGTATTATATAGTAACCCACAATATAATAATAGTTAACATAAATTGTTCATGACTTTTAATAACCCTGTATTTAAAATTAATAATTGAAGTATTTCAAAGTAATACGAAATGTAATATAATTTTATTGCAAATTAATTATTTATTTATTTATCATTCAACAAATTCAAAATTTTGTTGTTATTTTGTTCATTGTAAATAATGTAAATCGACATTTTTTCCAATAATAGTCATTCCATTTTGGTTTTCGAATGTTGTTAATCTTTGGATAGTATCAAAACCACAATAGTTAACGGTTTTTAGTAAAAATATTTTTAAAACTAATCAAACAAATTATTTTAAATTTTATAATCACATGTATATTAATAAATTCTAAGAAACTGCATACCAAATTAAAAAAAAAATAAAAAATAAAAAAACAGGATTTTATCAAAAAGGGTTATACAATTTTCGAAATACATTTTTCATAAATCCTTTGTTTTTTAAGACATATGATGGCGTACTTCATTTTTACTAAAAACCGTTAAGTATTAGGGTTTTGATACTTTTTAAAAGTTCAAATTGTGTTATTTTCAACGTAAATGTTACATCTTTCTGTCAAAGATCTTGTTTTCCAATGTAATTGGGCACATAAGAGCAAGTACGTGCGATCCAGTCGTGCCCATTTTTCTCAAATTTTTAACCGTGTATTGAATAAATAACCACCCCCTTTTTATTTATATTAAATTATAAATCGAATTAAAACATTCACTTTAGAATTATGAAGTAACAAATAGGGAAATCGGATTCGTCTCGCACGAGCTAACTTTGTTTGCTTACGCTGACGACTGTTATCTGACTGTTTGACATTCAGTTTGGATATCACTTATTACAGTTTGTTGGTTCGATCTCTCGCTTATCGCTTTGACTAACAATCATCACGCAATTTAACCGTCAGTCCTAAACTTGTTTCTTATTACCTCTTGTGCCTTTGACCATTAAGTCTTATATATTGTAGGTATGTACATCAGAAAAAATGCGTTTGGGTGTTATATTGCGGTAGGTAATTTTGTATTTGTATTAAAGAGAAAGAAATACAGCAGTAGCTACTACAACCGAACAGAACCTACTTTAGTCTTCGGGTTAGGTTCTTCAAATCCGTAAATCTTCCCATAAAAACTAAAAGTCTGTTCCTAACAAGACAATGGTCTTACCAGTACTCAAATAAGGATACGACTTGGGTGATTAATAAAAAAGTCACTCTGATCTCTGAACCGAGGAACGTCTTAATGAGAATAGCAGACCTGCTTAAATTGAAAGGATGGCATAAATCAGGACAAAAATTTAAACGCTCTTTATATACATAAATGTTCATAAGAGGATGTATTCGCGATCCCGTCATGAAATTTATTTTTATCTTAATGCATGTCTAAGCACTTCTGGGCTAATGTGCGTTTTAAACGTCATGGGTTTCTCAATATTTTTAATACGTTAAGCACAACAATAATGAGGTTTTTGATAATACAGCAATGTGCCTACAATTTTTTCCAGACACATTTCTCCCAAACTTTTCATATAGAATAATACATTAAATGCAATATTGTATCCTGATAGGTTACACGCAATTTGCATCATTGGACAATCAAGAAACAAAAATCATTCATATTTCACGCTATGCTGACCTTTTTGTTTAAATAAAAGACCTTGCTTGCATGCTTCACCCACATGCCAGGGCTGACTGCCATATGAATCAACAAATGCAGTTTCCTACATAATCTAACAAGACGGAACTATTGTTTGTGAGCACGCATAATAGATTTATTTCAAGCCATGCCACACAATCTAAATTGCATTCATCAAAAACGAAAATAAAAAAAATTGAAAACATCTAACAAAATGACAGAACAACCAGCAATCCATCATGGTCAAAAGGATATACAATACAACAGAGAAGGCTTTAGCAAAAATTTACCACTACAACTAAGAGAATTGTAAGAAATACATACAAATATTAATAATTATCCAGCGATACTGTTTGTAATCCCCAGGGGCGATACGACGCGACGCAACGCAACTATACTGCATCCCAATGTGCTTGCTGTTTAAACATTCAAACCGGATGTCCTGTGTGCTGCAATTGTATTTCTACATCATATATGCGATTGTAGTGTGCATGTGAATGCAGCGAACTTAACGATGCATTACAGGACAACAATTAAAGTTATTTTTATTGTATTAATTACTATGGACGCTTTGTTTATTCTTTCCCTGTATTTTGCATAGTTAATGGATTTTCCAGAAGGAACAATGGGATGACAAGTTGCAAAATCGCATGATTGTGGCACTTTATGGTGTCCGTGAATATTTTGTGTGTGTGTCCTTTCGAACACATTGCATGGTAGAATGCAGAAATGGACTTTGAATACTAAGTGCAAAATTAAAATAAAAAAAGGATTCTCTTTGGCACGTAAAATTGAAGTGCATATTTTTTTTATATTTTTGCACTTACAACATTAATTTGGACGATGGACTAAATTGGATTTCAGTAGTGCACTTGTATTGGGCAAAAAAGGGAGTTGATAAGGAGAACTACGGAAAGGGGATAACACTTTGCTGAATTTAAAGAAGGATTATCGTATTATTTTGTCCTTCGTTGTTCACTAGGTGGATGGTGGCCTTTTACTTGCAAAAGGAAATTCACGATTTTGACCCACCAACAGAAGGCAGAGAAACGTCCAAAGATGGTTTTGAAGATTTCCATGTAAAAGGTTTTTTACTTCAACGTACATAATAGATAGATAGAATAGGATTGTTTATGGGTCCTCTACATTGAATTGAGTTTTTATTCAGTTGGAACATTTATCTGAGTTGGTAAGACATTAGTTTTTCTAACAAAAAGTGGATAACTTAGAGTAAAAACCAAGATTATTGCATATCTGTGGTTGAATTTTAATTATATGGTAGTTCTAGGGCAAAATATTTAGTAATAAATTACCTTTTTGGTTAAAAACCCTTAAGTAAAACTATTCCTTTTAACTGCTACTTAGACAGACCATGTCCAATGTTAGTCATCGTGCTGAAAAAGACATAGTGGACGATGAATCAACAGAGTTCTGGCAATTTTGATGTGGTTAACTGGTTCCAAATTATTCACTTCCTTGTCAAGAAGAATCAGTAATAATAGGTCGACCCTCTGCTTTGGCAGTTAAGACTCCACGTTGTTGAGTTTTGATGTTCATCCGTTCTACATGATAAAGCCATCTTTATCGTTTCAAATTTATTTTTACTGCTGTTTCCAGACAGACAAAGTCTTTGACTACTTAAAGTTATACATATCTACAGGGTGAGCCAACAACAAGTTTCTTTTTAAAAATGCAAAAAGTGAACAAAATTAACTTTTGTCCATTTGTCCGAGGCGGCAAAAGATGATTTTCGCCCAAAATAGTTTTTCAATTCCTGTATGCAATTGCAGTCACACTATTGTGTTCTCGGTGGTGGTTTTGAGAATCAGAGCACTTTTGAGGCAGCATTTCGAGTGGCTTCTTAGGTTCTGGCGGTAGGAGCATGTCGTCGTTACTCTCTCGGATTCTTCAAAAAATCTCAACATTTGTTCCCTAAGTCTTCTTATAATAGCAAAAACTGCATCCAAACAATCGGCCGTTTTCATCGCAGGGGACAGTACACGGCCTATTTGGTAATACACGCTTTTGTAGCAGCATGAAGGTGATTTACTACAAGGCTCTCATCAGAAGTCGATGATCGTCTATGGATTTCCTCATTTCCGGTAACGTCACACCTTTTAAAATGGAAAAGATTTGAAACAAAACACCATAGTCAGAGAGGTCAGAGTACACTAAATATTCTTCCAATGAGGTCCTGCACAACGGTAGCAGCAACAACAGGATAGATAATTCAGAGGGATGACTTCGATTAATGGCCAATCCGTTCCCTCCTGCCCAAGGAATTTTTGTTTTTATATACGGTGATCAGTACTATAATGCAAGTTATGCATTCGTGCAGATTAAAAAAATTGAGATAACAATCAAACATGACATTACTATAATATAGTTAGAAATATTTTTGAGTTACTGACAAAATTCCGTCCGTCTGACTGTCTATCTGTATGGGTGCATTTTGGAATACAGCCTGAACGGTTGAGCCGATTGTCTTGAAATTTAGAACATAAGATTATTTTGAAATTCTACAGAGCACTTTTTTTTTTAGCTGAAATATTAACGGTACCCGCCGTACAACCGTTACGTAAAAGCTTATTTTTCTCGGAAGCGGCTCCAAGGAGTTTGATGAAGATGAAAAAAAAATTAGTGTACTATTTATTGTAGGTTTGTGTTATGTTTTCGTTTTTACTCGCGATTTATAGGGACTATAAGGCAAGTTATGCATTCGTAAAAAAAAAAAACTAACAATCAAACATGCCATTACGATGATAGAGAAGTCAAAAAAGTAGGTCCGGAAATTCCGTCCGTCTGTCTGTCTGTCTGTCTGTCTGTCCGTATCGATATCTACAGCCTAAACGGTTGGGCCGATTTGATTCAAACTTGGTATATAGTATTTTTAGAGTGCTCTACCCGACGATTTTTGGAATTGGCATTCTAGCTCCAAAACTAACGGTACCTGCCTTATAACTTTTAATGAAAAACTTATTTTTCTCGAAAACGGCTGCTACGATTTTGATAAAACTTTCAGAATGATGTTTTCTATGCAAAATCTATCTTTAAGTTTTAATGGATTTTTCAGAAAAAGTTTTATAACAGTACCTCCCATATGACCGTTTTTTTTAAATCAGACTTTCTCGTTAACTAATTGACGGATTTTTCAAGATATGTAGTGTTTTAATATTAAAATAATATTGCTTATTAAAATTTTCAAAAACATTTTTTTTAATTTTTAATAATTTTTTTAAAAAATTATTTTGTTTTTTGAATATTTTGAAAACGGATCTGTAGATTTTTTTTTTAAATTTTTCTCCTACTATAAACTATAGATTTTTTTAAATTGACATACTCGAAAAAATTTTAAAATATGTTTTCGAAAAGTTTTTCAAAAAAAACATTTTTTTGAAAAAAACTGGTCGAACGATTTTGAAATGAAAAATTCATAAAATAGAAAACAGCAAAAGAAATAAGATGGCTTACAACATTTTTTTTCAAAAAAACGTTATGAATAGTGTTTGTTTGATTTCATAAAAATGTTTTCCTAAAATTTTATTTCATATTGCTCGGCTAAGCCCTAGCCTTTAGTCAAATAAAAGACGGTGACAACCTACATACAAAAAGACGCCTGCACTTAAAAAGGATTAGCACATAGGGACAAGTACGTGCGACCCAGTCGTGCCTTTTATTTATTTTCTTCGACATTCTCGAAAACAGGTTGACCGATTACAGTAAAAATTGATACTTAGGGTAATGTAGGTAGCCAAAAAAAAATTTACTTTAAAATATTTTTGAAAACTTTTTTTTTATTTTTTTTTTTTTTTTTTTTGAAAAGTTAATATTTTGAAAACGGACAAATGTTTTTTTAATTTAGTTTTTAAAACGAAGGCTATTCTTATGTCTTAACTTTGCATTTTTGAATTATTTTAATTTAATTTTTAAAAAAAGTTGTTAAGAAACTGTTTTATTTAAAAACCGTTTCATCGATTTTGAAAAAAAAATCAAACTTCTTCACATTTTTTAAAATAATAAAATAGCGTTTGAATTATTCCACTCAAAACAATTTTATGTACTTTTTTCGAACAATCAAGTCACAAAAACCAAAAAAAAAAATACTTTGATGTTCCCTAAAAGCCTTGTCAAACAGAGGGCGATTATTTTAACGCAGCGTTGGAGAACGTCACACAGAGCTGTAAGCAGCGCGTTTAATATTTCAATCTTGGTTTTCATTTACTCACAAAATATGTAGATAACACACATCTTACACATTCTATCAGTTTTTCTATGATAAATAATATTGAAGATGAAAATGACACAAAAGCAGCCAAAACAATAATTTAAATGACTTAATTTTCAAAACAATTCAAGAAATAATCTTTTTCAAAGCGGCGTCGAAAAAAATAATTTGTAATTTATTTCAACGCCGCGTTTTGACGCCGCGTTGAATTCGACGCGGCGTTGAAAACGCGCTCTATGTGACATGGGATATTTATTGCTGTTTATTACGCGGCGTTAAAACGCGCTCTGTTTGACGAGGCCTTAATACTTATCAAATTTTATTCGACGATGTGACCGCACATATGGGCAAGTACGTGCTATCTAATTATTCAGGCCACCGAATAAAAATAAAGAGGGGCTTGGCGATTTGGCTGATCTTACATACTTCAACGCAAAACTGCCGATTATTAGATTATTTGTATTACATTCATTAGAATTTATGTACAATTGTTCTTAAACTAACTTATAACTAAAATAAATCTAGTCGGCTCAACAACAAGGATCCGACGTACTTTAGCTGATTCTATACAATGCTATATTTTTACTTATATCATAATTTTGTTTGCATAAACTTTTGATTGAAATTCTTAATTATAATTTACTGTCTTTGGTTTTAAAAAAATTGGGTAAGGATGCGGTGTTGTTTATCCTCTGTTCGATGCAAAACTGTGGATAGGTTACTCCTTTATGATCTCAAAATCATCACAATGAGCCTTTGTTTTAAAAGTGTGGTTTCTAAAAGGGACTCAAAAAAACTTAAAACGAGTTCACCAGTTTTGCTGCTTACAAGAATGATAGTAATAGCCGATCGGCGTTATCACAATGGTAGGCTTACACAGGGTAAAGGTTGATTTCAGCTTGGTAGGGTAAAGCATATGGGGTAGCACAAAAACAAAATAAACATACAAATTAAACCAACAATAAAAAATAAATAATAAAAAATGTGTTAATTAAATTCTGTTGTTATTTTTACTTGCGCTTATAGGGACTATAATGCAAGTTTAGGATTCGTGAATATAAAAAAAATTGAAATAACAATCAAATATGACATTACGATCATAAAGAAGTCTAAAAAAGTTAGTAGCAACAAATATCTGTCTGTCTGTCTGTATGTCAGTATGTATAACGAACTGCAGCCTAAACAGCTCAAGCGATTATCTTTAAATTTGGTACTGCGTTATTTTCAACGTAAATGTTATTTGTTTTTGTCAAAGATCTTGCCTTCCAATGTAATTAGGCACATAACAGCAAGTACGTGCTGGACACAGTTGTGTCCATTTTCACTTTCGATTATAGGTACTATAATGCAAGTTATGCATTCGGGCAGATTAAAAATTTTGAGATTACGATGATAGAGAAACGTAACTCAAATACTGAAAAAATTCTGTCCGTCTGTCTGTCTGTCTGTCTGTACAGATGTATTTTGGACTGCAGCCTAAACGGTTGGGCCAATTGTCTTCAAATTTTGAACTTAAGGTTATTTTGACATTCTACAGATGAGTTTTTTTCAATTTTTTTTAGCTCGAAAACTAACGGTACCTGTCATTTAAGTAAGCGATTTTTTTTTTAATTTTGTTCTTAAATGTACGTTATTTTTATGCTTAAGTTTGTATTCTTGAATTATTATTTTTAATTTTTTTAAAAAAAAGTTATTAAAAAATCTGTTTTATTTGAAAACCGCTCCTACGATTTAAAAAAAATACACTTTTTAAAATTGCTTAAAGAAATAAAATGGCGTTTAAATTAGTTCACTCAATACAATTTTATGTACTTTATTCAAACAATCAAGTCACAAAAATTGACTTTAATTTTCTTAAATTTTATTCTACAATGTGACCGCACATATGAGCAAGTACGTGCGATCCAGTCGTGCAATTTATTTCAATGCGGCAACGCGAAGCAGAATTTTAATTTCTGTGGCAGTCTTAAATATTTTACGAAAATCTTCCAACAACTATTCAGATATTCTAATTAAAAACGTAATTTCTGGAATCTTTCCTCTTCACCACCACAAGCAAACAAAAGTCTGTTTGATAGCAACGGAATACATAGTGTTCGTAGGAGTAATTATAAGTAAATTAGGAGCTGTGTACACTGTGAAGTCTTGTGAGACAATGACGTGCGATGCGGTTTAAATGTTATTCTGTTATTACCCTAAGTGAAAACGTTGCGTCATGGTCGCCGCGCCATCTTTTGCCTGCCACTCGTGCTGAGTTGTATTTTTGTAATTGAAGCAAAAACGTTGGGGTTTGTCCGGCCCTTATAGACTTTATTTGATTCTATTTCTTTAGGAATGTGGTGACTGGGTAGTTTATTTTCTTAATCGAATTTACTCTGCTTCCATGTTTGGCATACTAAGTACTATTATGCTGCAGAAGTTCGTTTCGAAAAAAAATTTTGTTTAGTATAAAGGTTAATTGGACTCTCCCTTGGGGTGTAATTGGAATTCGGTTTGGGTGTCTCTGTGAGACTTTTCAAGGATGGGGGCAGTTTGATATAGGCAATATATGTACATTTAATTGATTTGTTGGATTCCATGTCACGTCAATTTAGCGAATCACTTCCGAAGTTCGTCGGGTTCAGGATAAATCACTTCGTCAGTGTTATCTACTCCTGATACTGGAAATTGAAATGGATAAACTACTTCCTGTAATAACATAAGCTACAAGTAATTTGTTAATAGCGTAACTATGAACTGAGTTAAGCGGGAAATTGGTAATTGTCAATGTTTCAGTAATCTTTGCCTTGTTAATTTTATTTTATTTATTGTTCTTCAATTCTTTTACATTGAATCGTTGAATCTTAAAAGTTGCAAAAGTATTGTTGGCAAAGTTCTATGATGCACTTATTTTTGAACGGCTGCATATGATTTTCAACAATGGGCCCAGCTGGTCAAAAATATTTAATATTTTTTTATCACTGCAATATCAATGGGGTTGTGAAGTTTCTATTAACTTTTAAAGCTCCAAGTCCTTATGCCTATCTGGGGGTCAATTTCAATTCTTCCTGGATGTCTTCTAAATTTAAAATACAATTTCCAAGCCTTAAACTGCCAAAAAAAGACTATACCCCTAACGACCTTTAAAATAGCGTTTCTCAGTTTAGCCTCAAGAAAAACATATTCCATGGAATTTTCTTCGCTCGAGATCTATTCATAAGCTGAAGGCAGAAATCCAAAAAAGGAAACCACATGACAGGTTACATTATCCTTCAAAGTTTTAAGGTTTTGGCCAAATTTCCATGTTTTCTACTTAAAAAACACATACCATTTAACAGGTTTTTTTGGCATGTATTGCGACTAAAAATATATGCCGTTAAATGCATAGAATACTAACAAATAAAAAAAGAAAATCAAACACAAAAAATAAATTTGGGGGGATTTTTGCTTGGCAAAGTTAATCATTCGACAATTTTGTTTGCAGAGGCTGCTTACTCAGAAATCCAACCTCTTTTTATACTCATGTGGTGGAAGGAAGCAATGAATTCAGTGCAAAAGGTCTGGACTTGCTACTACTTCTGCTGCTGCTGGTTGAGATTTATGTCATTCACCCATGGCCCATGGATTTTAAGGAAATATTTTGAATGTCTTTGGCTTGTAAAACAGCATATGAAAAAAAAAACATATACGAGTATACATTCAACTCAACCACAAACAGCTAAGGGTAACTCTGTATCGATTTGGAAATTTGTTGGCAGGAGCAAACCTCGATTTAAATTCCTTGATGGTTTTCGTCGCCCTCTCGTCTTGGTCTTCGTCGTCGTTGGTAAGCCTTTTCCTTTGAATTGGTTTTGGTTTTCTCCTTAAATGGTTTCGGATATTGGATTTAAATGATTTGCAAATGTGTGGGGAGAAAAAACTATGTTTTTTTTAAATTCTGTTGCGTGTTCTGGGAAATTGCAGCTGAACCTTTCAGGTGAATAACTTTTGAAGTTTTGGATTACATTTATTTTCAATTAAGAATTAAAAACACTATGATATAGATTTTGTTAATATGAAAGTATTTAAATCGAAAGTAATAATAATTGTTGGCGTATCCTGACCAGGACTCACCGCTCATAGTAATATGCTGGGTAGAAGATATATTCACTGAAAGATTACAGGAATCTTTTTAACGAACTAAACAAACAAGCGAATCTTTAGATTGAAACTTAAACAAGGAATTCCTCAAGGTCATCAAAAAAAAATTAAGAGGTAAAAGATTTTCATGTAGGAACATCTTCAATTTGAAACTCACTTGTGAGAGTAGACCCTGCAGCGATTTGGTTACGATGGTCTATCTGTTCCATGGTTTAACCCAGCACTTTTATTTTTTTATTTGTAAAACAGTAGCCGCTGCAAATTTCCACTTGTAACAATGCATGTTTCTCCAACTACTTCCAACGGACAACTAGCAGAAGGAATATATTAAGTGGACACGATTTCCAAAAAGAAATGTCGAAAATATTACTCTTAAATGAACAGCCACGCGAGAAAAACTCCCTAGATAGCGATCTTGCTAGCGAAAGTACTCTCAATTCTTATATAGACACACATCTTAAGGAAAATCCTTACAGTAAAGCCACTTATGGCAAGTTTCTAAGGAACTTCTAATAGCCTTCTTCGATGACAAATTCATCATCGGAAAGATAAAATAGTGCTACCTTGGCTAAGAGAAAACGTGGTATCCAGTACGGACATCAACATTCAGGCTGCTTTAAAACACCCACAATCAATCTGAATTATAGCCATTATATTCGATCGTATGTCAAGGCGATGGTAGAAGAGTTAAATGTTCACCACTTTATTGCAATTCAAAATGCTAGAAAAAAATTGGCCTTAACTATAGCCTGTTCAAGAAAAATTGTTAGTACAATGCTTATGTACGAGCTTTTTTCAACAAAAAAAATTCATCATTTACACGTTAACTCACTTTAAAAAAAAAAACATATTCCACCAACAGAGTTACCTTTGCCAATTGAAAACAATACTACAGAGCTTTCTCATAGGTTGTTATCATAGAGCTTGGAGTTTTGAAGCTTTAGCTAACAAAATTTAGTAGAATGAGAGGGTAGGTGCTGTCGTATTGTGTGTTTGTTAGTACTTATAGATGGATAATCGTTAAAATGCAGTGCAATTTTTTCTTTGCTTTTGTTATTTTGTTAGAAATACATAAGTTATTTTCTTAAATTTTGCAAATGCATTATGTGATTATAATAATTCGGAAAAGTGTTGTGGTGTATGTGAATAAAGGTAAATTATTTGTTTTTGTTTTTTTTTAATCAGCAGATGTCAACCATACAACAGAAAAATTCCTATTTTTTCAATCTTCTTCTTCATTTTGTCCAATTGATATCATTTGGAAGTGAATTGAAAGGTTGTTAAGTAATAATAACAACGACGTTCGCCTCTCAGTCTAATTGCATTGGTTTGCATATTTCTGTTTCAAGTAAAAACTCTAATAGGGTTTCGCGAGGGGCGAACGTTGTTGTTATTAATACTTTACAACCTTTCAATTCACTTCCAAATGAATTCAATCGAGAAGAAGATCAAAACAATAGTTCCGAGCGGCACCAAAGTTATCAAAAAAAGTTTCCTTTTTTACTTTTTTTTTTTTATAATTAACGCGCGCACAAGGGATTATGTGAGAGACAGAAGGTGCCGATTAACATTGGTTTTGAATGTTAGCAGATCAAAATGGCAAGGGAAAATCCCGCCGGGTAAACTATTCCAAATTCGTGTTGTTCGGCTAAAAAAAGAATCCCTATATTTTACGGTACGTCCGAAATTGGGCTCCAGGGTGAACTGATGAGCATTCCTTGCGAGACGAGTATTACGGGAGAAACTTTTAAGGGGAGGAATGCAACTGGCTACTTCGAGTGAACATTTTTTGTAAAAGAAACGATAAAATATGGAAAGACATGAAACATTGCGTCGGTGTTCGAGTGGGGCAATTGTTTCAGCGGCAGTTCTATTTCCTATCAATCTTAACGCTCGATTTTGTATTCTATCAAGCAGGTGAAGCGAAGTTTGCGAAGCACCTGCCCAGAGGTGGGAGTTATACTCGAGTTTAGGGCGTATAAACGCTTTATAAATTGTAGCCAGATCAGATGGGGAAAAATACTTCTTACACCGTACAGAAAACCTAAGCACTTTGTAGCATTCTTAGCGATCTCAAATATATGGTCGTTCCAACGGAGGTCGTCGTTGACACACATACCGAGTACTGAGAGCTTTTCGGTTTCTTCGATGTAAGTGCCATTCATGGACAATGGCATTTGGGGAATGTTTAGCTTTAACGACAGAAGACAGCATTGAGTTTTCGAAGCATTAAACTCCATACGATTTCTATTACCCCATTTGACAATGCTGTATAAATCGGAGTTTAATGAGCTTGACATACGGCACCGTTGCAATTGTACGTCCGAAGGCGAAGGACGTGAATTATCGAACGAATGTGAAAAGCTGAGGGTGGAGTCGTCAGCATAACAGTTAAGTGGATTAGAAGTAACAGACAGAAGATCGTTTATAATAATCAAGAAAAGAGTCGGAGACAGAACAGAGCCCTGGGGTACACCAGCATTTATTTTGTGCGAATCAGACTTGAATCCGTCCAATACAATTTGTATTGAACGGTCCAGAAGATAGCTTCTAATCCAACGAACAAGTGTATCATCGATCCCAAAAGCACGCATTTTCGATAAAAGAGCTTCATGCCAAACTCTGTCAAATGCCTTGGAGACATCAAGAGCAATAATCTTACTTTCACCAAAGCGATGTAAAGATTTGTTCCACTGTTCGGTGAGATATGCCATCAGATCACCAGTGGAACGGTTGCTGCGGAAGCCGTACTGACGGTCATGGAGAAGCTTTCGATCTTCGAGATATTCCTTAAGCTGACGGTTAATCAGTGTTTCCATGACCATAGAAAGAAGGGATGTCAGTGCTATGGGTCGGTAGGAGGAGGGGGAGGATGAGTCACCTTTCTTAGGGACAGGCTGGACAAATGCTGTTTTCCATCTTCTAGGAAAGATTCCAGAAGAGTAAAAGCGATGGAAAAGCTTACGCAGTGGCTTTGCCAGTGTGGAAGAACACCTCTTCAGAAGAATCGGGGGTATACCATCCGGGCCAGCGGATTTGTGTATATCGAGATCTTTGAGAACTCTTGCTACTGTACGAGTGCGGAAAAAAATCTGTCCCATGGAAAAAATTACATTCTCAAGTACAGGAGGGGCAACGTTGCTATGCGGCAGCGTGGAGCTGGCAGCGAAATGGGCGGCGAGCAAGTTTGCCTTATCTGAAGAGTAAACAATTGGTTTGTTATTGTCGATGAGCGTTGGAACCGAAGATGTCGAGGAGTTTTTAATATTTTTTACAAATGACCAAAAATGTTTACTGCCTTTGGGACACTGCAGAATTTTTTGCCGTAATTTTTGGTCATGCAAAAATTTGGTTCTTTCAATAACGGAGTTGCATGAGTTCCTTGCTTGTTTGTGCTTTTTCCGATTTTCCTCTGTAGGGTTGGCTTTGTAAGATCGGAAACTTACTTCTTTGAGCCTGATAGCTTCTTTACACTCAGAATTAAACCAAGACTTTTATTTAGGTTTGATGCTTTTTACTCTGTTAGGAATAAAAGCACGCATCCCTAAAAGAATCACATTTGTGATGATTTCAGCACTGGCATCAATGTCACTATCGAGGAAGCATAGTGACCAGTTAAAGTTTCGGAAAAAAATATTCAGGCCGTCCCATTTGGCTTTCTCGTATTGCCAAACGGTCCTGGTAGGAAGTTTTTCTTTAACTGGATGGGTGGAGGATGATACAATGGTCTGAAGTGCCAAATGGAGAAGTTACACTAATGGTATATTTATCAGGGTGAGAAGTAAGAAACAAGTCAAGAGTATGGGCGGCTTGCCCAGCAACATCCGGTATACGCGTTGGCACATCGATGAGTTGGGTAAGGTGATGTAACCCGGCAAAGAGCTCGATATACCTTCCTTCGGGTGTTGTCTGACCAGAATAGCGGAGCCAATTGGAATTGTGTACATTGAAATCGCCCGCAATAACGATTTCAGTGCGAGGACAAAGGGAAACAATTTTCGAGATGGAATCAGACAGCGCATCAAACTCGTTACAAGTCGAATTACTGTCAAGATTTGGACTCCTGTAAATAAAACAATAATGAATGACATGCTTGCGGACAGTGAATTTGAGCCATAAGAAGTTAAAGTCCGTGTTGGAACATTGCCCATATTGGGAAAGGCTCTGGCAAGCAATATCATTCCTAACATAGATCACGAGACCATGATGGGAAAAGAGTAATGGCACCAAGATATACCCATGTAGAGCAAATTCTGATAAATCAGTATTTACTCCAACCTGAGTTTCACTTAATGCCAAAACAGCTGATCTGCAACAACAAAATCGAGATGTAATTTGACAGAATAAATATGGAAAAACATTTGAAATGTTTTACAAACAAACGCAATAAAATGACAAAAAGCGATCTTTTATGATAATAAGTTTATCCATATTAAATATTTCTTTTTTTTTTATTTTTAAAAAATTTTTGGCTTTATATTTATTATAAAATGGGCACGAATGGGTCGCACGTACTTGCTCTTATGTGCATAATTACATTGGCAAGCAAGATCTTTGACGGAAACAAGTAACATTTGCGTTGAAAATAACACAGTTTGAACTTATAAAAAGTATTAAAAACCACAATACTTAACGGTTTTTAGTAAAAATGAAGTATGCCATCACACGTCTTAAATAACAAGGAATTTATGGAAAATGTATTTCGAAAATTGTAGCACCGGTTTTGAAAAATCCTGTTTTTTATTTTTGGTTTTTTGAAAAAAAAATTATTTTTTAAATTTTTTAGGCAGTTTTTTATAACTTATTAAAATACATGTGATTGTAAAATTTTAAATAATTTTTTTTGATTAGTTTTCAAAATATTGGTTTTTGAAAAAAAAAAAATTCAAAAATTAATTTTAATTAGAAAAAAAAGTTATTAAAATTTTTGATATGCAGAAGTAATTTGACTACTTAGATCTTCTTAAATATAAAATTTGACAGAAATCCAAAGAGCCGTAACCGAAAAAGCCAAACATTAAAAAAAACGTTATATGAAAGGTCGCCTTAATAGACTTTTCCGTATATGTGGTTTTAATCATATAATTGCCAATACCAACAAAACAATTCTCCAAAATTTTATTAAAATCGTTGAAGCCGTTTTCGAGTAAAATAAGATATTCCTAAACGGTTATATGGCAGGTACCGTTATTTTTAGGGCTAAAAATAAAATTTCAATTCCCCTCTGGGGAATGCCAAAATAATCACACACCAAGTTTGAAGATAATCGCTTAAGCCGTTTAGGCTGCAGCTAGTTACACATACTGACAGAAAGACAGACAGACAGACAGGCAGACAGACAGACAGACATTTTTTCTCGATCACTTTTTTAGACTTCTCTATGATCGTAATGTCAAGTTTGATTGTTATCTCAATTTTTTTAATATTCACGAATCCTAAACTTCTCTCATAGTCCCTATAATCGCAAGTAAAAAGATAAATACCCAGCAACTGTAGTATATTCTTAGGCGAAAACTGCTTGTAAATTTATCTTTAATTATGATTCATCCTTAACTAAAATTCATAATTTAACTGAGCTTTCACTTTATCTGAATAATTGTTACACGCATTGTCACGGAAGAAACGAACCTACATACTTCTATATCGTCCTGGCTTCCTCGAGGACTCTGATTTTTAAGTGAGGATGAGGATGAGGATGATTTATTGTTTCCCACATCCGCTCTCGTCTTCTTATCCTGTACAATGCCTTTTGTACGTATCTGTATAAATAAACTTATTCCATCTAAACTCATTTTTGGATTACAACTTAGGCTTTGCATACTAATCTATGCAAATTGGCTTTGAATTGGGATAACTTCCTTCGACTATTTCTCATGTGCACCCCCTCGATTTTGCTCTTTAAATAGTCTATAGTGCGCGTGCATTAATGTAAAGAGGACTGAGTGTCCTGTTCCTATTCTAAATAACTTCAACAAAATAGACTAAAAATATCTATCTTATAATTTCAACATCAACACCCAAGTCCTTGGTCGCCATTGGATTTGTGTCGTCGTCGTCGTCGGTACCACTTTATCATGTCCCAGCTACACAAAAAAAAAACAAAACAAGGAACCTAAAACATTCTAGCGGAAATCAATTTGCATATTTTGATAGTTTTTCTTGTCCCGGTCGTCGTGTTGGGGATGATTTGCAGAATTTATACGCGCAAGCCTTTTTCCACACAAAAAAAAACCAGCCTTGAGCTATATACCAGCTTAATTTAGTGCGAAGACTAATATAGTTTGCAAGGCCTTAACTTGAAAGTATGCAATCGAAATAGAATTTCCTGGAAAAAAATATATTTTTTCATGATTCTTTTTTATAGGAAGAATGGAGACAGAGACATTGGGTGGTTGCAAGAAAAAGGTCAAACGGATAACTGAATAAATATTAAAAAGATATCTAATTCAAATGCAAATCCTAACTTATAAATCATAAAAAACCCAAACATTTGGCATAAAAGTGTAATCGCCATTTTTTTTTTTTTATTTTTGTGGGTTTTAGGGGCGTTAATAAAAAAAGCATTTGGGGCATTATGGATAATATCGAATAATATTTATTGTTATTTAGCGATAATAGAATACAAACACATGTTGTCCTTGATTGGAATAACGATTTAGGGAGCCACAAAAAATTGATTGCCATTGAAACTTCATGTTTGGGAATTTGATGACACTGATGTGTTTTGTGGATAATGTGGATAAAATTGAAATATTGATTGAATTAGATTAAAGTTATGTTTAGTGGGGTTGTATCTTAAATCAACCCAATGTAATTGTATGAATAAGCGACGATGAATTATAGCTCAAAACAAAAGCTAATAAAACTCTTCAATTGTATAGCTCTTATAAGACCATTGCATTTGCCTTAACTCTGACATTCGTTTTTATAGTTCCTGGTTTGCTTAAAGTATGAAATCTATCTAATAAAACTATCTCTTGAAAATAATTAAATTCTACTTTTTTTACAATTGTTTGCTTTCAAACAAACTTTTTATCTTGAGCCATACTGCTAGTACGTGTTTACGCAGTTATATGAGATAATCCAACTTTATTTTTTCCAAAACTCCAAGTCTATAGCCTCAAGCATTTCGCCAACAAAATGGCAGAAAAAAACCTTAATTGTATCATAAAAATGTTGGTCAAATAATGGATACAAAAAAAAAACATTTTTTTTTCAACAATTGGTGTGGCGCTCCAGGGAATTTGTATCTCATGCTCGCATTTGTTTCGGACGCCAACGATACTTGACCCAAAAGGAGCCACCACAAGCACTGTGTCACGTTTTATTCTGTGGAGAAGTTGATATCAGCTGACAAGGATGTATTTACTCTTCGTTAGAGAATCTTCTTATTTCAATACTGTAGTACGATGTGTTGTTACAAACATTCCCAAGGCACAAAAAAGAAACGCCCTTTTGTGTTTAGGTTCAGGATACTGTGTTAAGTTTTATGGATCCACAGCACGGGAAACAAGGCTATATGGTGACCACTATCGCCACGTGTATTGGAAGGAAGTGTCATTAAAACTATATTTACCACATTGAACTGACATTGACACTCTCGTTTATTTTTATCTTTTTTTTATTTGAAATTCAAAACATCCTTCAAGGAAAATAAAAGATACAATGTCTTTAATACAAACAAAGAAAACCTCTTCCTGTTTAAGGGTAGCGTGAATTCTTCTGTCTCGGGGGAAATGTTTAAGTTTATATACATATGTAAAAGCTTTGTGTATCCGTCTTACACAAGCAAACATGAACTTGGCTTAGCTGCTTTTGTTACGTTTTGAACATAATCCAGAGTATTTCGCAAATATTTATGCACTTCACAACCGAATTTTTTATGGAAACAAGTTCTTTTTTGAATTTATGTTCCATGAGTTATGTTTCATTTGTTGCTATTATTATTTGAATTTAAGCTAATTGTTGTTGAAAGACAATATTAAAAATAACTATAATATTTATAAAAGAAAACAAAATTCCAAAATTTTTGTTGTTAGATTAAAAAAAGTGTTGTATTTTACGGATATTAATATTCCTTAACTTCCAATGTCGATGAAAAGCAATTATTTTTCAGAGACTTGCTAATATGGCATAATCAAGACATTGATAGTCTTATCGAAACTTTACCGAAACTTATTCGAAATTCATGACTTTTAATTTATGTGTTATTTTTTCTTTTTTTAGCTCATCAATGAAGATAATTAAACCAAGAAGTAACGGATTAAGAACTGCTGACTTGATTATTTTTTCCATATTGGAAATCAATATAATAAGTACCCTAAACTTTTGTTTGATTTGTATGCATCGGTTCGATCCAGAAAAGAAATTTTCTGTTAAGTCTTTGTATATATACTGCCTATAGTACTATCATAAAGCATCATTTTTTAATTGAGGCTCAAGTCGTAATGAGTGGCGCTGGAATCGCCAATTGGTGTGGATATAGAATAAGAAAAATAACAAAAGTGTATTTTTCAGTTTTTTTTTTTTTTTTAATGATTTTTATTGTTTTCAACTTATAACTACTTAAATCTAGACAAACATCTTAAACACTAGTTAACACTATCAACTTAATTAACGGCACTCTAAATTATTTTATATCTTAATTGGAACTGCCTTTCGGCCTAAAAAAAACTTAAATTTAAATTACAATTAACATGTTTTATTTTCACCCAAAAAAATATATATACAACTGGTCTCTGATACAAAAGTGTATTGAATACTTGTATTGTAAGGTATCGGTAAATGTTCTCGTCTCTGCTATTAAAACATTAAACATTAGTTACGGATCAACCAGGAAGATGGCCAGATGCAAAATGACATCCATGAGAGTACTATATGCAGTGAATATAGTAACAACAAAAATTGACACGCCATGTGCAACATTAATGAAGGCTCTTTCAAAAGAATGATCTTATCTCATATGGGCTTCTAAGAAAATAGTTAAATATGTTTAATGGAACATTTATAGAAGCTAGGTGCAACAAAGCCTCTGTTAAAGAGTTAAGCTAGATGCTGGATACATATTTTAATGAATGTTATAGCCTAAAATTTTAAAAAGTGTTAAAATAGAAATAAGAAGGAGAAAACTATCTTCAGTTGAAAACAGTTGTATGTCTCTTCCAAAGCTGGTTGATCTTTTCTAAATTCTACTCTTGCAAGCTAACCCATAAAATGTTTGAACACCTTACAAAGATAAGCCAATAAGTTTAAGAGAAGTTGCCGATGCACATCGGTTTTGAAATTCTTCATATCAAATTAAGACAACAAAACAAAGACAGAAAAAAGCATTCCACATTCGTGTGGTTTGACTAAAAAAAAATCTCTCGCTTTTCATTCTTAAAATCCGTTGGCCAATTTGACAATTTTGAAATGTGGGGTAGGACTGAACAAATAAAACTAAATGGTGACATCATGTTGCGACAAAGATGATGGAATGGTAACACACTGAGGAAAACAAGCCACAAGATAGCAAAACAGAGCTTTGCCTGGAATCTTTAAGGTATACGCCGAGTTGGTAGGCCGAGAACAACATCAAGGTTAACAGTTTTGACAGAATCTCAGTCACATAATTTGCCGAAGTTTAGACATTTTGCTGCAAATAGAGAAAGATGAAGAAATGTGGTTATTTACCCTATTAAGGAATTAAAATGTTGCTGTAATTTCAGTATTCGGATCATTGTCATATACGCATCCTACTCCAAATCCGTTTAATGCTCACTTTGGTTTACCCCAGGAAAGCCATTTAGTTGCTATTCTGTTTATTCTTGCAACAAATGTTGGCATTTCTGAAAATTTACAGAACCCGAAGCAGTCACCGTGCAGAAGTACTTGGCTTTTCGCAGACTTTAACTTGGCGTATTTGGCGTCGGGGCTTAGGCCATTTGGTGTGGATCTAAGACCGGCGGCTTTATTGGTCCGTATTTTTTTAAGAACGACGTTGGTGAGATGATCACCATCCATGGTGAGCACTACAAAATGATGATAATCGATTTCTTATGACCAAAAATTAAACCATATGAACCTGGACGACAAATGGTGCCAGTAGGACGGCATTACGTACCACACAGCGGGCGATACGATTAAGATTATGTACTAAAGATTTGATGTCAAGGTTTTTTCTCGTAGAGGTGAAGTGAATTGGCCACCAAGATCATGCGATTTGTCCCCGCTAGATGTTTCTTTGTACCGGATCTATGTGGTTGAGTCTTTGAAAATTGGACCACTCTAATAGGGCACTCTTTATTTCATCTAGTATCTAGAGATCTTAAATCAAACATGAGTTTATTCACTTTCGAATCTTACCACAGTAGTACTCATCACCTGAGCAATCTTCAGTTAATGCGTGTTTATTGAAGAAAATAAAAAAAATGTTTCCGCCAACAAATCCAATTACCAATAAGAATTATCTCCGCAATTTGTTGTGCATCCCAATTGCTTAAAATAGTCATGGAAAAGCATCTAATTAATGTTTTCTTTCGACATGGCTTCTCCATCCAAATCAATTTTCAAAAACAATTCCACTCTTGAACTGCCTAAACGTGAGCAATTACCAAAAATTACTCAGTTTCTCTATTCCAGCTCATCATATCGATTCCATTAACAAAAATATATAAATCTAACACGCCGCGCCGTGCTGTGATACCTGCTGACACCACTCAACCGCAGTCAATATCAATAAAATTCAAACGTCAATGTAATAGTATTACACGCTCCTACCTATCCCTGTGTAAACAATTCCTCGATTGCAATTGTGCATCCCAATTGCTTAAAATAGTCATGGAAAAGCATCTAATTAATGTTTTCCTTCGACATGGCTTCTCCATCCAAATCAATTTTCAAAAAAAATTCCAATCTTGAACTGCCTAAACGTGAGCAATTACCAAAAATTACCCAGTTTCTCTATTCCAGCTCATCATATCGATTCCATTACCAAAAATATATAAATCTAACACGCCGCGCCGTGCTGTGATACCTGCTGTCACCACTCAACCGCAGTCAATATCAATAAAATTCAAACGTCAATGTAATAGTATTACACGCTCCTACCTCTCCTACCAATCCCTGTGTAAACAATTCCACGATTGATTGGCAATTTGTAAACTGCGCTAGTTTTTTGCTACAAAAATAAAAAAAACACTACGCGATACGCGATAAACCAAAAATGTAGAAGTTAAACAAGGACAAAGTCAACACACCAAAAAAAAATTTACAAACGCACACATTCACACCTGTTAAGCGCCAATAAGTAAGAATAAAGGTAGGTGTGCTGATGCGCCCTGCCTACCTTTGAAATTTATATACAACACATCAGGTTAAAATAGAATGAACAAATAAAACAAACTTAGCATAATTCAATCTGGATTTTCCTTTCTCTATTCCGGTCCGCAATAGAATGACAATAGATGACACCCAGTAAGGAACAAATACATTCATAAATTTGGTAACGAAAACGCCAGATAGAGCTACATATTCTGAGAGTTGACAAGTGCGAAAAGTTAAAAATCCTTCTGCAGTCTACTTTCGTACAATTTTCTCATATTTTCCTCTCTTCTGGGAAATTTATACTTTTTCGCATTGATACTCTACCCTCCCCTCCACGATATGCGAACAAATGTAACGGAATTATGTGCGATAAATAGTAAAAACCCAAAAGGACAATATATGATGAGTACAGCGACAAGGGACAACGTGGCGTATACGTACTTTTTTCATAGTTTTATTCTTAAGCTCCGATTTCTTTCAGTTCTTTCTCTGTTGGTATAGAGACATAATGCGAATTCTATCGCCTTGTCCTTTAGATACAGTTAATTCTCTTTGAGGCCCTTATTTCATCTCAACTCATCCCCGGGCCGTCTTCCATTTACTACGAATTCCAGCAACAAGTAAATACCAGTCGTAGAGTATGCGTATGATAGCTGCATTATGCTTCGGCAATGGCGCAAAAGAATTTAACGAAATGAAGAAGCCAACTTAACGAACAAAATTTTAAATGGTATGTGTCATGTGTCAAAATTTCTCCAATCTATGAGGAATTACCGCAGAATGAGAGATGAGCATGAACAGCGAGTGACATCCGTGCGAGTATGTGTGCGATAGAGAAAAACAAGGGTGGATCATCAAACGGGAAAACTAAACGAATTGAATAAAATGGAAAATTAAATTTTTTCGTCATCGTTCACTTTACGCTCTCTGTGAAAATCGGATGTTCGTACGATGCGATGCTCGCCTGTTGGGTCTTCTCTTTTATCCTTGATGTCCTTGCAGGAAAAAAGGCTCGTTTTCCTCTTTTTCACCAAAGCTTTTCGATGTAATAGGTGCAGACATTTTGGCTCGACGACATGAGGATTTCTTCTGTTCACCTCGATATATCAAAGATGTGTATAAGTATGTGTATGTAGCTATTTTATGTCCTTTTTTCGGCTCGGCGCCAGGGGCTGATGCTAGACTTGTGATATTCACATCTTCTCTTCTCCATCTCATGCTCCTTTTTTGCCTTGTGATGGTATCTTTGTATCGCGCCGCAGGAGCTGATGCTGCAATAGGTATTGTAGCAGTACCACAACCTCCTTCTCCCCCGTCTCTTTATACATTTGACCTACTAATGATTTTTTAAGCAAAGTATATCCTTGCACAGGATACATTTCGAGCATGGCAGGGTAGCATTATTGCTCATAATGAGAAAATCTTGTTTTTTGCTTCACAAAAAAAAATTTCTCTGTTTTTTTTTCTGATGGTTGTTTTTCCTGAAGTTCTTTATATTTTCTGCGGGGTGCTTGCCATTTTTCTTCTTTTTTTACTGTTATTTGACGCGAAAACGTACTGCATAACGGTTATTGTTATTTTTATTCATGTTGTTAATGGTGTGCTTGATGAAAATAGTAGTACCATTGTAGAGTGAGAGGGGAGTATAGTCTCCTAGCCCCCGCAAAACGACAAAAAAAACGACTAGCTGCGCCTCTGCATTATGCTATTTGTGTTAGACAAGGATTTTTGCGAAATATAACGGTGATTTGTTTTGGCTTCTCTCTTTTGTTCCAAGAGTTTTATAAAGCTGTTTGACTTTGTGCGGTGTTGGTGATGGTTAGTGGTGTTGTTTTTCGGATGCTGTCTTTGGATACGTTGTTGGCGACACTCTTTGTGTTATATTTTTATGGAAAAACATTTTCCAACAGAACATGGGGCTATCGGGGGTTAATTTTTTTTCTTCTTTTTAATAGTGTGAGGATTTTTATTTTCATGAGACAAAGCTGCGGGAGAAGTCTTAAATGGCAAGCGTTTCGGTTAAGCGAATAACTTTAGGCGCCGTAGTGTAAGTCTTGTAAGTTTGCATGCCCTACACTTTGTATGATACATCTACTTCTGCAACGGATTCAGGCTAATTGACTTAAACGGGGTGGCCCAAAAGAAGTTATCCATTCGATGTTGTTTGGCTCTCTTTTTTTCTAACTGAAAAACTTCGTTTCTGTTTTTTAATTATGTTTATTTGAACCTTTAGAATTACATTACATTACACATTGATCTGCTCCGTAAATCTACGAAGTAGAGACACTTATGAGCACTGGCTACTGAGGCCCTCGGCTCAGGCAATTACAAGACAACACACAAGACGACATTAATACAGGACAGATCAGAAGAAAGGGAGAGAACGGGAAAACAGAAAACACGGACGGTCCCCCATCTTCCCACTAACCACGCGCAACGATGCTTGATTTCGCTGATCTCACGGGAAGAGATGCTTTATCAGAGCCAAGGCTGTTGACCCGAGGAGCAAAGAGTGACTCAATTTTCCGACTAACACCAAAAAAGGAAATTCAAGGTGAGAACGCTTAAGGAGATGTCTTTTTCCAAACGAGTCTTCCAAAGAAATTGCAAGGCTAGGGAGTTAAAAGTTATCAACTAGGATCATTGCCAAAATGCTCTCAGAGATTTTTGCTTTAAGAAACTTCTGATCTAACGATGAATAGCCAGTTGAGTTATGCATCTGAAAAGGAAACATACAAGACCATTGCAAAAGAGTTCCAGAGCTGATTGCTGGCTAGAAGGGAGAAGAGAAGAACATCAACTTTTTCGAAAAAAAAAAAAAAATTTAAATAATGTCCAATGCGTATTTGAAGAAATTGACATTTGAGGATGTTTTCTGCAGAAATAAGTTACGAAATTTTTGTTGATAGGTAAACACAAACTGTCAAGGATACGAAACTCAACATGAAGCCATCAACGACTACCAAGGGATCATCTATGAGCAATTACAGTCGAGGTTACGAATGTAAAAGCCATTTGAGCAATGCCTTGTCTAGACTATCGATGAAGAACTGATTTTTGTTGTCACGTAGGCAGAACCCTTGTTGAGCAATCGCAACATAATTGAAATTTTATTCGCGCTGGACATACTTCAAACAAAGGTTTTGTCCAAAACCTTATACATACATATAAGTTAAACTGAGTAGTAAAAAAATTGTTATGTATTGATAAGTTAGTCATTATCAACTGATGATTCCAATGACGTGCTGGGAAGAAACGCCAATTTCGGACTAAAGGCTTACCTGAACCCACTCCATCTATTAGCTTAAATCCTATTAAATCACGGCAGCTGAAAAACATGACAAATGAAATCCTAGAATTGTTTTCCAGAATCCTAAGAAAAGTATTATCTAGCTTTGAAATCCCTGTCAAACCAGTTCGTTTGCACATACATATGGTAATTATACCCTTGCTGTCAAAAAAGCATTTAGACTCTAGAAGCTATCAGTTGGCTGCGACGTACGTGACGTTGATGTTAACCATCTGGAGAGAATCCTTCAACTAGTTGTTAAATGGCAATGACAGCCAATATCCCGCCAATAATCCACTAAATCAATCGGGACAAAAATGAGATCAAATTTGTCATTGCCACATTAAAAACGAATAAGGAAGTTGGTGTGCCAACCGGTGGACTAGAAGTGGAACTCTTCAACAAAGAAATGAGCCTTTTAAACATTGCCTATAAGATCCTATCCAGCGTTTTATGTAAACGTCTTAAGCCGTTTTTTGATTAAAAAATAGGTCCCTTACCAAAGACGGTTTTATACCCGAAATATCTAGGTCCGACCAAATTTTCAAATTACACGCCAGACTGGAAAAAAAACAAGAATTTAACATGAAATCTCATCAGCTGTCTAGCTTATCTGCTAAACTGATACTTCTTATCAGGGTAACGTTGGAGAATACTCGTGAAAATTGGTAGTGATTTTACTGTTGACCTTTAACACCACAAGAGAAAGAGGAGAAAGAGAGAGGGCCAAGCCAAGCTTTATTCTTGAAATGGTAGTAGGAAGAAATAAATGAGCAGTAACCAGTAACTGGTAGTTTTACTTCAAAGGAGTCAGCAGCAAGCAGAATAAGATTTATGAAGAAGTTATTGTTTTTATAAATATAAGTCCAATTCCACCACCGACTAACAAAACCATCATTATCCCGGTCTTGCTCTAGGGTGCAGAAGCATTGGACGCAGTCGGATGACCAGTTGTACGTCCTAAAAAAGTGAATTAAACTCGCTGAACAAGTTCGTTACCAGCAGCTAAAATGACTTGACCAGGTAGAGCGAATGAACATCGATACGCTCTAGCGAGCAAAGTGTCCAAAGTGTTCATACCCAAGGGAGTCAGAGGGGGCCAAGGTAAACCTCATCTTCGATGGAGCGACCAGGTAGAGAGAGACCTCCGACTGCTTGGAGAGTAAAATTGGAGACAACAGGCTAAAGATCGAGTAGCTAGTTATAAAAGAAACATGGCTAAAGAAATTATTACTTGAGCCCTAATTCCTCTCTGGACTGAGACATGCTAATTTCGATTGTAAACCTATACAATGTTCATTGCTTTTTTTTGACGTGACGTCTTATAAAACGATGACAGGCTACACGTACGAAATAACATGACTCATGCTGATAAGACTCATCACTCATGCTAACCGTGATACTGTATTTCTTTCAACCAAAATCGATCGCAAGCACCAGGCGAACATGAAAAAGAACAGGCGCGAGTTCCCAAAATAATTCCACTCAAATTCAAAAAGAACAAGAAGAGAAAAAGAAATACAAAATAGGTGGAGTTTTGTTAAAGTAGAAAGTAGCATGTAGATATTGGGGTTTGTGTGTGTGAATTTAACAAGAGGGTGTGAGTTAACGGGCTGTATGTTAGAGTTTCTGCCTTCAATGTTTTGTGATGACTTTATCACGTAAAGTTATCGTCCGTAAAACGACTTTGCAGACAACCAACTCTTTTTTTCATATTTGTAAGAATGAGGCTCAAACCTTTAACTTTAAAAATATTATCAAAAATTTACCAACGTATGTGTTGCATCCAAGCCCCCTTATACTCTCTATCTTCAAAGAAATTTGCTACAGTCCTCTCTTAATATACTGCATGCATCATACTATATTTTTTTTTTTTAAGAAACCGTTTTATGAACCCTCTCAGGTACCCTTTTTTCGGTTAACGTTAATATGAATCCCTAAAGTCAAAATATCATAAACCATAACCACAGCCGATTGATGCTTATATCGCTTCCAAAAAATAAGTTATTAAACCATAAACTTTCCCAATTCCTATCCCACATTCCATAAAATCGAAATTACTTCCCCCACCCTCACTTATCGGGTTAATATCATTTTCAATGTGAAAACATACAAAATAAGAAAAGTTGATTCATTTCAGAAAGTTCTGACTTTACTCCCCAACACCGAATTCAATCCCTTCTATCAGTCGCATTCCCGCGCCCAGACACTCTTGACTGCAGAAGCTAGAGAACCTACGTACATATAGCCGTTATGATAAACATTGTATTCAGTGAAAAGCTCTCATCAAACTCTTCACTCAAGCTTTTGTATACCACTTCTACTGCCACACACCACACCTGAGTGAGAGTACACATGTCCTCTTCAATGGTATATCGTACACAACAACAAATAGTGTGGGGGAGAAAGGCTTCAATTTCAAGGGTACACACAACAGGTACACAATTTTCACCATCATCGGCCGAGCATGCAACAATAATGATGTCCTTCACAGCTAAAGGATTCTACCCCGGACGGCTGGTGACTTGCTTGACTCCTTGCAAGCCTCGTTAAAGAGAGGACAGGCTGTAGAATGTGCTTAGTATGACTGTATCCAGTTTTCCTGCCAGAATCATAGGTATATCCAGCTGGAACAATGTATCCAGAGGATTCTTATGGGGGCCAACACTCACCGGGAGCTCAACCTTGTTCTTGCTTACCAGTGAAGGCTGCTATGGACAGGACGCGCCATGAACCACCTATTCTGACGCAAAGCCAGCTTGAACCACTTGTGGTGCAAATAATCAACTGGCTGGCTGGGTGATGAGTGTGTATGTCGGACTTATTTATAGGTTAAAAGCGGGGGGAGGGTATATTGCTACTGCTACACCCTGTTGTTGAGGCTTCTGCTTCGTCGCTGCGTTGCAATGCAGTTGTTGGATATTATGATCATCGGACGATTGCTGTCTTCTCTTGTCAACTTTGTGCTGGTGATTGAGTGATAAGCCTGCTGCTTGGAATTTTTTTGTTCCTCCTTGATTCTTATGCTGACGACACACACGTCTGCATGGAACGCCAGTAATTACCCTTAAGTGGGCAAATCAATGGAAAGAGGGGTATGTGAACATTTTTGCCGCAGGTGAAAGAAAAATCAAGGGATGATGAACGGAATGCCGTACTGCAGAGGCGATAGGTACTACAGAATCGTTCAGTTGTTTTTCTGTTATTCTATTGTGCGCTCTTTATCTGCAGATACATTCCTTTTTTTTGTATTTTTTATTTCATTCAATAGATACGTTATCGATGGGAATGAAAGGGGGGTTGATTTCGTATTATGTTTGCAAATTGTATACTTTTTTGCAAATCGGATTGAATTGTAAAAAAAAAATTCGATTGCTTGGCATTGGAAGAGCTGAGCACATCGAGACAGGGCTTACTAAACGTGGGTTTTTTATTCAATAGTTTTAGGGGAGGGAATAAAAGTATCTTGCAACATTGTAGATAGGTAAGGTTTTTGCTGATTACGATTATGTGAATACAGTTTTCATTTAAAGGAAACAGACTAAGGAGAATAAGATTTTTGAATTGTATATAACATAAGATCTGCTTCTTGATTAAGATTTCCAAAAGAAAAGTTTTATTAGATACTTGTGTGATTAAAAAAATACACCTAACTATCTACATATTTTTTGCTTGCAATCGATTTCTTGTAACCAAAACTGATAAAGTTTGTACGTTTGTTGCAACAAATAAAAACAACATTAAGTATTAAAAACAAACAGTTATACAACCTGTGATTTTTGATCGTGTCTTATCATAGTCACAAACATAAGTATTGTATGATTAGGTATCGTTTAAAGATTGCACTTAAGATAAGATTTTTGTTTTAAAAATAATTTTTTAGCAAGTAAATGTGAAGTTTATGTGGATTTTCGTTCTTTAATTTCTTTTAATTTTCGTTCTTTAATCTTTGCATTTCATGTGTTTTGTTACGTAAATAAATTAAGCGGTAATAATTATGTGCTAGACTCCAAGATCGACATAATTTATACTACAGCGGTCACTTAAAACAGCATTTTTGAAGAAACCTACCTCCTAGTGAGTCATGAAATGAAATGCCATCAACATTTAGACATCAGACATACCTATATGAGTTTGTAGGTATGACCCTAAATGCCTGCCCATGATATAAAGTTAATATCATCCATGGACCATGGTGCCAAACTAACAGTTTAGCTTGCAGGTAATAGGTCCAATTTTTTTCGAATTCACTAAATAATAGTTTATAAAAGGCTTGCATAAGCCAATTTGTTGCAAGTCACACATTAAAAACTGTGAACATTAAAAATTGATACTGCTTTGTTTATGTGAACCTGCCTAAAGAAAGGAATTAGACCACATATACGATTTATTTACTGTTTTGGTCCAATCTAAATGCTCTTACTTTTTAAGCGGTATTACTTGTTCTTTTTTAAATAAACTTAAAAAACTGTACACTTTTTTTATTTTAATTAATACTTATGAGCATTCCACAACATCTCTTTTAAAAAGAACGTTATCTTTTTCATTTCAAATCTTTTTTAAACTTTCTATTTCATAAAATTCTTTTTTTATTCTCTTTTTTATACGTTCTATTTTTACTTGCGATTAGAGGTACTAGGTATAATGCAAGTTATGCATTCGTGCAGATTAAAAATTTTGAGATAACAATCAAACATGACATTACGATGATAGAGAAACATTTTTTGAGTTACTGGCAAAATTCTTTCCGTCTGTCTGTCTGTCTGTACGGATGTATTTTGGACTGTAGCCTAAACGGTTGGGCCAATCTTCTTCAAATTTTGAACTGAAAGTTATTTTGACATTCTACATGTTATGTATGTTATGTAAAAGCTTATTTTTCTCGAAAACGGCTCCAAGATTTTTTATGAAAAAAATCAGTGTCCTACTTACTGTAGGTAAGCATTACATTTTGGTGGAACAAAAATTTAATACGGTGGGCTAAAAACGGTAGGTACCTCCCATATGACCGGTTTTTTTTTCTTCGACTTTCTCGAAAACTGTTAATCTGATTACTATCAAAATTGATATTCAAGAAGATGTAGGTAGCCTTAGTAATTTCTCATTAATTTTTTTTTCAAAAACTTTTTTTTGTAATTTTAATAATTTAAAAAAAAAAATTAAAAATCAATATTTTAAAAACCAATCAAAATCAACATTTTTTTTTAAATGTTTTGTTATTTTTGCGCTTAAGTTTGTTTTCTTAAATTATTTTTTTTTTTAATTTTTTGATAAAAAGAAAAAACCGTTTTATTTAAAAACCGCTCTTACGATTTTGAAAAAAAAATCACACTTTTTTAACATTTCTTAAATAAACAAAATGGAGTTAAAATTATTTCACTCAATACAATTTAACGTACTTTATTCGAACAATCAAAACTCACAAAAATCGAATAAATGCTTTGATGTTCACTTTAATTTTCTTAAATTTTATACCATAATGTGACCGCACGCACATATAAGCAAGTACGTGCGATCCAGTTGTGCAATTTATTTTCTATTTTACTCCTTAGAATTTTTAGAACCAAACAATTATTTCCCTTTCTCATTTTAATTTTGAAATTTCAACATTAAAACCAATTATCTGTACATATAACAAAATTAAAGTGTCTGCTTTTAATATCCATGAAAGTACAGTAAAATCTGTCAAATTGGACCACCCTTGGTCCGATTAGGAGGTGGTCCCATTGTAGAGGGGTTATACATATATGTATGTATTTAATTGAATTTTTTTGTTAAACAAATTTGTATTATGTACTTAAACTGTATACATACATAGTTACATTGCACATTAAGTACATACCCACACATGTTTTTTTCTTCTTTTTAATCTGTTATAGAAAAAATGTCTCGTCCAAACCATTTTCCCACAAAAAAATCCTTCAAAATGTTTAAATGCGAAAAGACCTTTATATGAGAGAGATCTTGAAGGACCTGAAACTGCTTCAATTTCTCCTTCTGAAGAAGAATCGGCAGAGATATGTCCCTCTTTAGTATCAGAAGGTGCTGCTTGGATGGAGTTTAAAAATTCGTTTTCCCAATTCTCCGACCAGTCATTAGATGTCACAATATTATCGTCCATAGTCAAAAAATCTTCTGGCATTGCAGGTTCCTGTATTATCTCCTCAGCAACCAAATTGCTGTCCTCTTCCTCGAAGAACCCACATTTTTTAAAAGAGTTTGAAATAGTTATTGGAGCAATGCTTTTTCGATATTTATATTTTTAAAAGCTCTAGGTTTAGCAGCTCTTCCTGTTGGTTAAGGAACGCGTTCGCTAACTAAAGTTATAAAAACTTGTCATACAAAATTAACTTACCAATGACCATTTCTGGTTGTTTTTTCTCCGACTGCGCTGCAAACCAATGCTACTGTCAATCTTTCCTTCGAAAGCTTGCCACCACTGCATCTTTCGTTTTTGAGTTGGAGTGACTTTGAAGGTGTTGCTTTAAAAAATAACGCGGTTACATCCAAGTTAAAAATGTTTTTTGGCTCATAGCCATTACATATGGTTTTCAAAGTTTTTTTGAAATCATCGCAAGTAGCAATATCGACATTTGCGCCTTCTCCACTAAGAATTGTAAACACAATGTTGTGTCGCTGCTTAAATGCCTCAAGCCATCCATTAGAAGCAGTTAAATTTTCAATTTTAAGGTTTGTTGCTATAGCTAATGCTTTTTCTTGGAGAATTGTACCAGATATTTGCACATTCTTGTGTCTAGCTAAGCAAAACCATTTGAATGAAAAATCATCAATTTCGGCAAAAGATACACATGATTTAATACGTTTTCTTTTCAAGCCAACAAATTTTTCGAATGACAATTTGATGTTCTCCTTCGCGCTCAAAATTCTTTGGATTTGCGATTTGCTGCAATTAAATTTCTTAGCAAGATCTCTCTGCGACAAATGTTCACATTAATAACTTCAACTTTTTTTTTCCAGATCAAGCTCACTGTAATTTCGTTCACTTAATTAAAAATTAAAAACAACCACCTTTAACAAATTAATTGCACTGACTGACGAACATCTTCCTATAAAAAGTAACGTACAAAATTCAATTTTTTTCATTTGCCCAGCCTTCTAACATACACACTTTGGGAAATCTCCAAATAAAACAAAGTAGCCGAAATCTTTTTAAACGGTAAGAACAATTCGAAAAAAAACCTAATGAGATGTACCTACATTGTATACATACATATTTCGTATTTCCTCACTTGGTCCAATTAGGCAGGGAAATACATTAGAAAAGCATGCTATTTTGGTGGTCTATGGTCCGATCAGCAGGTGTCCCGGTTAAAGAGGGACATTTGTATGAAAAATAGCAGGGAATGCATAGGTGCGGTCCGAATAAGAGGTGGTCCGATTATAGTGTCCCGATTAGCAGGTTTTACGTATGTATGTATGTATGTACGGTACTTATAACAACCACACAACTTTTAAATGTTGTATCTGTTTGCTTGTCCGTTTGTTCCGGCTAATCTCCGGAACGGCTGCACTTATTTTAACGAAACTTTGACCGGCAGATATCTGATGTTCTAAGAAGTAACGTAGGATATTTTTTATATTGTTCTAAGGAGTACCTTAAGGTTTTTGTCAAACAGGGCGCGTTAAGATTATTTTGACGTGGCCGTCGTTCTATATGCGTCGCTAGAGAATGTCAGACAATAGCGCGTTAAATGTTTGAATCTTGAATTTTTACTTTTACACAAGATGTTAATTATATATGTGTATGTAGATTTTTGTCCACTTCTTAAAACAATATAAGTCAGGAAAGTAATTTGTATATTTCTACTACAAATTCAAAATGACATATATAATTCACCAAAGACAAAATAATTAAAAAAAAACGCGGCGTCAAAAAAATAATGTTTAATTTATCGACAATACGCGGAGTTTTTTTTTGGTGGGTATTAAATAAAAATGACGACCAATCTTAAAAAAAATCGCTGTGTAGACATATTAACATGGTTAGCTAGCTGATAGTTTCTAGGTATACTTGGGTGCTATAACAACGCCGGCCGGCCGGGTAGATTTGCTAGTCGGGAAATATTTGATTGTTTTATCAGTTGTCTGTCTGCCAACATTGTATATATCTACTTTCAAATGTATTTCTGAAATGTGTAGCTACTCAGGGTTTTTACAGTTTTTAAGTATGTACATCAAAAAATTGGCGTTTCGTCTCTGTTCTGTAGCCCACTTGGACTTTTAAGTTGACAGTGAGTACCTTGTCAAGACCCAACTTTCATATATGATGGATTTATGTTGTACCATTCTGGACTCGCATAAGTCAGAATCGGACAAATAAAAGCTTGGTAACAAATGATCTCTACGTCAGGTATTTATCAGATAATTGGAGTAAAAAAAAACTTCTTAACAGAAATAAATGACACCCTAGCTACTATAGCTTCGATCGCTTTGAACTTATCATTTAAAGATGCAGAAGATCGTTCATAACATTGAAAACTCTGATCGTCGTGGATTTTTGTATTTGTTACAGCAATTTTTTTTAAACATATATGTATGTATCATCGTCATGACTCATGAAACATGATCTCCTTTACAAGAATTTCGGGGAATTGATATCGTATAAGTTTATATTACTATCGCGTTGATCCTCTAGCCTTAGCTTCTTGTCACACCCCAGCAAATATTTCTCTTCATAAACGAATTAAAAGTAATTCACCAAAGTGAAGAAAACGTCCGAAACTGAATTCATTTTATATCCGATTCGTATCCATTCTTCTGGGTAGCGAAGGTAAATAGTATTTCATTATTCGTTTATGTGAATAATAAATTAATTGTTTCTAAGCCATTTAAAATACTCTTTAATGACTTTAATGACCTATGTATTCATTTAAAAGGCCACTACATAAACCAAAAAAAAAAATTTTTTTAGATTCAATTCATATGCAAAGTCCTGGGAAGCGGAACACCTTTTAGAATCGTTTTAATGATTTATTTATAACTCGGAAATCCTTAACTAAAATGGATGCACATAATGTGCGTAAATAAATTCAAATTGCCTCTTAATGAACAATTTTAGAATTATTAAAATTCCCATTCTTCTCCTGTTAAAAAAATTAATAGTTAGGTAAATGATGCTTTTACTGTTTTGCACGCAACCATCGCATCGAATCATAAATTTCCCGATTCAAAATGTTTGCGCTACCTGTCGCTGTTTTTTTTTCTCATTGTGAATGTACAAACATACATACATATTTTGTGATATGTGAAAACATAAAAATCAATGAAAAAAAATAAATATCAAAGCAGTGCGAGTTGGGATTGGGAGACCGCAAGAGCCAACTACTTTGCAAACATAAAGCCAGCAACACAAGCATAAAGTACAAACCAAAGTCAAAATACATGGAAAACCGTTAAAAGTTCCATTTTTTTTGTATTCGTTTGATTTAAATTTGCAATCTTCTTTTCTTTTCAACTTCCCTTTTGCCCTGAGGCTGAGCGAAAATTATGATAATAAAAGCACCAAACGAAAACGCAGGCAAAAGCAAGAGACAAGAGTAGAAAGAGATTATAAAATGAGAGAATAGTTGACGAAAAATGACCGACAAAAAGTTGCCAACAGCACCGACAAAGTTGACGCATTGCAGGTGCGTACCGAGGAATCGATAAAGCGCAAACTCCCCTCTATTGGCAAAAAGTGTTGTTTTTTGGCTCGTTCTCCTTTTTAGTTTTCTGCTCTGCTACATTATTTGGAAAATAGAAAACGAAAATAACAAATTCACATTAGAATTTTTAACGATAGCTGGGGCTGGAGCTGGTCAGAGGAGCTGAGAAGAGAAATATGAGAAGTGAGAAAAGAATGTGAATGTGAGTAGAAAAGTAGACTATGAATTTTATCGCTTTATCACCGTTTGGGGCTTGATGCTTGATGTGGAGGTGGAGCGCGACAACACGAACACAACAGAATCATGAAAACAGCAAGAGAAGTCAAAACTACATCAGAATTCAGGAGTAAACAAAAAACCGCACCCATACCCAGATACCCACCTTTGCTCACTCTTTGATTCCATTTCCACAACCAGTTTTTTTAACAGTGTTATCTATAGAAGAGTCAAGCCTCAAGAGTGGAAAAATAGATCCGATTATTTTCCTGCTTTTTGGTTTTCTTTTCGCTGTCGCCGTTACAAGCAATGACAAGGCTATATTCCAATCGTTTGCAGATTCTTGTGCTGCACCGCACAATCGGTGGTTAAATGAGGCTTGCAAAACAATTGTTATGATAAGGTCTTGACAACAAAAAAAATAGTTGTTGGTGTGTCTACAGCCTACACCTCTATAAAGAAGTTACACATTTTTGCAACTATTTCAGAAGTGGGATGGTAAGAACATGCCTTACCTAATAAGCCGTTACAAAAATGAACCACAGAGAAAAAAAAACTAACCGCGCTTCAAAGCCTATTTTCATGTTAATAACCTCTTGTTGATAAAAATAAAACATCAAGGAAGTAGCTGAGTTAGCCTTTGAGGGAAAGGACGTACTGGCTGCTCAATTCACTCGCCTTACACTTGAGGGGCTGGAAAAGCTTTGGCACTTTCAAAAGAGGACATTTTAACTGATTTCCTATTCATGGGTAAACGAAAAACTATAGTGTAGAGACATGGGGGCCGATAGGAAAACACATACAAGAAGACTAAACTAGGGTTGTGTTTTGTTAAAAATTGTGTTCGCTGCAAGTACCTGTAGTAGTAGTTTTTTGAGTTAAACCTGACATAAGTCAAATTTTAGGATCCTGTATCTAAAATTGGTTTGTTTACTGTGATTCTTATTTTTTTGAAATTCATGTAGATACCTATCCATCAGATTCCCAGATATTTGTCAACAGTTTTAACCGCCAGTAGATTTCCAAGTGAGCTTAAACTTTGTGTCAGTTATTTCAAAAGATTTAGAACAAAATGGGTTATTTCTTAAAGTGGGAATTCTGGCAATAAAGTGGTTCTATCTGGCTCAAGGAAAACCTGATACCATATCGATTATCCGCATCTTCCTAAATACATAAACTGCTTCAAATCATTCAATTCTTTTTATAGTTTTCATAAATTCTAATATATCTAAAACTGTTCAAAACTCCCGATTATCTCTATTAGAGGTGGCAGATTAGTTCATCAGTTGGGTGCCGGCGCGGCGATTGGGCCAGAGCTGGATTTGAAACTTTCTAAATGTTTGTTGACTCTGACATATTAGCTCCTATTGATATGTGTTATTCTTATTACTGGACATTGTTTAAAAAGCAAACACGTGCCACAAAGGCTCGTTTTTTTCTCAAATAATTTTTGTCGAAGGTGTCTGGACGAGGAGGAGAAGGAAAATCATATTTAGTGTTAAATTCTTCGTATTCAACGCAGTGTTTGCCTCCCCCACACACTATAAGATGGTCAGCTGAGGAGACAACTATGTTGAACTTACTTTAATTTGTAAATACGATTTAATCCCAATAAGAATTTTCCTTCTCAGTATTTATAGCGTACACCACCCTCTAACTTTCCGGTTTGTCAAATGAATGACTTCTTCGTTCTTCCATAAACTTGACTTGAGGGCAAACATCAATTATATATATTTTTTTGCAACTTACTCTGTAAAAACTGCTGTATGTTGCATGGGATCTAAAGAGTAAAGATTTCTAAAGATCACTACGGAAACGGTATTGTTATTTGAAATATTCTCTTAAAATTTTGTAAAAAAAACGATGAGCATTTTATTAAACAGTCAACCATAATATTGTAGAATTGGTACGTTCGTTGCCCTTTGAAACTGTGCGAATATTTTATCCGCGCTCGAAATGCGTTGCAAATGAAAAATAAAATATAACTTGTGAATAAATTTGAAACTAAATATAAAAAGTAAAAAAATTAAGCAAATATTTTTTTTTAATTTTTCATTAATTTATTTCTATCTACAGTGCGAATTTATGTGAATGTATACCAAATCCGATATGACTAATAAGTTGCTTTCACTTTTGTTTTCGTATGTAATGCTTTCAAGCGTACATTCTGACAAATGCTTGTATTTCTTAAGGTTAATATGATCAACTGATGTATTTGACAGAACGGAAAGAAACTTTTCGTTCGCGTGTTAAGGCTGGGCCTTAATTTCCACTTTAAGATATGCTCAAACTTATTTAACTAGTTTAAGACTTCTCACAACATTATGTGATATCAGAACGGGCCTATTGTAGCCAAAGGCCCAACTTTAGCAGCTCTGTCTAAGTATGGCCTGCTGTCAAAACAGCATATGATAATCACCCAAAACACATACATATGTCATATTGGCTATGAAACGCCAAGCTGAAGTAGAAACTGATTGAACTTTTTCTCGCTTTGACAGAAAAAATCAAAAACAACAACCGAAATTTGGAAAATGTCACTTAAAGCGAACCCAAAGCGTGTAAAATGTAACGTGACGGAGCCAAAGCTGAAGCGTTATTAATTTTTAGCCATTAGTTAGATCTTAGTCTAACCTAGACGTCATGAGGTAGCATTTATAAGTACAGTCCAAAGACTATAACATAAAGACTAAGAGGTACATTTTAGTATTTTAATTGCGCAATACGTTATCCTGGAAAACATATCGTACCTTACCTTATTCTAAGAAAATTGTGAATTCCTAGAAACATCCCTCCGATGAAGGCCACTATCCTAACCCTACTACTACATAAATCGTACATTCACAATATGCAATCTTATCTACAAGCTCGACCAAAATATCCAACGTCACACTGAAAAATGAAAATAGAAAATAGCAACACAACCAAAACAAGTAACGGTCCAAGAAAAATGTGTCCTCCAGAAAAAAAACAACCTTTTGAGTACCCAATGCTGCTGTACTGCCACTTGTCACTGTATGTGTGTTATCCCTTTTTTCGCAAATATTTAACGAAAGAGCTTTCGTTTAATTTCTCTCAAAAAAGAAAAGCTTAAAAGAAAAACTACACCTTTCGCTTGCCCATCGTCGTTCATCCAACAGCAAAACAATTTTTACGCATTCAATTTTCAAAACCGAAATCGGGGAAAATCGGTTCACTATTTGTACTATGCTCAGAACTCAGGGAGAAGCTAAAAGATAGGTACAACACTAAAAAAAAAAACAATGAAAATCTTAACGAATGTGGAAAATTTAAAAGAAAAACTTTTGCGCCAGATAGAGACACCAACTTTATTTCCGAGACAATTCAGTTGCAATCTTGCTACGGACCGTAACGGGCATAAAAACTTAAAACTAAAAACATACTTTCCTATCAAACACAATAGTGCGGAAAACTTAAGAATTAAAACAAACACAATTTGAACGCAAAAATCTCCACAAATACACAAACGGCAACTCAAAAGATATAAAATTTTGTTATACCGAAAGCCAAATAAAACGGTTTAAGTGGGTTTCTTTGCGGAAAAGAAACACTTTTGCCTTCTGTTTTCGCACCTAAAATCAAACTCGGTCTCCTAATTCAGTGAATTTGTCATCGTTGTTGCAACTAGAAGCAGCAAGTTGTGCTAAGAATAAAAACATCGATATCGCTAATTTATCGATAAAAAGGATTATTTTTTAATTAAAAAACCACCCACAAAAACCAATTTTTATATAAAATGGTAAATATAAACGGAAAATATAAGTATTTTAAATTTTAATGAATGAGAAATTCATTGAAAAATATTATTGCAAATAAAATGCAGAAAATTATGGTTTGAAGATAAATAATTGGTTTTCTCTTTCTAATGTATATCTATGAATGAGTAAGTTTTTTCTTCTATCATCTTTCCAAAATCTAAATTCAAGTGTGTTTGTGGTGTAAAGTTGCAGGATTATTTGGAAAAAATTAAATAAAAATCCATTGTGAATTGTGCTAAATATGAAATTTCCTTAGATGAAATTGTGTGCGTGTCCCAAATAAAATCCCTCATCTGGAAGTACATCTCGTCTGCAGAATATTTCCCCTTTTCAAAAAGGTGTTTCACTCAAAGAATCGAACCGAACTTTTCTCCTATTTTTCCTTCGAAACGGTTCAACTTTTTCCCCGTTGAAAAGTATGTCGTCTTGTTGCAATACCAATGTCCTACTCTCACTTCCACTCCAGTCGTTGGGTGGTATATTCGTTTCGCTAGTGACACGATTCGACCCGATGACTTTGCCGCATTGCGGTTATTTTCCGATTGTGTTTACCTCTCTTCTTCGTTTTATCAATAGAGAAAAAAAAATTTCAAACTGTCAGAAATTGATGAAAAGGGAAAATATGCCGGACACATGTAAAATTATGACAGATTTTTTTCAAAATTTGATGTTTCCAATTGAAATTTGAACCGGTTTGAATGTTGTATTTGAAATTTGCAAATATTATGTCTAATTTAATTAAAATAATTAAGTATTCGACATAAAATCATTTGAAATTCCAACAAAAATATTTCTACACCTAGTCTCAGTCTCTCTCTGTCTGGTCCAGGTTGAGAGAAAAGGAGATATTCCATTTCATGCTCTTCGTCTTGTTGTCTCTTCTTCTTTGATGCGGATTTTCTTTCGTTCTTGTTCTTTTCCCCCTCATTTTGTTTTCTCATTGGATTTTTGAGCTGTATTCGTTTTTTGCAAATTTGTTTGAGTAGTTTTTTCGCCGCCGTCGCCGTTAACAGCCGCAAGCAGAGGATTGCTCTTCTTTTCGCTGGGAATAAGAAAATATTAAAGCAAAAATTATTTATGTTAAATTGAATATCATATTCGTCCTTCCTGTTCGTTGGTTTTAACGTAGTTATTGTGATTAAATAAACGTCGTGTAATAAGTTTCCTTGGAATTGTACACCGTTTTTTTCGTGTAAATTCCTTGCTTTTGTGTAATTTAGGAAGGGTGACATCACACTACCAGCTAAACAAAAATGGTGATTATTTTTTGAAATACATCTTAAATTTCGCAGTTTTTTTAAAACAAATATTTCAGTATCTATGGTGAATTGTTTGAAAGAAAAAGTTAACGTGTGCTTTTTTCTTCTTTTTTACCAAAATTGATTTAGGATAAAAGGCCGAACCACACCTTTCCTTTCTAATTGGAATTTCAATTTTTGCTTGTGGTCACGTTTTTTTCTCCTCACATCGATATTTAGCGCGCATGGGAGAAGTTTTTTTTTATTCAGCGAGATAAAAAAAGTTATAATTAATATTGAACTGTACAAATATTTAACCGTTATCGTATATGGTATTTCCTACATTTAGAATTATTTCTGGATAACGATTAGTGTTCTATTGTATGGTATATAGTGATAATGTAGTTCGTTAATTTCGTGATAAAGAAATGTGTGGGCAAGTTTTAAATTTATACGCGGGGACAATAATAATTTCAGTTATTTTTTTTGTGGGATTTCAATTTTCTATACCTTAATTGGATTTGAAGAATTATGTTTTACCGTTTTTTCCTCTATGGTGAATGCTTGAAAAAATGTTCAGTTCAAAGTAGGTATTCGAATGTGTTTCCGCTCTATAACGGTTGCTTTAATATGGTTGCCGCAAGCCGAAGGTGGTTTGTCTACTTCTGGGTTCTGGCAAAGAAAAAGGAACAGAAGAGCCAATGAAAAACGACTTTATATTGAGCTTGGCAGATGGTGAAAGAAGCGTGTTGCTGGGGTTAGGTTTTCTCTATATTTCAAGTGGCCAATTGGACACCTTTTTATGCAAATTTATCTAGGTACCTACTCATGTTTAAAAAAAATTACGGACTTCCATTGCTTTTTGTTGTAAGTAGGTAGGTTACTACATGTTTCCCTCTACCATAACTTTTCTATATGTATGTAGGAAGGTACACCTTACTTGAACCAAGATTGTATGGAAAAAACTGACTCCAAAAAACTTGAAGCGAAACACCCTGGGTACCTATGGTATGAATAACAAAAGAGTTCTAGATTCCTAACTTCCGGAACCAATGTTGGGTTTTCAGCAAAAAATTCGACTGGATTTTACTGAACGAGCGCAATGGAACCTTAAGGAACCCATTTCAATTCAATACAAGTAGATTAGATAAATCAGAACAAAATGCTTCAAATCTATGTAGCTTATCTAATCATTTGCACATGTCTCCAAGAAACGTTAAGGAACTTCAGGTTGGCTAAGCATGCGAACATTAGCCAGTTCAAGTTTCTGATGTCGGAGATCTTGTTTTCTCAGAAAAAAAAACACAAATCTGCTGTCAGAAAATGAATCCTAATACCTATTTTTTGCCTTCTCTTGTTCAATATTAGTTTGTCAAAGCAACTCTGTTAGAAGGAAAGGAATGCAAAGTTTTTTTTTGCGTTTGCTGCGAAATTCCTCTATAAAAGATGACTGCCAAAATTTGTTGAGATCCCCGAAATCTTAAAAAAACAGAATTGGCTATATGTATTTTGATCACCAACCACATGTAAGTTGATACCATAACGCAGAAATATCACATCCTACTTATTAAGATCGTCTTCCTCCTTCTATTTGTGCGTTAACAAGGACATCTCATTTGCATGGCCAGATTCATTCATAACGCTAATGAAATCGCGAAACCATTAAATGAACCAATATTCTTTGCATATGGGGCTTAAGTTTTGGTTTATCCTAGGGCCATCATCTGTACCTATGGGTTCTATCTTTGAACCGTGCTAAGAGATCAGATTTTAAAGTGGAAATTCACTTAAATGTACCTACATACCTGTAAATTTATTGGCGCGATCTAGTGCCTAGTGATTTATACTCTCGACCGTTCCTGTGTAAATGTATTGTAAATCTACAATTTACCGTGTAGTTCGGACGGCTACATGAGATGCACTTTTTCGAGACAAATAGGATTTGGCGTTTGCTCACAAGAAGCAGTAGGTACCTCGAAAAAAGTTGGCTTTTACGGTTAATAGAACCCCGACATTTGGCATAGTAGTCCGACACACTAACCACTAAATCTGATGGCACTACAGAAATTCACTTAGCCATTCGGGTCTTGATTGCCAAGCATACTATCCTGAACTGTTAGCTGTTACCCAAAGCTACGATTTTAAAGGGGTCCTTGCTTCAAACAAGGACGTTTAGGCAATGAAAATGTATCTTTCTGAAGGTTGAGATACTCCTTTGAATTGGATGGAAAAGGTAAAGTAGGTGGACCGGTACAAGGTCACTGGGCCAATTTCCAATAAATAATTAATATGAAAATTAGGTATCTACCTACCTACATATATAGGTTCTGCATAAGCAAATAGATTTTCACTATAATTTGATGTGCTATTAAAATTCAAGTTTTCTGCAACTTCCAAAAAAATTACTCATAAGCTGATCAAGTATCTTCAAAAAATAAATAATTTTTTTTTAATACAAATTACGTGGTTCCATTGACTATAGTGTTTTCCTTCCTCTTATTATAACGCAACAAGAATTCAAGATTTTTTTCCTCTAGCGTATGGTGACCACATTTAGAACAGTCATTCGAGTCAATGAGATCATTGGCTTACATACGTAGATACCTTCCCGTCCCATTACCCTATTTTTATGGTCATGTCCAATTGAAATGCCAAAGTGCCAAATTATATTATTAGTATGAACATTGAAAAACTTGTCGTAAACACCACGAATTAGAAAAAAGTGGACTTTTTGAAGTAGAAATTTGGCCAGCTTATAGAAACAAAAGCGTAGAAAGAATAAAAAAGAATAGGTAGGTAGGTAGGTATTAATAAATAAAAAAAAAACTACGCCTATGAAGATTAAATATTATTTTCACTCTTAACTGAACCATGTAGGTACCTATGTATGAAAATATTGTTTATAACAACCATCATAAAATAACTTAATTATGTATTCAGTTGTAAAAGATTATTCAATATTCCTGTTTGATTGTCCATATTTTTTTTTATTATCACCCAACGAGTTCTCTGGAATTATGAAACTTTTATTTTATTGAAGATATGATTCAGTGTACATTTACACACAATCTGCCAATCTTCCAATCTTTTAAGCACTCGATAACAATATACATTTTCTTTTATGTGTTATATTATATGGTTGATTGTATTTTTAATACCTACATAATGAAAAATGAACGAATGAACCTTCCAATGGATCAAAATAAAAGATTTTTTTCTGTAGGGTTTTTGCTTTCGTATCTTTATATTTTATTTTTGGACATGATAAGAAATCAATCCAGGAAGTGTTGCGATGGAATTATGCAATATTGATAAAAAAATATCTGCAATTTGTTTTAGTTTTATCTATTTACCTATCTTAGGTTAGATTTAGATGGATACCTGCCACACAAAACCTTGGGAATAGTATCTCCTTTGGGATTAATATCTTTGTGATTATTATTTTTTTTGTCATATTTATAAATGATGAATTTAACCACTCCCTCCCATCACTCAAAAAAATGCAAAGTTATCAATTATCTAAAGTGTGGCTCTTAGGTTCTGTGTTAGTTCTATACCTATGTGCCATCCATCCATCCGTCAATGGCATATTATTACTCACTATTGTTTTGAATTTTATTAAACAAAATAGGTACCAGAAGTTTTATTAAAAAGGTTCCTACTGTAGATATACCGTAATTTTTTTAGTTTAAGACATTTATGTTTCATGCCTTTCCTTATTTTATCGGTTCTTTTATCTAAAATGTTCACTGGAAGTAGCCAGCTGTATTCCTTTCCTTAAAAGCTTCTTTCGCAAGAAATGCGAGCCCAATTTCGGAAGTACCGTGAAATATAGGGATTCTTTTTTAAGGCGAACAACACGAATTTGGAATAGTTTACCCGGTATTGTATTCTTTTTGCCATTTTGGTTTTCAAGGATCAAAACCAATGTTAATCTACACCTTCTGTCCTTTCCCTCTCTATTATCTAAATCCTCGTGCTGTGTACTTACATACATTACAAGGAAATAAATAGTCTCTTGTTCGTTAATTATAAAAAATATATGACCATACAAAATTTTACCTTAAAGTTATTTTTAGAAACATTTAACTTTTTTGTCACTTTCTTCTTATTCGCCAACTTTATATTTATGATTTATTATTCTCTCAACCATTCCTGAGGATGCGTTGAGAATTGCAGAAACTGATAGGACCTCGAATGACTATTTTATATACAATGTGCGAAGAGCTTCATTTTCGACACGTACATGCTCCATTTTTGTTTGTGTTTCATCTTTCTTGGCAACTCGGGTTACAGACCAGTTACGTACTCAGCGGTGACTTGACTCCGCACACGACAAAACTCATTCTCAATCCAAATCTCTAGTTCGTTCAGTGTTTCCAGTATTTCACAATGTTTTTTAACCTGCCCCACCACCAACAGGTTGGCTTGTTGTACGCTCGTCTTCGGCAAACTAGAAACTGAAATCACAAAGCTAATCAAGAGACGACTGGTTACAAACTGATTTTTGTAAATCGCAAAACGAGTTTTCAACCAGTAGCGTCGTGTGCATCGTCCCATTTGATTACACAGGATATGACTCAAAACAAACTAGTTGAAAATTCGCATCGGTGATCAGTTTTTTGTCGAGTTGCTCCATGTGCATTGGGCCTTAGATAATGAAAATGTAACCTTTCGAGAATTCAACTCCTTAAAAACAAAATCGCGCAACCCTATAGGTATACTCTTTACTATTATTTGCTGGATTTTCAGTACATTTACATTTTTTTCCTGATTCTTTTTTGTTCTCATGATTTTATACACACGGAATTTTGTGAAAATGGATTCTGTATTTCGGGATTTTGCGAAACGGGAAAACGTAGCCAACCCAAACTTATTTATTTCATTTAGAAATCTTAATATGGTTTTGTATTCCTCAAGCCGTAAACAGTAGATCCAATTAAACAACGTTTTATCAGATCTCATTGTAACCTCCTCACGTGGTGAACCACAGATTTAAATTCTTGTCTGGTCAATGGATTTTAGTCTGTAGTTACATTATTTACCAGCTATGGTTTAGAGAATATCGCTGTATGAAAGAAGATTCGGAAATGGTTGTTCGTCTCAAGAATATCCCAAAAAATCGTTTCTTTTGTAATATCGTAAAAGCCACTACTTACGTTCTGTGATTTTGCAAGGCAATGCTGTTTCGTATGTAGAAACGCCAAAAATGGACTTTAACATGAAATAATCACATCAGCTGTTGTGGGAACAGACAAAACAGTTCTTCACCACCTTTAGTTATTGTGAAAACATTACTATTACATTTTTTGTTAACATTTATGTACAATTGGCCTTAAACTAATCGGTCGTCTGTGATGGCTCGAATGTGGAGGTAGCGATTGTTGGGCTCTAGTTGTTGCTGAAGTAGTTGCTGGATTTCCAAGTTGGGGTGGTCCTCCAAGTTCCTCAAAATATTTTTGGAGAGCTGTGTCATGAACTGATTTATTAGGATCAGTTTGGTGTCTTCATATAGCTTCTTTTTTGGGACATATTTCCTTATAATGAGGTTTCGGTGTAGGTCTGTACAGCTACGGAGTATCTTCCTTTCAAAAACTTCGATCTTCTTCATATATGTTGGTGATATGGTGAACTAATTAGGACAAGCGTACGTCAGAACTGGACGGATCAGCTGTTTATAGATGAGGAGCTTAGTATTAGTGCTTAGTCGGTTTCTTCTAATAAGAAGCGGGTGGAGCAGATGTAGGGAGAAGTTGGCTCTCTTAAAGCATAAATGAAGCGTGCTTTTTGAATTTGAAGCGGTTAGTGAAATTCAATCCAAAGTATTTTGCTGTTGTCTTTGCACTTATCACTGTGTTGTCTGGTAGCTTGATACTGGCGAAACCTCTTCGACCTCTTGTTGCCGTTGTTGGGGTTCTGAAGCAGATAACCTCGCTCTTATCGCAATTTTTTTATCTTTAGTCCCCCCCCCCCCCCCCATTTAAGATAGTAGTCCCACAAAGTTCTTATGTGATCTTCAACTCTCCAGGCTGCGATTTCTAGTGAAATGGATGTTGCATGTGTAAAGGAATCATCAACATACAGCTATGTTTTCGTCCCTAGGATGTTGGTAGGCAGGTCAGCTGTATAAAGGTTGAAAAGTATGGGGCCCAACTTTGAACCTTGTGGAACTCAAGCGCTGATCCTTTCCCTGAAGAAATGATTTTATTGTGAAAACTCCAGTCGTATGGTCCTTTATTTATCATTGTGAATTCTATTCGTACGATTGTTATCAGTAAAAAATTGTAAAAATTGTTGTAATTTTCTGTTTTCCATTTAATTATGTGCATCTGGTCGTTTTTTTATTGTTGTTATTAACTGATCCAAATATGGAGATTTGCAATAAAAACAAACAAATATTAATGTGTATTGCAGTTGCATTGCAAAGAAACCTCTCCCCTTTTGATTGACGTAATTGCATCCAAGCGGAAATGAAGTAACATTTTCATTTATTTGTCTTTTGTTTTCTTCTATACTTAATAATATTGTTTTGAAAACTTAATTGTTCTTTTTGTTTATGATGTCCTTACTAAGGAAATAGATCATCGAACGAATGAAAGGCCAAGTTATCGGTAAATGTTAATGTGAGCGAAATTGGTATTTGGTTGACGATGGCTTTCATTAGGAAAAGTGAATCGAATGAAAGAAAACACTCGGTATTTGGAAAATTCAGTTTTATTATTATTGGTGTCGTTAAAACTTTTTTCCCTGGACTGTGTTAGACATTCAAATCGAATATAAACAATATAAATGCGTTTCCGATGCTTTTCATTATATGTATTTATTAACGAGCTCTTGTCTAAAGCCCACGACCACGACATTAGTCTCAGCTTTTGCATACCTATTCGTTACCAGGCTCACATCCATGTTCTTCTGATATGGAACTCAACTGCAGTAAACAATAAATTGAGTTCATTAAAACCTGACCTGCGACTTAGAAATTTCCACCGAATGAATACCTAACATGAGATGCACTTTTTCGAGGCAGTCTCTTGGTGGATTTGTCATTTCCTCGCAAGAGAGTGCCCTCTTGCGTCTGACGGGAATTAAACCCCGACTGTTGGAAACAATCAGGCTATATACAAATCTTATAAATATGTTGTGTGTTATCGCCAATCCATTTAAAAAAGGTTTCCTTAAATAGCTACAAGACTCAGCTCCCTTAATTACTTGGAAAGTTTTTTTTTAAAGCCAATTCAACAACAATAAATGATAAATATATATGAATCAACGTACCTACCTACATACTTCAATAAAAGAAACACGTCCGTCCGGTGAATATAAAGCCACCCATGAGCCATGACTCAAACTATGAAAATAATTGCTTTAGGTTTCCAAAAAAAAAGAAGTGGAAATCACGTCATAAGTCCAAAAGCGCAAAAATCTCCGAATGAACACAAACTTTGGAAGGTACAGTCAGATACAAAAAATCAAATTAAACTTATGTATGTATGTACCTTACCTACCTAGTTCAGCAAATTCACATTTGGCATTATCTCTATAAAAATACAGTTTTGATAAAATCTATTTCTTTTCAAAATGTCATCTAAAATAACAATGTTTTTTGTATAAAGGAATCCTTAATATTATTTTGAATTATATGTACATATATCGTTATTTCAATTGGAATTCTTTTGAACATTTGTATCTCCTTTCACCGGAACTGGTTTAACAAAAGTTCGTTGAAGCGGCTGGTTTTTCGGATTAATGTGGACGCAACACGATACAAGATCTGTCAGGCGGAGTTCCCGGGAGGTGGAAGGGCTTGTTTCTGCCGGCCGGCAAATAAAATTCATCTGTGTATTTGAATATTTTCCATTATTCTTTCATTTTATTACATTCATACTTAGAGAGCGCGGTGAAATAATAAATATGACAGTTCTTGCTTTCTGCCACTGCCGCAGTTCCAAATTGAGAGAGAGACATCTAGAGGAATGAGAATGTAAATGAATGGAATGGTTTGGTGTCGCGAATCTCGATGCGATGCGGCGCCGTGAGCATGAATCGGTTTTTTGAAAGATGCTGATGCTAATGCTAATGCCACCTCTACTTCTAGGTTAGGTTGAAGATCGATCCGAATACAGAATGTATCTACATAATATTTAACGCAGTTGCACGGGTTTGTAATGTATCCCATCAGACAGCCTCGATCCTCTGTTTCATATTTTGCTTTGTATAATTTTTGTTTAATAATTATTACAGCCTGTTAAGAATCTTGATCAGGTTGGCAACCGCATCGAAGTACATTCCTGATCACATGTGTACAATGTACATACCTATAACCGGCTTCAGAGGTGATAAAAAGGGGCGAGATTGAAGAAGAACAGAGTAGACAGAGACGACTGTACCAGTGGACTTGTCGACTGTCCGATTCGATGCCACCATGTGCTGATGAAACTGCCAGCTTATGGTCGTTGACGCGGTGCTGCTATTTGTGGCATAATTGCAAAGCGTGTGGAGATACATTAATTGTTTAGAGTGTGTTCCACATAGCTATGATGATCATTTTCTATTTTATCTGAGTCATAAATATTATAACAAGACTAGCTATCTTTAGCTTGGTATCCAATGAAGACAGTTTGATAATCTAAAGCTAAGCTATGCTGACGGTATCTTTTTTCTGCAAACAACATCGGTGCCTTCAAACAAATAAGTTAATCGCAATAGCAAAATTTAGGGGCGGGATGGCTTAAGAATTAACGCCGATAAAAACCAAAAATAATGCAGACTGCATTTGGAATTCTTTCCTCTTGGAGCTCAGGACAAAAGATCACTTAGCTCCAAGTGTAAACTTTTGCAATCCAACATGAAATTTTTGCTGTTCTATTGTCTTTATAAATAAAATTGGCTGTCTGTGTTACGTCCTAAAGATCCAGTGGCCTGGCCACAGATAATTTCCAACTATGAACTGTTGAGTACGACTGGAAAAACAAAAGTGGAAACACTGATAAACCACAAGATAGCATAGTAAAGCAGATCTTAGAGTTAAATCCTTAAACAGCACTGTAATTTGGTAGAACAAGAATATATTGTTCATAGAGGTCAATAGTTTTGCCGGAAGCTCGGTTACAGAATTCGCAGTCGTGGCCACATTTAATACAATCCTAGGACCAAAGCTTCGATTTCAATCGAAACCAAATAATGATTTATTCGATTATTGAAATTTGATTTGGAAAGCAAGGTTTTTAGAGAAGCTGAGAGAACCACCAAACGCAGGATATGTAAGCCACCAAAAAATTAATTTCTCTATTAGAGATTTCACCGATTTTTTTTGGTGCACGAGTGCCAGTTGGAGCACTGCTGCTGGTTCACTGACTGACACATTAAATTTTCTATAAGACAACACTAAACAAAAATCTCGTAAAGCTTTCAGTTTGACACAGTAAGTGCTTCGGAATTATTGACATTTCCTGTCACATGCAATATGTGGTCAGATTGGGTTAAACTGGTAACAGAGGTAACACAAAGTGTAACTGATCCTACTACATGGCGAGATTGCAATCTCGAGCAGAAATACAAGTGTTAGACACACTACTTCTTACGTGAAAATATCAAATCCTCCAAGAGTTTTGTGTCGAAAAGTGATCCGTTTGGATTAAACAACAAACAACAACAAAAAAGTTTTCGAAAATATTTTAAAATAAAACTATTATGGCAACCAACATCTTCCTGAATATCAATTTTGATTGAAGTCGGATCACAAGTTTTCGAGAAAGACGAAGAAAAAAGGTTCTATGGGAGGTACCGTTTTTAGCCCACCATCTTGATTTTTTTTCACCAAAACATAACCTACACCTACTATAGTACACTGATTTTTTTCATAAAAATTCTTGGAGCCGTTTCCGAGAAAAATAAGCTTTTACTTAACGGTTATATGACGGGTACCGTTAATATTTAAGCAAAACAAAGTGTAAAAAAATCCTCTGTAGAATGTCAAAATAACCTTATGTTCCAAATTTGAAGACGATTGGCCAAACCGTTTAGGCTGCAGTTCAATATATCCCTATAAATTGCAAGTAAAAAAGTCAGTTAAAAATAACAGTAGGAACGTTATAGAACTTTACTGTTTTTAATTATGAATTCTTTATTCTTTTCTGATAAAGTTTTTGTGAATTATTTTTGTGAACTCACCTTACTGTGTTCGCTCTTTCAATTGTAATTTCTTCCACCAATGACATTGTATCTTTTGTGTACCTACCTATGTGTATATTTTTGTTTGGCACAAATAAATCCTTTTGTTGAATCTAGATTGACTGACAAGCAAACAACAAAGATTTTAATGTTTTTTTTTTCTTTTCATAAAATACAAAAAAAATATAAAAGAGTTTCTCTGATTTCGCTGCTTCCGAAAATAACTTGAAAAAGATTGATAGTTCTTCAGATCAAGTGCGTTCACTCGCAATGAAGTCAATTTCGGTCTGATAAATCATTTGATAGATGAAAATCACATCATGCCTCAAAAAGAATGAGCAAAGAGCAGCAATACAAGAAGACACCTTCAAGTTAAATTAAACGGATGTTTTGCGGAGTGCTTCCATGAGGGAAGGTCTTCTTTTTTTTCTTTTTTAAACTTAAGAGTGTATTTATTGATCTGAAAAGTAAGAAACGTTTGATTTATTTGTCTTTTTTTCATTTTTCGAGAAAAGATTCTGAAAAACTTATTTTATTTCACCTTACTATGGCAGGTGATTTTATGTTTTTGTTTGATGTTGTGATTCGATTAACTGCATCAATGAATTGTGCGAATATTTTTTTTAAACGAGCCGAACACGTTTATTACATTTTTTCTGAAGAGTATGGTATCATGCAGGGAGGTGCGTTGATGAATAAGTGGATGCTTGAGTAAACCATTATAATTGTTACTTGCTTCATGACTTATTTTTTTTTTAAGTTAAAAAATACCTTATAATGTGGAAATAGTTGACATTACAGTTATGAAAGAAACAATTTGGCAAATTGCAACACTCTAGAATTGTTTTTTATCTCCGATCCTGATAAATGCACCGTTAGTGTTTTTTCGCTTCTAGGCACATTTGACAATTGTGTAACCACAGCGAATTTCTGATACTAAGTAAATTCTGTTCTTCTGTATACCTATTGGCATTAAGTGAAAACCAACTGGGACGGTTTTAATAATTTCTTCAAGACCTTTAACTGGTTGCTTACCCGATAGTGACGTATAGATTCTAGCGCAGATATGGTAATAATTTAATTCCTGTAGAAATAAGAATTTTTTTGTCCAAAGTGCTCAAAAAGTATTAAACCTGAATAAAACTCGCGGTTCGATTCGAGCTATACAGAGGTTATCAGGTTCAGAGATGTAAGTTTTCGCAGCGATAAAGCAAACTCCACCTAGGAAAACCGGAAAAAACTTTCAGCAAGCAAGGAAGACATCTAATGCTCTTTTTGATAAAACCATTACATTACATTCAACGATATTCCTGTTATCAGTTCTTATGAAGAAGGCGATCGCTATTTATCTTTAGTCCCCTTGTAAGGGGACGCAAGTTTTTTATGTGACCTTCAACTCTCCTGGCTGCGATTTCTGGTAAAATGGATGTTGCATATGTTATAGTCATCGGCATAAGCTTCGTTTTTGTCCCTGGGATGTTGGTAGGCTGGTCAGCTGTATAAAGGTTGAAAAGTATGGGGCCCAACTTGGAACCTAGTGGAACTCCAGCGCTGATCGTCTTTCTTGCTGAATATTCTTTGTTTACCTGTGCATAAAAGGATATAATGTGTTAGAATTTTTTTTGATTAATCTTACCAAGTGTTCAGGTAGTCCTAGACTTGACAGTTTGAATATTAGTGCTTTTATCTAAACTGTGTCGAAGGCCTTTTCGATGTCCAGTAAACAGGCGACTGTCGCCTCTTTCTTGTTGAGTGCGTATGTTACGTCGGAGTACAGTCCAAGAAGCGGATGGATGGTGGAGTGTCGTGCTCGGAAACCATACTGACATTCAGGTATGATTTCCCTTTCCCTGAAGAAATGATGACGTTTTCTCAGGACAAGTCCCTCCAGGATTTTGCTGACACAGCAAAGAATCGAAATCGGCCGATTTCCCTCGACGCTAGTCCTGTTGGCTTTCTTTGGAACGGACACCACTTGCCGTTTTCCATGTTTCGGGGAAATAGCTGTTATTCAGGCAGTTATTGAAGATGATCGTCAGCGACGGATGGCGAGATTTGGTAGCTTTTTAAGCACAAAGTTAGAAATCACATAATTTTCTTCTGACTTCTCCGTGGATTATGTCAGTTACTTCCTCGATGGAAGTAAAAGCATCTCCTGTTGGTCCCAGTGCAGGATTGTCCTCATTAAAGTTGGGGACTGAACTATTAGAGGCTGCAACTTCTTCAAACTTGTTTTCAACTTCTTCGATAAATTCAGGAAGGTGATTGGGCGGGCGATCCTTGGAGGTATCTGGCATCGAGCTCTTTTTCCCGACGAGCTGGTTAATTTTCTTGAAGTCATCGGGTCCCGGTTTCGAAAGTCTTTTCCTGAATTCATCCTCCTGATGATGTTTCACTGCCTGGTTGAAGATGGTGTTGGTGCATTGAAGTTCGGAGTATATGCGTCTATACTCGTCGTTCTCTCTGTTATCAGGTCATATATTTCCTCTTGTACTCGAGAGCGTAAATGATTCTATGGGATCAATCGTTCAGTCGCGAGAGTATTGAAAGATCTTAAAATCCAAAATGAAGATGTGTTCTTCAATGCTGCTTAACTATTCCGTCAGCTTTTTCATCTGTGCTAGTTGTTGTCAGCTTGTCCCTTAAAAAAGGGATTCTTCCTCACCCTCTTTCAATTTCGACCAATGGCACTTGCATCCATTCTTTCCAACGTCATGGAAACGTTGGTTATCTCTTAGCTTAAGAAATGTCTTGAAGATTGAATGACAGGCATTATAGCTTCGGCAGCAATAGGACCATTAGTGATCTAATGAAAATAGAATCAATCTTTACATCGTTTTGGAGAAAGTGGATTATCAAATTGATATTTCAGAAGCGTTTCATAGAGTTTGGCATCAAGCTTTTTTAACGAAAATCCATGCATTTGGTTTCGAAAAATCTTTTCTTCATTGAATTAGCATATACCTTTCGGACTGCGCAATAGAAGTAGTGTTTCAGGGATTCAAGTCTAAAACTCAGGTATTTTGTCTACTATGTATTCATCAACGATGTCTTCTTAAACTACTAATCCATTGATTTGGCTTGCTGATAACAGTAATCTCGGTAATCTCTATATTCGTTTCGAGACAAATTTCGAACCTTTTTTTAATTTGTCGTCATCAAACAAATCAGGAAACTTGTCAACTTCTCAACATTTCATGGAATTATCAATAAATTCCTAAAAATTTTAAGATTTTTTACTGTAAAGTATCTACAGGATGTTAATATATGACTAATTAAAAAAAACTATCTTAGTACTCGAACTCATTGCTTTTTCTTTATTTTCCAGGCCGATCAACTAACAGAAGAACAAATCGCCGAATTCAAAGAGGCATTCTCGCTATTCGACAAAGATGGCGATGGCACCATCACAACAAAGGAATTGGGAACAGTTATGCGATCGCTAGGTCAAAATCCAACAGAGGCTGAACTTCAAGATATGATAAACGAAGTCGACGCCGATGGTAAGTTCAATAAACTTGTCCACTTTTCCTATCTATTTACATGAGAATCTATGAATATGATGACGATGAGTTATGAAAAAAGAATGCATTTTTGTGGTACCGACCAGGCAACCACTGCCAGCCAAACCAGCCTCTCTTTTTATCTCGTCATTCATTCATAAAAATTATTAATTATAAAAATATGAGAAAAAACTGCATCACCATTCAATGATATTTTTTTTTTATAAAGTATCCAAGGGATATGACCGAAGAGGATGATGACGACGAGAAAAAGTAGCTACTATATATTGCTATGTATTTCTTTAATATTCAGTATAAAGAAAGCATTCTGCTGTGGAAGCAAACATATTTTGTTAACTTGGCCCAGAGCCAGGAAAGAAAGATGAGAGAGTCTTTATTGTATACTGATGAGGGGCTAGAAGAATTCGGCAAAATTCCACAAGGAAATGCAAAATTTTTTTAATCTAAAGAAATTATGTTACCTTTGAGATAAAAACGGATGATATTGTGAAGAATTTATAGATAACATCGACTAGGACCTCTAGAGATAGCCGGAATATTGTTTAAAGCCGTTTTTATAGCCGGTGTTCTGCGCGCTTATTTCTTTTTCCATCTATTCTATGATCGAAAGGAGAGCGGAAAATAGATTACTATTTTAAAAATAGCAAATGCTATCATTATATTTTTGCTACTTGTGATGTGGCATAACGACGGCGGCGATGCGACGCGGCAAGTATATGTAAATCTTGTGTTGTATTCTTTCGAAAAAGGAAGATTTAATGAAAGAGGGACGAGGGGATGCAATGATGATGAGATTTTGAAATGAAGGCACGATTTGCACCAAGCAAGAAACAGGAAGGAGAGTGAGGTTGGGGTATTTTAAAATACTCATTAGAAAAGAATGCGTACGGGTGCATAGTGCATTCTAGACGACCGACGACACGATGGAAAAAATAGTTTGTTTTTTTTTTTGTCTTGGTTCTATACTTAATTTTTGTTGCTCCTTCTTCTGATGTCATTGCCTTTGATTTGTGTCATCTTCAAGTTGAATGAATTATGAATGCGAAAGAGGAAAAAAGTGGTTAGAAGAACGGTTTGATTTAGGGAGTGTTCGTGTGAAGATTTTGTTTTCATAGCAACTGTCTGTGGTAAATGATTCATTTGCACTCCGGGTCTGTTTATTATATTGAACATTATACATAGAGAAGTACATTTATATACTAGTACATTCCGGCAATCTAGTTAAATATTCTTAACATGTTGAAGAAAAGAAATCTTAGAAATCTTAAAAACGTAGAAATATTGCAATGCCATGAGGTTATCGACTATGTAAACGCTTGCGGTTGTGTTCATCGAGAATGCATCTAGAGATCGCTAGGTGAAAGGCATATTTGACATATTTTTTGTCATAACTAAAGAGTATTATAACAGCGTACTGCAGATTGAATAGCTTTCCGATGCATGAAAGTGAGGAAAAGAGAGGTATTTTGTCGCCAGTTTTGTTCTTACTGGCGATTTACGATTGATTGACCAATGGATATGTTAAGTCGTTTGGATTATGCTGATGACACCTGTTTCCTGGCAAAAAACATCAGTGCTCTTAACCTAATGTCTTAATTTCTAGAGAAGAATATAGAGGCGAGTTGCTATGTCAACATTTCTGACGGAAGCTCAGTCCCAGAATTTGCGATCGTGGCCGCAACTTAGACATTTTGCTGCGAATAAAAAAATATGAATAGATCTGATTGTTGCCCTATGCTTAATGAGGAGTTAAGGTGCTGTTGTGAATGCGGATTCCAGAACAAATAGAAAATGGGGCTATGTACTACTTTATGTTAGCTAATGAGCATCCGTAGGAGTACAATTTTTACAGTTGAGTTTTTTGAAAGAAGGAATGCAGATGGATATTAGCTTCATACAAGCACTGTTTGCTAAAGAAATGCGATAAAAAACAGAAGCCAAGTTACATTACGATAGTGCTTATAGGGTTTGCGATTATTTCATGTTTCAGACCCAATAAGTGATTACGCGATGTTTTGGGTTTTTGCTTACATTATAAGTTGTTAGAGATGTCTAGGAGGAGCTCCCTTTTTGAAATTGTTTAGGAACGATAATTTGCTGTCACCTAATATTTTAGCCCCTGCTGAAGCCCTTCGATGTGATTTGAAGACCCTTTGTCATTTTTGTATATCAGGGCATGATCAAACGTTACTTTTGTGTACTGATACTATTGGGTATGTGCAATCAGGCTGTTTTGGTGAGGGTTATCTCGAATCTTGTAGTCCAACCCTGTCCACATAGACTTTGGCAATTATGACTACATCTTCGATGACTTTCTTGTTCATTGATTGAACATCGGGTGACATGATTTTGACCAATGCACGAGTTTGCTAATCCCTTTTTCGTTCGTCAAAAATTACTACACGCTTCTTTTTTTGCCTATTGTTTGGAATCAGCACACTCTTTTATAGCTTTTTTCATAATGGGGCAAAATGCTATTTCGTACACCAACGTCCAGTTAACTCCCACAGTGCAAGATTCATCTTAGCAGATTTGCGGTATCAGAACTGTTTTTTTTTTTGCGTTAACTTGCCAAGCTTTGAAGGGTTCTAAAGATTTCGTGGAACTGATTCTTTAAACTTGCATACAAAATTGTCCAGTAAACTTGAATCTATCCAATACTGCTTGTGTTTCGTGGTACTGTAGTTACTTATCCAACGTAAAAGGTATACAAAATGCTTATAGTTTTTCACTGCGAGCCCTATTCAAATACATAGTTTTAAAATATAAAGCTTCCTTGTCTTCCCTTTTATTATATACAAATGTTTTGTAATTACATATTTACAAATACATACATAAATTACAATAATTTATTTCGTTGTATCCATAAACAAATTTCAGCAAATAATTAATCTAAACATCTAAAGGATATAAATCACGAAGAAATAAGGACGAAATCTATCTTTTATATAAAATGTCACGAACTCGTATTTCATTTCACAAAAAGTCAATTCTACAAAGTCATGCAACAGAAATATGATATTATAATTTGTCTCTTGTTAAAAATATAAACAAAGGGGTTTCCGCTTCCGCTTCTTCTCCAACACGTTAGCTAGTTAACGTTAAGAATAAATGCAACTCTTGTACATAAAATTATACAAAACCCAGACCAGAACTCAATAAATCTAGATACACATTGATAATAATTTTCTGGTGATGGGTGGTGGCGTGGCGGTGTTGGAGAAGTATCAGTTTTCTCTACCCCTCACTTACAAATGCTACCCGATGACCTAGTTTCTTGAGTAGATAGGTTCAGAGCACACACCTAGAAACAGCTAAAATAAAACAACCCTCTTAAAAAGGGAGGGCGTGCTGCGGAAAGAAACCCTCATATATTTATATCAACTTTATAAACATTTTGTCGTTTATAAGCTACCTACAGTTACCCACCTCATTTTGACGTGCATAAAAGATTGAAATTGATTTTTCAAAAGAATATTCAATGATGAAAGAACTCACAAAAAAAAAAAGAAATCATGTCGCGTGCTTTGGACAAATACTCATAAAAAGGAATAGAAACAAGGATTTGATTTTTTTTCTGTTGGAAAACGTAAAATTCCCGCCCAACATAATGCATCTGACATTTCCTCGAGAAAATGTAAATTAGGAAGAAAAACCCTAACTAGCTTCTTATTCAAGCTTCGAACATTTGTGTTATGCTTCTGTATATAGATACGAATACAAGGAGAGAGAGAGCTCTTTTGATGACGCCGGAGTTTGCCTTGGCTGTGCAAATAAATCAGGAACGAACCAAATTAAGGTTTACAGTGTTTTCTAATTACGAAAACATAACAACAGGAAACCGGATATTGCTACTTGCTTTGTCCCGAGGGTTTGTGAATGTGGATATGGAGGTATAAAAACGATAGAGATATACACTTCTATATAAAGGCAAAACTTTTAAGCCAAGAACGTTATCTAAATAGAAATGTATATCTATGTAGAGATGGATGTAGACACAAGACCATCAGGCGACCCTTTATGATGGTTCCTTTTTTGCATTTTCAAGAACAACAACAAAAAACCAACAAAAAAGGAAAATTAAAAACTTTTTTAATGACGAACTCTGCGGGAAAATAAAATTGCTTTTAAGTTAGAAATTAAAAATTCTAAAAACTTGGTCATATAGAAGTTTTGGTAGTTTGTCTTGTGATGGGAATAAAGTTTTTTTTCAAGAAAAACTTTACATTTACAGTTTTCAACAAGCAAAAATAAATTAATAATGTTTGCTTTGTAGGGGGAAACTTCATCCCTTAAGTAGATTAAAGGAGATTCTGGTTACATTCAACTCTACATTATGGAATGTAAATCTTTTAAATATTTTAAATGTGAATGTTTGCATGTCGGAATGTTTGTTTTGAAATCACACATCAACAACTAAACGGATTTGTATGAAACTTGGTAGATAGAGTGGTGAGGTGATAGAATAAAAAATGAGCTGCGGCTAAACGGGCTTAAATGAAATTTGGTAATCCGTAGAAACGCATACACGAAAACGTTGATTAACAGTCCTGAAGGTAAGAAGGTGATTAGCTGCTGATGCATTTCCAGTACATACAACGCGAGTGAAGCCGCGGATGAAATCTAATGTGTACATTTTTTTAACGCAAAACTGTCAACCTGAAATTTTTAACTGTCATGTCTGATAATACAACTTGTGCAAAGCATACTTTCGTAAATGTCATTACCATTACTGGTTATGGCTTCTATGTCGATATCACTACATAGAAGCCAAAGCCATGAGCCAAAAAAAAAAAATGGTCAGTTATTGCGAAAGAAATAATTTCAGAGAAATATAACGATTATTGCTCTTCGTAGAGTTTGGTAACGAGCTATTTTATGGATATTCTTGTTGGTTTACCTTCTCGATCGTTCAATATACATAAGTTGTGTTGGATATTTTTAAGTCTGATGTCCACAAATTAAATGCTGGTGTGCCCCAGGGTTCCATTTTGTCTCCAACACTGTTCTTCGTTTGTACAAATGGTCTCTTATATCGAACTTCTAATCCACATCACTGTTTTGCCAACGACTCTAACCTTAGCTTTTCAATCTGGTTCCTAAATCCTTGACCATTTCTTTCGAATGTGGAATTATAATGGAACCGTATGATAAGTTCATTAAAAGAATCATTTCAAACATTTGTAAATGGGATCTCCTGTAAATTAATCGGATTTGAATCAATGAAGCCTAAAAGCTCTCAGTACTCGGTATGGGTGACAATTCTTCGTGGGAATGATAATTTACTCGAGAATGGCAAAAAGCCCTCCTACTAATTGGTTAGGTTTTCTATCTTGGTGCAGGAAATTTTTTTAACCCCTCTGATCTGGCTACAATTTATATCGTTTACGATATTTTTTGATTACACATCCTAAACTTGAGTATAGCTCACATCTTATTGCAGTTGCATCTCAAATTTCACTGGACTTGGTGGAAAAGAACATTAAAACTTATTTAAAATAGAATTATCATTTCAACCGTGATACACGCCCCTCTAGGAGTCCGCAACATTTAATCCTTGAGCCTTATTTAGGAAAAAACAGTCGAGTATAGAGACAGAATCATGTTTTTTAGCTGCACAACACGAATAGGGAACTGTCTACCCAGTTTGGTTTACCTTCTCATATAGATTTTTAATCATTCACATCAATATTCAAAACCGTTCTCTTTAGTTATCCATAATTTCATCTGGATGTTTCTCAAATGAATCGGTGACAATGATAATGTCATAAAGTACACAAAGACTAAGTATTTTAAACGTTTTGATAATTTCAGATACAAATTTTAAGCTGATAGAGATTTTTAGGGTGTGGCGTTTATTTTAATTAAAACTTCTCCAAACCTATCTTTATTCAAATAAAAAAAATACCAGCGAATCTATGGGTTTCTTAAATCTTTAAACCTCATTAGATGCAAATTATGAAAATGAATTTGATTTTCCTCTTCATCCTTGCATCCTCGTCGTTGCATGCCCTCATTATGCCATCGTTGATGTAAAACTTTTCTCCTTCATAATGACAGGAAATCATAAAATTCCACGTAGGTTCTTCAAGTTTTGCTTTTATTAAATTATAATTTTCTTTGAAAAAAAAAACATTAAAAAAGAAAAGAAACATGGAAATACCAGCAACAACTATGAATAGTTACTTCTGTGTATACTTTCTGAATACCTTCTATCCAAAGCTAGGGAGTGCGCTTGCTTCTTTAAGGGAAAATTAAATTGAACTTTTCCTTCGATTCACCTGATTTGTAGATGGAAAAGGTAGGTATATAAGCAACAATTATTCCATTCTTCATTCAACATAAAGTTTTTTTACATAAAAATGCCGTGCAGTGTATATATTTTGAATAAATAGATGGAAACATTGAAATTCATGAGTCATTTTATATGTATATATATACAAAAGCCCTGTGAATACTTGCTCTAGCTTTTGCATATGCTTTTCCTATATTCCCTAACACTTGAAAGTCGACCTTTCCAATCAACAGTAATCTTAGGGGTAAAAACACACATGAGTATGTGTGTGTACAGTACACCCAGTTTCTGCGCATATTCTGGATTTTCAACACAAATCCTGGGCATTTTCTCATCCAAACATCCCTGGATAAATTCAGGCACCAACGTTTTGAGCAACAACCTAAAATTCCCGGTTCCATTGAATTTCTTCGTTGGGTAATTGCATTTTTCCCCGCATTTGTGATGGACTCCATCTTTTTTTTGTATCAACTTTGACCCAGGAAAATTGGGAATTTCTCGAGCACTTGCGCTGTTACTTACTGACCGAAAAGAACTTCATTATAAAATATTCAAATCGAGTGTTTCCTTTTTTCTATTTTTCCCGCATCTCAAAAAAAGTTTTTTAATTTTTTGTTTTTTGTTTATAGAAGGGAAAAAATCATCAAATATTTTCCCAACTTTTGTTTGGGATAAACGTGTTTCCTTTTTTTCATTTTGCTTCAAAACACCAATTGGGTGTGACTTTATCGATTTCGTTTATTTTTTCTATTTATTCAAACCCTGGACCCAGTTTCAGGAAAAAACAGGGTTCCGTCCTAGAAAAGTGCAAAGCAAATGTTTTTCCTTGCCGGAGGATTTAATATTAAAATAAGTATTTTGTTGTAGATATTTTTCTAACCCATTTTTTTGGACCATTAAGATGTTTCTCTATTTATTTTACCAGCTCAAGAGATTCTGGAGGATAAAGTTAAACTAGCACACATAAATATTTGTCAGGTCTATTTTTTTTTTGTTGACAGAAAAAGGAAAAGAAAAAGAAAATCAGGACATTTAGAAACTGGATTCCAAAATATTAAGAAAAAAAGGATTAAAATAAAGAGTGTCGGATTTCTGTGTTGCGTCCCAATTTTCGGTCCAAATAAGCTTGGGATTTGCGCCAAAGCTGTTTGAATTTAATTCTCTATGTATGAAGGAGAGATTAGGTCAACTGACTATCATAGTTGAGGAATGATTAAACTGTTTAAAAAGGATTTCGGGTTTTCTTGGTCGTAGGATAGGCAAGTAGTATTTGAAGGAAAATTAATGCTAAAAGTTATTTTGTCGATCTTATACTATACCAAAGAGTCGATAGGGAAATAAGAAAGGATGTAAGAGGAGATACCGATGACAATTAGTTTTCAGGTTCATCATATCAAAAAGGGAGGGAAAACGGAGCCAATCAAAGCGTACTAAATTCGTGTGGTGCGGCTTAACATAAAATTTCTGTATTTAACAGTTCGTCCGAAGTTGTATTTTGTTAAAATACCGATAAAATATAATGAAAGGCACGTTACATTACGACGGTACTCGATCTATATAAACAGGAGCGTTCAAATATGGGAATTGTACCTAATTTTTAGCCCAGTATTGAGTTTTGTATAGATTGTAACCAGATCAGACGGGGTAAAAAATGTCTTGCATCTTCTAAGAAAACCGAAGCATTTCGCAGCAATTTTGGTCATGTCAAATATGTGGTCGTTCCACACAAGGTGGTCTGTGAAGTGCATACAGTGGTGGCAAAAAAATTCCGGATTTTTATAATTTTCATCAATTGAGATTTTATTACACAGTTTAAAGTGTGAAAATGTTCACCTCATTCTCGATTTACTACGACGAAAAAAAATTCTTTCCTATCTTTCTAATTCTTCTACCTAGTGTAGTGCAACGTCATGTTGCATTCGAAAAGGCAAGGCTTTACAGACACTTAGTTAAAAAAAAAATATAAAAAAATTAAAACAAAATCTGAAATAAAGCCTTTTTTATTTTTTCTTCTACTACTTAGGGGACGAACCTGTTCCTCAACCAACATGCCAGCTCGGTATTTGGCTAGCTGCCTCCAGTTTCGCACTCCAAGTTGGTTGAGGTCGTCCTCCAATTGAGCGCGCCACCTAAGGCGAGGTCTTCCTTGACTGCGTCTACCCTCTTGGATGGAATCGGAGATTTTTTCTACAGTTGTTTATTTATCAATCGAACAATTTCAACACAAAAATAATGATATTTAATTGATTAATTTTTTTTTTGAAAATTAAAGTGCCGAATTTTTTAAATGTTAAAATTTAAAGTTAAATAACCCTTGTTTTAGTTCCCAACCCGTGTCCTAAAAATGGGCCACAAATTTTCAATCGGGTTCAAGTCGGGTGATTGTGGCGGCCATTTTAAAACACGAATGTTGTTTGTCCCAAACCACTGTTTTACGAGCTTTAAAGAACGTTTGGGATCATTATTTTGCTGGAAGACCCTACGCAAAGGCATTTCTTTCTCCACATATGGAAGCATTATCGATTCCAAAATGTCTATACTGGAAACGATCCATAATATCGTTGATTTGGTGTAATGGGCCGCAGCTGTAAAAGAGCCCAAAATTATCACCGATCCTCCACCGTGCTTCACCGAAAGAAGCGCATTTGTTGGTTTCAAACGTGTCCCTTTTGAGCGCCTGACTGTGATTCCACTGATCAACACTGATTAAGTATTTTAATTTTAAATTTTTTAAGTGTTTCTGAAGAACCTTATTTCCTTCCTTTCCTTTTTTTGCGATAATTAAAAGTAACGAGTGATTTTTTTGCTCTTCGAAGGCATAGACACCAAATTCTCTTAAAGTGGTTTCTAACCGTACTTCGAGGTTGATCTTTTAACACAAAATTCTTTATTCGCTTATCAGTTTTTACGGATGTTTGCGAGGGCGTTTCTGCTTAAACTGATTTCCCGCTTTTAAACTTTTTATCGATATCACAAATAGTTGACGTTGGAATATGCAATATGCGAGCGATAACATTTTTGCTTTATCCAAAAAATCCGGTTAGTTTTGAACAGGAATGTCATAGAGTTTCCCTTGAATTAAATTTTGTATATTTTTTAAAGATTTAAGCATTATTTTGTATGATTTCGTCCAAGTTTCGTCACAAAATTTTCATTTCAGTAAAAAGTTCTGAATTGTGAATAATGATTGTCAATATCCAAAGTCCTAAACGAAAATGAAAACCTGAAAGTACTTCATCAACAAAGCAATTTATTAGATTAGTTGTTTCAGAAAAGAGTTCATTGACAAAAAATTTAAACAACTTGCGTTAAACTTTTCGGAAAGTAATCACTAAGAAAGAAAACGATGCAAACTTTATCAAACTCTTTTGAATTATTAAGCGTGATAATCTATCAATGTATCTTTACATATTGCTAAATAGGAGTGGAACTTTTAACGGTGCATCAGTCATTCTCATCACAAACAGTATGTACATTTATAATTGCTTAAACAATTACCCAACATCCTTCTAGCCTGTCCAAAAGACACAATTAATTTTGATACTCTTCTTCGACTTGATGGATTACTATACATTTATATTCGAATGCTCACACTTTTACTTAAATTAATAACAACAATGCATCAACCTATAGATATATTTTTTTGTTCTCAGATATTTATCTAAACCCATTTCGTCGTCTCGCACATTCATCCTAAAACAAAAATTATAACCAAATGGTTTTTGAATTACCATTTCTACCTTGAAATATCCATTGAGTCTTGAAGTAAAATCGCTTAATATCTTTCAAAAAAAAAAAAAAAAACAACAACACTTGTTATTTAAACAGAAATACATGTTCCTTTCCAACAATGAATGAAAAACTTCGTTCATCTTCTCGAGTAAGATTTGTATAGCTTCTCTAAATTACCTTGTGTCAAATATTTTTGAGAACTTTTCCTCGAAAAACCAACCCAAAAAAAAGTGAAAGAATTTTCTTAAAATATCCCAACATGATGAGGAAATTGTGTGTATGCATGGAGCAGCGAAATACGAAAATTTACGTTTGTGGAGAATACAAAACCTGCAATTTAAAATTGTATATATATATTCCACAAACTAAGCTATTTTTAGTTTTTTCTTATAATTTGTCAAGTAAAAAAAATAATTTCTTCTTCACTTATCAAAAAAAAAAAAAAAAATAACTAACCTAAAATGCCATCAGCGAAGATATATAAATTAAAAACGAATTACCAATGTCGTAAATTTTGTCTCAAACCACTTAACTTATTTCGCTAAAATATTCTCCTTTGATACAAAAAAAATTGAAAAACCTACGCTATTTTCATAATTTATTAGAACGCAATTATTTAATACATTTTATTAAACAACTCTAGCACGCGTTGAAAAAAAATAAAGTATCATTTCTGATCAGATCAAAGTCAAAATCAGCGTTTTCACCTCATAACTATTAGATTTCATGTTTTGAGATCCGAAACTTTTCTCCCTCCTAGGCTGACTGACTATACCGAGGATGAATAAATAGAGCGCGCAAAACTGTGAATTTCATATTTCAATATGGATTTCACTCAAAAAAATCAGATTTTTCCGAAAACATTTTATTTCGGACGCTTTCGTCTCTTCGTTTTCAAAATGTTCGTTCTGACTTTTTTGTCTAGCGATTTAATGTGCGGTTTTATTTTTTTTTATATATTTTTCTATCTTCTTTGTTGTCTGCTAGTTTTGTATCCAACAACATGAATCTCGGAATGTGATTTAGTTTTTTTTTTCACAAAATTCTAGGGAAATCCTAGTTTTCTTCACCATGTACGCGGCGGGGAGGTTTGAATTTTTTTTTTTTGTTTTTGGCAAGCTTTCAATATATTGACATTGTAATGGAAATTCAATTGAACTCATTATTTTATTTTCGTTTGTGTGAAGGTGGATTTGTTTTTGTAGTGTTGGATTTTTGAGATACGGAAATTGATCAATTTAGAAAATAGTTTCGATTTTTAGCACTTAATTTATAAAACTATGTCGGATTATGTCTGAAATATACATATATGTACGTTCTATGTTTTTGTTGATTGTATGTATCTTTCTTGAGATTTAATAGATGGATTTATATTTCTAAGCAGAATTTGGCGTGTATTTTTGAGCATTTGACCATCTAAGGACTGAAGCAGAAGTTGTGATCCCATCAGTCGAAATCATAACAATTGTCGATTAAAAAAAAAGAAATCTGAAAAGCATCCGACTTAACATAGGTAGAAGTTTTCGCTTTAAATTTATTTATATGGTTTTCTGTGTACTTAATCTCTTTTCTAGTCTACACAAATAATAACAACTTTTATCTCATCTCTAACATTAATTCATTCTTAAGTCATCAAAGCAAAGTTCACAGACGAATCAAGTTTATATAATATAACAAATATTTATAATGAAATTCATCGTCATTGGCGGCAACTTTTAGAGCTTAAATCCCAATTCTTACTCTTATCTCTCGTCCAAGTAGACAAGCAACATTATAGTCTATTAAACAAAATTCGGTATAAATTTTCGCTGCTGGATGTGTCCCTGTAAATAAAACAGTGTGGGACGTCCATGCGTCCGTGGATAACGAACTAAAACATTCATTTCCAACAAAAATAGCCGATTACACTTAGTTTTTAGAAATCGGCATTGCTTGAACCACAATATGAACACATTTTCGCAAAAGAAAGAAGGCTGCATTCCTCCCCTCAAATAATTCCAACTTATTACAAGCATTGCTAGGAATGCTCATTATTTTACCCTTGAGCCTAACTTCGAGAATATCGTTAATTACAGGATACTTTTTTAGTCGCACCACACGAATGTGACTTTGTTTTTCCCATTCATTTTGATATGCAGAACTTCAAAACTAAGTGGATCAATATCTCCTTTTACATTCTTCTTTATTTCCCAATTCTTGTGTACATATTTCCGAAGTTTCTGAGAAAAAAATGTGGACATTAACATCTTTGAATTAATGAATTAATGTATGGTGTTAGTGCAATGCAACCGTAAAGGCGATGTTACTCATTCTACAGTTCATGGTTAGGCGTCTCCTCGTAGGTATTGCAGAACCTGCATGCAGGACCATATTCTAGGCGAAGAAAGTGTCTTCTTTGCTTGCCCTTACCGTGGCGTGTAAGAAGTTTCGATATTATTCTAAGTTAGTTTCTATTTAAGCTAATACAGGAGTGGAAACAAAACAGCAGGCCTAAACACTCTTGGCACAAACAAATGCAAAACATCATTATATTGGCCTCCAGACATGAAATAATTCAAAACCGGAAGACTTGCCGATGTTTTCTAAAGTCAAACCGGCGAACCCTACAGGCGGAACGCTGATGTGAAGCAGTTAAGTATGGGAAAATTGTGATCACAGTCAAGATCAGAAAGTCGTCGGGAATAAAAGGAAAGAAGAAAACTGAGTAAAAAATTTCTTGGTTTTGTAAATAGCTCCGAAGTGAATTTTGGTCTGCCCCAGCTCTTTCCAGATTTTCGATTTGTTTGCTTTGTTTCGATTTTGTTTTTAATCACATTTTCAACTACTCGGCAATAAGGCACTGGTCGGCCCCGTTAAGAGTTTTAATTGATCCTATTTTCGCAAAGGAGCCTGCCTCAAATTTGCCTTGTATGACGACGTAGCCTGGTACCCAATGAGGCGTAAAATGATTATTTTTGCCAAAATCCTTAAGCTTGCCAAAATATATAAGAGCGGCCTGGCTTTTCGACAGAATGACATTATTTTTGTGTTTTTTTTAGATCTCTTTCTGCACATTTTCCTATAGCATTTATTTCTGCCTGGAAAATCCTAATAGACTGTCCCATCGGTATGAAGAGTTTGGAACCGGGCCTACAAATTCAGAAACAATTTCTTTGAAATCCCAAGAAGGTCGGATTCTGGTTTGGTTTGCAGCCCTACATATGGTTGTTTGTTATATCATGAGATCGTTTGTATAGCTTTTCCCACAGTTACTTCCATATTTTTGTTCCAGAGGAGTTTTCTATTTAGTGTAAGTGTAATACCTCAATATTTAACCTACCTCTAGATGCCGATTTTTTTCGCCAGCCAATCAGATAGATTGCATGCGTCGCGAAGCCTTTTCTAAGTAAATGGAACTATCGTTGATTTTGTGGGTTGATGTTTAATCCTGCCTGATAGACACAATTTTCGTGTTATTGTCAGTTCTCTCTGGATAATATCAGAGAGTTTCTTGAAAAATTCCTCTTATGATAATATTAACGGTAAAACCGATGCAGCGTATTTCTTGAAAAGACAGACTTTCCAGAAGTTCATCTGCTGAAAGGCTTCATAATAAAGGTGATAGAATCTCTCCCTGAAGTCAGTCTTTTGTTTTGATAGCTCTAGACACTTCCTGCGTAAATATGCTTCCGCAGATCTTGTACTCAGCAAACCACTTATTCATCTGATAAGGCGCTCTCAAATCTCAGTATCTTCAAATTGAATCATAAAATTTTCTATCGTTTCTTAAGGAAATTGCCGAACAGTTTGGTATTCATCTCTTTTAGGTGTCGGGATTTAGAGACTTCAAAGCAATTGTAAAGCTACTATTAAAATCTCCTTGTTCCAATCCAAAATATATGATCACTATACACATGTGAACCAAACTCTCATTTTTAACTTATAGACACTTCAAATTTATTTAAAGTAATTAAATTGTAAATAAAAAAACAATATTTTCATTATCCTTTAATTAAACCTGACATTTATGTATACAAATTTTAATCTACTTCTGTGCACTGTCGTGTGTGGTCTTCCAAGTTCCAACTTAGTATCTCAATTTTGTCTTAATAGCTAAATTTGTATAAATATATATTTTTCAAATTACTTCTGCAATAAAAAGATAAAAAGTTTCATCGTGCTTTAGTACATTATTCCGTTAAAAAAAAACTTTTAAGAAACATTTTCATTAAAAGAAAAAAATATATCGCTCTAGCATAATTTTCTTTTATTTATTTTCTTTGCGATTAAGTTCGAATGGACTTTATGTACAATCTTCTAATTTTTTTTTTTTTTTGGTTCGTCTAATGTTCCTTGTATTTCTCGTTTATTTTATATTCTAGTAATTGTTTATTTAAACGCTCGCATAACAAAGCTCTATCTAGCATCATTAAACAACAACAAAGAAGGAAACCACCATTCCGCCATCATCCCACGCAGGCATTTTGTCTGCAGTGGGCAGTCATTTAATTTTCTCTCATCTAGTACGTTTATTTTTTTTTATTTTTATTGTTTTTTATGGTGTCCTGTGTTGTTGTTGGGTATTTGTCTTTTTGGAGCGAATTATGTAACTTAGTTTTTTTTTTGTTGTACCTTGGTTCATGTACCTGCTTTTGTTGTTGGGCATTTGTCCTTCCATTTTTCTTGGCTGTTTTGTGTGGTCCTTACAAAAAGCAATAAGAAGATGTACACAGTTAAGCTAGTTTTTATTTTTTTAACAAGGCATAAAACAATACCGTAGAACAAGGATAAAGGACAGTAATTGCTCTCCTTTGACTGTTTTTTTTTTTACATTTTTGTAGAACATTTTACTGCCCGTGGATGATGAGTTGCTTGAGCGAAGAATAGCGCTTTTAATGTCGTATTCTTTATATTTACTTATAAAAGAGATACATATAGAATTAAAAAAAAAACGTCTGAAGGATATGCCCAAAGTTTTTTTTGTGAAGGTAAAGACCATCTCTGATGACAAGTAGCAAAGTGTTTTCAGTATAAATAGATATCATGTTTTTGACAACTGACAGGTGACGTTGATATGACGGACGTCGACGGGGGAAGAGGTTTTCGGCTTTTCGATTGACAATGAGTGAATATATTAAAATGGCTTGTTATGAGCGAACAAAAAAACACAGTGTTAGGGTGTTTACCTGTGGTAATAAGGATTTGTCAGTTTAGTTAAACATCTTAAGTGAACCGATACATAACATGTGTGTATCTACACAGATAACTCCTTTTTTCCGGATGAAATCGAGAAAAATTATGTTATGTTTGACTTTTTTTCTATGTTTTGGAAGTTGTGATAAGTTCAAGCTTATATAATTTTCCTTGAATTTGTTTATTTTTTCTACTGGTTTTTTGAGAAATGAGAGATAATAAAAGTTTTACAAGACGAAATATTGTTATGACATTCATGTCAATCGATTTTATGTCATTTATTTAACAAAAAAATGTGAACAGGTCCAAAAAAAGGCTTTGGAGTTTCCCTATAACATGACAGCTATCTTATCCTAAATATGGGCTATAATCAGAGATCTGGGTCTCAACCAACAAATTTCTCCAGCCAGCTCGGTCCCCAGCTATCTGCCTGCAGTTTTGCATGTGAAGTTGGTCAAGGCCCTGTGTCACACTTGAGTCTCGGTCTTCGTCTACTGCGCGGTTCCTTCGGAATCGAATTTTTTTTTTTGAGTATAAGGCAAGTTTAGGATTCATGAATATAAAACAAATTCATAAAGAAGTCTAAAAAAGTTAGTGGCAAAATATGTCTGTCTGTTTGTTAGTATGTATAACGAGCTGCAGCCTAAACGGCTTCGATTGTCTTCAAATTTGGTGTGTGTGATTCTTTTTGCATTCTCCAGAGGGGAAATTGAAATTTTATTTTTCAGGCCTAAAAATAACGGTACCTGCCATTATGACCGTTTAGGAAAAGCTTATTTTTCTCGAAAACTGCTCCAACGACTTTCATGAAATTTTTTGAGATTTTTTTTTGTTGGTAAACAAAATTTACGGGAAGTCTATTAACGTTTCATATAAGGTTTTTTTTTAATTTTTGAATTTCTGGGTAACGGTATTTTAGATTTCTGTGAAATTTTATATTTGAGAAGATCTAGGTAGCCAAATAATAATAATTCTGCATATCAAAAATTTGAATAACTTTTTTTTCTAAATAAAATTAATTTTAATATTTTTTTTTGAAAAATCAATATTTTTAAAATTAAAAAAAAAATCAAAAAACTAAAAATAAATAACAAAATTTTATCAAAATCCGTCCTACAATTTTCGAAATACTTTTTTCTAAAATTCGTTATTATACAGACGTGTACGTGGCGTACTCAATTTTTACTAAAAACCGTTAAGTGTTGTGGTTTTGACCCTATTTTTAAGTTCATATAATGTTATTTTTCTACGTTAATGTTACTTATTTTTTTAAATTTTATTCGACGATATGACCGCACGAGCAAGTTAGTGCGATCCACTCGTGCAATTTATTTCGATCTGTGTAACAGTATAGTCCGTAAAATTCTTCGTTGTATCTACTCCATTCGAGGTTTACGCATACATACATACATTACATACATTATATTTATTGGCGCGACAGCTCTTTAAGGAGCCAAGGCCTAGTGACTTTTGACTTATACTCTCAACCATTCCTGTGTGTGTGTTGTTTATATGCAACGGCTATATGAGATGCACTTTTTCGAGACAATTTTTTACTCTTGGAGATTTTGTCCGTTCCTCGCAAGAGGCAGTACCTCCGGAAAGAAGGTGGCTATGAGCCACCACTAAGCCACGGGTCACTACGAGGCTTACGCATACGAGACCAAAAATCCACCGGAGATTTTTTCTCCCCAACAGCACAAAATATCTCCTAAAATCTCTTGCAACAGTACCCTTATGTTGACAAGAATTCTTCTATAATTAACTTAAAACGATGCCAGAAAAAAAATTCTATCAAAATTGGTCTACACCAGGGGACCCTCTTGGGGCCCTTATTTGTATGGATTGAATTTCATGACATTGATGTCATTTCGGAACTTCCTGCGATGGATACTTTGTCAGAACTAAGCAACAGCTGTTAAAAAAATAATAAAATTATCATAGAATAGGTGCAATCAAAATTTTTTAGTCACTAAAATTAAATTATTAATTGTTTTTTTTTTATTTTATTTTTAAGGTAATGGAACAATTGATTTCCCTGAATTCTTAACAATGATGGCACGTAAAATGAAGGACACCGATAGCGAAGAAGAAATTAGAGAAGCATTCAGAGTATTCGATAAGGATGGCAACGGCTTCATTTCGGCGGCCGAATTACGCCATGTGATGACAAATCTTGGCGAAAAACTCACAGATGAAGAGGTAGACGAAATGATCCGAGAAGCTGATATCGATGGTGATGGTCAGGTCAATTACGAAGGTAAATATTTGTTTGTTGTTTGTTGTTTGTTTTTTCAAACAGTTTATGGATTCAATATTTGATAAATATCAAAAAAGAAATGGTTTTGGAAGTAAAAAACCAACAGAACAGCATTGACACATCGGAAACGCTATCTAATCAAAATTCAAAATAATTAATTTCAAAGAATTCCAAATCGCCAGATAAAAATTGATCCACAAATATAATGATACAAAAATATCAGATTCCTCCAGGTAGTGCAAGTGCTTGACTGCCCAATGATGTCTAGACATGGCGGATTACCAATCACAACTTTTTTTCTAGTTTTTGTTTCTTCCATCAAGCAAAAAAAGTCGTTTTGCATAAAGAGACCATAGAAATAGGATAAAATGACAAATGAAAATATAATTCCAGGTTGGCAGGTTTGACAATTTAATTTTTTTTCTTTACAAAACTAATTGGATTTCGTTGTTCTTCTATTTTAGACTTTTACCATTTGATTTTCAACAAACCAACCAACCTCCTCACTAATTAATTTATGTCAATGAAGAGTCTTAATTTTGAAATGTTTAGCCTGAAAGTGTGTGGCAATAGCTTCCGTTTTGAATAACAAAATCTTTTCATTGCAATATTGGTCTTGTTTGCTAGAAATGAGAATAGAAAAGAAAATGCAGCTTCCAACTAATTAGGGCCGCCGATATGCAATGAAGTTGACATATTCGTCACTAATTTAAGCTTTTCTCCTTCGCACTTCTATGATGTTGGAAATAACAAAAACAAATAAGTAGATTATTTCTGGGTTGTCACCTAATTTATTCGGTCTATATATTGAGACAAATAGAACGATTTGTATCTACAATACACATCTTTGTAAAAAGATACTTCGCATTTGAAATCATCGTCACCTTCACCAGAGGCACTTAAAAACAAACTTAGCGGAATAATTGCGCTACTATATAACCACACCGCAGAAACTCAATATAGTTCTTGAAATCTTGAATAAATAAAATGAAATTATCTCTTGGCGATACAATTACTTGACTTCACCTTCGTTATTAGTATCTTATGAATCACAAATCGGTTGGCATCATTTTCGTTGTCACATTGTATCTCTATCTATACAGTCACATATAATAAATTTGTGAACACAACACTTATGTGAGAATTCTTTCTTGCTTCTAGTCATTCCAATGATTTGTGTGATTTAGTTGCTGATTTGTAAGTGAATCATTAGGAAATACAAACAAAAAAATAGACCTTATGTATAAAAATGCACGAATTCCATTTATGTTGTGTTTAACAAGTTCAAGATGCATATTAAATAATTAGATAAAATAAATTGATAGGTATTAAGAATGTCTGACACGGGTAAATGTCTAATGGCTTGAATTATTATGCGGCGATTGGAGGCCAACAAATTCAATTAACCTAGCCCTAAGGCGGTCGATATAGTCCCCACTTCTGGCTATCTTCTATAATTGACTTAGAAGCAATTGCCCCAAAGATATGATTTTTTGAAGAAAGCTTAACATAAGGCATTGTATATTTTTTAAGCTTCCAATGATCAAAATCCTTGTTATTAAGAACGACTCCATATTTATGTTTCCGTTAGATTTACCCAATCTCTAAGCCATGCCGTTTTTGCTTGGAAAGTGAAAGTCAAGCGATGTGGTGGCATCCTCAGAATTTTGACGATAAAGTTTAAATGGTTTTATAAACTTAAGGGTTTGTGTTGATGACTACCCTTTATTAAGGGTATTGTTAAGCCTTAATATGGCAGAAATGTAATTGGCTATTTTATTAGAGCACTGATTAGAAAATTGCGATAAAACACCGAGCGGCAAAATACATTTCTACGATGTTCCAGCGGAATTCTATCTAGGAAAGCTAATGATGTTGTTGGTGCTCTATGCCTTTTTGCAGTTTTAACAAATCTTATATGAGATTGTTCCAAAGGAGAAGGTTAGTAATGCACATAGCAATAGTCTCCTTGAAGACGATGCATAAATAATGCAAAGATAGAAATGTTTCGCTTCAACGGCAGAAAACAGCATTAGGTCTTAAAAGTATTATGTAGCAAACGGTTTTAAGTACCCCAGGTAACAATGCTGCTAATGTCGTATTTTTAGTGAGATTGTCCTCTTCTATTGTTGTTGTTCAACGCTCAAAGAAGCTGATGGTGCTGTCGTTAGAAGAACAATTTTGTCTATTAGCAGTATCAAAGAAGAGATCTTTAATGAAATGAGAAATAAAGTCGTAGACAATTTCAGACGTGAAACCGTCTAAAACAACCTAAATTGAACAGAAAGGAATTACTACCTTATAATCTAATCCACTGAAACAATAATCATTCATCGATACCAAACGTACGCAACTTAGATAAAAAGTTTGATGAAAAACCATATCGAAAGCTTTAGAAATGTCCAGCGCATCAACTGAAATGATTCATAAAATTTGTCGGTTAAATATGCCATCAGGTCAGCAGTGTATTGAAATTCGTCGTTAGCTGGTAATTAGTCTATATTTCCATTCAATGGCCCTAGACCTTAAAAGAGAGGTTAATGCGATTGGAATGTAAGATGGTGATGAAGATTCGCTTTTTTTGGAATTGTTTGAACAAATGCTATTTACCATCTACTTGGAAAACATCCTGAAAAATAAGATATACAAAAATTGGTACTTAATAATAGGATCTTCCACCAACCGCTTTGGCCAGCAAAACTTCATAATGCACTACTCTCTCCTAGCTCCCTAGCTACGGCTTAGAATCATTCCGAAACTTCGGCTCCATACAGCTGCTCTGTTGTTGGTATATAAATTCACATCATCCCGAATGGCATTGAAGGTGCTAAAAATGTTGTTTAAGACAAATAACGGCCTAGTGTAGAGTGAATTTACATTCCTCATCGAAACAATGAACAATTTTTTCATCAACTTTTTGTTTGCGTATGGCTGCTTTAGATACAATTACCTGCTGTAGAACTTCTAATGTTGTATTGGACTATAAATTATATTTATTTTTTGTTTATCTAAGATTCTTTCGAAAAATGTTTTTCTCGAAAAGTCCAAGGATTACTTTATCGGCTTTTATAAGTCCATGGTGCCAGATCAAGGATCATCGATTGCATTATCAAGTTCCTAGTTTCCGTTGGTTGGGTGCTGTATGAATAGGGTAGGCACTGAAAGGTATCAAATTGGTGATACACAGTCGCTGCAACTATATCGTACACATCAATTGTTCTTATTTTACTTCCCCGCGGTAACCACCGGGTACTGGTCTGTCCATCCGGACATTCCTGCTAAACTTATAAGCGCGAGTGTTGAACACAGAAAAAATAGCAACACTATAATGCTCTGCTTTAATGACTGTTCTGATCGATTCGCAGAAGTCTTGCACGAGCCCCTCAGAAAGAGGACGTACGGCGGATGAGCCCAACCAATTGGACCAACGGTGGCGTCAACAGTCAACGAAGCAGACGCCCTAATGAGCTACTTCGACGTATTTGGAGATAAGGTCATTGGGACAATTCAATGCAAGTCAGGGCATTGAAATAGAGATGGTGGCGTATGAACCCTTAATGGGCCAACGGCAGCGCTCATATCCCCGAAGTGGGTTACTGACTCCGGATTCTCCGGTTCCTTTTGTCCAAGGAATCCAACAAAGGACCTGGCCCTCCAGGTTGGGGGTTGTGCGTGGGGTTAACAACCCTGCCACGGAAAAAAAAAAGTTGCGAAGCGACCAATAGCCTCGGAAAAGGACGGATTTACTGTTGACGACCCGGAAAAACGAATCAAGGACAACGACCTTCGGATCTGCACGTGGAATGTTAGAACTCTTAACAGATCAGTGCATCCAAACAACTAGCGGAGGCCCTAGACTGCTACAGAGCAGGAATTACTGCCATCCAGGAAGTGCGATGGAATGGGCCGGGCAAAAGGAGGATGAAAAACTGTGACGTGTACTACGGTGATTGTGCAAGAAGACCACAACGTTTATTTGGGTGCGGATTCGTCATAAGCGGTAGACTTGGGCAAGAAGTCTTGGGCTTTCGACACGTAAGTGAGCGACTTGTGACAATCCGTATCAAGGCTAAATTCGCTAACATTAGCCTAATATGCGCTCATGCCCCCACAGAGGACAAAGATTACGCCACCAAGGATGACTTCTATGAGCTCCTCGACAAAACATATAAGCAATGCCCTAAATACGACGTAAAGATCGTACTAGGCGATTTTAATGCCAAAATAGGTAAAGAGGAAATCTTTGGTAGGACTGTCGGAAAACATAGCCTACACGACACAACGTCTGAAAACGGACTTAGGCTAATTGACTTCGCAGCGGCACATAACGTCACCATTGCAAGCACACGGTTTCCTCATCTCGATATACACAAAGGGACTTGGCGACGCCCAGATCAAAGAACCGTCAATCAGATTGATCACGTTGCGATCGATGCAAAACCTCCACAACATGCCGATCTAATATCCCGTAACCTCTCTAGAAATCCAGTACCACCAGCATCAAGTGCCGAAGACCAGTGGCAACACTGCCAACAAGCCATCAGAGATGCCGCAACTGATGTGCTAGGTTTCACCAGACCACCACCACGAAACCTCTGTTTCGATGACGAATGCAGGCAGGCCCATGCAGCCAAACAAGAGGCATTTAAAGCGGCGCTGCAAAGAAAGACGAGAGCTGCTCGCGAGCTCTACGAGCAGAAAAGACGGGAAGAACACCGGCTTCTCCAAAAGAAAAAGAGAGAGCATGAGAAGCGCGCGATCGAGGATATTGAGAGATGCTACTCCAGGAACAACGTGCGGAAGTTTTACCAACAGGTAAAAAGAACATGCCAAGGAAAAAAAACCCGCACAGAAGCCTGTAGAGATAAGAATGGAAACCTCGTTGTAGAGTCACAGTCGGTGCTGAGTACATGGAAGAACAATTCAACATGGATGATGACAGAAAAAACTTCCGTCCACCTGACCAATATGAAGTAAGGATAGCAATATCTGAACTAAAAAACAACAAAGCTGCTGGACCCGACGGACTACCCACCGAACTTTTTAAAGCGGCCGGAGATGACCTGGTGGAGTGCATACACCAACTCATCTCTACAGTTTGGTCAAAAGAAAGTATGCCTGATGAATAGAACCTCAGCATCGTTTGCCCGATCCACAAGAAAGGAGACCCTCTAACCTGCGCCAACTATAGAGGAATTAGTCTCCTGAATATCGCCTATAAGATCCTCTCTGCCGTACTATGTGAACGCCTGAAACCTTTCGTCAGCAACCTGATTGGCCCCTATCAGTGTGGTTTCAGACCAGGAAAGTCCACAATCGATCAAATGTTCACGCTACGGCAGATCCTGGAAACGACCCAAGAATTCCAAATCGATACCCACCACCTCTTTATCGATTTTAAGGCCGCGTACGATAGCATTTATAGAGACGAGCTATACAGAGCCATGTCAGGTTTTGGCATCCCCACAAAACTCGTCCGACTGTGCAGGATGACGATGGAGAACTCTCGCTGTTCCGTCAAGGTTGGTACTGACCTCACAGAAGCTTTTGACGTCAAAAAAGGATTCCGACAAGGTGATGCGCTATCGTGCGATTTCTTCAACTTAATACTTGAAAAAATTATAAGAAACTCGCAAGTCAATTGTAGTGGGACAATTTTTTTCAAGTCTGTGCAATTGCTAGCATACGCTGACGACATAGACATCATTGGCAGAACTCGGCGAGCTGTCAGTGGAACGTTTGCTAGCTTTGAAGCTGAAGCGGCTAAGATGGGACTAGCAGTCAATGAGGCCAAAACGAAGTACTTGCTGTCCACAAAAAGGGACACACAACACCGGCGGATTGGACAAAACATCACAATAGACAGTACAATTTTGAGGTAGTTAGAGACTTTGTGTACCTCGGATCCGCTATAACATCTGACAACAACATATCGTCAGAAATAAAGCGAAGAATTACTCTTGCCAATCGCTGTTTCTATGGGCTAGGAAGGCAATTGCATAGCAAAGCCCTCTCTCGAACGACAAAGGAGACTCTGTATAAGACCCTAATCATCCCAGTCCTGCTCTATGGCGCCGAGGCATGGACTCTATCTAAAGCGGATGAAGATATCCTTAGTCGTTTCGAGCGTAAGATTCTTCGGAGGATTTTTGGCCCTATCTGCGTAAACGGGCTTTGGAGGAGAAGTTTCAACCAAGAACTATACGAGCTGTACAGCAACATTGACCTGGTCAAAAAAATACGCATATCACGTTTAAGATGGCTAGGTCATGTAGAGGGAATGGACAACAATGCTCCGGCTCGCAGGATCTTCGATTCCACCCCAGAGGGTAGACGCTTCAAGGAAGACCTCGCGTTAGGTGGCGCGCTCAAGTGGAGGACGACCTGAACAAACTTGGAGTGGAAAACTGGAGGCAGCTAGCCAAAGACCGAGCTGGCTGGAGAGGCATGTTGGTCCCGAACTTAGCGCCACCTAAGTAAGTAAGTAAGTAAGTAAGTTTCCGTTTGCCTTCTTTGTCCAAAGGAACAGCAATTGTAAAATATATATTCTTCGCTTGCTCCGTAACTTTGCTTCTATGCCAATAAGATTATTTAAGGTCTTGTAAGAAATCAGCGGAGAAATGGAGAAATTAACTGGCGATTTTTTATGGATTGAGCTTCAGTATAAAATATTTTTTATTTTATTTGTTTGACAATGTTTTCTTTGAGGTTTTCAAACATCTTAACTGTTAAAGGAAAAAAACACCACATCTGCAGAAAGATCTTGCAATCATGTTCGATCATTTGGCTTTTAGTAAACCACGTAATTTCTTCACTTTCCAGTTTTCGATTACTCATTCTAGAGAAAAAAAATATTGCTAACAACTTAAACTTAAAAATTTGTTTATCACATATTGTTCGTCATCCGGCAATTCATCAAACAACAGCTAATCGAGTACTTGTTAGCACGATTTGAACAAAAAAAAATTCCCAGCCAAAATATTCCAGATGTTCATTTATCTTAAATGCGACGCGACGTGAAATTGTTTTGAAATGAAAAAAAAGTAAAATAAAATTGTTTATAAATACATGCGTTGTACGCTGTTACTGTTAGAGTATCAAATTGTCTCAATGTCAAAAAAATTGTGTCTAGCACTTTCTTAGTCATTCCCATCTAAAAGTTTTAGACTCAAAAACTTTGTTTCAAATATTTATTTCAACTGACGCCACAGAGGAACTAAGAGTTCAATTCAAAGTGACTCGATAGACTTATTTTTAGCTCGCAAGATGATCCATCTTTTGCAAACTATAAAACTATTACTTTAGAATACTCATGAGCAACAATAAATTGCGCTGTGCGGTGTCTGCTGCACAGCATTTTCACGAAATTATAAACCAAACGTATCAGCTCGTTTGTCTCAATATAACTCCAGCTTATAAGGTAATGGATTGTTTGAAAACTTTTTTTTTTGGCAAAAGCTACCTTCATTAATATGTACAGAGGACTTTGGGCACATGTTTGATAATAACGAGCCTATTTTTATAAAATCACGTCTGCTAAACATCCTTACCTATCTTTCTTTAGTATGTTTTTTATCGTATCTGTGTACTTTGAAGTTTCTCGTTTTAAGATATTTTTTTTTTTTTTTTGAAGACCACTTTTGGCTGCTCATTTTGCAATGCAAATTCAAGCTATTGACGTATATCTGACTTGAATTTAGTATGCAAACACACGTCTTCTCTGATGCCACCTATCTTAAACCTCGTTTAAAAAGCTATAACTCGTTCAACTATAAATTTCAATGAAACCTGTACATGTACTTCGAGGCATCATTAAAAATCCAGTCGAGGTTTTTGTATTTTTTTTTAATCCAATAAATTCAGATGAAATCTCAGTGGGCATGTACGCGTGTAAATGAAACAATAAAAGTGTTGGCACTCAACCAATGTATGGCAAACTATAGTTGGGAGTCTCAAAAAATATGTGAAATCTTTGCCGGACTTAATGGACGAGTGCAAGATGACCGACGACGATTTATCAAAAAAAATAATGAGAAAACGAACTAAAAATTCCGTCACTAACAAGGAATTCCCCTGAATTGTCTCTGAAAATAAATTAAATTATGGGAAAAAAAATCTAATGAAACATCGTTATCAGGCCTAGATTACCAAATAAAAATTATCATTTTTGTTACAAAGCCGGGGGCTTATAAAGTTTTCTGATATAAAACCTGTGAAATTCATAAGAATGGTTTTTTTAACTCCAGGTCATCATACCCCAATCCACTAACTAAATGCATATTATTATGATTTTCGAGGACATTAAAAAGTGAACCAATCCTGTTCTTGATTTTTGTTTTCACGCACACATTTATTTAATAAATTAATTCAAACAATATAAAATTAATAAATTACTGAAAACCTGTCTATCTTTCAACAGACGTCATTCGCAGATCTGGAGGTTATCAAACAACAAAAAACAACGCTAAGAAAGCTGTTTTTTTATTATTTAAAATATCTTTAGACATTTTCTAAACCTGATAATAAACAATTCATTGTGTCTCTTTTTGTGGGTTTTTAAAAATAGACTACTTCAAACACTGTGACAAGGCGAGCGTAATTTTATTTACTCATTATGATATTTTTAAAACGCTTCAGCAACCACCTGATTAATCTTAATCACGTGCCAATTAGACATAGAAAAGGCACAAAGTTTGTGTAAAAAAAACTAAACGAATAAAAATTGTGTAAGTTCAACTATGAACCACACCCCCTTCTTAAATTGTAGAAAATATAATCAAACGAATTAAATAATTGACCTTGACATCGTGCACTCAACCCTTTTTGGCAAGCTTATTATGTTGATGTGGTGGCTAAGTAAAAATAAGACTGAAATGTATAAATTATTCAAATGACAACATCACTTAACACATCGTTAGAGATTTAGAAACGGGGATTATTATTATCTGAGGAGAGATAGAAATTTTTATTTCATGATGAGAAATATTTCACGAAAAAGTGCGTTTGCTACAAGAGAAACTTTTGCTTTAGACCTCAAGTGCACGATTGATTTTCAAGGGGTGATTTTGTGATTAGGTACCCTGTTTGGATTTATTTGATCATCTGATTCATATTCTAGATTTTTGGACAGGTTTTACTAAAGTGATCTTGTCAAGTTCATTGAACACATTGCGTTTAAGAGGATGAGCCAATATTTAGCGGAATATAAATATCCAGAGGGCATTTAATATTTTGATTTGGTTTTTATGGCAATTGTTTTTGAAACAAAACATTATTTGTCCGATGACAATGGCTAAAATTAAAAGTCAGAGATCTAAAAAAGCTTAGCTTCTTATATTTGTTTCCAGACTCACACCCTTGCTTTTAGGATATGGAACTGCAATGGGGAATACAAAAACGGTTCGAATTAAATGCTTCGAAAACTCAATGCTGTCTTGTGTCGTTTAAGCGTGACTTGTCCTTTGTCTAGCATAAAGAAAATTAAAAAGCTTCCGATTCCCGATATGTACTCTCTTTATGGAATGATCACACACTGCATGTAGCCAAAAATTCCGCAAGGTGTTTAGATGTAAGAAATTTGTCTCCTGATCTGGCTATTATCTATAAAAACTGTTTTAACGCTTGAGTATAAGTCCCATATATAGTGCTGGTGCTCCAGTAACTTGCATAAGTCTCTTGAATAGTTTTCTCAGACGAGCCTTTAAAACGTTGGAGACAGGAATATCATAGATACATTTTCGTCACTTGAACACCGTCGTAATGTCCCTCCCTTTCGTAGTGACTACGGTTTCCAGTGAAATAGCCAGCTGCATTCCTTCCCTTAAACAATTCAAGCGTAATATACTCGGGTTTCTATAAATGCTCATCAGATTGCCCTCGATCCCAATTTCGGTCGTACTGTCAAGTAGAGAGATTCGTTCTTTAGCCGCACTACACGAATGTGGAATGCTCTATTCAGCTCTGTGTTACCCTTTGATTGTGATATTAAAAAAAAAATTAAGACTAATGTACACCGACACCTCCTTTAAAATCCCCTCCGTTCATGACTAAGATTCGCATATATAGCATACATTTTTTGAATTTTAATACGATTTCTCAATCAGAATTAGAGAAAGGAGAAATCAAATGCTGATCCTTAAATTGTCTTAATTTTGTTTGTAAAATGACAATTTTATCAAAATTTGTTAAACCTTTTTTGTTCTCTCTTCTAGAATTCGTGACTATGATGACATCGAAGTGAGCTGCTAATTTACTTCTTTTTAAGCCTTTCTATTTGTTTAAGATGTTGATGAAGACTGTAGCTGTGCGCAAGAACATCGCGCGACGCTGTTGCTATGGATAACATCATTAAAATATAAAAAAAAATATATAAAAACAAAAACAAATTATTAATTAAATTTAAATAAAAATGAAACATTTAAAATACAAAAGTCTATATAAATGAAAAAAAAAACAAAAATCTTATTGTATAATTCAATTTTAAAATTAATGATAAACAAAACTTAATAAAAATATAAAAAAAAACTAAGAAAAAAAACTTTCGATATGATTGAATTAAAACAAAAAACAAAACAGACGTATATAAAAAAATTAAAAAAAAAAGATATGAAAACTGTAACACAATTTTAATTAAGTAAATTAAAAAAGAAAGATTATTATAATTGTTTAAATAAAACAAAAAAAAACTTTGAAAAATGGAAAGAAGAAAATACAAAACTTAAATATTTTTAATCGCAAAAACACGGATATGTACACACAGAAACACACACACAAAATACGCAACACATTTTTTTTGTAAGCGACAACAGTAAAATTAATTTTGGAAAAGAAATAAAATTGTTGCATTAAAATTAAAGAAAAAAAATATTTAACAACAACAAACATTTGTCTTCTAACAAAACAAAGAAAAAAGATTTGTATATTCTAAACAACTTCCTTCTTGAATTCCAATTTTCAAATTCTCTATGCTATATTTCATTCCTGGAACATCCTTTTTTTTACATATTATTCTTTCTTAAAACTCTCCAATGGTTCAGGCCCCTTTTCTTATTGAGTAAAAACAGTTATTTTGGATTGATTTATGTTCATTATGTATACGGAATTGTTTTTTGTTTTAAATTCTTTTAATTGAAATTTTTCTCATTTCCTCTACCCCTGGTGATGGGCAATGGACGATTGGCGCCTGAGCGTCAAGTTAAAAAAAGAAGAAGCCAACGATGGGAAGTAATTTTCATTCCCCAAGTTCCCCGAAATTGATACGAAGAACACACACCCAAGAAAAAACTACACACAAAACAAATACCAATTTAACAGAAATTACAACCACCACCTGATTAAAAAAAAATTATATATATAAAAAAATATTCATGTATTTTTTCTACTTAAAATTAATTGTTTTCTTTTTTATGCATTTTTTGTATTTAGTTCTTAAGGATAATACAGAAATTTTTCATATCGTTTTTGGAAAATTTAAAACGTATCCTTTTTCAGTTAAGCAAGTTAAGCCTCCTTTTAGTTTGTTTTTTATTCTTCTAGCAAAAAAAAATAAATAAAACATAAATCATAACAATATCAACAAAACAACAACGGTATATATATATACATATATTTGTTTCTTCCTTTTTCTGTCTATAAAAATATGTATAAATTATATATATTTACCAAAAGAAATTATACTGAGAAAGAAAATCTCACAAAAAAGTATATATAACAAAACATTTAACAACAAATGAAATGGAAAAATTAAATTTGCATAAAACAAAATAAATACAACAAAAAAATATTTAAGCAACATTTTGGGCCTTTATATAGCTAAACTATATGACTATTACTCACTACTTAAATGTTTTTAGTGTAGAAAGAAGAAATAATACAAAATAAATTAAAAGAGGAAATATATAAAATAAAAAAATTAAAAACACTTGACAAAAAGACAAGATTTTGAATTTTTGCTATAACAACAGAAAAAAAACCCAAAATTTATTTAAATTATTATAAAAAAAACTTATCAATTGCAACAGAAAACGTTTATTATTTTCTTTTCTATATATTTATAATTATCTTATTCAAATTAATTTAAATAAAAACAAACAAAACTATATATATAAATTAAAACAAACAACAACAAAATTAATAAAACGACATCTCTTAACTACTAATGGAATAACACAGGGGTGTGAAACAAAAGTGGAGAGACTTTCAATGAGAAAAATAAACAACGATTGTGTTTGTTTTTGGATTTCGCTGCAGATGAGTTATTTTCATAGTAAAATACATAAACTTTAAACAACAAATATCAAAAAACGAATTAATTTCTTTGGAAATAGCTTATGAAAAGCAGGGAGTCGATACTCCAACTACTTGCTGACACAAGGATTGTCAATAAAAAAACTCCAAACCTTCATTTTTGCCCTAAATCCTTCTTTTAGCCTGTAATGATCCTTCTTTCTTACCAAAATTTTAACAATTTTTTTTCAACGGAAAATCACTTGAAATTACACCACTGCGCTGTAAACGCAGTAAGCCTTGACAACAGGTTTCGAAAACGAATGTACGAAAAAGCAGAACCCAATAAAATAAAGTCCGGGGCATTTAGACTTTTGCTGGGAAATAATTTACAAAAAAGAGTATTGTACACGAGCCAAAAAACGCATTTTGCACACATGCACCTATTGTCAGTAAGCCGCCTTTGTTTTTAATGTTTATTTCTATTTTCACTCGTAACTCTCGTAATTTTTATCCTAGATAGCAAAATGTGCTACAACTTTTAAATAAAAGCATTTAACGAAAAAAGTCTTTTAACATATTTTGTAGAAAATTTAATTTGCTACAGTTTTTCTAAATGTTTGTAGGTAATCGTTAATAAAATTTATATTTTGACAGAGTTCTTCAACGAGGCTTCAAATTATTTGTTAAATAATAACTGCTTAGTCTTGTTCTATTTTTTTTTTTAATTTTTAACAACGTGTTTTGGTCTTGGTTAATAATATTAATCCTAGGTTGGAATGTTTTTTTCCTTTCTCGTTGTATTAGTCGATTAAAAAAATTGCATTAAGGTATTCATCACTACCTTTTTATAGTTTTTGCTCAAGATTTGATAACTTTTAGACTATATTTCATACAAAAAATCAAAATAGAAGAGTTGAAGCCGAAACAACTTATATTTTTCACAAATTTTATACATAAAAATGTATGAAGGTAATAACTAAATAGCTGTCACCCGCAAACCAAAGCAAAAAGGCGCGATGGTCAGTTTGATAATCACCTTACGTGGAGCAAAAGCATTATTTTTGATGATCAACATCAACTATCACCTTAGCCGATTCCACCCCTGCTTTTACCCTCCTTTTAGATAAAAAAACCTTTTTGGATAAATTTAGAAGGAAAATCCTCTTTTTTGACAAAATTGAGATGCGATGGTTATGAATACTCCTTACACATTAACGTTAAGTCTTTTTCATAATCGTCGGATTAACAAAGCACGGCGTTGTGGGCGAAACAAATTGAACCATCAACAACGGTCGCCATTATTATAGAACCAACGTATTTCAATTACTCAAGCTATAATAGACCAATAGCGTCGTTAGTCCAAATTCCTAAATTTCCTTTTGCTGTATTGTTTTCTAAAATATTGATAAAAAAAAGTCCAACAAATTTATTTAAAATACAAAAAAAAAAATGTATTCGAAAATATTTGTAAGATTGCTTCTCGAATATTAAATTTGATAGTGATCGGTTAACGAGGGGTGGAATCGGCTAAGGCGATAGGTGACCGTCGCTTGTGACGATCAACTATTTGTTGCTCTGTGTAAAGTGATCTCAAAAAAATGTGAAGCGCTTGGCAGCACTCATATTTTTTGGAGAAATAAAATGTCATTTGACTAGCCGTCGCTGTCATTTCAAACGAAAAGCAAAAACTTGGTTTGTTGATGCTTTTACTTTTGTGTTTCCGGTTGCGAATTGTTTATTGAAAAAGATGTGAAAATATCTTATCAAATTAAACTATTACTTAGTAGCGTAAATATTACATATAAATTTGTTATTGATTTTTTAGCTTTCATTATCTTATCCTACAAAAGAACAACTACAAAAGATTGTCCATTTCATGGAAACACATCAGGACCTTGCAATTTAATTATAAAAATTAGTGCATAACGAATGTAGCCACCAAGAATTTTATATTTAAACAAAAATTCTTGTGTCGAATCATTTAGTACAAACTTTATCACAAATGCTCTGGTCTATTCGTAGCTTTTAACTTTATTACACGCCAACTTTATTTCTGACTCCACAAGAAATAGAAGTAATTAAATGGAAATGACACCTACATAGCGTCACACGAAAACGATCGCAAAAATGCGACGGTCAAAGTGATTATCACCTTAGGGGCAAGTTATAGCGATCATTAAAAACCATCATTAAAAAATTTTAATTGGATATTTTTGTGTTTTAGAAATAGATTTCAAACATGAAACTTATGCCAATCGATGGCAAATCAATTGAAATAATTTATTTTGACAAAAAACAAACCCGGTAAACAGTATTATTTAAAAAAAAAAACTTATTTATTTTAATGATGAAAATTGGTTTTACTGAACAGCTGATTGTCATTTGACAGAATAATGGAGCATTTTGTTCCAGAATTCGTAGTCCATTTTTTAATGTTCCACCTCATCACTTTGTATATACACCGCATATAGTACTATCATGGAGCATCGTTTTTTAGTTCTGAATCAAGTCGCAATGAGGCGTGCTAAAATTGCCAATTGGTGTGAATATAGAATAAGTACAGAAAACAAAAGTTTATTAAATACTGGTAAAATATCGGTGAAGGTTTTAATCTCCACTATTTAGAGTTAGTTTCGAATCAACCAGGAAGAGGGCCAGACGAAAAATGACCACCATGAGAGTACTATAGAAAATGTATATACAATGTAATGACATAACAGCTTTGTATATACACTGCATAGAAAATGTATATACAATGCTCATCATTAAAAAGTTTACTGAAGCAATTTGCATCATTAAAACAAATTTGAGGTTATGGGTGGTTTGGTTGGCCTATAAATTCTGAGATAAAATTCCAGTTTCCAGATGTTTCAACTTTTATTGATTGATAGCGCTATAACTGGCGCTTACCACCTTTGCCGATTCAACCCCAGTTTTCGACAAAGTCGAAGAAAAAAAAACGGTCCTATGGGGTGTACCGTGTTTTGCCACTATAATCGCAAGTAAAACTGACAGTGGTGTTCTTACAGCTTGAGCTGGTGGCTTTTTTGCTGGCAGCGTGGTTTTTGCTGTTAACGGTGTTGGTGGTTTTATCTTTTCCGCGCTAATTAACTCGTAGGTAATTACGATCAAACTAAATCACGAAACATCATCAACAACACCAAAACCGTACCTCAACAAATAAATTAACACATCTACTTGTTCGATATTTCACTTCAGTTTCGAATTTTAAGGCCCGCAAAAGGCAAACGAAGTAATTAATTTTTAAAAAAATTGGTTATAAAATCGGGGCCGTATTTCTTTGGGCCCTATTCCAGAATACGAGTCGAGTAACTTTTCATGTGAGTTGGACAAATTGGTATTCTCGAACACGACTCAATAATTATCGGTATTCCCCAACTCGAAAGTCGAACGTCAAATGACACTCGAATGAAACATACCTATTCCTGAACTCGAAAGTGACGCTTTTTCCGTGAGAAATCATTCATGGTTTAAAAGTGTTCGATTCTTACTCGACTCGACTGTGAGCTCTCGAGTGACATCTCACTCGACTCGTATGCAAGAATTTACCCCCGGTTTACGGACAATAATTTTACGTGATGACATCATAAGAAAACATTGATGACACCAACACCAACATACAGCCGTCACCATATACAATTCCACTTACTCCAAACTCCATACACGTCATTATAAGTTTTATAATTATTACTTTTGTTTTGCTTTTCATTAGTCAGTTCACGTGTCTATACGCCCAGAGAAGCGATCTCCTCTCAGAAACGTCAACACAATTTCTCCGAAAAAAATCTCAACTCTGCTGTCAAAAAGGGAATCCGAATATTTTTTGGATTCGCTTGCTCAGCTTTAGTTTGTCAAAGAGAAGGAAAAAGATAGAAAGCGTTTGCTGAGATGTTCACAATAAATATTTCAGTTCCATCAAAAGTGACTGAGAACATTTCTTGAGCACTCCGAAATCTCAAGAAATGTGAACTGGCCAAATGTCAGGCCGGCGTTGTGCAGTTTGCGCAGCCATTACGCGTTTTTCTTTTTTAGCTCGGAGCGGGGCACTGATTATTATTATTTATTACTCGAAAATAAAGGGTTCGCCATCTAACGTTTTTTTTTCAACTAGTGCTTAATTCGTGAATGGTAACACTTAGCTCATGTCTGATTTGACAGATAATTAGTTTTATCCTTCCGCTGAACGAATGTGTATACGCTTGAACAACGCTGGGAAATATTGCGACATTACTGCCTGCGATCGATGCCGATTTTGCCAAAAAAATCATCTTTTCAGATGAAGATCATTTTGATCTTGCCGGGTATGTAAACAAGCAAAATTGTCGCATTTGGGGCACAGAAAACCCGCACGCATACATTGAAAAGCCGATACACCCAAAAGGAATCACTGTTTGGTGCGGATTTTGGTCCAGAGGCATAATTGGGCCATTTTTGAAAATGAGCAAGGAGTGGCCGTTACAGTCAATGGCGATCGTTATCGGGCCATGTTGAATGAATTTTTGTTCACAAAAATTGAAGAGGAGGATATTGGCAACATTTGGTTTCAACTGGACGGCGCTACGTTCCACACAGCCGAAGCTACAATCGATGTTGAAGCATTTTCAAAAAAAAAAAAGTTATTTGGCGGACCCGTTATAAATGTCAGGATGCACGTAAGCCTAAACAGACATTAGACCACGAAAGCAACAGTTTAACCAATTTGGTTAATAAAAAACGTAAGTATACATATTTATCCTACATCTATACATACATATGTATGTATTGGTGTATAATATGGATAGGGCAGAGTTTGTTCGGATGCTGGACCAAATTGGATACTTTCTTCTGGGGGTTTGTTTGCAATTCTCACGCCAAGGCATTATACATATTTTTAGGCGGTGTATATACATAGAAAAGTCGAAAAAATTCTCAACAGGTGGCTCTCTAGGAACACATTTAGTTTTTTTTCAGTTATTTAAAAAAAGGCGTTTGCAAAATATCGGCGCAATAGGTGGCGCTGATGTTGAAATATTAACGAAAATGTCCCAGTATATAATAGGGGTATTCATGCAACGAAATAAATTTCATTTTCTATATACACTGCATCGTTTTGTAATTGCGAATCAAGCCGCAATGAGTGGCGCTGAAATCACCAATTAGTGTGGATATAGAATAAGAAAAAACAACAAAAGTGAATTAAATACTGGTAAAATATCGGCAAATGTTCTCGTCTGCTCTATTAAAAGGTAGTTGCTGCACTGCCGTGAAGATGGCCAGAGGCAAAATGAAATTGTAAGCATCTATAGAAAAGAATTACAAAAAAAGTACACGTACAAAAGAATGATATATGTAGACTTTTGTTAACAAGTGTATTTTTATCACCTTCAGCTGCCACAAAAGACAAAGGCGAAAATTATAGACTGTTAAAGTCGACATTATCAAAAACTTAGTGTGGAACTAGGTCATATTTTCATAAAAATTTCAACCTAGTCTCACACTAATAATGTTTTAGTGTAGAGTTATATGATTATAATTTTGGGCTAAAGACAACAAAACAACAAATAAATTCCTCCGTTTTACGAGTTTAATTTTTTCACTTTACACCATTGTATATGAAAACTATAGTACTACCATGAGGCAGCTTCTAGTTTAGCGAGAAACTGCCGCAATAGCGCTGCAGTAGTTCTTGATATTTGTATGGGTTTTTGGAGAGTAGAAAGAAATATGGTGATGAAAGAGTAGGTTGTATGTTATATTTTCAGAAACGTATGAGTTAGAATGATTACAAGCATTTGCAGGAATAATGAATAATAAGTACGAGTGAAACGTTCAAAAAGTGACACTAGACCATATGGTATGGCAGAGTAAGAGAAACAAAAATTAATGGATTTCCCTTTGGTTTTTCGTAAACAAACCAAGATTGTGCGTCTTCAATTATTTTTTTGGATTTTGCATTTTTCAAGAAATTTTGTTATTTCTGTATTTTCTGTATTTCTTATACCGAAATCAATTACCAATGTTGCCATATTCGGATTTGACTGTTTAAACTTAATGTATATTGTTCAATTTTGAACGCTAGTTATATATAAAACTGGTGTCAGTTGGTACTATGTTGTTGGTACAATAGTATTTTGGTACTAGAATTTGGTACTATTGTAGTGTTCGTACTATATTTAATATTAGATTTAGTACTTAGTAATACATTTAGTACTAGATTTAGTAATTAGTAGTAGATTTAGTACTAGATTTTTTGACTTGAGAATTGAAGATACTCTAAAGCAATAACATAAAGTACAAACATCTACAAACAATGTGTTTTATTTCTAAAATAAGTAACTAGGTAGGTACTGCAACTCAAATTAAATTTTTGCAGACTAACAAAAATAATATAATAATCAAATATGGTAAACATTCAAAATTGTACAAAAAACCAAACCAATAATCAAATTTCAGCAAAAAATCGTTTAAAACGGTAAATTTCATCCTGTTGCCGTATCCATAAAAAGCCATACCAAAAACAGTGTATTTCCAAGGCAGAAATGAAAACTCCTCACATACCTGTCTAAATTTCTATCTTCCATTCTCTTATTATCAGAAATTGACAAAGAAATAATACGAAAAAGACTTGATAATTTGCTTCCCTCTGACTGCTTACACTTTATATACATCTTTCCCGTTCTGTCAATTTCTAACGTTGCATATGTGTTGAATTCATATCCCCGACTAAAAGTCTACACTGAGAAATAGCGAGATAGCGAAACTAGATGGCGCTAGGTGAAACACCCATCTTGATAGTACACGGCAAAATCATGAGATAAAATTATCATTTCAACAATATTATGTATTAATACAGGGTGGGCCAAAACAAATCACCCTATTGGAAGATGCTCTCATTTTTGCAAATTGCCGCCAATGTCAAATCTGTTTTGACATTTGTGTACTATACAGATGCAGAATTTAAGTGAACGAGCGAGCCATGGAGCGATACACGAACCGATATTCTGAAGGCGGCGCGGCGTTCCCGGGTCGCCTCATCTCTCGTTTTGGCGTTTTGCACTGGCCCGCAAGATCGCCCGATTTAACCGTTTCAGACTTTTTTTGTGGGGTTTTTTGAAGCCCCATCTTTAGGTACGTGAATAAGCCTGAGACTGGAAGCCCTCAAGAACAACATTCGACACGTGTGCAAAGTTCTCGCTGAAGTGATGAAAAATGCCATAAAACGACCCCGTATGGCAATCAATTGTGACGGCGCCCATTTGGCCGATATCATCTTCTCGACTTTATCAATACAATTCTAAAGGTTCAAGTAAACATAATAAAAAAACAGAATCGAAATTTTTGATTTAGAAAAAAAGAGAGCCAAACAACATCGGATGGATGACCCACCTGTACGTTGGTAGTGTCTAGTTCCTGTTGGACCTCATATGTGGCGCTGTTAATGGGATCGTTGTAACTATATGCACTGCATATAGTACTATTGTGAATTTTTTTAATTGCGAATCAAGTCGCAATGAGGCGGGCTGAAATCGCCAATTGGTTTGGAGTGGATATAGGATAAGAAAAAAACAAAAATTCTAGATAGATGAATTTTCACGGATTATCTCTTCACAAAATATTTTATTTAAAAGCTCCATGCTATAATAAATAAATAAATAAATTTATTGGCGCGACAGCTCCTTAAGGAGCCAAGGCCTAGTGACTTATACTCTCAACCATTCCTGTTTGTGTGTTGTTACTCTGCAAAAATGGAAGGGACCTACAGTTTACCGCCGAGTCCGAACGGCTACATGAGATGCACTTTTTCGAGACAAATTTTACTCTTGGAAGTTTTGTCAGTTCCTCGCAAGAGGCAGTACCCCAGAAAAAAAGGTGGCTATGAGCTGGATTTGAACCCAGGTTCTTTCTCTTAGCAGTCCGACACACTACCCACTAAGCCACGGGGCACTACCATGCTAGGATATACTCCAAAAACTCAATAGATAGCTTCTTTATACAATTTTACCAAAATTCCATTAGAACCTGTTCATTGTTTTCATTTTCTTCAAAGCTAGTAAAAGCTTGTATATAGTAAAAGTTCAATCAAAATTAAATTTAATCCAAATCCGGAATAAAAACACTTGGGAATTGGGATATCAAAACTTATTGTGTTAAGGTTGGGGTCTGGTTCCGATAGCTCTAAACCTTTAAAAAGCGCAGTTTCCTAAACGATTTTGAATCACTACTTTTTTTTGGGATTTTTGTATGTAGTATTTTATAGTTAATTAATATATAATAAAACAATTATTAAATTAAAAAATATTTGTATTTAATAGTTTTTAAATTATTAAATATACAAAAAAAATCCAAAATTAATAGTTAAAATTTATTATCTACTAATTATATAAACAATATGTTTTCTTTTTATAATTAACAAGCGCACAAGGGGCTTTTTGTTAGGAGAGAGAGGAAGAACAGAAGCTTGTTTCTCATTTACTACATTAGCTACATCATCTGCATTCTACATAAATGGTTTTGTGCTACATCAGATGCATTTTTCTGTTTCACAAATTCCACTAGATTTGAATATTCTGCCAAACTGACAATAGTTGTTGATTTTCATTTAAACAGTATAGAAATCGGTTTTTTGTTTGAAATAGCATTTAAATAATTATAACTGAATAAAATAAATGCATTTTGCTTCGAATATTTATAAAGAATTTCTTGTGAACTGCGCTTAATCATTAGACACACATATGCAGTTCAAAATTGTGTGAAACGAAATTAAATGATACATTTTTTCAGTATTTCCAGTCTACAACATTGGTGAAGTAAAAAATGTTATACATTGCTTTTGTAAACAGAACTGGTGTTACTTTACTGTCAGTGTACTAAAATGTAGTTGATGAAGCTTATGAGAAATAGGCCCCAGGTGTCCTACCAAATACTCTAAAAAATTTGATTTTTGAAGTATCGTATTAATGTAAGTGAACGAAAAATATAATATAACCATAAAAACTATGATGAAGCATTTTGCTTAAAAGTGGTGGCAAAAGTGTCACAGCGGTAACGCTGATTAACAAGTGTTTTATATATCAGTAATGCCAGAAACATTTTATTGAAATTTTTTTCGTTTGTTGATGTGGCAGCAATGAAATTTAGAAATATAGATATCGTGCAGATATGTCCCATAAGAGCCTGTGTAATTTTTTTTCCTGCACGAAATTATCTGCACATCTGCAAATCAAAATTTCAAGGGAAAATATTACCGGGTAAACTATTCCAAATTCGTGTTGTTCGCCTAAAAGAGAAACCCTATTTTTTACGGTATGTCTTCTGAAATTGGGCTCGCATTACGGGAATATTACGGGAGAAACGTTTAAGGGAATATATATAATTAGTATTTTTATGTCCCGACGTTTTGACATATCACTGTTTTCGTGATAGATTGAAAGAAAATTGTAGAAGAGTTGTAGCAGAATTCATGTTAGGTTTTACTAACCAGAGCTACAAAATTCTCTTCGAATGGAAGCTGTGTCTAACCTATGTGATAAGTTTAGACTCCACTTCATCTAGATTCGAGTTCAAAATATGACTATGAATATGGTCCAGTACAGTACACATAACTAAGGTAATATATTGCACAGGTTGTCAAAATCTGGTCTGTCACAAAATATTAAAAAATGGTGGTTGTTAGAGACCTACATCAAAAAAGTGTACGAATAAAACTTATTTGTATTTTTTTTTTCTTGTTATTCAGAAAGCTTATTTATAGATTAATTACCGCAAACACTTCAAAATAGAGCCACGATATCTATTTTTAGAACAAATAAACAAACTAATGGTCTCTGGCGGACACAACTTTGATTTTCACAGATGCGCAGAAGATGGCATCATGATATTACCTTATATACATATGTGAACTGTGTGTCATGTGTACTTTTTAAGAATTTGAATAGGTACATCTAATTATTTCAGAAAAAATTTTATCAATAAAAATAATATTTAAAAAAGCAAATTCAACCGTAAAATGAACTTAACTAGAAAATAAGGCACAAAAGCAGATAGGTTTACTTTTTGTATTAGTTGTGTTATTTTTAAAATCTCTTATTTTTCATATATGTATGTACATAATTTGCTGCCAATATGAACATTTTGAATACGTTGTCTAATCAGGCCTTTAATATAAATAATTTAAATAAATGCTGCCATCTATTATTCAGGTTCAACACCACAACTAAATATGATTGATTTTTATTTAGAGACTCGACTCAAAATACAAAATTCAAATAAGTTTTTAAATAAACAGTAACAAAAATGGCAAAATACAAAATTCTCCATTTTACTTTCACTCGGAACGATAACGAAATCCAAAGTGAAATAACTGAACACGAAAAAAAAGCAAATAAAAAATACATAAAACAAATTGGAAGAAAACTGGACGGCATATTGAGAAGAGTATTGAAAAATACATATGTAGATCAATTTCGATTTCAAGTTTGTCGAAATTTGTGTGTTCTATAATTCCATTTTTTTGATTTTTAAGGGATTTCAAATCGTAAATCGATTTTCACAGTCAATATGAAATAGTGGTAACAAAGAGATGCAACTAAAAATGTGAGCAACAAATTCTATAAAAAAACCTGGTTATTTAACTAAAACTTTCCAAAAAAAATTTTCATTTTATTTTTCCTCAACTGACAACTGCTTAGACATATTCGATTGACAAAAAAATATTAAGTCAGCATCTTTTCCATTTGATTTGTCAGGTCAAATGGTCGAAATAGAGACCACTGAAAATAAACTTACTCGATTTGCATTTTTTTCCACTCGTTTTCTGGATCCCAGCTGTAAATGGATTTGAAGTGACAATCTGCCTTTATTTTGCTTAGCACCAATAATGTCATTGGAGCCGATGGTCTACCATTGGCGCTGAAATCGCCATTTAGGTGTAAATATAGAATAAAAACGAAACACAAAGTGTATTATATGTATCCAAATGTTCTCGTCTCCACTATTAAAAGTTAGGTTCAGGTTTGCCCTCAAAATGGCAAGACGCAAAACGACGTGGACATAGTATGGACTGCTGGTTGCTTGTCATTTCCATAAATACCATACAAACATGGGTCGCTCGAAATATTTAGTTACAAAAGAATTCAACTTAAATAAGCGTTTCTAGAATATGAACAAGGAGGTGTATCTGAAGTTCACTATGAATTGATTTTTTTAAACTGAATAATATAAGCAAAAGTACCAAGCAAACCTTAGTTATAACTTATTATTTTACATTTGGTTGATATATACTTTTGCGGTTAAGAGTGATTAGTTGTCCTTCTGCTTCCTACCAATGTACGCCTCTTCATTTTAAATTTTGTTTCTATATTTGACAATCGGTTTCCTTTAAGCGCTATAAGAAACCAATGTGAAAGTTGGCTCCTGGCATTCCATATCTAATAGGTTCATGCAAAACGACATCCATGAGAGATATAATGGTATGAGTATGAACTAACTTATAAGTACGACATTGCCAAAATTAAGTAATACCAGCATTGTTTTGCGCAGAGACCCTTGGAACTATTTAAATACATATCCACCAGTGTCAACATCCTGATAGATTCTTGTCAGTGCGGCTTTTAAAGCCAGAAAAGTCTACCATCGACAAAATTTTCACATTGCGATACATCTTGGAAAAAAAAGGAGCAAGATCAAATCGATACGCGATACCCACCACCTTTTCATCGCTTTCAAAGGCATGTTTGATGGAATTTTGGTATTTCTGCATTAAGGGCTAACTATAATGTTCGGAAGCAAATGGAAGCTAGTGTCAAAACCGACCGAAACGTTCCAATCCGTTTGTCAAACGAGCACGTCTACCCATAATGGACGGAATGCCGCGGAAGTATATGTCAAATTTTCTTCATTGCAAACACTATCAGAAGCCAGCTGTCAAGTTTTCGTCCGTAAAATGCGCTCGCTACTGCAGTTTACGTCGTAAGTAAAACTCATAGAAACTTGACGAAACGGAGCAATCCGCTATTTCGGGCGTGAGATACAAATTGCTTGTTCTCGCACATTTACGGATGGGCCCGTCCGCTCCGTTCCGACCACTATAGTTCAGCCTTTAGTCATCTGTAAGTGCAAAGGAGGGATTAACTCTTTAAGTTGTGATTCCGCATTATTTCCTCCATGGCTTCCTATTAACATCTCTGTAGCTTATGCCCTGAACACGAGCTTTTTAAAAAAGCTCCAGAAGTCGATAAACAAATACTTTCAAACATGAAAAATGCGCCTGCATTATAAAATAAAAATCAACAACTTAACGTACGGAAATGCGCACTGCCTCGTACCAGCACGTGCCGCATCTTTGCAAAATGTCAACAAAAGAAACTTTCACAATAGCACAACTGAGCGAAAAGCCTGCGCAAAGCTCATCTTCATTACTTTTTTTTTCGCTAAGTTCGATGCGGTTTCGTCTATGCTGCTCCTCTGCTGCTGCTTCTGTGGCAGATTTGTCTTTAATGTTCCGTTCTATGCATTTTCGCATTTCAGTCGCTAACAGGACATCGGCTGAGGATTTTCGAGGCGAGCTCTTATCGCGCGCGTAAAATCGTTTTACCGTTGTTCCTCTGTTTTAAGAGTACGGTTATGTCTTGTATGTGCCGTTGATAGTGTGTGTATGAAAAGGACTCTGTAGAGAAAAAAAGTGACAAAAATCACATCCGGGTTTGTCGGTTTTGTTTTTATGTTGTTGCTTATTCTTTTTCGCCAAACATATCCTCTCTGTGGGTTTTTTCGATTTTAACTGGGTCGTATGGCGTATACTTGTTTTTTTTTTTTTAATTTTTTATTCAGTTGAGGCTTTTGTCCTGATGTTGCTATTATAGTTCGTTGTTATCGCGTTTTCGTCGTCACCATCGCTGTTGTTCTGTCGACTCGAGGTGCAATGTTAAGTGGCTGCAATTCGGAAGGAGTATCTTTTGTAAAATCTCTATTTCGTATCTTTTGTGTCATCCTTTTGTGTTGCCTCCCCGCGTTTGTGCGAGCTTCAAGTTATATTCGTGTGTGGTAACCTTTTTTTTAAGTAAAAGTTCGTTATGTGGAACTAAAATGCAAAAGTTGTAAGGAAAATGCTGCATAATGGCATACATATGTGTCACAATGATTTATGCATAAATGAGATGCAATCCAATGAATGCCAAGGATCTGTTTAATAACTTCCCAACAAAGTTGTGTTGTGTCTCTGAAAAGAGCTGTGAAAAGTCCTTCCGGTTTCCGTTTAGCAAAGGCTGAACTGATATAAAAAGTGAATAGAAATATGTGTGATTGAGTGAAAAAAAGTGAAAAGTTCACGTGGAAAGAGGAAGGAAAAAAAGGAGGAAGGGCCAAAAACCTTGTTCTGTGTGAGCTGATGGGTGTAAGGTCCCAGCAGGATATAACACATAATGTTGCCGCATTGAATAAATAAATGGACTTGTAGGTAATTAGTTCTGTTTGTTTTGTTCGTTCGCGTATCATGAGCGAACGAGCTGTCAATGGGCGGCACTCACGTGTCAGCCCATCACCGGGACGTGGAAGCAAGATCGCCTATTCGCCGTGTCCTCGATCGGATCCACAGGAAATCGAAATGGCGGGTAATTGTTTAGCTATACCGATGTCGGCAATTCAGACAAATGGAAATACAAAAGGTCAGTTCTGTAAATGTTGAAATGATTTATTTTTTAAAGCATGGCCTTGTGTTGTATTACGTACATATATTGTTTTGATTTAGTTTTTATCGAGAATATTAGAGTAGATTTTTGTTATAAGTCTGACATTTTGTGGTAAAAATAAAGCCAACTTCCCTAACATTTCTGCAGTTTAACAAAGTAGATTTTTTTTCCAATGCAATACTTTTTAAAGTCCTTTGATAGTTTTAATCTAAAATTCTTGAATATTATAAATTCTTAGCAAGGGAGAGAGAGTGAAAAGTAGTAATTATTTTAATTAATGAACTTAAAGCAAAAAATCGATGATAAAGGTTTTGGCCAGGTAAATTGAAGGGGAAATCTGATGTTTTTATGAGAATATCAACATAATATTTTCTATTTTATATTGGAAACATAATACATACGATAATTATGTCTTGGGGTTCCTTATTATCGCATGTATCATGTTTCCGATATAAAGCAATACAAAATGTAATTTTGATTTTCCCCTAAAAATATTTGTAATTTATTTAGACACCATACCATCCCACAACGTTTATCGTTCCAATAACTCATTATTTGAATACACAGATGCCAATGCTCATTCTATTTTAACTATCATTGTGTTCCTTCCGACAAAAATAATAAATGCTCACCTTTTTGTGCATAAAGTCTACGGTAACATCAGTCACCATTGAATGTGGAAGGCTTTCCCGAGAATCAATTTTATCTGGCAACAGGAAACATCACATTTCGGTCCTGCACACCCCAACCCAAAAAGGTATTTCACCTAAATATGGAAGTAGGACCTCTCGAAATAAAAAAAAAAAACAAGAAAAGAAAAAGAAAAATTCTTTATTTTTCATGTTTCTGAATATTTTATAGACGAACAGCTACGAACGTAAACAACCAAAGAGGCAAAGTTTGGTTATTCTTTCACTTCCACTTCACTCATAGCTATAAAGGATGTTTGCTTGTGAAGTGCGCCTATTTCATTTCATTACCAAATAAGTTTGTTCTGTTGTATTTTTTTTGCTGGTTGAATGTGTCTATAGACCATACCCACAAGTTTGAGGAAAAACTCATAGTACTCATAGCACTCTGCGACCAAAACTATTTTCCTAGAAATGCAGACTTCAAAGAGGTTGAAACTTAGAAAAAACACTATAAAATATACGCATCACATCACAAAGTTATGAGTTTGTTTTGATTTTCGTTAAGGCCTTGTATTGGTTTTGTAAAAGTTAATTAATTTTTTTAAATTTCACTACTGCATGTGTTCCGAAAGCAAATTCACTCCAGCACCTGGGCGATAGTGTCTTAATCTTGAAATCAGCCTACTTACTTCGGTTTTATAGAATCATCATTTTAATCATCTGGGCAACGACCGGGATCCGTTTCGGGCTTCGTTCAACAAATTATTTCAAATATTCCGATTGCTACCGACGCTATACAGTTGCGCCCTCCAAAGCTTCGGGCGTCCTTGTATACGCTATCTTTCCAACTTTATCAAGGTATCCCATGGCGGGTGGAATTGGTGAAGTAGGTAAGATGTTCGATACTCAGGTTGAGGAGAAAATTTTCTAACTCCTAGTGCAAGCTAGAGCTGTCCATGAGTTTAAAGTGAGAAAATAGTCACCTAATTCTCGATCTACTGCGCCGAAAAAAAAATTCTTTCCTATCTTTTTAATTCTTTTAACTAGTGTCGTGCAACGTCATTTTGCATTCTAAGGCAATGTGCCTTGAACACATAGTTAAAGATATTATTCTTATAATTATTATTATGCCGCAGTGCCTTCTATCAAAAAAAACCCAAAAGATTGTATGAGCTTGTTGTTCCTCTTCGCTCGAGCGGGCTAGGTGCTCAGCCCACCGGAGTCTACCGAGCTTTATTTGTCCACAGCTGCTTCTAGGTAGAATTCATAAAATGCATGATTCTCCCTTCCACACGGGGCCAATAATTCTTCGTAAGACTTTCCTCTCAAAGGCGGTTAAGAGACCAGAGTCCCTTTTTTTGGATCTGTGTATTAATACTGGTGAGACCATAGTCTTGTACAGCTGCAACATAGTTTTTATGGTAAGGTTTTTGGATTTGAAGAGTTTCCACAGTTCGATTTTAGCAGTTTCTTACGCATTTCTGTCTCCATAATATAATTGGCTGCTGCTTTTGAACCAAGGTAGTAAAAGGATGAACCATTTTAAATTCATTCTCCACTACCCTGATTGTTGCACCAACACTTATCGCAGGCACGCACTTGATTTTCCCTTCATTAATATGCAGTCCCAGGTTTTGTGCCGCCTCCTCGATTAAGATGAAAGAGTCTTGTATAACTACTTCTGCCGATGATGTCGATGTCGTCTGCATAGGTCAATATATGGCTGGGCTCCGTAATTTTTGTTCATATGTCTTGGATTGCTTTCTCCAACGCCAAATTGAAGAGGATACAAGCCAGACGTCCATTGTTTTGGGCAGCAAACCGGCTGCTTTTACTTGGCTTATAATGTTGGTAGCTGCGCCATTGCACTTATTAAAATTGTAGAAGACATAAGCATGATAAGAATACTGTTGCGTTCTAAAATCTCTTAGATTTTTTTAAAGCATTTGACAAATCATATCCTCCACTATTTATCATAGATCTAGGATATTTAAACTTTTTGGAAAAACCATTCAAATAAAATAATTGTAGGGAATAGAATAAAAATAAATTGCACGATTAGATCGCACGTACTTGCTCTTATGTGCGGTCACAGCTTGTAATAAAATTGTTTTATTTAAACTATATAAATAAGAAATATAAATGGAACTAAACCATTAAAATAAAAATTTATTGATAAATATTAAAGGAACTTCAAAGTTTTTATTCGATTTTTCTGACTTTTGATTGATTTTGTTGAAAAAATTAAAAGCCATTTTATTTCCTTAGAAATTTCACATTTTGTGATTTTTTTTTAAATCGTGGAATCGGTTTTTTTATAAAACGGTTTTTATATAACAACTTTTTTTTAAATTAAAATAAAAAATGCAAACTTAAACACAACAAATATTTACATTTAAAAACAAAATTAAAAAAAAAAATACATCTACCCGTTTTCAAAATATTGATTTTGGAAAAAAAAATTAAGAAAATTATAAAAATACAAAAAAAAAGTTTTCGAAAATATTTTAAAATAAAATTACTTACTTAGGCTACCAACATCTTCCTGAATATCAAATCAAAATTGATTGAAATCGGGTGGCCAGTTTTCTAGAAAGTCGAAGAAAAAAAAACGGTTTTGTAGGAGGTACCGTTCACCGCCCACTATCTTGATTTTTTTTCACAAAACATAACCTACACCTATAATAGTACACTGATTTTTTTCATAAGAATTTTTTAAGCTGTTTACGAGAAAAATAAGCTTTTATTTAACGGTTATATGACAAGCGCCGTTAATATTTGAGCTAAAAAAATAAAAAAAAATCCTCTAGAATGTCAAAATAACCTTATGTTTCAAATTTGAAGACGATTGACCAAACCGTTTAGCCTGTAGTTCAGACGAACAGACAGACAGAATTTTGCCAGTAACTCAAATATGTTTCTCTGTCATCGTAATGTCATGTCTGATTGTTAGATTTTTTTTTACGAATGCAGAACTTGCCTTATAGTCCCTATAAATCCGCATGTAAAAATAGCAGTATAGGTATACATATTTAGTTCTTTTTTTCGGGCTAATGCTTTATTCATTTTCCATCAATATATCAAATTTTTGTTGTAAGGATGAGGGACTTATGTTGGTGCCATCATCAGCAAAGAATGACTGATTCATTTTCGCGCCCATCACCTCACGTTCTAGCAGAAAGTCAAGGACTGAAATAAAGAGTGTAGGACTCAAACTTCCCTAGGGTACATAAACTTTGAAAATTTGAACACTAATGATTCCTATCGCCCATATTGTCTATGTCCGAGCTTAGATTTCGTGAACTTCTTTTTACCATAGGCCTTAGGGCAACCAATGAATAAATGTTAGAATTGCAATAGGCTTCTGTACCGTAGTGTTTTTATTGTATGTTTTGTTGTATGCAAAAACATTTGAAAAACATCGGCGTAATATTTCCTATTCAAGAATATATTACTACTTAAATAGGTTTATAGCTAGACCAAATGAAGGTAGAACACCTTATCAGGCTTAATTTGCATCTTTATTACGAAATTATCTTCTTTTAAATCCTTCCCAGTTCTTTTTAATGCTCATGTATTGTCAAATGTAAATGGCATTCAAAACCCACCCACAGCCCTCAGATAGCAAAAAACAAAACACAATTCCCAGATACATGCGACCAATGTATGGTCCTTGATTTTATTCTCATTTTTTTTGTGGCAAACAGAAAAGGATTCATTTCTTTGTTTTTTTTTCTACACAAATCTTGAGATGCGCTTTCACCTCCTTCATTGTTTTGTGTTGCACTTTCAAAAGCACCACAAGGTATAAAAATACTTTATGCCGTTAAATCTGTAGCAACTCTCACCAGGATACACAAGGAGAAGCAGCATAGGCAGTCAGGTCGTCGAGCAGAAAGTGCACTTTCCAGCGTTAAGGCAAAAAGCTACCTTCTTAATGCATATACAATATACATAGATGAATAAATACGTACACTATGTATACTCATATCTTAGGCGAAAGTACCTTTACAAATGGGATTTATCGAGGATAAGAACTTGAGCGAACCAGGACTACACTATATATCCCCAAGCGTCCATTACTTAGCGCAGTAAAACGTGTGACACATTTGACATTCAAAAGTATAAATACAACATTGCTGCAGAGTTGTGTCCTTTGGGGCAGAAAAATATTTTTTTTTATAAATGTATGTATGTAATGTGCAGTATACTATCCTGAAATATATATGAAAGATTAATGCATTGCAATGGCAATCCCCTTTGCATTCTAGAAGATCATGGTTGTCTACTTCAACAAATCCTACAAGTGCAGTAAGTCAAATGAGTCGGGAAGGGATTTCACGATTCATTGATATCTTGACGGGAGTTATATAGATCTTGATGGAGAGTGAAGTTGAATTTATGTTCATTTTAAGAAGTTCTTTGTTTTAAAGATTGATTTTGCAAATGAAAATGTGACGTAAACTAATGATCGAAGGACATGAAAAGCAAAATATGATAAAATAAATAGAACATGAAGATAACTTCTTAGTTAGCCAGGTTATACTAATATCGAGGCTAAGCTGCTCCAGAGACTGTTGGTAGGTAGAAATGCCATCATCCACAGTCGACCAAATATTATCCAATGCTTTATGAAGATATCAAAGCACATTATGAATGAAACAAAAAAAAACCTTGCTTGTTATTCTTCTTAAGAGACATGGTTAAAATATATTTTAACCTTAGTTCTTTTGATTTTGCTTTCCTTAATTCAAACATTTTTTGTAATGGACTATTCTTCAACAAGAAAATTTGGAAATGGTGATAGTCGTTAGGATTGGAAAAAGCTGTTAACAAACCCAAATGCAGAAATGTGGCTCAATTCTGTTTGAGAATGTGAAATAAATCTAACTTCTAATCGGGAAAAGAGACAGACTTCAGTTCTGATATAAAGCGTTACTATAGACAGAGGCTAGTTATGAATTTCGTTATATCTAAGACTGATTGCCTACGTCCCTTCTACATTTATCAACTTCAGCTAATATAATAATAGCTTATATAATAGTGAATGCCTATTGATAGTATCAAAAGCAGCTTTGAAATCTACAAAAAAAGTTTACAATGGTTTCTTTTTATCGATAAAACGTCTTGCGATGCTTGTAAGGGCAAATATTTGATCCATTGTTGAGAGATTAGCCCGAAAACCAGCTTGGAAACAGCTTATAATATTATTGCTGTCAACCCATCTTATAAGTCTACAGTATAAGATCTGAGCAAAAAGTTTTCTTAATGAACACAAAACGGATATACCTCTGTAATTCTCAGGAAGATTTGGATTACCTTTTTTAAATATAGCACATATTTTCGCCAACCGAAAGCTACTTGGAAACATCTCGTCAATGAATATTTGATTTAGCAATGCCAAAATGCGTTCCAGAAACTCAGGGGTCGAAAACTTGTAGAACTCGATCGGGATTCCATCTAATCCCGCAGCCTTATTATTTTTCATTTTATTAAGTGATGATAATAATTCAAGCATTGTAAAAGGCAAGTCTAGCAGCTCAGGTATCGAAATGTATTGAAGGGCGTAGCCTAAAGAGTTTTGGTTTGAGTCTGAGAGCAAGAAGTTTTCAAAATAGTTTGCTAGTTGATCTACACTTACGCTCAAAGACGATGACTTGCTCCTTCCACCTAAGATCCAAACTTTGCACCAAAAAGACTTGGAATCCCTACAGTTTAAAAGATTCCTAGCAGCTTTCTTTAAGCACAATTGCTTTTTGAAACTACATAAATCCTTATATATTTTATTTTGTTGCAAGTAGAGTCTTTTGAAAGCTTCATTGGAAGACTGTCTGAAAAGCTTTAAGTAAGCGAAGGATTTTTTCCTACTTTTTTTACACTCTTCGTCATACCTCTTTGAATTAAAAGATGATTTATTCGGACAAGAACTAACAACTGCTGAATGCTTAACTAATTCAAAAACAGATTGTGTTGAAGATTCTATGCAAAGTTTAAGCTGATCATCAAAAGAACCCATTTGTTGATTTAAGTTTCGCCTATACAAACTAGCCTTACTTTCGACCCATTTTAGTTCCTTAACAGCATTAGATACTTCAGCTCTGTTGTGGATATCTTGAAGCGTACATTCGCACGACACTACAATAGGCAGATGGGTTGAATAGTTTGCCGGATATACCTCAAAATTTTAAATCATATCAATCCAATCGCCCTTCACAATACAAAAATCAATTACAAAACAGCCTTGGGAAGATATAAAAGTATAATTGCCCCTGCACTTCAGTTAATAATTGATAATAGCCTGACTTGCAGCGCTTCTGGAATGAAAATCTTAAAACCCTGCAAAGCAAAGAAAACTAAAATTTTAGAAAGTGTAATGTGCGTTGTTGCCAAAGACTTCAATATTATCTCTACTGCACAACACTTCTTATTTCATAGGAAAAATGTGTCCCTACATCAAAAAGATTGAATTCTGGTCGCAATTTGATATCGAGCTTTTTCAGTAATTTCAGTAGGGCTGTAATCATAACATCATAAAAGTTTGTTCCAATTGCTGTGCAAAACTACGAAATTCGCAGAAAATCACCGAAATACTGTCCAAAGTTGTTCCCTCTTGTGATTTTTTCGTAGTTTTGTACAGAAAAGAGAGCTCTTGAGAGAGTAAAAAAATTCTTCACCCTGTGAATTTTTGCTACAAAAATTCTTGTTCACAGAAAATTGATGACTGTCAAACTATACAAAAAAATGGGCAGGACAGGGTCGCACGTACTTGCTCTTATGTGTCTTATTTCATTGGAAAGCAAGATCTTTGACAGAAACAAATATCATTTACGTTGAAAAAAACTTATACAAAGTATCAAAACCACAATACTTTACGGTTTTTAGTAAAAAATGAAGTACGCCATTTAGTAGCAAGCAATTTATGAAAAAAGTATTTCGAAAATTGTAGGACCGGTTTTGATAAAATCCTGTTTTGTATTTTTAGTTTTTTGAACAATTTTTTTTAATTTTTAGTACGCAGTTTTTTTTAGAGTTTATTAATATACCTACATGTGATTATAAAATTTAAAATAATTTTTGTGATTAGTTCTAAAAATATTGATTTTTCAAAAAAAAATTTAAACAATCAATTTTAACTAGAAAAAAAGGTTATTCAAAATGTTGATATGCAGAATTAATTTAGCTACTTAGATCTTCTCAAATATAAAATTTGACAGATCTCCATAGAGCTGTTACCAAGAGAGCCAACAATTAAAAAAACCGTTATATGAAAGGTACCGTTAATAGACTTTTTCCGTAAATTTGGTTCTAATCAGATGATAGCCAATACCAACAAAAAAATTCTCAAAATGTTCATCAAAATCGTTGGAGCCGTTTTTTCCCTCTGCGGAATTCCAAAAGAATCACACACAACAAATTTGAAGATAATCGCTTAAGTCGTTTAGGCTGCAGCTCGTTATACATACTGACAGACAGACAGACAGAGACACAGTCAGACAGACATTTTTTGTCGATCACTTTTTTTAGACATCTCTATGATCGTTATGTCATGTTTGATTGTTATCTCAGTTTTTTTTATATTCACGAATCCTAAACTTGCCTTATAGTCCCTATAATTCTTTCTCTGAGAGATTATTACCCCCGCTCTGGAAAAAATGCTGTGCTTTGAATTTCTGTGCACAAATCAATTGGAACACAGTGATAATATATTACAAATATCATGAAATTCGCTCTGAACAAGCTACAATACAATATCTACTACTATACAATATCCCGAAACTAGACTCTCCACTTAACAATAAATGATGATTCAATTTCTTTTTCAGACTGGACTTCTTAAACAACAAGTTTTCGTGAAAAATTAATACGGAATGATGAGCCAAGAAAGTCACAGTAGCACTTTTCTCTCTGAAAAAAAAACTTTTGGAACAAGTAAACCCTTTCTCTACACATTCATTCGTCTTGGAGCGAACTGTCAATGAATCAGTAAAACTAAATTTATAATACCATCAGTCCGACTTTATTTAGATCATGCCAATTCACTCTTACTACAATACTTGTTTTTGGCAATAACTTTCAGATATCCATTCCTTAAAAGATCCGCTTTGGGACAGTGATGAATTTGTTAGAGAGAATTATATGAGAATTTGTCAGTCAAACCGATAACTTTTTCGGGCATATAACACCACCAAGCCAAACAGTGCATCTTAATGGGTATAACTGATGCTGCAGTGTGGTGCCCTTACACAGTTTTGCTTATATTGCTTAAATAGAAATGCACGTTATCTGACACCAAAACATTATTTAAAAAAACTATTTTTATGAATAATTGTATAAAACGAATCTTGTTTTTTAGGTGGTGTTGCAGTAGCAGTGTTTGCACAATTTGAATTTTGTATGGGTACAACCAACTTTAAAACTCTCCGCAATGTTGTTTTCGGTATACCGAATTGGCCCGAACGACGTCGAGACAGATGGATCATTTGAAACATTCTGCCGCACAGCTTCCACGTTGTTTTTAGTGCGAACTTTTCGATGAGCACGTCTTCTGGGACGGTCCGCCACTGATCCCCGTTATTTAAAAACAGTCGACCAAACTGTGGGAGCTTATCTGGAATAAAAATATGGCGATATTTCCATTTATCATAAACATAAAGTTGTATGATATTAAAATCATCCTACTTGTATAATAAATGTGAATGGTTCTATGTTTGGATGTTTGTTCCTTAATTACGAAATCCGCCGTAAACACGAACATTAAAAAAAGAATCATGAAAAAACGTACAGTTTTGAATTTTTTACCAAAAATAATAATTACCAATATGCTTCCATGTTAACGACTGCACGAATTTGTGAAGTTTGGTTTACGGAAGAGTTACAGGATACTACACTATACAGAAATATGGAAATATGGAGAAATAAAGATATAGAGATATAGAGATTATAGAGATTTAGGTATGTATTAGGATACAGAGACATAGAGACATATAGAGATATAGAGCTATAGAGATACAGAGGTACAGAGTTTTAAAAATACAAAGATATAGAGATTTAAAGGTGTAGAAATAAAGAGATAAAGAGATATAAGGAAATAATGATATAGAGATGTAGAGATATAGAGATATTGAAATAACTATTTAGAGATATAGAGATCAGAATATAGAGATTTAGAGATATAGAAATATAGAGATATAGAGATAAAGAGATATAAAAATATAGTGATATAGAGACATTGAGATATAGAAATATGGAGATATGTAAAATTGTATCCAGGGAAAAATCAGGGTTCCTATGAGAGAGGTTTAAATATGAAATATGTACTTCATTGCTGGAGGTGTGCTTGATATGCTTCCATGCTTTAACAACTGCACGAATATGTGACAAAATGCATCACTTCTGCGGGAGAAATCCGGGTAATTTTCTTAGGCGAGTTTTGATTTAAATAATATAAATAATTAAATCTGAAGTCTGTGCAGACGAAGTCGCGGCTAGAAGCTAGTCATTAATATAAACATAAAGGATTATACTTGTTTCAATTTCTTACTAGCACCTTGAAAAAAAAATTGTAAATACATGCAGATAACCGATATCATCTCTCCCTTCTAATATAATCCTTTAGCACTCTATGAATTATGTTGTTACGATAATCACTAAAGAGCAATAAATCAATAATCAATAAAGAGCATTTGTATTTATTGGACAGTTCCTTGGAAAATAATACTTAATATTACATGAACTAAGAAAGCCGTTGGGTGCCATTAGTCCTGTTTGCTTTCGCAATCCTAAACTTCTTTCAGATTTCTGTTTAAAAATTAAATATATTGATTCTTCAGAAAAAAAAATACATACATCTTAATTCTGGTTAGATAAAACGGAAAATTATATTGGCACGTTCACATACCTTCATATGTCGTGTCGAGTCTGATTCCTGACGCAAAGGATATACCTGAGAAGATCCTTGACTTTTATATTCATATGTCTCTCAAAGGAATGAAGAACACACGTTTTGGCGTTGAACTTGAGAAGTGCCAATATAATGAGTACTTACAAAAAACCAAACCCGCAATGTAGTGCAAAATAATTCATACTCCAGATAGGATTTGTCCCGCCTATGTTTAATTCTTGGCACATTGTCGGAGGAACGACACAAAAAACTAACTCAGTCAATACGTAGTCTACATTAAAAAACAAAAAAAGTTTGTGCTTCTTTTATGCTGCTGCAGCAATAAATATCAAAAAAGTGTATTTCTAGAGAATCATTAAGTGTGGCAGTGGTTGCTCCATTCTTTGCTCAGTCCGTATAGCCTTGACTTTGTTAGCTGTTGCATGAAAAAGGATTTGGAAAGGAAGTTTATTCACTGGGGTGCTGGCGTTGCAAAGCTGAAAAATTGTATGGTGTTTTGCTGCAAAAGTGAAAATTTATAATTTACATGGGACTTGCAATGTCTTTATGTGCAGTTTGCTTTGGAAGTAGCATTGCGCTCTAGAACTTATGTTATCTTATGACATTTGAAGTGTTTTTTCATTGAAGATGAAAAATTGGACGGAGTTATGATGCATCGATTATTACTAACGACAGATATATGTTACATAATTTAAGAACACAATATTTATCTCCTAAAATAAAATGTTATAGAACAAATCAAAAAAAATTAATAACAATTCCTACATTTAAGGACAAATAATGACTTTAAGCTTTTAGACACTTACTTTACTTTTCTACTTTTGTTGGCGCTCCTGGGTCTGGTTTAATCTGCTTTTTCAGTCGGGTCGATGTCTAACCGGATACTGGTGTGGTGTTTTTGTATATTTGCTTTTTTTTTTAATTTTATGTGTCAAATGGTCAATTATACTCTCCGTATCCGCTAGACATTGAAATGAGGGGTATAGCATTCCATGGCTTATTAACGTGGTCATAAATTTCCATTTGCTTCAATTTTCTAAAGTTATAGCGTGTTCCCATATGGGTAAAACTCACTTTGTTTCATTATTTTCAATAAAAAGTATTGCAAAATACATAGATTTTATGTAATCAAAATTCTGGTTTGAAAATGTTCGTTATACTGCGTTATGCTGCGAAACTCGATTTCTTAAGTTCCGAACCCTAGTCGGTGATGGGAATTACTTTTGACGATCATCGTCTCGAGCTGTTCTCATAAAAAATAAATTGCACGACTAGGTCGCACGTACTTGACCTTATCGTCGAATAAAATTTAAAAAATGTTAAGGGAACACATTTCATTCGACTTTTGAGACATTTGGTTGTTCGAAAAAGTTCATAAAATAGATTTCAGCGGAATATATTTTATTTATTGAAAAAAACAGTTTTCTTAACAACTTTTTTTTCAAATTAAAAAAAAATATTTAAGAATGAAAATTTAAGCACAAATATAATTTATATTTAAAAAAACAAAATTTAAAAAAAATTCACCAAACATTTTTCAAAATATTGATTTTTCAAACAAAATTAAAAAAAAATCTTAAAAACACAAACAAATATCGAAAATATTTTAAAGTCAAACCATCTTCCAAAATACCAATTTCGATTGCAATCGGCTAACCAGTTCTCGATATAGTCGAAGAAAGAAAAAACGCTCCTAATAAGGTACCGTTTTTACCTACCAAAACATAATGCGCACCTACAATTATTGTACACTGACTTTTTTTCATAAAATTGTTGGAGCCGTTTTCAAGCAAAATGGGCTTTTCGTGTAACAGTTATATGGCAGGCACCGTTAATATTTGAGTTAAAACAAAATAACTTTATTTTCTAAATTTGAGGACAATTGGCCCAACCGTTACGCACTTGCGTTTCCCCGATAGAAGAGCGCATTAAAAATGATAGGTTTTAAAAACAGAAATAAATGATTCGCTAGAACATCGTCGAAACGCTTCCTTTCTCTCCTGATTCTATCGCTTTTTCTATAAACAATGCTCCAGCGAAATAGCCCGTTGCATTGCTTCCCTTAAAAGATTTTCCCGTAACACTCGCACCGCTAGGAATGCTCATAGATTCACTCTTGAACTTACTTTCGGACGCGCTGTTAAGTATACAGACTCATTCTTTAGCCGCACTACACGAATTGGCACGATTTTTCCCTTCGATTACAATCTACAAACATTCAAAACTAATGTACATTGGTATCTCCGCCGATTATAAAAAAAACAGTATAAGCTGTAGTTCAATATACATCCGTACAGACAGACAAATATAATTTTTATAACTAACTCAAGTATGCTTCTCTATCATCGTAATGTCATATTTGATTGTCGTCTCAACATTTTTAATCTGCACGAAAATTATAGTACCTACTACCTACCTATCTTTAATCGCAAATAAAAATGTCCAGCCAATGGATGACTCCTTCTATCTGCCAATCAGATTGCTTGTTTAATTGAAAAAAGAAACTTTAAAAACAAAACAAACAGACGACGACACGACAGTAAGTAAGTTGTTGTAAAGCAGATCGCAGAGAACGAAGCGGAAATGTCTTACTCAAATAAATAAATTGTATTTCAAGTTTAAGACTTAAAATCTTTTCTTTCAATTAATTTGGTTGTTTTGCAAAGTGTATTTTAGTTTTAAGTTTTATGAAGGCCTATATTCAAATGTACAAGGTGGGCAAAAAGAAATCACCCTATTGGAAGATGCTCTCATTTTTGCAAATGGCCGCCAATGTCAAATCTGTTTTGACATTTGTGGAATACACAGATGCAGAATACAAGTGAACAAGCCATGGAGAGATACATGAACCGATATGAACCGATATTCTGAAGGCGGCGTTTCCGGGTCGCCTCATCTCTCGTTTTGGCGATTTGCACTGGCCTGCAAGATCGCCCGATTTAACCGTTTCAGACTTTTTTGTGGGTTTTGTTGAAGTCTAATGTTTACGTGAACAAGCCCGAGACTCTGGAAGCCCTCAAGAACAACATTCGACACGAGTGCGAGCATCTGTCGCCCGAAGTTCTCGCTGAAGTGATGAAAAATGCCATAAAATGACCCCGTATGGCAATCACTTGTGACGGCGCCCATTTGGCCGATATCATCTTCTCGACTTGACCAATACTATTCTAAAGATTCAAATAAACATAATCAAAAACTGAATCGAAGTTTTTCATTTAGAAAAAAAGAGAGCCAAAACACATTGGATGGATGACTTCTTTTGGCCCACCCTGTATGTATGACGAAGGTAAATAAATAATTATTGAAAAAATAACCGAAGTGCTGTCAGGAAGATGTAAGCATTTGGTAAACATGAACAAATGCAATCAAATTAAAAAATTGCCGATAAATTTTTCTTCGATCATAATCAGCCGTCATCTTTCAAAGACAAAACTTAAATACGAAGTAAATTTAGCTTTGATTTACTAACTTATGTACCTTTATTTTTTACTTGCGATTTTAGGGACTAAGGCAAGTTTAGGATTCGTGAATAAAAAAAAACAATTAAGATAACAATCAAACATGACGTTACGATCATAGAGAAGTCTAAAACAAAGTCATTGACAAAAAATGTCCGTCTGTCTGTCTGTCCGTCTGTTTGTCTGTCTGTCCGTCCGGGTGTATATCGATCTGCAGCCTAAACGGGTCAAGCGATTGCGTTCAAATTTGGTATGTGTGTATCTCTTGGCATTCCTCAAAGGGGAAATTGATATTTTATTTTTAGGGCTAAAAATAACGATACCTACCATATAAAAAAGGTTATGTTTCTCGAAAACGGCTCCAACGATTTTGATGAACATTTTTGAGATATTTTTTTTGGTATTGGTTATAATTTAAATAGAATCACATATATTGGTTTTTTTAATTGTTGGCTTTCTCGGTAACGGCTCTTCGGATTTCTGTCAAATTTTATGTTTGAGAGATCTAGATAGCCAAATTATTTCTGCATATCAACATTTTTAATAACTCTTTTTTTCTAATTAAATTTAATTTTTGATTTTTTTTTTAATCAATATTCTTAAAACTAATAAAAAAAAATATTTTAAGTTTTATAATCACATGTATATTAATAAACTCTAAAAAAAAAACTGAATACCAAAATTTAAAAAAAACTAAAAAACTAAAAATAAAAAAAATAAAAAAAAATAAATTTTATCAAAATCCGTCCTACAACTTTCGAAATACTTTTTTATGAATTCTTTGTTGTTTAAGAATTGTGTTGTGGTGTAATTTATTTTTATTAAATTAAAAGTTCAAACTGTGTTACTTTCAACGTAAATGTTACTATGTATTTCTTTTTGACAAAGATCCTGCCTTCCAATGTTATTAGGCACATAAGATCAAGTACGTGCGACCCAGTCGTGCCCATTTTTTATAATTTTCCGCATCAAAGAAAAAGAGTCGATTATAATGAACAATTTTGTTCTTTACGAGGCAATTTGTAAAATCTTTGTTGTAAATATATACAGTGGAGGCCATATAAATAGCACACATTTTTGTTAATTTTGATCTTTTATCAAATTCCACAGCAATATTTGAGGCAATGGCAATGAATTGAGCAATTTATTGCCAATGGGTGATCCTGGGTAAGGAACATATAAAGTTAATATGCACAAAGTTTTTGTTGCTTAAATTAAATATAAATATTTGTTAATGTATTGTGGGATCCTTGAGATTTTTTCATTTTCAGTTATTAATTTTTTTTTATTTTAGCTTGGACATTTAATTAGCCCATGTGCTAAAAACTTGAATTTACACTTTAATTTCATCATCCAACTTTATATTTCATTGGTTTCAATCACAGCTTGACATCTTCTTGAAACCTATCTTCTTTTATCTTGAAAACACGGTTCAACTAACCGAGAAGTATGTTTTGGATCGTTTTCGTGCATAAAACACAATGTCAAAGGCAATTTGTAGCCCGCGTGAGGAATAATGTGATCTGACAAAATGCTTTTATCCATTTTCTAGTTGACTTTGACAAATTGGGCTAATACCATGCCAAGAGAAAGCTCCCCACACAATAACATTCCCCCTCCGTGTTTAATTGTTTTGAGGGTGTACTTTGGGTTGTATTGTTGGTAATGTAGACGCCAAACATGATCAGAATCTGCAGAACTTTGATTCATAGTTTTTTTCTAAAAATTAAAAGGTATTGGAAGGGCAAACAGAATGCTGCATTTTAAATTCTTTTTTGAGACAAACGGTTTTCGCTATACCTTATTGTTCGGAAGACACAGAAATACCATACTGTAAGTCAGCATTTGATTTTACTTGATTTCAAGTTTTGAATGGGTCTGCAGTCGAAACTCTTTGGATAAAATGTTCTCTCTTATGGTGGTTTTTCTTGGGCGAGAGTCTTTGGAACGTTTTTTTTTTTTAAATTCCAAATGTCTCAAGATAGTTAATTGCATTATAAACAAGATTTTTGGAGCAGTTAAATAACTTTGAAATTTCTGAAAGCTAGAGCTTTCATCTCATTTTTCAAGAATTTTGTATCCTCTGAGCAGTGTGGTCCTATTCCCATGTCTGTCGATTTTTTTACAGACATTTATTTTAAATTTACACATAGGTAACCACTTACCGATACATTAATAAAATTAAAAAATTAAATATTTATATGAAATTAGTGAAAACAAAAATAATTCTAAATGAAACAAAATGACCAACCTTAAAAAAATGATCTTTGACGAGTACCACTCATAAAACCTAACTCTAATAAAAAACACACAAAATCTAATGGTTTTACAGTCTCCAGGCCTCATTAGTTCAAAGCAAAGCAAAAGCTCGTCAATTTAAGAGAGGAGCTGAGATTTGTATGCAATTATAATATTGTATACATAAATACGACTTGTCCGATCATTGATTTGATGCTTATTACAAAATAAATTTAAAAATACACTTACTTTCTTCCTCATATACACATGTATGAAAACCACCTGGATTTTAAATTAATCTATTTTATATTGCTCTAAGAATAAGTAATACACATGACAATCTGTCTGGCATTTAGATTAAACCTTTTTAAAACGTTTGAAGATAACAGTGCCTAAGAACATCCTTTTAATATTAAAGGATCTTTCTACGATTTTAAACTTCACCTGCGTTCAAGTGTTCTTGCATTCTTATCAAATATTTAAAATAACTTCCACATATTTGAACCCTTCGTCGTCGGTTCAATTTACACAAGAAATGTCTCAATTTTATTGAATAAGGGTATATTCTTGTCATTTGCATTTGCATAAACGTACAAAATGCTTCTGTTTTGTAAATAGACTCCTTCGTCATGTGTCAGCTTCAGGTTTTATCTTCTAGTCGCAAGAAAATAATTTCATTAAATGTTGGCATCCTTGCTCATGGAGTTTCCAAACAGCAGTGGCAGTCCTTGAAATATAGAACTGTTGTATCCAAAAAACAAGACAAATCTTATTCACTGCGTTAGTCCTTCCGTTGGATACAGGCTTTAATGGCTTTAATGTGTGGAACACTTTAAAAATGCAGCAAGGCATACTGCATGTACAGCAGAGATATCAAAATCCATATATTGCCTTCGATAGGCTTCAAAAATTTAACAACTCCAGAGAATATACTCATAAGAATTTTATCTATTTCGGATAATCTCATGAAGTGGGAATAAATATCTAAAGCATAGTACTGTAGCTTTATAAGGCTTTATATATTTTTTTTGTTTTAATTTATGATCAAGATATCATAAGGAACAGTAGGGTGGAACATATTCCATGCACAAACTTAACAAGAAAAGTGCTTCCTTAATTGCATCTAAAATATATGAAAAAAGGATGTTTTTGTATTCTATAAATAAAAGAGTACTTTGCTGGAGCCTACAAGGCTACAAGTAGTCGGTTTTAGTGCTTGGATCATTCATAACATTCAACACGGCCGTTGTCACTTCGAAGACACTTTAATTTTTTTTTTAATACTTTAAGGTTCTTAAAGAATTTAGTTTTTTTTTCTTTGACAGATAAAGAGGCAAACAAATAGTGTCCCCAGCAGAATATGCGACTCTAAATTGTTATTTTATAATGTTCCTTTTGAATTTTAATTGGATCTTTGTTATTCACAAAAACAAGCAAATTTATTTGTTTTATACTCAAGGCAATCAGTTTCAAAAATATTTGTGATGCATTGTGCAGAAACAAAACAAAAGACAGGCAACACAGCTGCAGATACAAATGGCAATCAGAAATTTAAAAAAAATATTTTAAAATATCTAATGTGGACAGGAATATATTGTCTAATATATATGTTTATATCTATAAAACAAATTGATAACCAACAGTGCGCCTAATAGAATCATATGTTTCTTCTTTTCATTAAAAGACTTACCATTTGAAAAGTTTCTAAGAAAATATGGTACATATTTTTTTATTATTTCAATGTTGCCAAAAATAAAATGAATGTCAAAGAATTTTTGTTTAGCAGACCGCAAATTGAGTGCACGAATTTGTATTGTTTCTATTGTTAAGAGTTCTACAAGTTCACGAAAAATATATATATTCTAACATTCCTCAATTTTCTGTTTTACAAAAATTATTCAAAGTAACAACATTTAATGAGAAAAATGCTTTACAAAAAAGTGCGCATACGCCCTAGTGAACGTTGCGTTAATTTGACTTAAAGGCAAAATGAGATGTTACTTTTTAAATATTATTCGATGCATATATTTTAATTAATCTTAATTTGCAAACAATCATACCTTTCATATACACAAAAATGCATACAATTGGGTCGCACGTAATAGCTTGGGTTTGTGTATTTATAAGTAGACAAAATATTTTATTCTAGATGTTAGTAGCTAGGTAGAATTTACTAAGCATCCTTTTCATGTAGTGCCCTGTGGCTTAGTGGTTAGTGTGTCGGACTGCTAAGCGAATGAGCCTGGGTTCAAATCCAGTTCATAGCCACATTTTTACTTGTGATTATAGGGACTATAAGGCAAGTTTAGGATTCGTGAACATAAAAAAAATTGAGATAACAATCAAACATGACAAAACGATCATAGAGAAGCTTAAAAAAGTCATTGGCAAAAAATGTCCGTCTGTCTGTCTGTCTGTCCGGGTGTATATTGAGCTGCAGCTTAAACGGGTTAAGCGATTGCCTTCAAATTTGGTATGTTTATCTTTTGGCATTCCACAGAGGGGAAATTGAAATTTTATTTTTAGGGCTAAAAATAACGGTACCTACCTTATAAAAAAGCTTATTTTTCTCGAAAAAGGCTCCAACGATTTTGATGAAAATTTTTGAGATTTTTTTTGGTATTGGTTATTATTTTAATAGAATCACATATATGGGAAAAGTCTATTAACGTGACCTTTCATATAACGGTTTTTCTTAATTGTTGGCTTTCTCGGTAACGGCTCTTCGGATTTCTGTCAAATTTTATATTTGAGAAGATCTAGATAGCCAAATTAATTCTGCATATCAACATTTTTAATAACTTTTTTTCTAATTAAAATTAATTTAATTTTTTTTTTTAATCAATATTTTTGAAACTAATCAACAAAAATAATTTCTAATTGTATAATCACATGTATATTAATAAACTCTTAAAAACTGCATACCATAATTAAATTTTTTTTTTCAAAAAACTAAAAATAAAAAAACAGTATTTTATCAAAATCCGTCCTAAAATTTTCGAAATACTTTTTTTTATAAATTCTTTGTTATTTAAGACGTGTGATCGCGTACTTCATTTTTACTAAAAACCGTTAAGTTTTTTGGTTTTGATAGTTTTATAAGTTCAAACGGTGTTATTTTCAACGTAAATGTTATTTGTTTTTGTCAAAGATCTTGCCTTACAATGTAATTAGGCACATAAGAGCAAGTACGTGCGACCCAGTCGTGCCCATTTTTTGTAGGTATTATTTTATAAAAACCAAATTTATCGGAAAAGTCTATTAACGGTACCTTTCATACATATAACGATTTTTTTAACTTTCGAATTTCTCGCTAACGACTCATCGGGTTTCTATAAAATTTGTAATTTGATCCAAAATTTAAGTAGTTTAATTAATTCTGCATACACAAAATTTGAATTTTTTGTTTGTCTATTTATAATTATTTTTTAACTTTTTTTGGAATTTTAAAGTAATCAAAATGATGTTTTAAATTTTATGATCAGCTGTACATTAATAAACTGTACAAACACTGCACACTCAAATCTAAAAAAAATTGTTTTCAATAAACTAAAAATAAATAAATCGCATGACTGGATCGCGCGTACTTGTTCATTATGTGCGGTCAGATCGTCGAATAAAATTTGAAAATTATTAACGAAACATCAAAGTAGATATTTACTCGATTTTTGATTTTTCTTTTATTGTTCGAAAAAAGTACGTAAAATTGTACTTTAAGAAATTTAAGGGTTTTAGTGTCCTTTACTCCAAAATGTGCGTTTCGCCCAAGCATGAACGGTGGGTTCATCAGTTAGACTGTACATGCTCTTCTAAGACGCACAAGGGACAAAATAGGTCGATGATTACCGAATCTTCATAAAACCCATTGCAGAAAGCAATGGTGAATTACATATATTTATTTAGAGAACTTTGTCTAAAGTTGTGCACCTAAATCTGGGTGTTTTGCTCGTGGACCACAAAAGCCAATAAAAATATACATATTGCAATAACAACAAATATTGCTAGCTATTTGTTGTTGTTTTTTGTGGAGGTTTTGATGAATAAAATTCAATTTAAAGGTTTTAGTGTCCTTTAGTGTCGTTTTCAAAATATTTATTTTTCAATTTTTATTTATTTGTTAATAATACAAAGTGAAGTTACTTTTGGCTACCTATGCCTTCCTGTGTATTAATTTTGATTGTAATCAGTTAACCAGTTCTCGAGAAATACGAAAAAAACGGTCATATAGAAGCTACCGTTTTTAGACCAGCATCTTAATTTTTTTTTTCTAAAAACATAACTTACACCTAAAATAGTACACTGATTTTTGTTCACACAAGTTCTTGGAGCCGTTTCCGAGAAAAGTAAGTTTTTAACTTAACAGTTATATTGCAGCATTGCAGGTATCGTCAATATTTAAGATTAAAAAAATATAAAAACTCCTCAAAATAACCTTAAGTTCTGAATTTGAAGACGGTCACCGGCTTAGGCTGCATTCCAAAATACATCCGTACAGATAGAATTTTTTCATGGATTTTTACTTTTTTTGAATTTTTTTTTAAAACTTATTTTGTTTTTTGAATATTTTGAAAACGAATCTATAGATTTTTTTTTTTAAATTGTCCTCTAGTATTAACTATAGATTTCTTTAAAGTGACCTACTCAAAAAAAATTAAAATATGTTTTCGAAAAGTTTTTCAAAAAAAATGTTTTTTTTCTGGTCGAACGATTTTCAAATGAAAAATTCATAATTACATTACAGCAAAAGAAATAAGATGGCTTACAACATTTTTGCCAAAAAACGTTATGAATAGTGTTTTTTTTGATTTCATAAAAAAAATATTTGTTTAATATATTCCCTAAAATTTTTTTTTTATATTGCTCGGTTGAGCCCTAGCCACTAGTCTAATGAAAGTAAACTTCGTTATTTTTTAAATAAAGTTTTAAAAAAAAACCGTTCCTACGATTTTAAAAAAAATTAACTTTTTAACATTTTTTAAAGAAATAAAATTTAGCGTGCTTTATTCGAACAATCAAAAGTCACTATAAAATCAAAAAATGCTTTGATGTTAATGTTAAATAAAACTCCTGTTATATTGCAGTATACAAAATTGAAATGTTAAGCCTCTAACGTAGCATTCCGCCACATTAGCAGCGTTGGATCAGAGCATTTGTCATAAATTAATCAATATAATTATCTTATTTCTTGTATACTTCCCTCCCATAAAATACTTATTATTTTAAATAGCAACCAATTTCAATTCGTGTCATAATAAATCCATTAAAATCAACAAAAACCTTGACGAAGAACGTTTGCAATGTTCTATATTGGCTTTATCTTTGGCCATAAAAAAGAATTTCTTTTCAAGTGTATATCTTCAGCCATAAGGATAAGAAAATCGTTACTCCTCTTTAGCCCTCTCATAATGTCTGAACCATGGCCAAAGTCAACAGAAAATTCAACAAGCCAACAAAAATGTATATAATTTTGGTTATAATTACCTGCTGCTGATTCAGTTGCCACAAATGGAAGCCTGGTACAACTTAGCCTTCTATTTTGCACAAAATAAAAGAAAATTCCAAACGATCAAGTTCAACAACGACAACAGCCAAAAAAATTACAACGATGACGACAAAACGACCAAACGACAAAACAAGAAGGATATTGAGTTTGGTTCAAGTGAAATAAGGTCAAATCCATTAAATTAAACTCAACAAGCTAAGCGATTTAACCCCATGTTGGTGCTCTCGTTCTTTATGTCCTGAACAAGCCTCTTCCGGCCAAGTATCCATCCATCATCCCCATTGTCAAGTTTAATGCAAAAAAAAAAAAGAAATAACAGCAGGAGGCCGAAGGGAAGGAAATAAAATTAATGACACTTGAAATCCAGAAGTGGATAATTACAAGCCATCGAATTCCACCTGTCAACATTTGCTCTGAAAAAAGGATATTCACGTCTTTGCCTCCACCTTCGTCAGCCCATACGACAGGTTCTTGCACTTTGCCAATGCCATAGAGTAAAGCCTCGACGCCTCCACACGTGTGTGCTTATATCCACTTGGGCTGTATTGCTGTTGGCTTTGTGCTTATTCGATTTGGTTCGATAAGGGATTCACACAACGTGGTAGCAGAATTGGACGAAAAATTGATTTATGATCCTTTTGCCATTTCTGATATATGGGTATCCTTTAAGGAACTTGCTACAATATTGCACACCTTACACCTTACACAACACCTTGCCACTACCTTCTGGTGCGCTTGTTGTATACACAGAAGCGTGTTATTTATAACGTGTCGGTAATGGATACTGTTTGTATGGTTTGTGTCGTTTGTTAAAGGAAGAAAGTATTGGCTGTGGTACCTGGTGTAATTCCGGCCTTCCGTTTGTGGTAAGTTTGCAGTTTTACATATTCAGTGTGCGGTAGCCATAAATTACGTCATAAATTGGTAAATTCATTGGAAAAAGGACTTTAAATGTCTTCTCACAGAAAAGTGACATTATGGAATTGCGAAGCTTGAGCTGACATATGGACCGAGAGATTAAAGTTTAATTCGTCCAATACAAAAGCTGAAAGTTAACCAAGAAAATTAATGTAAAATTAATCCACTCAAGTTATAAATGTTGTTGTCAGCTTTAAAGCGTTTTTTATTCATTGAATTTACTTAATATTCATTTCAGTTCATTTCTCACGTCGGAAGTTTTTGGGAATAAGAAATGGATTGGCACTTGTTTGCATATCAGGCTCAGGAATAGTATCCTTATTTTTCATTTGGAATTATTTAGTACATCTACAAGAAAATTTGAGGTTCTAAATAGCTGTATTTGGGAAACCATTTATGTTTATCGTGATTTGAAGAGAATCCTTTTTGTACAATTTCGAGAGAAATTTTTTAACCCTACTCGTTAAAGAACCGCAATATCTTGGAGACACTTTTTTATTTTGAAAAACAAATTATTTCTTCGTTAAAAAATAACATCAAAATTTTGAATTTTCGTTCCCTAAAAAAATCATCAAAATGAAAAACTATTTAAAATTTAAAAAAAGCATGACACGAAAAGCAAGACCTGTGACAGAAGCAAGTAATATTTACGTCGAAAAATAACACGATTTGAACTTATAACTAGTGTCAAAAGATCATCACACACCTCAAATAATAATAAATTTACGAAAAAGTGTTTTGCCAACTGTAGGACTGATTTTAATAAAATTCGGATGGACTTAAAGGCCGTAAAATCTTTTTTGAATCAAAATTCAGTTTTTTTTTTGAGATTTTGGTATGCAGTTTTTAGAGTTTATTAATATAATAACATACAATTTAAAATAAACATTACTGATTAGTTTTAAAAATATTGAAAATCAAAAATAAATTATAAATAGAAAAAAAAACAAAATGTTGGCATGCAGAATTAATTTGACTACTAGATCTTTTCAAATATTAAATTGTATAGATATCTATAGACTTTTGCAGTAAATTTTGTTTTTCATAAAATGCTAGCCAATACCAAAATACTGTCATTTTATTCATCAAAAACGTTAAAGCCGTTTTTGAGAAAAATAAGCTTTTCTTCTACGGTAATAAGGCAGGTGTTTTTATTTTTAGCCCAAAATAGAAAATTTTAAAAATCCCTCTGAAGAATGCCAATCGTCTTCAAATTTGGTACATAAGGTTATTTTGACATTCTACAGGTTACTTTTTTATTTTATTTTTCTCAAAAATTAACGGTAACTGTCATGCGAGTATAACCGTTATGCAAAAGCTTATTTTTTTCGAAAACGGCTGCAAGAATTTTTATGAAAAAAATCAGTTTAACATTGATTTGTGTTTGTATTTTTATTTATTAATTATAAAATTACTTACAATATAGGACATGAGTCGTAGTGGTGGGCTAATAACGGTATCCCCCATTCGACTTTCTTGAAAACCGGTTAACCGATTACAACCAAAATTGATATTCAGGAAGATACATAGGTAGCCTAAGAAATTTTAATTTAAAATATTTTGTAAAACTTTTTTTTTTTATAAAAAATTGAAAGTGTGTGATTTTTTTTCATTTTTTTAATGTAGTTTTTTGTGCTTAAGTTTGCATTCTTTAATTATTTCTTTTTAATAAAAAAAATAATAATCGCACGTATTTGCTCATATGTGCGGTCACATCGTCAAATAAAATTTAAATAAAATGCACGAGTGGATCGCACGAACTTGTTCTTATCCTAGACAATTGCTTAGTTGCTACATATAATTAAAATAAAAAAAATATTTTTTTCGAAAATTCTTTAATTTTTTTTAATTAGTCTAAGAGTTTTCTCGGAAAAACTAAGTATGCAATAAAATTTGAAAACTAAATGTCTATGGAGGAAAACAAATATTTAAAATCGTTCCACCAGTTTTTTTAAAGTCGTTTTTTTTAAGTTTTCGAAAAAATATTTAATTTTTTTTTAGTTTATCATTATATAAGAAAATCTGTAGTTTTCATTAGGAAAATTATTTAAAAAAAATCAATTTACCCGTTTTCAAAATACATATTTCGAAAACCAATTCGAAAAAAAAGGTTTTTGAAAATTTTGAATGCAATATTAATTGAATTATAAATGACTTCCTGTGTGCAAAATTTTATTGAAATTGGGATAATGGTTTACGATTAAACTGCATTTGAAAAACCCGGTTCTATGAAAGGTACCGTTATAGAAGAAATTTCGAAAAATTCATTCATTTGTTTTTTCAAACAACCAAAATTTACAAAAATCGAATAAAAACTTTTAAGTTCCCTTAATATGTTCCACATTTTATTCGACGATGTGGCCGCATATGATAGCTAATACGTGCAATCCAGTGGTGCAATTTATTTATTTTTTAAGATCGTAAAATCGTAGGTACAGCTAAAAAAGCTTTTTTCTCAGATTCGAGTACATTATTTAAAAATAAAAATAAAAAGGAAAACATTTTAATTTATTTTTGTAATTATAAAAAAAAATCTTAAAATTGCGTTCAAGAAAAATGTTATCCGAAACATCTATCTTTCTCTTAACCAGTTCTGGAGAAAGTCGGTCGTTTAAAAATGTACAGTAATTTTTTTCCATAAGAATATTTGAGATAAAAAAAAAATTTAAAAAGTTTTCTGTGGAATTTCAAAACAAATTTATATGCTAAATTTGAAGACAATTGTTATCTTTATGAACATATTTATTTCTGTTACTCCGGTGTCCATATTCTGCTCCTTATGGTCCTTCAAAACAAAATGTCAATAAAAATTACCATAAAATGTATTCTACTTTGATGAAGCGCATTCTGTGTCACGTTCCATTATTTCACGCAAAGCAATAATGATAAAGACAAAATCTTAACCTCGTTTTTGGTGGTAATTAAAACATTATGTATACAACAATAAAATAAGGGATAAAAACAAATTCCCGACTAGGTTGCATGAACTTCCTTAATTTAAGATATTTTGAAAATTCTATTATTTGAGAACTTAGAAACACATGGCGTTTTTCTGTTGAATTTGATATATGTATTATAAAAATTCATCGAGCTGTTTTCGAGACAATAGAGTCCAGCCAAAATTAAAGAGAAAAAATGGAATTCCCTTTAAACACTTATGGCCATCTGTCATTGCATTACCCAATCATGACAGTTATGTACAAATTTTAAAAAAGCTACTCATCAAAAAATGTCTTAAATGACTGAATTATAAAAAAACATACTAATTACCAAACAAAATTTAAGCTAATTTATAAAAGGTTTAACGTATATAATATGTACATCATTAAAAAAAACACAGATTACCAAGAATTCGAAAGAGGCTACCTAGTTGGCTTCAATAAAATCTCGAATATATTTTCCCCAAAACCAATACTTACCCTCTAGAAAAATCAAACTTGGTGTAATTAGGTAAACAACTATAAATATTGCGTACATGTTCAAGAAATAATTTAAGCAGAAAAGTTAATTTCCAGAAAATAAAAAACAAACATTATTTTCGGAGTTTTACAGCCACACATGTGCCTAGATAACACGCGGTAAAATTTAAATGTCGCACTGCGGATGTTTTATCCAAGTTGAGTAATCTTCTGGTATCCGTGTGGTAACATCCACAATGAATTAGCCCTAGGACCCCAAACAGAGCCTTCCTTCTCTTGTTCAAATGGTTTGTGTTTCTGTTGCAAAGTTTGTTTGCATGAATGGGGAAAAGGAGTGAGGAAAGGACATGCAAAAGTGCTGAACGCGTAACAAGGAACTTCGGGCAACTTATAACGAAATGTCTGGCCAATCATCCAAAGGTGCTTGTTTGAAGGATTTGGTTGTTTACTTGTGTCTGTTTGTTTGTTAGCTGTGCCATTCACAATTTAGAAAAATAATTGTATTTCGCACCCTTGATACGTCTGTTAGGTATTTACGTAAGCTTTCTCTTTTTTTTTTAACCTTGGTTCTAAGAGAATAAAGCAAGCAGTGTTTAATTAAACCTTCAAAGGGATTGAAATTCACTTTTTCTCAAGGATGCTTCTGCTGCCAATTTGATTGATTTATGTGTCAATAAGGAGTGTCACTTTCGGAATTACAGATACAAACTAGCCAACATCTATCTTGGTGAAAAATATAAAACGATTGGAGGATGAATAAATAAATCAGTTACACAAGCAAAAAAAGTTATTAATCCTAGGGGAGTTACATTCAGGGAGGATTTCTAAATACATATATAAATATGTATATAATATTTACATATGAAACTTTAGTAAAGGTTCGATTAGTATACGCGAAAACAAATAAATTCTTCCAATACGTCTCGAAAAAAAAAATTATCAACCAGAAAGATTTGAAAATGAATTCGAATCTAATTCATATATAGTTTTAAAGACTTGGTTTATAAATAAAATAGAACATTGGAGTTCTTAAATATTGTTAAAGTGAGATTGAGTGATCAAAACATTGCAGAGAAATTGGGCATATGAATGCCCGATAGAAAGAGGTTTATATTAGATAAAGTTTTTTTATTTTCGGAACTTACCGCGTTATAAGAAATATTTTCTTATTTATTTCTACCCGACGTTTCGAAGAAGTTTCATACTTCGTGGTCACGGGATGAGACTGACGTTTGATTGCTGTTGTTTAAGTTATTGTTTTTTAGCTCTCGCTCTCAAGTAGTACCGGTGCGTAGATGTTGATGCACTTGGATTGCTTGTGGGTGGTGGTGGTGTACTCGTTCTAGGTTGTTGTTGCGTTGAGTCGATGTATTTTTTGACACATGCAAAGCTCACGACATCGGCTATAGGTTTTTTGATTTGCTTTACTATGGTTTTGCTTATGAGAGGATCCCACGTTGGCGATAATTTAAAGCTAGAATCTCTATTGAAATTTGTATGTTTCTTAATTTCAATTGCTTCTCTGACGATTCTTGGTACATAAAATCTTTCATTTGCGATTGATCAAGCTTGATCAAAACGTATAAAGTGATCTTCGTTGTAGGCCAGATGTTCACATATTGCCGATTTTGTGACAGCGTTATTTTGGATAGCTTTGATATGTTCGTTTAAACGCGTTTTAATACCTCTTTTCGTTTCACCAATATAAAAAGATCCACAGCTACAGGGAACAGAGTATACACCAGGATTTTGGAGTGGAATTTTGTCCTTAGGCGATCTTAAAAATTGACGAACCTTAGTTGGCGGTTTAAAGATGGTTTTAACATCATATTTTTGTAAGATTCGCCCAATTCCATCCGTTATGCATTTGATATAGGGTAAAAAGGCCCTTTTCTCAAATGCTGGAGGTAGAGAATGTTTCTGTGAGCTGGGTTTGGGTTTCCAGGTTCTCTGTTTGGAGTTGTAGCCATTCTTTTTAAGTGCAATGTCTATATCCTTCAACTCTTGCTTGAGGTGTTCGGGGTCACAAATTTTGTGAGCACAGTTCACAAGAGCCGATACAACCGATGTCAAGTTGGCTGGGTGATGATGTGATGTAGCATGTAAATATCTGTCCGTATGAGTGTCTTTCCGGAACACCGTGTGGCCGATCGAACCATCTTGCTTTCTTATGACTTTAACGTCTAGGAAAGCCAAAGAGTTTTCTTGTTCTCTTTCCATTGTAAATTTAACTTCTTCGTGGATGGAATTAAGATGAATCAGAAAACTTTCTACCTGATTCTCTTTGAGTACGCAGAAGGTGTCATCCACTCTAATAACTTAGAGTTGTTTTGAGAATTAGACAATTTCGATTTTATAACATTGAGGGTTTCTTCAATTGGAACATTGGTGAATAAGGAGGTAACATCAAAACTAACCATAATTTCATTATGTTTAATGTGAAGGTCTTTGATCATGGACACGAAATGTTCCGAGTTTCTTACTATTGAGTTTGAGTTTTCAATAAGTGGCTTAAGCTTAAAGGTTAATTCTTTAGCCAACAAGTATGTTGGTGAATCTCTTGTGAACCGTGCTCACAAAATTTGTGACCCCGAACACCTCAAGCAAGAGTTGAAGGATATAGACATTGCACTTAAAAAGAATGGCTACAACTCCAAACAGAGAACCTGGAAACCCAAACCCAGCTCACAGAAACATTCTCTACCTCCAGCATTTGATAAAAGGGCCTTTTTACCCTATATCAAATGCATAACGGATGGAATTGGGCAAATCTTACAAAAATATGATGTTAAAACCATCTTTAAACCGCCAACTAAGGTTCGTCAATATTTAAGATCGCCTAAGGACAAAATTCCACTCCAAAATCCTGGTGTATACTCTGTTCCCTGTAGCTGTGGATCTTTTTATATTGGTGAAACGAAAAGAGGTATTAAAACGCGTTTAAACGAACATATCAAAGCTATCCAAAATAACGCTGTCACAAAATCGGCAATATGTGAACATCTGGCCTACAACGAAGATCACTTTATACGTTTTGATCAAGCTAGATCAATCGCAAATGAAAGATTTTATGTACCAAGTATCGTCAGAGAAGCAATTGAAATTAAGAAACATACAAATTTCAATAGAGATTCTAGCTTTAAATTATCGCCAACGTGGGATCCTCTCATAAGCAAAACCATAGTAAAGTAGAACGAGTACACCACCACCACCCACAAGCAATCCAAGTGCATCAACATCTACGCACCGGTACTACTTGAGAGCGAGAGCTAAAAAACAATAACTTAAACAACAGCAATCAAACGTCAGTCTCATCCCGTGACCACGAAGTATGAAACTTCTTCGAAACGTCGGGTAGAAATAAATAAGAAAATATTTCTTATAACGCGGTAAGTTCCGAAAATAAAAAACTTTATCTAATATGAATATCGTCCGCGAAAATAAAAACCTAAAATCTCAGAAAGAGGTTTCTTCTTATAAATAGTGAATTGAGATAAACTGATTGAATAAGTTTTATATTCACCTACTGAATGAGTAAAAAAAATCGAAATCGCTTACAATAATTTCCCAATTCTAATGTCTAATATTAAAACATTTTTTAAACATGGCAATTTATCAATATTTATTTATTTTATTATTCTATGTATTTTTCAAAATTAATTTCATTATAAACAAAAATAATGTATTATTTTCAAAACTAAACGGATCATCGTGATTTTTTTTCCATTTCTCATTTCAATTTTCATATTTTTCATCCACCACGTCAATTTCCACCATCTGACTAAATCACAAAGGAATATATTAACCCAGAAACAGTAAAACTGACATCAATACAACACATACAATTTGTCAGAACCTAAATATAGGTTTATTTATCATCATTTAAATGAAACAAAAGCAAAGGACTCCCCATATGCACCAACTACAGTTTCATAGTGATATGCCTGATGGGCTAGGAGATGTTCAATCAAGATTCAAAGTGCGTTAAATCGCCTGAAAAAATAGCAAACGTATTTCATTCATAGATATCATACAAGGGTATTCCTTATTCCTTGAATAATCAACACAACCTTACTGATGCTGAAGCTGTGATGCATACAGTGCCATTTGTCATAGATTCATCTCATAGATTTATCTTATGGACATGTTGAGAAAGACTTTGTTGTTCTTGGAGAGTGTTTTGTGCATAATATTTGTGTTTACATAGTTTAAACAGTTCACATAATCCTAGTTATATGGAATCTAAGAAAATAAATTTATCTGATTTTGTACACCTAAAGGGATTTTAGTACTTTTGTTGTACATCAGTGTCAGAATTTGCAAAAAACTCATTTATGTTTCTTCTATAAATTTTTATAATCTATTTTTTGTGAGAAAATAAAATTGAATCCCAGTAGAAATCAACACCATAAAAAAGACTAAGATCGCAAAGCATGATGTAGTTCTGAATTGTTGGTATGTTGTATGGACCAGTTAGGGTAGTGTTAATTACTGCGCATTACGCGATAAACTGCAAAATTTTGGAACTTTTTTTACTTTTTGCTCTAAAAGTCATTTTTCAACAAACTTTATCTAAGTCCTTAAAATTTGCAACAATGTAAGCCTAACCTCAGCTCTATAAAGCTTATATAAACCAAGACCCATGTCTTTGAAAATGGTCCATTTTTGCCGAAAATTGACAATATTTAGTTTTGTATGCCGTGCGGATCAAAATATTGGCAACATCGCTCATCCCATACAAAATTTCATTACGAATAAAGTTGGAGCAAATTAAATATCCTTTCACATATGTAAGCATAAAACAAAGTCTGTGAGACTAATAGTTCAATCACAAATCACAATCTGAAAAAAAAACTAAAAGGAGGTAAAATTGAATTTTCAATAATTTAAACAAAGCTTTATTACGCCTATTTGTATTCCAGTCGACTCGTAGTTTTAAGGGACCGACTCATAGTATCCGTTCATCCGTTGCGTTGCCACATACAACTGATAGCTCGATTAAATACATGATACACAGAATACAAGGTATGCTCACTAGACGCATACAAATCGCCATCTTGATATTTTATGACGTCATATTCTTCTTTTATTATTATTTTATTTGTTAAGTGAAGATTATTTTTTAAAACTGACGGCTTAAACGATTTTTTTATGATTATGAGAACAATAAACATAAAAAAACAATAACAACATCGGCAAATTAATACATTTATTTACACTCTCTAAGAAAAAAACTCAGAAGAATGTGACGTCACGCGCATAATCAGCCAAAGTGAGCATACCTTGTATTCTGTGTATCATGGATTAAATACACATGTTCTTATGGGAGGTGACCGGACGTATGTGCCGGACGCATCGCATCTAATAGACCAACTTTTAACTTTTCCCTCCGGCAAATCCGATGACATTGAATGTCAAAAGCAATTTGAGGTTTCAATTGTTTTCTAGTCATGGGTTTTTATTTAGCGCAATTTTTGCTGCTACTTATTGTTATTTAAGTCGCAGCAAAAATTGCGCTTGTTGTTACTTAAATAACAATAAGTAGCAGCGAATATTGCGCTTAGTAACAAGTACAGAAAAAAGAAGGGGATACCCAGCGCAGTAAAATTTTATACGGCAAACAACACCAAACAATAAGTGTCGATAATTAGGTTAGTGAAATTAGTGAATATAATAAGTTGAGATAAATCTAGGAAAGAAATGTCAACGAACTGGAATGTAGAAAAAATATGTACTTGAAGGTTGGTAAGATTTTATTATTAAGGGATATGTTCGTTCAGTATCATGGTACAAGATTACAAGACAGCTCCTTCCTGTATTTTGACGTAATCAGTAACCCAAATTGACTAAATTAAATAAATAAATAATTTTTTTGGAAAAGATCCAAAGTTTTAGTTGCCTTAAAATTTTTTATTGAATCAATCAAATAAGACATTAGACAAAACCTGCATCAATTAAAACTTAAATTACTGCAGCTTTTTTTCTAAAACCGAATTTAATTCTATCATCAAGGGTCACTGATGACGTCTTGGTTGAATATTCTATCCGGATATCTCTGTCCAAGAACTGAGTTGAATTTGGAACACGCCCTTCTTAATTTATTCAACAAGACGTCATTTGTCACTTCGGGGGTTAGATTAAAAGTGAATTATGGAGTGAATATATCGTTTTATTGGGACTTCCAATACTGTGCTAGCTATAGATTACCAATAAAACACGGATAATATGAATATTGAAGCAAATTGTTTAATAATAAATATTCTGAGAACGGATGTAGTCATAATTATTAATATTATAGATATGTAACTCCACGAATATAAAAAGTGAAGTTTAATATTCAAAAAGGACAAAAGCAAAAAATATGATCATTTGAAGACGATGACGACGTGATGTAGTTATTGGCGTAAAATTATTTATAACCTTTATTTAATACATTAACTTCACACTACTTTAGTTTAACACGTTGAGAACTTTAATGAATTGTTTTCTTATTGGATTTAGGCAGTGTTTTGTTATAAGTTAAATTTACAAAATGGCGTTTTGTGAGAGTTGTCATTCTCTCAGAGAGTTCTTCGTTTTACACTAGAAAAATAATATAGGGATTTCCTCTTGTTTCACACTAAGAAAAAATAATTCAAAAACAATATCTATAATCTTAGTATCATACTTTATTTGTTTTAGTTTCATATTGAAGCGTATATAATTTGAGCCGTTGTATCTAATGCGGATTTTAAGAACTCGTTCAACATTCTTAACTATTCATCCATTTAAAATTACTATCAAAATGCAAAATTACCAAAATAGCGAAAAATATATTATCTGCAATTTGTTGGAAAACGAATCTTTAAATCCACATTCATGTATTTCCTATAATCTTCATGAATTAATATCGCTATCGAACAAGTACGATTTTAATAATTTGTATCCTCTTTACCAGTTACCAAATCACACTATCACTCTTAACTTAGCAATCGACCTAGTTCGTTTTACAATTTGAGTCAAAAAACCGCAACGGATTCATTTTGTGACCTCTTTTCATCGCATGCGGCAGTGTCGTTGCCGCAACGGACGCTACGGATTCTATGGGTCGGGCCTTTAGGTCGACAAAGGTCCTACAATATTTACAATTCAAACTTGTTTGTGAATTCGTTACTAAGATATGGTGCTGAAAAAAAAAGTTAATTTTTTAAATTTCCCTAAAAAATTGCAGATTTTTAACTTATTTCTTCTGTTATATTAGAATTATGACAGGCAGTTATTTTTTCGGGAAATTTTTGGTGCATGGATCAGTACCTATCTGACAGTTTAAGAACCACTCACCTAGGACCTCTAAATAACGAGATATAGGCGTGTGAAGGCTTGAAAAAATGTATTTTCTGACACGCGACCCTTCAATCCGCTCCTGGAGACACAGTTATTTGTTCAGGAGATTTTTAGTATATGGATCGGGAAGCTAGACTCAGTATCTACCCGTTTTACTTTCTCAAAATGAGAAAAAAAACAATAGTATTAATAAAGCATGACATTACATTACATGTGAGTGCTATTTAAAGTGGTACCTGTTAAACAATTATTTAGTTTTTCTATTCAAAAAAAGCTTAAACAATTTCATTTTTACTTCTTTTTTACTACAAAATTCTTTTTGTCTGTCTGTCCGTCTGTCTCTGTAGATTCCGGTATTTCAGAGGTATGGTATAGTGTCTTAGGACCTGCCTTAGATTACACAGAATACTCAAATTCAGAGTATACAGAATTATATCCGAAAGAGGTCTTTTACAACGGAACTAACATAAACAGGATAGATAACTTTTCAATCAAACTAATTTGAGATCACTTTGTGCGAGCGATGGCTTCGACTAATGGCCAAATTTTTGGGGCTTACAAGACGAATATTATGAGAGTCTGCGTTAAGAGGCTTCAATTCACCCGAAGTATTTCTCTATTTCGATATTCAAGGGCTAATTTAGAGTGGATCGACCGTACCGGCGATCTACTACTTCGGCCGTTAAACTGTGGATAGGTGGCTCCTTCATTTTCGCGGTGTCATTGCGGTGATCAAAGTAAAGCGCCTGTGGTTCAGTAGGGCCATATCTAATACTGATGATCGAGACCGTAGGGAACATTTTAAATAAGTTAACCAGTTTTTTTTGTATTTGTATTTGTATTTATTGAATTCAAATCATAGTGTATTTTGCTATACTTTTACATAGTGGATAACAATTAAGTTACATTTACATACATATAATGAAATTTACCAAATTAAAATATAAATAAAAATAAAAAATGATAATAATTACATGGAAAGAGAGAAAAATATTGATAATGAAAGTAAGATTTAAAAATTAACTAACTATTAATGATTTTGGCTTTTCGAATGAACCTTTAAGAGATTTTGAAGGGAATTGTAGCTGTTTGGTCTCCTCAGGTTGATTGGCAGCGAATACGAGAGACCAACTCTGTGCACAAAGAACTGTCGCTTTGACAGTTGATGACGTTAAAAAGTGATTTGCATCTTTCACCTTCTATATATACTTATAGGAACTTCAAACATATAAATACTGCGACCTTGGAACATAATATTTTCCAAGTAAATTGGCAAGATGTTTATTCCATGGTATCTCCAGATGAACAAATTGAATTTCTATAAAAAAACATTTGGAGTCTATTCAATACTCATGTACCAATCAAGAGAAAAGTTGTTAGGTTTCCAAAAAACTGTTGGTTTATTCCCGTAATTCAACGATTAATAAACCAACGGGATTTAGTATATAAAAGGTTCAAATTCCCGGAGTTTTATGAAGATTTTCGTTTGTTACGAAACGAAGTAAAGTCAAAGATAAAGCAAGCAAAAAAGCTTTATTATTCCAAGCGTCTTGATAGCAGTCAACCATCGTGTCATTCTTGTGGAAAATTGAGAGATCTAGGTGTAGGGCGGAATAAAACTCAAGACTTGGATGCAATAAATCCCGATCAATTAATGCCACAGCATTAGTGATAATTCATTTCAGTTCTCGAGAATTGAATAAACAGATATTGTTAGAGCTATTCTGTGCATTAAATCAAAATCTGCTGGTTTTGACGATATACATCCACTTTTTGTTAAGATAATTCTTCCACATATTCTACCGATATTATTTTATGTTTTAAACTCAATAATCCTCACATCACGTTTTCCTGCACTATGGAAAAATACTAAGGTAGTCCCTATACTTAAAACGCCAGGTACTCGACTGTGTGAGCCTGAATACAGACCCATTTCAATTTTACCATATCTCTCGAAAGTCATGGAAAAACTCCTTCACTTTCAGCTATCTTGTTTTTTGAAAACAAATAATCTTATAAGTAAAAACCAGTCTGGATTCAGGCCTCAGCATAGTTGCTGGTCGGCGTTGTTAAAAGTATCTGATGACATAAGAATTGCAGTCAGTAATGATTTGGTAACGTTTTTAACAATGCTGGATTTTTTGAAAACATTTGATACGGTTGACATTACGCTTTTAGTATCTAAGCTCGAAAACAATTTCACACTTTCCAGTAACTCTGCAAACTTTGTTCTGTCCTACCTGTGTTAAAGAAAACAGTCAGTGTATTTGAGCGAGCATTCAAGATCACAATTTCTTGATAAATTGAGCGGAGTTCCTCAAGGATCCATTTTAGGCCCACTTCTTTTCAATGTTTTTATACATGATTTACACCAATGCGTTAGTGAAGCAAAACATCATATGTATGCAGACGACATTCAAACTTATATTTCCTGCAAACTTGGATTAATCGAAGATGGTGTCGGTAGACTTAATTGCGAGCTGCAAAAAATCATGGATTGGGCTGAGAGAAATAGTCTTGTCTTGTTCAATTCATTGCTTAGGTGGGAAGACCATGTCAGAAGCGTTATTGGGAAGGTGTACGGGTGACTAAGGTATCTGTCATTGTCACAAAACTATACACCTTTTTCCACAAGACTGATGCATGTAAAAGCCCTTATAATTCCCGTAGTCACATAGGGATATCAACTTATCTCTTTTCATTGTTCTGCTACCAGAAGAAAGCTTAATGTGGCCTTTAATAATACTATTCGGTATGTTTATGATCTTAAGCGTTACGATCATATCTCACCTTATTCACAAAACATTCTTGGTTGTAACATAGAAACGTTTATTAAATTTTGTTGTTTGAAGTTCTTACACACGATCATTATAACAAAAGAACCATCATCAATCATTATAACAAAAAAACCAACATTAACATACCTCTACGAAAAAATTAGTTTTTCCGAATCTTCGCGTTCATTAGTTCTTTTACAGCCTACTTTAAATTCCTTATCCTCAGAACGACAGTTGTTCATGGATACCATCCGAGTATGGAATTCTTTGCCCCTTAGAATAAGAAAACAGTATTGTGCACGTTGTGCACATGATGGAAACGAAAGTTTTTCAAAAATATACTCAGGTGTCTTATGTTGGATCAACTTAAATAAGAAAATGAAAGCTTGGAAATCCAGGAATTTGCTCAGAGGTATGCCGAAAATACTGTTTGCATACTTTAAGACATGATCAAACCGATTTAAACCGTACATGAAACGAGCAATGTTGTTGAAAGCGACTTCTAGCTTTCGTTTGCTTCTACTATCTGGACAGCAGAAGATAGGCAGACAACTACAAGTGATATTTAGAGCCCTCAATGCAGCGTAGGTTTTTTCCCGAGCACAAGAAATATTATCTTCCCACGACAAAGTTTGATTAAACCAAACTCCTAAGTTTTTAACTTTTCGGCGTAATTTAGTGCAGAGCCATTTATTTCAATGTTTGGAAAATATGATGTTTTAAGCGCAGTATTATTGATAACGATAGCTTGACATTTATTTGAGTTCAATTTCAAAAGTTGCACCTTCAACAATGCCAATCTGATAGCTTAGGTAAAATTGAACATCAGCCGCATACATATACATATGGATCCTACAAAATTTGAGAATCGAGGGAAGATCATTATTAAAGAGTGTGTAGAGGAGTGGGCCCAAAATTGATCCTTGTGGTACACCAGCATGCGCTGAAAGGAAATCAGAAAGTTCACTATTAACCAGAACAGCCTGAGTTCTACCAGTTAGGTGTTCCTTAATGAGGGAAAGAGTCGTGTTTTCAAAGAAAAATTTGTGCTTTAACTTTTCCAACAACAAACTGTGCGGAACTGAGTCAAACGCCTTAGAAAAATCGAGAACTACCAGGGTTGTTACAAAATTTTTATCCAGTTCTTGTCGTATGTCATCATTTTACTTTGGAGGCTTTCCAGAGCTTAAGATAGCAGGAAGAAGTTAAGATGGAATTGAAGATATGGGAAATGTAGGGTGAGAGAAACGGAAGAAGCAGTTTGTTGAATCCAGGGTGAATTGCATCCAAACCCATAGCATTGGACTTTATCTCACTCAGAGCCTTATACACTTCCAATTCACTAACTCTATGGAAGCTGAACGTTTGAACGTTGTCATTTTCAGTAACCAAGTTGTTGTCAATGTTAGAGTCATCATAAACGCTTAAGGTGGAAGGAACATTCACAAATAGAGTATTCAGGTCGTTTTTATCGCAGACTACACCGGAGCATTCAGATTGTTGTGAGACACCAAGAGATTTTATATTCCTCCACAACTGTTTTGAAGTAAGATTACTAAACTTGGAGACATAAGACCTCTTCTTTGAGCTACTTATTTCAGTGTCAACAGCATTTCGTAACGTCTTATAAAAATCAAATAATGATGGAATTCGGAATCTTTTCCAACGCTTGTATGCAGCATTTCTCTTAACAATTAATTGCTCGACCTTTACACTGAACCATCCTAAATCATTGCTTCGTACTTGGATTGTTTTAGTAGGAATAAGATTGTCAAATAAATTATTTAATGTAGAGGTAAAAAATTGCACTTATTCATCAACAGATTTAAGGTGGAAAATATTTTCCAAATTGGAGTTGCTAACATGATAAACAAGAGCTGGAATGTTAACTGATTTAAAATCTCTGAAACAAATGGTATTCCTTTTGAGCTGAGGCCATAAAAAGCAAGTGCTTTTAAAAACCTGGAACATCAAGTTGATGGTAGCAATTTACGAAATTTGGTTGGCCTACAAGAAAAACATCTAGCAAAGTAGATCTCGTATTTGAAAAATTAATGGGGTATTCATGGTTTATTGGATAAAGGTTTAAAGGGGCAATATTATCATTAAACCATTTTACTTCACTGTTTCGGACATCTAAGATAGTCGGACTAGGAGTCAGAGTTTCTAAGATGTCGGCGATGGAGCTTGTTACGATAACATTGGGAGGCTTGTACATAACACCGATAAGACACTTATGTGCAGCACAAACAACTGCCATAAACATCATAAACAGTTTTATGGTTACAAGAATGATAGTGGCAGCCTATACTGGTTACCACATCGTCGGCTTACATAGGTGTATGGTGGTATTATGGTAGGATAGAGCAGCTGCGGTAGCACCAAATTAATATATAAGCTAGTTGTTTAGGTTTCTGGCCAGCTTCATTTTATTTTTAGGTAAAAACGAAATATTAATTTAAAAAGAAAAAAAAGCTCTCTGCTGCATAAATGACTAAAAATGATGACCCTTGAATTTGGTGTGTTTGTGTGTAGTGTAGCAATATTTTGAATATTTTTTTCTATTTATATTTATTTTTTGAATTCTCAATATTCTTGAGACTAATAATTTTTTTTTAATTTTTGATCGACTTCATATTAATAAACTCTTTAAAACTGGATAACAAAACTAATATTTATTTCAAAAACTAAAAATAAAAACAGGATTTTATCAAAACCAGTTCTAGAATTTTTGAAATACTTTTTTTTATTATTAATATATTATTATTTAAGAGACGTGTGATGGAGTACTCCATTTTAAAAAACCGTGTTAAATTTCATTTCTACCTAATAAGACAGTATCCTTCAACAATATTCGCGAAATCCTGTCATGAACATAGCACACCAAAGATAGTTTTTTCACTTAATTATTTAAAGTTATTGACTAACAAAAAGTTAGAAGAGAGTCAATTAAAACAAACAGGAAAATCTCACGATTTTTCGTCCTGAAGGAAGCAATGTTTCAACAATTCATGACATTATCTCTTAGGTTTTCACGATGAAAGGAAATGAAGTGCAAACATAAATAACAAAAAGAGTCACCTTCAGAAATATTATCTTTAATATTTAATCTTATACTCCTTTCGGGGATAATACTACAAAATGAAAGATACAAGTAGCAAAAATTTCCTGCTTATCCTTATAAGTGTTTTTCCTCAACCCCTTGCCCAATTAATGCGCATTAAGCCTTATGGCGAAAAGTCTTCTAAGAAAATATCACGAAATATTTTTTTCTGTCCTTGTTGACCAAAATAACCGGCGGAGCTTTGGAGAGTGTTATTTGTTTCCTTTTTTTGTTATTTTTTCAGAATGCAATTGTGTGTCTCCAGAGGGTTCAAAAAGTTAAATTAGGAAAGTTCTGTAAATTGCATTGGAATTATTATGCAATTAAAAGTGTTTTTTTTCCTGTCGGGGGAGGAAGAAAGAGAAAAAAAAGACATTAAATCGAATAACCTGAAGCAATTAAATATTTTTGGTTTTGCAGTGGTAAAATGAATTTTCTGATATATGATATGAATGAAGATAAAGTGTCTAAAGTTTCGGGGTCTTTTTTGACAGGCAATTGACGGAAATGTTATCTTTTTGTTTGAGTTACTTCAAGGTATCCTTATTTCCACATTGAATCTAAATATGACTCACAAATGCTATTCGTTTTAGAAATATCTTTTTTGTTTTAATTTTTATGGGTAAGAACGTGAGGCTGACTTGTATCCACTTATCAATTCTAACTATGGTCTATAACTCAAAGTAACTTATGGCCTTTTCATAAAATAACATTTCATTCAACGCAGTGTCAGAATTGGTAATGAAATAACTCAAATATTTATCCTGCACTCGCAACAACATTGCCATTCTTTCAAGCGACCTTGAAAACCATTATATCCTTTCCACATATTTCCCACCACCACCCAACGTAAATCGACCGTGAATCCAATGGCAATCAGGTGACTGTCATTGCGACATAAGCTCCTCGATATAAATTGCAACACCATGCACAAAAGGGTTTGTGGCACAACGAATGTTAGACTATAGTGTGCCTTGTAAACATAAATTGCTTATTGCTAAATTGCATCGTAATTTTGTTATTTTACCCGGGATTTCGTTACCGGTGACGGCGAATGTCCTTTTTTTATGCACGAATCTGCTCCTGCATGCGATATTATTATTGCTAAATAATTGGAAGGACGACGAAAACCTACGGAAGCAGATGGCTTTAAGTGAATTATTTACCCATGTAGGTCCTTCTGTATGTGGATTTATAAATTCCAATTTTTTTTCGTCACCACATGTTCTATTCAAATTCTAAGGACATCTGTGTATTGATTTCGAGTCTGCCTGGTAAGGATGTACCTACACTTATTGCAACTGCTATTATGTCTTCTAACTGAGATGTGTTTTTTTAGGTTAGATTTCTTTTTTTTTCGTTCCATTTTTGGGTGGTTAGCTTACGTAAGAACACATTCTTTTTACTTGCGATTATAGGGACTATAAGGCAAGTTTAGAATTCGTGAATATAAATAAAATTGAGATAAAAATCAAACATTACATTACGATCATAGAGAAGCCTAAGAAAGTCATGGACAAAAAATTTCCGGCTGTCTGTCTGTCTGTCTGTCTGTCCGGGTGTATACTGATCTGCAGCCAAAACGGGTTAATCAATTGCGTTCAAATTTGGTATGTGTGTATCTCTTGGCATTCCTCAGAGGGGAAATTGATATTTTATTTTTAAGGCTTAAAAGGAAAAGCTTGTTTTTTTTTCGAAACGGCTCCAACGATTTTGATGACATTTTTTGAAATTTTTTTGTTGATAGTAGCTATCAGCTAATTAGAACCAAATTTACCGGAGAAGTCTATTAACGGTAACTTTCATAAAACAGTTTTTTTAATTTTCGACTATCTCGGTAACGGCTCAATGGATTCCAATGAAAATGTATATTTGAAGAAATCTAAGTATCCAAATTAATTCTACAAACAAACACATTGAATAATTACTTTTTTATTTTTTATTAATTTTTGATTTTTATTTTTTAAATTTTAAAATCAGGTGTAAATTAATAAATTCTAAAAAACTGCAAATACAACAAAAAAAAATCCAAAAAACTAAAAATAAAAAAACAGGATTTTATCAATACCGGTTCTACAATTTTCGAAATACTTTTCCCTTAATTCTTTGTTACTTAAGACATATGATGACATACTTCATTTTTACTAAAAACCGTTAAGTATTGTGGTTTTGATATTTTTTAGAAGTTCAAACTGTGTTATTTTCAACGTAAATGTTAATTGTTCCTGTCAAAGATCTTGCTTTCCAATGTAATTAGGCACATAAGAGCAAGTAATTGCGACCCAGTCGTGCCCATTTGTTATAAGATAACTACTGGCAAATCGAGAAGTGCGGAAGGAAAGACAAGACAGCAAAGAAATGTAAAAATAAAAAGGCCGGGATAGTTGCGAAAAGAATTGGTACAATTGAGCTCTTATCAAATACATACGTACATATATTTACAGATGCAAGTATAATGTTGCACCAACATATCCAAAGTGTGGAACATTTCCTTCCAAACTTGTTTTCAATTTTTTTCACTTCCTTTTTTAAACAATTTCACTAGAAAAAGGAAATACTTAATGTATTTATACCCTGGAATGTGCCAAAACATCGGAAGCAGGTACTTCAATGGAAAAAAAACTGTTTTAATTGGATAACCAATTTACGTTGGTGAATTGGTTTTCCGTCCAAAAAAAAATGTTAGAATGCTGGTTTGGAGGATTAGTGTTGACATTTTTCGAGGAATTTTAAAGTGCTCTGACAAGTGAATTATTACTAAAGCTATTTTTGTTGGCAAAAATGAGAAAATCTTTGGTTAGAGGTGTTTTTTTAAGTGTGTTCAACCATAAGAGCTACATTATCTGTTGTGAACGAATGTGTTTGCCGAAAATACGTATTTTAGAAAGTATTTAAAAAATATCATAATAAGAGATTTATCAATTTATCCAGGAAATTTCTAAAATATTTTTAAAACTTTACAAATAAAAATTACAGCTTCATTTAGGTTGGTTAGTAAGTAATATCTTTGATTAATTTATGTTTTCAAAATTAGTTAGTAAATTACTTAATTTAGAATTAACACTAATATGTACATATTGTATGTTCATTGTACTGTGGTAACACTTCTTAACGAAAATGTAAGAGAAAGAGAATAAAACTGCATGACAGTGCTGCGGTGGCTGAAACGCAAACTGAACATTGAGCAAACTGTCTGTGGAGAGAATTGAGCATTCAAAGTTATATGCTCAGAAATATAAGACGTATTTAATTTTATTTACAAAGTGGTGCTTACAATTCTTTATTTTGTTTTTGTATAAACATATTTTTTTTTATAGTCGCTATGCGTTCCTGGGGATTTTTACTCACAAAACAAAACATTTTCGGCTACAACTAAATTGACTTATCAAGTTGTTTATGCTGTGTATATTAATCCGTTTGGCAGAAAACGAGCTGATATGATATACATCTTATAAGTTAGAAGATCTGGGAAATAATGGTTATAATAATATTGAGCTTTTTTCCGGTTTTTTAACCATTATTGCTTTGTCTACTTTCTTACTTATACTTATGTACTTATGAAAGCACCAGCAGGAAGGAAATCGGGCGATTATACATTTGTAAGGTTTTTTGTTTTTATGTTTTCTTATTACAATGGAAAGTTGTTCACCTTATGGTGTGTCCACACCAAAGAAATATTTGTTTAAAAAAGTTGGTTTTCTGTAAAGTCGGTTTACGGACGATAAGTTTACGTAATAACGTCATAAAAAAACATTGATGGCACCAACAACAACATACAACCTTTTAACTCACACTATATACAATTCCACTTATCACGTCAAAAAAATATAGTACTTAATATACTACTAAATATTAAAACTAGTACTAAATCTAGTACCAAAACTAGTACCAACAAATACAATAGTACTAAATTCTAGTTCTTAGTACTAAAAATCAAATACTATTTTACCAGCAGCCTAGTACCAATCGGCAGCAGTTTTATATCTATTTAGCCTTACTACGCCCTAGAAAAAACATATTTTAATATGAAATGCGAAAATAATGCTAGCGGGACCAAACATTAACAGGAACGATCCTTAGAAAAAACTATATTTAGAGCCAATGCATGGAGTAATATTTTGTATGATATTCATTCAAGACATCATTTCAATATTTTGTATCCCCCTGATCCCACATGTATACCTCCTAACAATTTAACAAATCCTTCAACCATTCATCTTTTCTTAACTAATAGAGCAGAACATTTTAGTCAGCCTGTAACAATAAATGGTTTAAGTTCGAACCATCTTCCAGTGAGGTGCAGTGTTAATTACGCACCAGCACTTAATAACAATTTGGTCTATGACTATAAAAATACTAATTGGAACAAATTTAAAAGATTGATGCGGACCAAACTAGTAAATCAAAATATAGCCTTATTAGATTCCAATCAAGTTTCTTGTGAACAAATTAATGAAGCTGTTGGTAGTCTTACAACAGTTGCGTTTGAAAGTGTAGAACAGTCACTTGGTTCATTTGGGATATTCAAAGCCACTCCCCACTAACATTGTAACTAATTAAAATAAGAAATAGGTATAGATTATTATGGATGAGAACTAGAAACTATTATTATCTCGCGCAAACTAAAGTTTTAAATAATTTAATTAAATCATACGCTGAAGATTTCAAAAACAAATCTTGGAATTCAAAGCTTCAAACTTTGGATAAAGCGAGCAAGCCTTTTTGGAATCTGATCAAAGTTATCAAAAAAAAGAACAGTCAGATACCTGCGTTTAAAACAGGTAATTCTATACTTCTGACAAAACTTACAAAAGGCAAATGCCCTAGCAAATGAATTTTATGCTGATCATACTGCAGCTAACAACATAACTAGCAGTGGCCCAGTTTAATCTGCTGAAGACAATCACTGTCATTACTAAATTCTTAACAAATTCAGGTTAGTGATGATATAATTTCAATACAAGAAGTAACAACTATTCTAGACAGTCTTAAGAATTCCAAGAGCCTAGGATTTGATGGTCTGCAAAATTTACTCCTAAAAAATCTTCTTTTAACAGGCGTTAAATTCCTTCATAGCCTCTTTACTTGTTTTAAAAAGGGTTATTTACCAAAACAATGTAAAACTGCAAAAAATATTCCAATTCAAAAACCCGGAAAATTTCCTTCAACCCCTAGCATTTGTAGCCCTATAAGTTTACTTAGTTCTCTGAGCAAATGCCTTGAAAAATTGATCAAAAATAAAATTCTGATTCAATTGAATACGCATAATGTTCTTCCGGCGGAACAATTTGGTTTTAGGAGTAATCATAGCACAGTTCACCAAGTTCACCGCATAACCAATGATATTAAGAGTAATCTTGTGTTAGGAAAAAGCACTGGAATGGTTTTATTAGATGTCGAGAAAGCATTTGACACGGTATGGCATAAAAGGCTCATACATAAACTTCTAGTCCTTGATTTTCCACTCTTCGTGGTTAAAGTTATTTATTCGTTTTTATCTGACAGGTCCTTTAAAGTTTGTGTCAATAATTCATTTTCCGACTTATATGATATAGTTGCGGGTGTACCCCAAGGATCTGTTCTTGGTCCATTTTTATTTATTCTATAGACGTATGATTTTCCGCCATTAACAGGCTGTAAATCCGAAATTTTTGCAGATGATACCTGTTTGTATTCATCAGATTCGGTTTGTTTAAGTATTGAAACCAATTTGCAATCTCCATTGAATACAGTGCAAATGTATTTTAACGATTAGAAAATTAAAATTAAGGCTGAAAAAACTCAAGTTATTATTTTTACAAAAAAAAGGAAAGCTTGTTTTTTACCTAGTAGAATGCTTCAAATCGGTGGTATACCAACAGAATGGAAATCCACGACTAAGTACTTAGGAGTACATTTGGACAAAACATTATCTTTTCGAATTTATATTCAGGAAATTATAAATTAGTTTGACTTATGTAGCTATAAAAATGCTATAACCTATCATCAATAGAAAATCAAAGCTTAGTACCGAAAATAAGTTTATCATTTTTTAAGTCATCTTCCAAAGTATAATGCTATAGTGCTCGCCTGTTTGTGTGCTAATAGTCATATACTTCGATGACAAAGAACTCAAATTAAAGTACTAAAGATGATGCTTAATCTGCCATGGCATTATTCTACCGAAGATCTCCACGAGTTGGCCTAACGACGAAAAAGTTGCGATTAGAATAAATTTTTTGTTTGATCGTTATAATCTCTCCTGTAGTTTATCCGAAAACTATCTGATCTCAAATCTGGCTCTTTAAAAAAAAGAAAAAAAATTGTTAGATGCTTTATATTTATATTTATTTACTTATTTATTTATTTATTAGTTTTTTTCTATTTATTAATTTATTAATTTATTTATAATTATTCATTTATTTATAAATTTATTTATTTTTTAATTAATTTATTAATTTATTTATTTATTAATTTATTTATTTTATACATATTGTTCATATGTCTTACTTTATGATTTCTTAAACAAATTATTAAATTGTTAACTATTTATTTATGTATGTATGTTTAAATATCAATTGGGATATTTAAACTGAATGTTAATTTTCTAAATATATTTGTATAAATTTGTATTTATTTTCCAAATATTTAAATATATAAATAAAAAAACACAAATTTGGGATAGATAGGTACTTTTCGGTTTTTCTAGCTTACCATTCTCTCCTTTCTCGGATAGTATATTATGACAAATTAAAGAAGGTTTTTTCCTGTAGCTCTTCCTTCAACTTTCAATTTCTATATTATAATTAAATTAAAAATGTTATTATTTTTCAGTAGTAAGGTAGAGTTGTAGTGCCCCGTGGCTTAGTGGTTAGTGTGTGTGTTGGACTGCTAAGCGAATGAGCCTGGGTTCGAATCCAGCTCATAGCTCATAGCATCTCATTTAGCCGTTCGGACTCGGCTGTAAACTGTAGGTCCCATCCATTCTTACAGATTAACAACACACACACAGGAATGGTTGAGAGTATAAGTCACTAGGCATTGGCTCCTTAAGGAGCTGTCGCGCCAATACATTTATTTATTTATTTATTTAAGGTAGAGTTATACCATATCTCTGTAAATTGTGCAATATAGCCTTAAGGAAGAAATAAATGTAAATAATCTTAGCTACAATAAAATAATTTCAGTTATATTTACCCTGTATATTTCATTAAAATTAGGAGTACATACTCGACATACATACACAATTCAGGCCCGGTGCACATTTGCGTCATTTTGACGTGGCGGCGCCGCAGCAGTGACGATTTGCGTCTTACAGTACTCACAAATAAATAGTGTAGTGCGTCAAAATGACGCAAGTGTGCACCGAGTCTCAGAGTCACCAAAAAATTACCCGCAAACCTTCGTGATATCCACACACATACCCCCTTATTAACATCTACTTTCTACTTTAACAAAACTCCGCCCATTTTGTAACTATTTCTTTTTCTCTTCTTGTACTTGTAAGAAAAATTTCTGAAATGTTTATTTGTTTCCCATTTTATGTATGTATACAGTTTTGTACTTCAAGATAGATTGTAAAAAATCATAGCGCCACGTTTTGTCATCATGAACAAAATACAAACAAATAAAAACAAAAACCTGTCAACTAGATTAAAATGCTTAAAGAGTAAAGATAGTTTTCCATTCTGAAGGAGAAACAGAGAAACATTTCAGAAATGTTTCACGAAGCGTCCAGACCTAAATAAACATTTCAGAAACATTTAAAAAAACATTTCAGAAACTAAGAAACATTTCCGAAATGTTTTTTAAATGTTTCTGAAATGTTTAAAAAAAAATGTTTCTTTGGTGTGGACACACGTTTTTAGAAATGCCACATTTTCACAGTGACATTTCGAAGATGAACATTGTTATACGTCCTTTTTATATAATCGGAATCATTCAACAGATCTTGTCCATTAAAGGGCTATGCGATTTCCTCAAGGTGTCAGAGAACACCAATTATTTGCCGCGGATTTATCTGTTTTAGCACATCTTCTATTATTAATTCGAATTGGTGCTGGTTGCATTGATTTATTGTTATCATCACTTAAATCCGAAATATCTTTTTTTTTAATTAAAAAAAACAGTCACCTGGTGCTTTCCCTCTTAATAAAGGCTGATTGGAACACGCTATGGTCCATCTAATTAAATATACGTACCTTAAAAATATCATATCTTTAGATTACTATCTGTAATAAGATTGTCAAATCATCTGTTTGCCACAATTGGCGAACAAAATTCATCATTCAAATTGGCCCCAAAAACCCATCATAGCTCCTAGGCCATTCACAATACTCATTTGGGTCAGTTCTTAATTTAAAAACAAATTGAATAAAATTCCCAATGAAACTCGCCAACAACCAAAATTTCTCCCATTCATCTATGCTAAGCTATGTCGTTCATCCAATGTCTAAAACTTTTCCCCCCGCATATGAATCCATCAAAAAAAAAGCATAAAAGAGAAAGTCACGTTTTAACATTGAAATGGGGGCGGCAGGACCCTTGGGTGACAACCCTGTCACCCCCTTATTTTGACAGCACAGATGAGGTTGCAGAGTGCAGTGTAAGAACATCCAAACATAAAGCCACTTTTCCAACAAATAATTTTCCAAGTAAAATACCCACGAATGTCGAATGTACACAGAGTTCGTGTCTAGACCTTTTATGGGTGTTCTTTCTGCAGGATAACCAGAGTATACTCCCAGTTCTTTTACACTATTTTGAGTCCTTTGTGTGAGAATTCAAAAACAAAAACCGCATGCTGTTTGTGTCACTAGGAGTGTTTTTTGAATTTTGGCAGTGGATATATAATTCGTTGCAGTAGAGAGTGGGATGAGAAAGAAAAAAACATGAACTCGAATTGTCCCGTGTTCGGAATCTTTTGCAGAGATCTGCAATTGAAAGTTTGGCCATGCTCCAGAATCGTGTGATAGTGAGACTCAATTGCCAGCAGGAAGTTGATTTTAATTTGGACTGGCAGAATGGGACACAATATGGGGGTTCTGGTGCGGTTTAGTGGCTGAGTTGAGGTTCGGCCACAAAGAAAACTAGCGAAATGGAATAAAGTTGAGCAGATTAGGAAGGATTAGTGATGTAGGGATTTAATTGTTGATCCTTTGAATAAACCAATGAAATGAACTTTCATCATTATGGAAAACTTCTGTGTGGTTTGGGGGTATTGAGGGACTGGAAATTGTATGGCGGTTCGAGGTTTCTACCAGGTATATGAGTCTTTTTGGTGGAAGATTATGAAGTTTTCGTTGATAAGTAAAAGGATAAAGATTTGGAGAAAAATCTTTATGAGAGATCATTTATGTTTTGGTAGTACAGATTAAAACGTTTAAGTAAGCCATGGTTACAACGACGACGTAAAGGTAGTATTTGTCTCTGTAAATGAAATAGTTATTAAAATAATGGTTCTAACTTAAATTACAAATTAATGAAACACGTCTTTTTTAAAGTATGTGTAATCCCATCTTTTTGAAGTGGTGGTTAAAGTTTTAAGTATTAACTTTTTAGAAATCGAAAACGATTCTATCGTACTTTGGGGTTGCCTTTTTTTTGTAAATTTCAACATATTAGAAAATCACCAGTCGGTTGGATGAGAGAACCATGTATCAAATGATTCCCTATTTGTATACATTCTGAATAAAAAAACAGTAACTACAATAGACGCACTCGGAAACAGACACAAGTTAAAAAGCACTTACTTGATACCGAATGGGTAAAATGGCTTGACAGAAACGGAATTTGGGAAAACATTGGCAGACTTGCGTTATTCGTCAAATAAACAACGCTTCGAACTATTTTGTTATAAATGAAGGGAAGACTAAGTACATGGCGGCAAAGTCTGCGAGAAATGTTGGTAAAACCATCAGGGTAGCGGAGCACGAACTTGAAGTAGTGCAGTCCTTTAACTATCTTGGGTCAAAAGTAGCAGCCGATAACAATATGGAGGAAGAAATACGCGGGCGGCTACTGAAATCCAACAAAACCTACTATAGTCTGTCAAGACTCTTTAAATCCAGAAACCTTACCATAAAAACCAAACTGCTGCTGTACAAGACTATGGTCTTACCAGTACTCACATACGTATCCGAGACTTGGGTGCTTACAAAAAGGCACTCTGATCTCCTACCCGCGTTCGAGAGAAAAGTCTTACGGAGAATTGTTGGCCCCGTGTGTGAGGAAGGACGATTCCGGAGAAGATACAATCATGAATTGTATGAAATCTATCTCGAAGCAGATATTGTTGAAAAAATAAAGCTCGGTAGACTCCGGGCTGGACACCTAGCTCGCATGAGCGAAGAGGAACCAACTCGGAAAGTCTTTTGCGGTACTTTTTATAGTAGAAGACAACGTGGCAGACTTTGCTTACGTTGAAAGGATGGCGTAGACCAGGAAGCCCGAAGCCTTAGGGTGCGCAATTGGATGGCGTCGGCCAGCAATCGGGATGTATGGAAGAATTTGTTGAAGGAGGCCCGGACCGGATCCCGGTTGTTGCGCCGATGATGATGATGAACTATTTTGTTGACCGCCTTGGTATTTTGGATAAAGTCTTAGTTTCAAATTTAAAAATCAATGAATACTAAATTTTAGAATTTTGTGTATTAATTTTTAAATTTTCTTATTTCTCATAAACCCATATTTTGTCCCTTCAAACAATAAAAACTTCACGTCACTGACAGATTTTTCCGCTTTCATCATAAATCTTTCCACACTTTCGGCTTCCTGATGACAATGAAAAAAAACGTCATCAATGTATGAACCTATCAATGCAGCTATCACATGAAACGACCTTCAATTTAATTAAAACCTCAAACTTTTTCGTTATAATATTTTTGATAAAAAAATATATACAATATGGAGGCACATTGCTAAAACCAATAAAAATATTTGTTCGTGTGTGAAAAAACAAAACGAAAATAGCGAAGAAATTTATAATGTCTCCTTCATAATTGAGTCGCTATAGATGATTGAAAAGACTCTTCAACTTTTCAGGATTTTTTTGTAAATATTTAATTTTATTAAATTTTGAAAAATGTGTACGAAATTGTTTTATATTTCTTGGTAAACACATGCAAATTTTTTTTTAACGACAATTTTTTGTTTTTATATAATAGGTACTTCAAATTAAAAGGGACGTAGCCTTACTTGAATAAATAAAGTGAAATTCAAATGTGGGAGGTTAACCATACCTGACTCTGATGATAGCCCTGATTGTCAAATCACCAAACAGACGCTGTGCATTCTTGTTCAGAACAAGCGTTGTTAGCAAAATAATTGTTTTTGATAAAATGATAGACTTTACCTTCCCAAATACTTCTAAAAGTGATCATCTTTTTTGTTAACTGTAATATGGTAATAATCAGGCAGCATGTCGACAGGAAAGTGATAGAGTCGTGGTCCCATTTAAGATCATAACATTGGTCGGTTAAAGAAGGTTCGCCATCATGCAATTTACAAAATTATTATAGTTTTCCTTACAGAATACAAAAAAAAAATATTTAAATTATAATTATGGAACAGTTTTCAAATCCGTCCGAAAAATGTCGCAATTACACCACGATGCACATACTATGGACGGAGAGGGAAATCTGACCACCGATCCTGAAAGCATTCTGGACGGAAGAAATAGAGTGCAGCATTTTAAGAAAGAGACCTCATTTAGCAGGCCTTAGAAGTCGAGCTGATTAGGAAATCAAAAAACTTGATGATGAGGCCCAGACCGGATTCTGGTCGTTGCGCCGATGGTTCCATCTGTTTAATTTACTGTTTATTATTCAGTTTAACTGATACAGATGCAAAATCATGATGGCAAGTTACACGATTGAATAACACATCCAAATGACAAAATGTAATATCAAAATGTGTGTTTTTTAGTGCGAACTTTGGTCATTTTACGGTAGACGTAGTGACTTTCACATTCGATTCCTTAATTTTTGTTGGCCAAATTTGTGATGACCAATTCGGTAATCATTCAGTCAACATTCGTCTCAGCAAAATTGACTGAGAACATTGCCGTCGTCCGGGAAAGTGTACAACAGAACTCGAGGCAGTCAGTTCTCCGCCGTGCATAGAAACTCAGCCTTTTGCAAAATTCGACTTCGTCGGAACTTAGACCCACATCCGCACAACATTCAACTAATTCAGGATATTAAAGTTCATGACCTTAGCCAACGCCGTTTTTTTCAGTGAATCAGCTTCGTGGCGTTTGGAAGAGGACCCCAATTTTGGCGGAAAAATCATTTTTAGCGATGAGGCGGTTTTTTGATGAATGGTTTTGTTAAAAAAAAGAGTTGGTAGATAACGTCATAAGAAAACTTTGATGGCAGCAACAATAACATACAGCCCATTAACTCACACCCACAAACCATCTCGTTAAATCCACACACACACACAAATATCTACATCTACTTTCTGCTGTAACAAAACTCCGCCCATTTTTTATTTCTTTTTCTCTTCTTGTTCTTTTTGAATTATTTTGGGAAATTGTGCCTGTTCTTTTTTATTTACGCCAGGTGCTTGCGATCGATTTTTGTTGAAAGAACCACTGTATCGCAGCGTGCGTCACTTTTCTTATCAGTATTATCAGCATGAGTCTTATCAATATGAGTCATGATATTTCGTATGTGTAGCCTGTCATTAATTTATGACAGACGTTATCACATCAAAAGCAAAATTGCCTTACCAGTAGGGATAAACTTCACCATGTGATAATGCATCTTCAATCAACAGATCCTTTAGTAACTGAAGATAGCCATCATACATTTTTATCTTTCTCTCTTTCTTATGATTCAAAATTTTAAAACGACCTTAATGAAAACTTTTACACTTTTAATTTTAAAAAGAGAGATTTTAACAAATTAAATATGCTGCTATCGCAAATTGATTGGTAATGTCTCAATAATTGTTTATCTATTAACACTATGGTCTTTGAATTTTATAATGTTTTGTTTGATTGTTTTTTTTAAATCCGTGCCATTAAATTTTGTAAATTCAATATCATCAATTCCAGATTGGTAAGATAGTGAAATTAAAAGCCTTAAGAACCTCAGAAACAAATTTTGATCAATTTACAAATTATCTCCGAGTGAAGCCGACTTTAAAAACTTTTTTTGTTCTAGCGGAAATTTTAAAAGATCTTCAAGTTTAAAATATTTGGACTATCTGCAGAAGGTACAAAGAGATCTTAAAATGAATCTAAAATATTTTTGGAAATTTATAAATAGTAAAAGGAAGTCTTGTCCATATCCGTCTGTTCTGAAGTCAAACGATTAAACTAGTCATGACCCTCGTGTTATTACACAATTATTTGCAGACATTTTTCAAAGTGCCTTTAACTGTGATACTGACATCTGTGATATTTTAAACTGTGATACTTCGAACCATGATATACTCGACGAGAATAGCCAACATATTGGCTGTTTTATCTCCTTCTCTTACTTGACTGATATGAACTTCAACATTAATTTCTTGTCAATTTCCATGTATTTGGAAAAAATCCTTCAAAATATCTCTACATCTACACAAAAAAGGTAGAAAAGACGAATTTATAAACTATAGGCCTATAGCTAAGCTATATGTTATTCCGAAGCTTTTTGAGGCTGTTATTTGTCAATCTCTGTGTTTCTATGTCAAATCAGTCATTGCTCCTAATCAACATGGTTTTACCAAATGTCGCTCTACTGTAACGTTTCTTATGAAGCTAATTGAAATTTGCATTGATGTATTTACAAAAAAGAAAGAAATTGACTGCGTCTTAACGGACTTTAGTGAGGCATTTGAGAAACTCTCGCATAAAATCTTGCTAAAAAAAGCTTAAAAATCTTGGTTTTCGCGAAAACTTTTAGGCACTCTCATTCACGCGGATGACGTGACAATTTTTAAAACTATTTTTTGGAATTAGTGATTCTGAAATGTTGCAATGCGACCTTAATTCATTTTTTGACTGGTGTGTGCGTAATTGTTTGTCTCTCAATATAAATAAATGTAATTTTATGACTCTAACTTGAAAAGTTTCAGTAACTTAATTTAATTATACGTTAAATGGAATTTCCTTATCATGTATGGAAAACGTAAATGCTACCCGCATACATCAATAGACTTAAACTTATTGATTTACCCTTGTTAATAGACGCTCTTTTTAAAATTTCGTTTTTGTTGTTAAATTAATAAATGGTAATATATACTTTTGTCTCGAATAAATTTTAATATTCTTCAAAGAAACTTAAGGTATCTGCCTACATAGCTGCATAAATATCTCAAACTTTCGTGCTAATTGTTTAAAATTGTTTAATATTCTTAATAATCGATGTAATAACTTATTTGACTAATCGTTAAATTTTTCATGTAAATTTCAATCAAATTTTTATTCAATTATATAATTACTGTACTCTTATTATAGAATTTTGTACTTATATTTAAAGCTAGTCTTTAGCTTTGTGAAATAAATAAATAAATAAATAAATGTTCGAAATGTTCGAAAATAACGTAGGTGAGGTGGTCACCATTATTTTGCGAACGCTACAGAACGATGATAACTATTCTTTATGGCCAATTTGAACCATATAGACGCAGATGACATTATGGTTCTAGCAAGTATATAAGGCAAAAGTCCTATTGGAAAATTATAATACGTTCCAAAACATTTTGATCCGTTAGTGTATTTGTTTTGACTAGAATCTCATTTCTGGAAATCGTTAAGAATTTCTGAGGAAAAGAACAACTGCTTTAATTCTTCGAACGTACTCTAGCAAACGTTCGAAAAAAAACATTAAAATAAAAAGTCATGAACTCGATTTTACATATATACACTGACAAATCAAACCTTGAGAATAGATTCTACCAGGTAAACTTTAGAAATTGTCCTTCAAGCTCTTTCGTTGCTCATTCTAGTTTATCAATAACACGTGCACCCTGTAACGTTCTGATCGTAAAGAGCTTTCTCTTAATCCATAACAAAACCTGAATTGAACAAAATTATTTTATAAAAACAATTATCATAGTTCCGTCAAAAATATTGCTTCCCTTCAGAAATAAAAATATCATTAAGCTCTGCCACTCAACTTTCAAAACTACAACAAACAAAATTTTCGGATATTTAAATCTCAAAAAAATTCTCTTAGATTTCAGTCTCCCAAATAAACACATCACAAAAGATCTAACAGATATTTTCACGATCAACACTCAAATCATAATGAAAGTATTTTTATCTCTCAAATAAGATCTTAGAAATAAATACAAATTTATAAAAATAAAACAAACAAAAATACAAAAATAAAATAAAATCAAAAAAGCTCGTTTTTTTTCTTCTTCGCTCAAACACACAAAGTCTGCAAATTCAATCTCAACAAAATTAGCTCGAAATTTTAGTCGTTCGCGATTTTTTCATCTGATCGTTGACTTATCTCGTGAGTTAGTGTGATCGAACTGAAAAATAACTGTTAAGTGTCTTTTTTATAGAAAAGCAATCAACTTCAATTCAGAAAGTCTATAAGGTATTGAAGTGTCAAAGTGTCGAACAAACATCAATTTTCCAAGTGAAATGACTTCTTCGCTATAAACACATCTCTCAGACAATCGAGTGTCAACGGCATTGACAGACATTTAGACGTCACCGAACGCTGTTTTTACCGTCACCTTGGTGGTATTTTTATAATTCCCACACGATGAATTTGTGTTTTTGTCACACAGAATTCTAAAATTGTCTTAAGAGAGTTCGGAATGCAATCATTTTAAGAGATCCCCAAAGCAAACGTCTCTCAATAAGGCAAAAAAAAGTAACAAATCGTGTCTGGCATATATTTGGGGCAGTGAATGACATTTCTGTTTTGGCGGAACACTATTTTGCAATGTCCTTCGGTGTAATAGAAAACGCAAAAAAATTAATCATGGACACACCGACACGATTATGAAGTCCTTTTTTGAGGATTGAGGATTGAGTACGAGTATTGTGTACATGCTGTGCGGTGGTTGTCCTCTTTTCGGGTCCGTTCATAATACCCGTGTTCCGCGTAGTTGTATAACCGCAGGTGACCCAATTTTATTTCATTTCGGATTGTGTCTCCATATCGTCCTGCCACATGGTTTTTTTTTGTACCTATGTGCCATGGGTTCATTCTTGAGCATCTATTGTTTGTGGGGCATGCTACACCATTATCAGATTGGGATTTATAGTTTTTTTTCAACAAGCGATTAAAAGAAGAGTTCCGGCGACCACTTGCAGAGGATTGAGGATTTTAGAGCATTGCTTGCTAAGTTTATTGTTATTTTGTAGCGGACTTTGCTCATACGGGTGACTGTTATAGGTTCTCTTTTAATTAATGCACCTAACCCAACAATGGGAAATGATATTTATGGTTTTGTACTCTGGTAGATAAACAGGTCGGTCTTGAATTTGAGAGGCGGACGATGCATTCAGGGGATATTTATTGGGTATTTAGCTAAAATGAAATTTACAGATATTTGGTTTTCTTTAAGCCTGATATTAAATAAATTTACTTTTAATCAACTATTTATAGTTTTTCTCAGCCTTATTTTTTTTTTTTAACAACATGATTTGAAAAAAACTTTATTTGTATAAAAAAAAAATTAATTTATGTCAGCTTAAATTTCTAAATAAATTTCGTGTTGTTATGATGTTGATAAAAACTGGTGTACTGGTGTATGATTGTTAGGTTTAGCTGTAACTTTTAAATTAAAATTTTAAATCTTAAACTTTAAAACGCCAATTCAAATACCCATTTTGAAAAAATCGATTTAAAAAAATAATAGTTAAAACGAATATTAAAAAACCAAAAAAAAGTTATTCGAGAATATTTGTATGTAGAATTTTTTTGGCTATCTATATCTTTCTGAATATTAAATATTGTGATATTTTGGCCTGGGGTTCGACAAATAAAACTCAATCAAAATTCCACAATAATAAAACAAATCTCTTTATTTTATAAAACACAACGTCTTTCAGTTTAAATAACACCAATTTAACTTATTTCACTTATTCACAATTCAAATACGTTTTTATAATTCAACACTTTTTATTTAATCTCAATTCAATCACTTTTTACTAATAATTCCAGTTGTTAACAATTCCACTTTCGAAAATAAACTGAACTGTCAATGCAATCTACTCTTGTATTTATACAACTTTAAAAGCTTCTGGAAGCTTCTGTCTGGTTCTGGCACAATCTAAGCTTTCGGTACTAATTCGAGTCTCGAATTGTTTCGTCAAGTTCGATTTAGTACTAAGTTAAAACATGTTGCAAATATGTAGCATACTTCTAGGGGCATGGTTGTTGTACACAATAAATGGTGGTTGTTGTACACAATAAATGTTGGTTGTTGTACACAATGAATCCAACAGATGGCGTTAATTTACAAAATGTATCTAAACTTGTTGCCACATCACATTGTCCCCCTCTTAGTTTTGTTCGTCCCGAACAAGCACATCATCATTGTTTCCGTGGTAACGATGCAGTCGATCCACATGGACAATTTTCATTTTTGCTCTTGGTCCTCTTTGGATTCGGAAAACGACGTCATTAATGCGCGTAACTATTTGGTAGGGACCTTCCCAGTCCTGCTGAAGCTTGGGCGATTTTCCCTTTCTGCGATGTGGGTTATAAAGCCATACCAGATCTCCCTCATTGAATTCAGGTGCTGTTGCTCTCGCATCGTATCTGGTCTTCATGCGGTCACTCGCAATTTTTATGTTGTTTCTTGTTCTCTGGTGAATGTCGTTGATCCTTTCTCTAAGATCTAACACGTAGTCCTCTTCGCATTTTGGGTCTTCAATAGGAAATCCGAATTTTAGCTCACTTGGAAGCCGGGCAGTTCGTCCAAATAGAATTTCGGATGGAGTGTATCCAGTTGTACTATGAACCGCATTCCGGTAGGCCATAAGAAATAAAGGAATTCGCCGATCCCAATCCCGTTGGTTCTCGTTCACGACTTTGGACAGATGTTCCTTCAAGGTCTTGTTAAATCTTTCTACCATTCCATCAGACTGTGGATGAAGAGGTGTTGTCCTTGTTTTCTTTAACCCGAGTGATGCGCATACTTCCTGGAATACCTTCGACTCGAAGTTTCGCCCTTGGTCGGAATGCAATTCCATAGGCACCCCGAACCTGCAGACCCAGTGGTCCACTATCTGCTCGACAACGGTCTTAGCTTCTTGATTGGGTATCGCAAAAGCCTCCGGCCATTTGCTGAAGTAGTCCATGACAACAAGGATGTAACGGCTACCGTTTTCAGTTTCCGGGAACGGGCCTGTGATGTCAACGGCGATTCTTTCAAAAGGGGCGCTCACGTTGTACTGGTGCATTTTACCTCGTGTTTTGACTTTGGGTCCCTTGCTAGCTGCGCATGTTATGCACTTTCGACACCAGCTCTCTACATCGTTTCTCACGCTTAGCCAATAAAAGCGTTCCCGTACCTTTTCCAGTGTTTTGTTGATTCCCAAGTGCCCACCGGATATTCCAGCATGCATTTCTCGTAGGATCTCCTCTACTTTCGATCGTGGAACCACAAGCTGCATCTTAAAGGATCTTCCATCCGGCATTTCCCATTTTCTTCGCAAAACACCATCTTCCACATGGAGAGAGTCCCACTGCGCCCAGTATGCTTTTAAAGTAGGACTTCTGTCGGAGATATCTCTTGCGTTTGGTTTCTCCATAAATTCCTTCCATGCAAGGATTGGCTCGATGTCAGGGTCTTCTTTTTGTGCATTACGAATTTCTTCGGCACTCCAACCCTCAACAGGTTCGGCTCTTATTCTCTGGACAGATATACCTTCATCCTTTTCCTCTTTTCGCGCACAATGTTTGCAACTGGGCTCACATGGTCTGCGGGAAAGCGCGTCCGTATTGCAGTGCAGTCTTCCTTTGCGATGCTGTACTTCGAAGTCGTAAGTCTGCAATCGTTCGATCCATCTTGCTACCTGCCCCTCAGGATTTTTGAACTGTAGCAACCATTTTAAAGCGGCGTGATCGGTACGCAGGATGAATCTCTGTCCATACAGATATTTATGGAAATGTTTTGTCGCCAGTATCAGAGCAAGGAGTTCCCGTCTGGTTACACAGTAGTTTCTCTCTGGTCGCGACAGAACTTTGCTGAAATAGGCTACCACTTTCTCCTGCCCATCTTGTATCTGCGACAGAACTGCTCCAACACCCACGTTACTAGCATCCGCGTCCACAATAAATGTTTTGCCAGGGGTGGGGTAAGCTAGAATTGGTGCCTCACAAAGTCGCTGTTTTAGATGTTGAAAGCTTCTTTCGCACTCACCTGACCATTTAAATTGTCTACCCTTCTCAGTTAGCTGGTGCAGACACTTTGCGATTCCGGCAAAATCTTTGACGAACCTCCTGTAATAAGTGGCGAGACCTAGAAAGCTCCTCAGCTGGTGTTTATCTTCGGGAACTGGCCAATTTCTCACGGTTTCGATTTTCTCCGGGTCAGTGTTTACTCCATTTGATGATATCACATGTCCCAAATATTTCACCTCAGCTTTGAACAGAGCACATTTCTTTGGATTTAGTTTCAAATGTGCAGTTCGAAGTCGTGTAAACACCTCCCTCAAGTTGTCGCGATGTTCAGCGAACGTCTTTCCCACAACGATGACGTCATCCAAGTACACCAGGCAGGTTTTCCATGTCAGACCCTGTAACACACGTTCCATTAAACGCTCAAAGGTGGCTGGAGCGTTACACAAGCCAAATGGCATAACGGTAAACTGCCATAGTCCATTTCCCGTTGTGAAAGCGGTCTTTTCTTTGTCTTCTGGATGGATCTGTACCTGCCAGTAACCACTTTTCAGATCGAGGGTGGAAAACCATTTCGCTCCAGAAAGGGTATCCAAGGTGTCATCTATTCGAGGCAAGGGGTAGCTGTCCTTCTTGGTGACATCGTTAAGCCTCCGGTAATCCACGCAGAATCGAGTGCTGCCGTCCTTCTTTTTCACTAGTACAACGGGTGATGCCCACGGACTTTTTGAGCTTTCGATTAGACCGTCTTTTTCCATGGTTGATATCATCTCATCGACTTCCGACTGTTTTGCCAATGGAAGTCTTCTAGCAGGTTGTCGGATCGGTCTGCTATCGCCGGTGTCTATTCGGTGCTGTACTAGGTGTGTTCGACCATAGTCTCCATCCTGCGATGCAAATATATCAGCAAACTCGCCAATGAGATTTTTGGCCATGGTTTTCTGCTCCTGATTTAGCTCACCGTTTCCAAGGATAGCATTACATACCTCAGCCAATTTTGTTGCAAAAACAGGACTCGCAGAATCACTCCCAGATGTTGTCGATATGGCTGCAATGGGTACGCATCTTCCAATCACCTCTCCTTGTCTGAGCTTGACGGAGTGTTTGTTCGGATTCATCAGCCTTACCGGAACCATGTTTTTCTTTGGTTCCACTAAAATCTTTCCAACGATATAGCTTGGAAAGTCCTCTTTATTATCTGCTTCAATGAAATAGAATCGGTGGTTCCCAGGATCACCCTCCAAACGCGTCCAAAGAACTGTCTCTGAAGATGGTGGTAGGACTTCATCTCTGCTTATAACCGCCCGAAGATTCACAGCGTTCTCGTTTCCGTATACCATAGGGATCTCAACGGTTCGATACCTTAATACTTGCATTCGAAGGTCTATGATTACCTCATGTGCCTTCATGAAATCCACTCCAATGATGCATTCGTCGCATATGTCGGCTACCAAGAATGCATGTGAGAAGGTCAACCCTGCCAGTTGTATCTTTAGAAATACCTCCCCGTATACTTTTGCTGCTTCTCCCGTAGCTGTCTTCAGAGTGTAGCAGCTGGTGTTATGTAGCCATGATGTCTGAACAAGGTCTCTTCTGATTATGGAGGCTGTGGCACCCGTGTCGATAGTGGCCACACATTTTCTGTTTCTGATGACTGTCTCCACTGTCAAGCTCTTGCTGCAGCGTGTAGTTTGCGAAACTTGGATGATGGTCCTGGGGGCGTCGATTCCATTAACCAACTTCAGCCCCGCGAAGTTGGTTCTTAGGCGTTTCCCGCCTGCTGTTGATCAGAAGCTTGTCCAGCAGTGTGAGTGTTATTCCTGCCAGATGCTTCGCCATTCTGCCTCCTCCTTGTGCAATGTGGGCAGCTTACCTGTCTAGGCATAGATCTGCATTGTCGCTGTAGGTGTCCTAGCTTGTTGCAATTCCAGCATCTCATTTGACCTCGAACAGTGCTCGGGTTTTGTCTTTCAATGTCGACACGTTGACATGAGCACTCTAGCGTAGCCATTTCCCTGACGCGATGGCTACCTTGCGAAGCTTGGTCTGCTGCTTCCATTGTCAGGGCAAATGCTAAAGCCTCAGCGAGCGTTTTCTTACCTGCCATTCTCACAGCCATTTGTAGTTTTCCATCTGCAATGGCATTAGTGAACGCATCGGTTGCCAGTTCGTTTATGATTTCCCTGCTGGTATTGGGATAAGACAAATTCGCCAAGCGCTCAATGTCAGCTTGCAATTGTTGTAGCGTTTCACCTCTTGCCTGGACCCTTCTGCGCAACTGGACTCGGTAAACTTGCTGCATGTGGTCGTCGCCAAACCTCATCTCGATTGCCTTGACCATGGCATCATAATCCTGATGTTTGTCTTCAGAAATGGTCTGCAGCAATTCGGCAGCTGTTCCTCTGAGAGCAAGCGTAAGAGCAATTGATTTGTCTTCGTTGTCCCAGTTGTTCGTCAAGGCGGCAGCTTCGAACTGCCTCTTATAAATTGGCCATGATGTTTGACCATCGAAGACAGGGGGCTGCATTTCCTTTCTTCGTGGACCGTCGCTCGAATATTCCCGAAGTTTCTGTTTCCTCAGAGAATCAACATCCTTAGCCAGATGTTCGTACTGTTGTTCTACACTTTCTATCTGCTTTCCGAATTTTTCTTCTAAAATTTCTATTTTCTGGTCTACTATTTGGAGTCTTTTGTCGAGGAAAACATTCTGTGCATCGAGCTTATTTTCGAGATCATCCCTTTGTTCGCTTAGTTGCTTCTGGAGAACTTCTAAAGAATTCTTTTGCTCATTCTTTTGTTCATCAAATTTACGTTCGAGAACGTTCTTTTGTTCTTTCGAGGAACTTTCCAGAGCATCGAATTTCGACAGAAGCAACTTCATGAAAGCAGGCATTTCATCGGCTGTACTTACTGTGCTTTCTCTCCCTTGTTCTTCAACATCGAACAACATGGTATCGGGGTCTCCACCATCCTGAGTGATAGCATTCTGAAGTCGGAACAATAGTTCCTTTTTCAGCCCCGAAGTCTGAAGATTTCGTTTTCCTAATTCTTCTTTCAACTCAGCTGTTGTCAATTGTTCTAATTTGCGACCCATTTTATGTAACTGAAACACTATTTTCACAACACAGTCAGTTTTATTTTAATGTCTCTTCTAGAAAGATCTTTTTCCAACACTATTTTTAACAAAAATACTCGCTATTCACAGTTTTATAGCACAATCAGTTCAATAGTTTCTGGAAAATTCCACTTTCACAATTAAATGAGTCACCGAAACTGTTTTAGAAAATGTCACTATGGAATTTTCTAGCACTTTACTGAGTTTTATCCCACTTCTGACACCAATGTGATATTTTGGCCTGGGTTTGGACAAATAAAACTCAATCAAAATTCCACAATAATAAAACAAATCTCTTTATTTTATAAAACACAACGTCTTTCAGTTTAAATAACACCAATTTAACTTATTTCACTTATTCACAATTCAAATACGTTTTTATAATTCAACACTTTTTATTTAATCTCAATTCAATCACTTTTTACTAATACTTCCAGTTGTTAACAATTCCACTTTCGAAAAATAAACTGAACTGTCAATGCAATCTACTCTTGTATTTATACAACTTTAAAAGCTTCTGGAAGCTTCTGTCTGGTTCTGGCACAATCTAAGCTTTCGGTACTAATTCGAGTCTCGAATTGTTTCGTCAAGTTCGATTTAGTACTAAGTTAAAACATGTTGCAAATATGTAGCATACTTCTAGGGGCATGGTTGTTGTACACAATAAATGGTGGTTGTTGTACACAATAAATGTTGGTTGTTGTACACAATGAATCCAACAGATGGCGTTAATTTACAAAATGTATCTAAACTTGTTGCCACATCACAATATGATTGTAATCGGTAAAGCAGTTCTTGAGAAAGTCGAAGAAAAATAAACGGTCCTATGGGGGGTACAGTTATAGAACAAATTTTGAAAAATTAATTCTAACTGTTGTAAAAAAATAGCAGCCTAAAAGTTTTTATCAAAATCGTTAGAGCCGTTTTTGTTAAGGATTGTTAAATATTGTATGGCAGGTACTGTTAATTTTCGACCTTGAGCAAACATGAAAAACACCCCCAAGATACTACTAAATATATACTAAATACCAAGTTTGAAGCAAATCGGCCCATCCGATTAGGCTTGGCTCCATTGAAACACTATAAGGAAATTTTCCAAAGCTGGACTGGATCGCACGTACTTGTTCATATGTGCGGTCACATTGTGGAATAAAATTTAAGAAAATAATAAAACAAATCTCTTTATTTTATGAAACACAACGTCTTTCAGTTTAAATAACACCAAATTTAACTTATTTCACTTATTCACAATTCAAATACGTTTTTATAATTTAGCACTTTTTATTTAATCTCAATTCAATCACTTTTATTAACGTTTCCAGTTGTTAACAATTCCACTTTCGAAAATAAACTCGACTTAATTAATAATAATAATAATAATAATAATAATAATAATAATAATTCGAGTCTCGAATTATTACTTCAAGTTCGATTTAGTACTCAGTTAAAACATATTGCAAATATGTAGTATACTTTTAGGCGCATGTTCGTTGTACACAATGAATGTTGGTTTTTGTACACAATGAATCCAACAGATGTCGTTAATTTACAAAATGTATCCTCCGAATATCTAAACTTGTTGCCACAACACAGTACGTTAAATTGTATTGAGTGGAATAATTAAAACGCCATTTTATTTCCTTAAGAAATGTTAAAAAATGTGAATTTTATTTTTTTTTTAATTGTAGGAACGGTTTAAAAAAACGGAATTACTTAGGCTACCTACATCTTCTTGAATATCAATTTTGAAAGTAATCGGATCACCAGTTTTCGAGAGTCAAAGAAAAAAAACTTAAAAAAAAATTGGAAAAACTCCTCTGTATAATGTCAAAATAACCTTAAGTTCTAAATTTGAAGACGATTGGCCTTACCGTTTAGGCTACATCTAAAATACATCCGTACAGACAGATGGACAGAATTTTGCCAGTAACTCAAATAAATTTCTCTATCATCGTAATGTCATGTTTGATTGTTTTCTCAAAATTTTTAATCCGCAGTAATGCATAACTTGCATTATAGTACCTATAGTCGCAAATAAAAATAGATAGGATTTTCATCAATAAAAGTTACATTCTCCCAAGGCAACGGCGCTTTATTGTATTTGTCGAAATTCGTTACTTTTGTTTAGCTTGGCTTTCAAGAAAAAACTGCAACAGTGGTATCCCTAACTCTTTTCTGTATACTAAGTTCCTAGCTAAGCTTTTAATTTAAGAAAAGATCCAGATTCTCACCTCTGTCTGAAAAGCAAAAGAAACCCCTTTGATGCAGAATATTGTATTTCCTTGTGAATAGGACTAGTTCAGTTTTGTGGGGGCTCACATTAAATCCACGCCGATCTGTTTAGTGGTCAATTAAGTGAAGTTTGTAAGAATTTTGTAAATGCATGGCGAAGCTTTTCTGATACGGGAATAGCAATGGCGTCGTCTTTTTCTCGGTTTAAAGAAGTTCATTAACGACCATTCAATAGAAATATGGATGTGACTCCATTTGCTTCTTGCACAAAGGGCCCCTACGGTTGCAGCGCTGTCGACAATAGAAAAATAGAAAAATGAAGAAAGACCTGACGGTTTAAAAACAATTTGATTAATATGGGAGCTTTTGCCAGATAACCTTAGCACTTAGCAGTATTTTTAGCATTCTCAAATATATGGTCGTTCCAACGGAGGTTGTCGTTGACACACGTAACGAGTACTAAAAGTTTTTCGGTTTCTTTAATGTAAGTGCCATTCATGGACAACGGCATGGGGGTATGTTTAGCTTTAACGACATAAGACAGCTTTGAGTTTTCGAAGCATTAAACTCCACACGATTCCTATTACTCCATTTGACAATTCTGTATTATTTGGAGTACGCATTTTCGACAAGAGAGCTTCATGCCAAACTCTATCAAATGCCTTGGAGATATCAGAGCAATAATTTTACTTTCACCAAAGCGATGTAAAGATTTGTTCCACTGTTCAGTGAGATATGCCATCAGATCACCAGTGGAACGGTTGCTGCGGAAGCCATACTGACGGTCATGGAGAAGCTTTCGATCTTCGAGATATTCCTTAAGCTGACGGTTAATCAGCATTTCCACGACCTATGGGTCGGTAGGTGGAGGGGGAGTATGGGTCACCTTTCTTACCTTTCTTAGGGACAGGCTGGATAAATGCTGTTTTCCATCTTCTAGGAAAGATTCCAGAAGAGTAGGAGCGATAGAAAAGCTTACGCAGTGGCGTTTTTAATGTTTTTTACAAATCACCAAAAATTTGTACTATCTTTGGGACATTTCAGAATTTTTTGCCGTGCTTTTTCCGATTTTCCTTAGTAGAGTTGGCTTTTTAAGATCCGAAACTTTCTTCTTTGATCTTGATAGCTGTTTTACATTCAGGGTTAAACCAGGACTTTTCTTTAGGCTTGATGCTTTTTACTCTGTTACGAATAAAAGCACTCATCCCTAGAAGAGCCACATTTGTGATCATTTCAGCACTAGCATCAATGTCACTATCGAGCAAGCATAGTGACCAGTTATATTGCCAAACGGTTGATGGTTTTCTTTAATTGGATGGATGGAAGACGAGAAATTAACTGAAATGACACAATGGTAACTAATGGTATATTTATCAAGGTGAGAAGTAAGAAACAAGTCAAGAGTATGGGCGGCTTGCCGAGCAACATACGGTATACGCGTTGGCACATCGATCAGTCGGGTAAGGTGACATACCTTGCTTCGGGTGTTGTCTGACCAGAATAGCAGGACCAATTGGAATTGTATACATTAAAATAGCCCGCAATAACGATTTCAGTGTGAAACAATTTTCGAGATGGAATCCGACAGCGCATCAAACTCGTTATAAGTCGAATTACTGTCGAGATTTGGACTTCTGTAAATAAAACAATAATGAATGACATGCTTGCGGACAGTGAATTTGAGCCACAAGAAGTTAAAGTCCGTGTTGGAACATTGCCCATATTGGGGAAGGCTCTGGCAATCAATATCATTCCTAACATAGACCATGAGACCATGACGGAAAAAGAGTAATTGCACCATGGCTATACCCATGTAGAGCTAATTCTGATAAATCAGTATTTACTCCAACCTAAATTTCACTTAATGCCAAAACAGCTGGCCTGTATTGAACAGTGTAGACGTACACGTGAAAGAAATTCTTTCTTAAACCGCGAACTTTAGAATACACGACACAAAAATCACTTACCATTTAAAAATACTTACATTCAAAACACAACACTGACAATGTCGAACTGTACAGTGAAAGTGGTTAAGTATAAGCTTACATGTGTAGTCCTTAGTTATGTTGCTTACAACAAGCTCTAAGAAGCACAGCATTGGTAAAAGTCGTCATATGAAAAAGATTTCTAAACAAATGTCTAACAATTTCTTAATATGTATATGTATAAATTCACATAAACCCTATTCAGATTTCTTTTTATAATTTAAATGGCAATAACAATTAAAAACAATTAAATACAATTTACTAATCCTTCATTTCAAACTTATCATTCCAAGTGAATTCCAAATATTATTTCCAACACGAACAGAGCTAGAAGAACAAATGCTAATGCACAATGCGTGCACAACAACTTCGACTACTCACTTGTCGATTATTCGAATCGATTAATGGCTTTCACACGCATTTGTTAGTTTCCCAGTTTAGTGCTTCCTTCCGGTTGTTTATTTCTTATTATACTCCTTGAGTATGGTGGTGTGGTGAAATTGTCGAAGAATGTTAGTTTTACTCCTAGAGAGCCAATGTTAGTAAAGTCTTTGGAGCACGCAAGCCCGTACCCTGCAGGCTTTTCCCCATTGCCACCCGTAGTCATCGTCGTCGTCTTCGTTGTCGTCAATTACCTCCAATTTGTATGCTTTTGTGTAAATTTTTTTGTTTGAAATTAATTTTATGCGCAATCAACAGACATTCAAATTGAATTTTCTTGTCGTCCTTTCCAAGGACATCTGTGTTTTCTATATGAACATTTATGTACATATGGTAACTGGTAACGACAAAATAAGGACTATTACCATTGCAAATAATAATGTGGGACTGAGTGGCAGGCTAGAGTTTGCTCCTGTGCTCATTGCACCGCCATGCCATGCCACGGCCGCATCCTTATGTGTGATTTCCGAGTGAAAGGCGCTGCAGAGGATACAAACGTTTTGTTCTCCTCGACTGCGGTGCGGCGGAGGAAAACGTTGATTGTGATTTCATAATTAAGTTGAAGGGGTTGGTTGGTGTTGAGGGTTGAGTTTAATTTGTTAACCGTTCAACTAAGTGAATGGAATTTTATGGTTTTGGCATTGGAATTTAGATTTACACCTATGCACTTGTATAGTTGATTAGTGTGGTATTTTTGTTACCATATTATGTAAAGGATTTACTTACCGACGAGCAAATGTCCCTGTATTTTTCGTAAGTGATGGAATGTTTTTGTTGGAATTGCATGGATTTTCTTTGATTAATGTCGGTATAACATTAAGAATAAAAATTTTTCTAGTGTTAAATTTTAAGTTATTTTCCTTTGCTGGTGATTATTTACATATATAGTTAGTTTAGTTTTAGTGATTTATTTATTATACTTTCAAGCTTTTGTTTACAATTTTCACAAAATAAGCATTGGATTTAAGTGCCGCAAAATGAGAGTTAAAAAAGAATTTTATATCAAGGTAATAATAAAGTATTTATATTTTTTATCGATCGGAAAAAAGAGAAATTTAAAAAGCTTCACTAATTATTTGTACACGATATTTGAGAGCAGTTTTAACGTATGAGAATAGAGTATTCCAATCTTCTCCGTCAAGTATTTGAGAGGATTCTTCCATTGACAGGGTGATTTTTCCCCAGTGTATACCAATAAAGTGTCGAATATCTTCCCTTGTCCTTAAGTTGTACAGGGTGCAAGTTCACGTTGTCGACGTTTATGTATGGCATGTAATTCAAAGGCAAGAGTTCGCCTCTGGCTTTAAAGAGCGCTGAGATCATATTCAAGTTATGTCTGTCGTTGAAGTAGTTCACGTCTCTGAGTTCGTGGTTTAGCTCTGTTCGCATTGCATCTTAAATGTTCTCAGGGGGAACCCTCGTAGGGGATACGATTTTCTCCTGGAGATTTGTTTTGGCCACATCGGCTAATGACTCCGCTTATGTCTTCCGGGGTGATATTTCGATCTAATAGAGTAACTTCTTGCAGGGGCAGTGTATAATGAAAAGTGTTTCCTCTAAGTGTTTCGTTTAAGAGCGATTCGAAGTAAGTATCTAAGACGGAAGCTTCAAATTTGAAGAAGCGCCATTAATTGCCTTGGCGACTTTCCAAAACGTCTTACTATCCTTTGTGCTTGCGAGTTTTGCCGCTATTTTCACTGTATAAGTTTTCCGTTTTTGTATGCAAATGTTTTTATAGCATTTGTTAGCATTTTGGTACAGTTGCTTCGCATACTATACAGTGTTTTTATTTCTCAGAATCCGCAGAAATGCATACGAATTTTGTCTGGCTTTTTCACATTCCCAGTTAAACCATGGTTGTCTTCCTTTCTGAAAGGGTTTTCTCTTTGAAAGGGTTTTGCTGCCTCAAGAATACAGTCAGTGAGTGTCGGTTCCTCGTATGGATGCAAATTCGTTTTCATCTACTTGAGAGAATTGATAGTTGAGATTCAACTTATATTCTTCGGCTTTTTCCTCTTTCCATTTAAGTTTCGGCAGCAGATTCTTTTGGGATTTAAGAGTGTGAGCCCCATTGTTTTCCACAGCTCAATAAGTTTTTTTCCATTGTTGTCAGTTTTTTTGTCAGTTAAGACTCGCGATGGATACCATGTTTCCGGTAGGATCTCTGGAATTTCATTTATTATCTGGGCATCACCCACTCTTCCATTAAAATCACCCATCAGTATATGATGTCATCTTTTTCAAACTCTGCTAAAAAGTTATGTAGGCCTGTGAAGTCGTCCATCCACTTATTGCAGTTAATGTATACCGGAACCACATAAATTGTTTCTTATATATATGTATAAGTGAATATAATTTCACATACCTGGGTACATTTATGTAAAATATAAGATAATACTGCAGACATTCCTGTCGGAAGTTGTTGACCGCATTCAAGTCCAACGGCTTAGTTTATAAAAAAAAAAATCTAAGCTTTCATGCCTGACAGGAGCTACTCAGATAACTTACATATGTATCCATATACAATTTTGAAGATAGTATTCATAGTAACTTCAGGTCAATTTTTAAAAATACATAAATCCAAACATTTAGAACCTATGAAGAAATTAAAAATTGAATTTAAAAAATAAAACCTTTCAACGACCTTAAGTCCAGCAAAAAATGGTGTTTCGGCTCGATAACACTCACTTGAATAGACCAGATGTTAGTGAGTGACCTTTTTAAATGTCAAGAAAACCAAGTTTTTACAGGTTTTGTGAGGTTTAAGTGAACCTTATTTTTTTTATTTAGTTGCATATATCCAAAAACCTACAATTTCGACATTTAAACACTTTTAGTGTATATTTTAAATTTTAGATGTACAAACTACAGGCCCATTTCTAAATTATCTTGCATACCAACACTTTTTGAACAAGTAGGCTGTTCTCCCACAAATGTTCAAATGCATTAGAAAAATGGTATGAAGTTGACTCCATTTACACTGACTTCTCAAAAACATTTGATCAACTATAAGCCACGAACTAATCTTGTTTAAGCTAATAGCTTATGGTTTTCCTCCCAGTCAAGTGACATTCTCATATTTTTTGATGACATGAAAATTTTCATGATAATAAAATCTCCTGCAGGCAGATATTGATAACTTTAGTATTTAGTGCAGAAAAAGTGGTATCTCCCTTAACCCTGTAAAACGCCAGAAGGTTACCTTCTCTAGAAAACGTATCATAAGTGCATTTGATTATAATATTTCGCAGCACAAAATCTGTCGCGTCTTCAGTTTTAAGGATTTGGGTGTCCATTTTAGCTTCAGCTTAGAATTTACGCATCACGTTAACTTTATAGTGAATAAAGCTCTATGCTTGGATTCATAAAACGCTGGGCAAACGAATTTAATGATCCATATGTGACTCTTTCCTTGTACAATTGCTACGTACGCCTTAACCTTGAGTACGCTTCACAGGTATGGACTCCCTATTACAAAATTCATAAGAACCAAATTGAAGCAATCCAACATATTGTTATTCGTTTTGGCCTGAAGGGTCTACCTTGGAATGATCCTTTTAATCTTCCACCTTATTAACATCGAATCCAGCTTCTTCAGATGCAAACTCTCCAACAAAGGCGTGTTAATAACGATTTAATATTTCTTCATCAACTTATAAAGGGCGAAATTGATGCTCCTTATTTACTAGCCTGTATTGGGGCAAATTACCGTGAAAGATCTTATCACCTGCGTGGATCGGAACTTCTGCATGTTGACTTTCATAGAACAAACTAATCTTAACGCTTCACAAATGGATTTCAATTTAAGTAAAGTGGGATTAAAATCCTTATTTCGAACTAATGCTCCACTGTCGTAATTGTTTTGTTTAATGTTTTACATGAATGTATCTTACTGGCATGATAACATTTTAGTTAGTTTTTGTATTTTGTGCATGTGTTAGGCTATCATTTTTTTTTATTTTATTTTATTTTAATTTTACTAACACATGCACTTACGATAAGCCTCTGATTGTAGAATGAAGCTTGCTCTAAGCTCATCACCGTTGTAGAGTCTGTCGAAATTATTTGTTCATATTCTCAGAACGATTGCAATTCGTTCCTTGTTTGCCTCTGTTTTAGTTTTTAAGACTTGACTGTATCTTTTAACTTTGGTAAAACTTTTTAACCTCATTCCTGCAGTAACTGTTCTCCATTTTCTCAATTGAGCGCTTCTCATGCTTTCTTTTTACTTACGATTATAGGGACTATAAGGCAAGTTTATAGGATTCATGAATATAAAAAAATTTGAGATAACAATCAAACATAACATTATGATCATAAAAAAGTTATACACAAAATGTCTGTCTGTCTGTCACAGTCTGTCTGTACCTGCCATATAACCGTTAAGGAAAAGCTTAATTTTCTGAAAAACGACTTCAACAATTTAGATTAAAATGTTTGATATATTTTATGTAGGTATTAGCTATCAGTTAACAGAAACCAAATTAACGGTACCTTTCATATAACGTTTTTTCGATTTTCTCGGAAACGGCTCATTGGATTTCTTTAAATTTAAAAAGATCTAGGTAGCCAAATTAATCCTGCAAATTTATAATTACCTTTTGAATTTGTTTTTTTTTTATGAAAATTAAATATTTTAAAAACTAATCAAAATAAACTCTAAAAAACTGCATACCAGAATCTAAAAATAAAAAACAGGATTTAATCAAAATCCGTCCTTCAATCTTCGAAATCCTTTTTCTATATATTCTATATGCATGTGCTTGGCATTACTCATCGTAAAGCTGGGGTGTTATTGTGGTGGCCGGGTAAAATCCAGCACTTTAGAGAAGGAAGCCATTTTGGAAATCTTGCAACTGGTTCTCAATACTTAATGCTGTGTTCTGTGGAGGCTGTTATTGACTCGATCGGAAAAGGACCTGCCGATTTTTTGCAATTGCAGCCGCCCGTGTCGTGATCTTGAAACTCGGAAAAATCCCGTTTTTTTATTTGTTTTACAAGAAAAATATTAAAAACGATGAGTAAGTCATATTCTGAGAATTAACAAGAACAAACTATAAATACATGAATGCTATTCGAAATAATTAATTTTTAATATGTAATGGTTTGCGTTTAAAAAAAACGAGTCGAAATTGAATTGAAGTGGGCCTATGGAAACTGGTCAAGGTGAAATTATAAGGCTAATTGACTTTGCTGGGGCGAAATATTGTATAATAGCTAGTACCAAGTTCCCACACCTAAACAATCACAAAAGGACATGGAGATCCCCTGAACAATCCACTGTCAACCAGATTGACCACATTGCGATCGATGCTAGGCACTAATCCAGTATGATGGATGTCCGAACTTTCCGAGGGGCAAACATTCAATCGGACCGCTATCTTCTTTTAGCCAAGGTACGACTGATGATATCCCGACCAACGCCAAGAAGAGGTAATATTGTGAGGAAGTTTAACGTCGGACGGCTGCAATCGCAAGAAATCTCCAGGTCCTTTTCCGATCGAGTCTCAAATAACCTCCAAATGAGTCCTTTACCGCCAGCATCAAGTATTGAGAACCATAGGCAACATTGCCAACATGCCATCAGGGAAGCGGCCACTGAAGTGCTGGGTTTTACACGGCCACCACAACGAAACCCCTGGTTTGATGATGAGTGTCGGCATTCGGCAAGCACACGCAGCATAACAAGAAGCATACAAGGCTGCGCTGCAAAGAAGGACCAGAACTACCCGTGCGCTCTACGAGCAGAAGAGAAAGAGGAACACCGCCTTCTCAGAAAGAAAAAAAGGGAACATGAGAAGCGTGCGGTCGAGGAAATGGAGAGCTGTTATTGCATTTATAGAGACGAGTTATATAGAGCAATGTGCAGTTTTAACATCCTTGCCAAACTCGTCCGCCTGTGTAAAATGACGATAGAAAACGCTGTTCCGCCAAGGTCGGTAAAGACTTCACCGACACCTTTGAAGTCAAAAAAGGATTTAGACAAGGCGATGCGCTGTCATGCGACTTTTTCAACATCATACTTGAAAGAATAGTGCAGAACTCTCACACCAACACCAAGAGGCACGATCTTTCAAAAGTACGTCCAATTACTTGCATACGCCGACGATATAGACATAATCGGAAGAACGCAGCGTGATGTCAGTAGCGCTTTTGTGAGAATTGAGACGGAGCGGGGAAGATGGGTTTAGCAGTCAATGAGGGCAAAACCAAATATATATATGCTGTCATCAAGAAGAGACATACCCAACATCGACGTCTTGGACAAAACATCACCATAGACAGCTATAACATGGAAGTTAGGAAGTTAGGGACTTTGTCTACCTGGGTTCCGCTATTAACTCAGACAACAACACCAGCGCTGAAATCAAATGAAGAATAACTCTTGCCAATCGCTGCTTCTGCGGGCATAGAAGGCAATTGAGTAGCAAAGCCCTCTCTCGGGCAACTAAACTGTTCCTTTATAAGATCCTCATCATCCCAGTCCTGCTCTATGGTGCAGACGCATGGAAGCTGTCGAAAGCCGGTAAGGATGCTTTAGGTTGTTTCGAGAGATAGATTCTCCGGGTGATTTTTGGTCCCGTATGCATTAACGGAGAGTGGAGAAGAAGGTACAATGAAGAACTGTATCGGCTGTACAGCGACACAGATCTAGCCAAAAGAGTAAAACTTCAACGTCTCAGATGGCTGGGTCGTATAGAGCGGAGAGACATTAATACTCCGGCTCGGAAAATCTTCGAATCCACCCCAGAGGGACGGCGCAGCAGAGGAAGACCGAGACTCAAATGGCGCACACAAGTGGAAGAGGACCTCAACCGACTCCACGTGCTAAACTGGAGTCAGCTACGTAGCTAGGGACCGAGCTGACTGGAGAAGCTTGTTGGTTGAGGCCCAGGTCCACCCCGAAATGTAGCCTCACCTAAGGTTAATAAGGTAGGATAAATATCTAGAATTTTGCAATTTTTAACTGTATCAATATGAAGCAAATAAATGTCAGGTATCTGAGCAGCATTATTCTCAAATTAATTTCAAATAAGCAACGGCTACTGTTAAGAAAATTCAGTTTTGATTGATTAAATAAATAAAATTGTGTATATTGCTTATATTCGATTTCAGAGTGGAAAATCAAATAAAAACATACTTTTAATAAATCCATTAAAATATCGTTCAAACATTAAATTCCCCCAAAGAAACACTTCTCCGTGTCTTCAAAGGATGTTTGAATTAAAAAAAACAACTCTGAACAATAATTATTTTAAAATTAAAGTCCATTTAAGAAACACTCCCTTTTCCTTCCGTTCGTGTGCGGTGAAATAAATCACTCAGTGCATCGCATGAACGCGAAGACTTCTATGAAAAATCTGATAAGTCTTTGATTACCGTCAAGGCGGATATAAGGTATTTCCCAGGCAGAATTTCAACACCTCCCATAGAGTTTTCTCCTGTGTATTTTTTTTTTTTTTTTGTCGTCCTGCCCACAACTCTATGCTGACACGTAAATAGGGTGAATAGGGACATAATAGCCCATACAGTCGTGATTTCGCGGCTAACTCATAGTCGTGTTATTACAATCTAGCGAGTCTTGAGAGTCAACAGTTCATATCGTGATCGCCTGACAGAAGGACACCCACGCGTTAGCTCCAGTTAGATTGGTATATATACCAGCTATACACACACACATTCGTATCTATCACAATTTTTTTTTTTTATTTTTTGTTTTATTGAAGTTCAAAAGTGAAATTACAATGTTCGCTTTGAAGGATAAAGAACGAGTTTGTCGCGTGTAGTAGTAACGTGATTAATAATTTATAACGAATTTTATCGATTTTCATTGATGGAGTATAAAACAAAATAAATTTCATAAATTCTCTTCGCATCCAGTGACATTCACTGCACTCATTAGCAGGTGGATAGTCTGTCTTTAAGTCGAGGTCCTTGTATTTGTTGTTGAAAAAAAAAAATTATCTCTACAACAAACTAGCTATTACTTGGAAAATCGATGTTGACAAAGTTATAACTAAATTAAAAAGAAAACATATTAAATTGTCACTATATCCTTAATCCTTAGTGAAAAAAAAACACACATCAAGATGAATTTGATGTTTCGAAAGAATTTCCGCGAAGGTGGTGCCGCCAAATCTGGCGGAGGTGGCGGTAAGCTCACCAGCAAGGCCAACAGGACCAAGCGCTCCCGTGACATGGGCATATCGAATACCACCGAGGACATACACTATCGAACACATTTGTTCTTTCAGCCCAATCGACAGGGTGTTGATTTCAACGAAGGTATTTTTTAAAGAGAACATTTTAAATTAAATAAAAAAAATTAAAAACAAAACAAATTGTATACACAAAACATATTAAGAAAAAAAGCCAAATTCCTGTATAAAAAGATTTAGCCCTAGCACATTACTAACTCCTAATGCATTCAAGTATACACAAATACACAGATTCAAACGAAAACACATACATATATATACAAATAGAAAAAAGACACAAAGTTAAAAATTAAAAAAAAAAAACAAAAATACATAATTCTAAATTGTTTTAGTCTTAATCTCAAAAAGGTAATTTTACTTTTTATTTTTGAAAACTAGGTGCATTTTAATCTTAGTTTCCAGTTGGCTTAGCAGGAGCATGTGTAAGTTGAAAGCGTTTGCGGTGATAATAATAATACCTGCATACATACATAAATCGCCTGTCATTTTTATGTGTCTGCTTGTGCGTTCGGTGTACATACACACACACACATCCCTAATTGAAGACGGCAATAAAAAGTTTTGAATTTGTGTCGACTGTAAATGTGTAAAACACTGCATAAATATTTCTATTGTAACACGAGTGTTATAAGTATGTGTGTTTTGTGGCCTAATATAATGCTATTTTATTAAATACCCTATAACAATGAGATTTGTCACCATTTAACCATTTAATCTTAAAAAACAGGTGGTTTAAATGTTGTATTTTGAAACCACGTTTTTTTAACTTCCCAAAATCGATATAAATATGACAAACCAACTAATCAGCTAAAAATAGTATTTTGAGTTTCTAAGTTTTTAAATAATCGGTAAAAAATAATAAAAAAAAAGAAATAAGAAAATTAACTTTTAACTTTTACATCAATCATGTGGTGTTTTTAAAAATGCAAGATATAGAAAATGCAACTAATGTTGCGCGCTTCAAAATAATATGAATTTTTTCTTCGAACTGGAAGAAACTTAAATTGCCCAACTAAGTTGCTAATGGATCAATCAGCGCAGTGTGTCAAATCAGCTTGATCATAATATTTCTTTATATTTAGCGTAAAATCTAGACAAAACATCAAATTTCTTCGAGTTTGAAAGCGATGTTTCATTCAATTTCCCGAAATGTTAAGAATATGTCAATAAAAAATAAATCGAAAAGTTCTTAATAACTTATCATACGGACTTTGCAGCTATCGTTCCACTGTGTATTGCTTGAAAGTTAGTTTGAAGCGGTTTGGAATCGAGCTCCTTTGTTGGAAATATGTACATGCATGTGGTTTCGAGGTTGGTTAGAAATTACCTACATTCAATAGGATTTTTGTTGAATGCTCTTAAGCCTGATGTCTACAAAATATATGCTGGTGTGCCACATTGCTCGGTTTTCCTTCGTCACTCTACGTCAATGTTTAATGTCTTTTCTTAATTTATTGTTTTTGCATTGCATTCCTCTTCTTAAAGAATTCACCTGTAAGACCCGTCTCGCTAAATATGGCTTATTTTTTTAGCCGTACAACACGAATGTGACTAACCAAATACATGTAGTCTTTTTTTCTCATTTACATTCAAACCCAATGATCATCGACACTCATTATATTTCTCTCCCGCATTTACCCTTCCTTATAAAAAAATGATAAAACACAAAAATCGATAATTCTTCTTCTATAGACTATAGCCTCGGTTGAATATTTTTGCAACACCAATGTTTTCCATTACGGATACTTATTACTTTATTCTCGTTGCTCAGCTGAATTAAAAAGTTGTGAAGTTAGAGGTTGTCTGGGCACCTAATTTGCATGAGCGAAGAGGAACCAGCTCGGAAAGTCTTTTGCAGTTCTTTTAATGGTAGAAGGCAATCTGTCAGACCTTGCCTGCGTTAGAAGGATGGCGTAGACCAGGATCGCGGATCGGATAGCGTCGGCCAGCAATCGGGATGTATGGAAGATCTTGTTGAATGAGGCCCGGACCGGTTGTTGCGCTGATGATGATGATTTAAAGGGATGTAGAATGTTCAGCATGTCCTCATTCATTAAGGTTTTGGCCTCATTTTTCATTGCAAAGGGTCGATCAATAATAAGCTTTACATCATCTGCATAAAGATGTATTAAACAATGTTTGACAACTGTCGGTAGGTCATTTAGGTATAGAGAGAAGAGAATTGGCCCCAGGATTGAACCCTGTGGCACTACAGATAGAACATTCATTTCCCACTACACATTGTTGTCTTCCGCTTGGATACGCGTTAATTAGCTTACAGGATTCTGAACTGAACCTAAACAAATTCCGCAGTTTCTTACATAGAATCGTGTGGCTGACAGTGTCGAAAACTTTAGAAAAGTCTAAAAGCGTTAGCAAAGCGATAGTCTCTGTCCATGCACGTCTTTGTATTCAGTAACGAAAAGTAAGGCTGACTTACAGCTCCGCTTTGAACGAAAGCCAGATTGTGAGGGACTCAACAGGTTGTTTCAGAATAGTTTTTTCGAACACTTTTGAAAGAAATGGAAGAATAGCAATCGGGCGATATTCTTTCGCCGTACCTCTTTGCTTTCTAGGCACAGGAACAATTTTTGTCTTCTTCCATTGCAATGGAAATTCAGGAAAAGTTATAAGACTATTAAATATATAATTGATTGCTTTCTTGTTAGTTAAGCTTTATTGAAAGTGTTTTCATGCGAAAGGTCTTGGATTGGCGTTATTCCAAGATTTTTCTTAAGATCCCTCCGTTTTGTCAACTAGGTATATTTCCAATTCTTATTCCTAGCAGGACAGAGTGTTACTTTGCAGAAAAAAGAGTTTTCGATTTCTCTAAGCTTCGTCTTACTTCTACAGCCAAGTCATTTTCTTTCTACATGGTGGTAACTGCTAAGTTAGTAAGGCTGTGGTATTTCGAAGATGGTATTCATAATCAACCCTATTGTGATTGTTAATTGATATTTGATAATTGATGTTTTTTTTTTTATAATTAACGCCCGCACAAGGGACTATTTGTTTCCCTTTTAATGTAGAACACACTGCGCGGGCATTATGAAGATAGGGAAACAAAAACAAAATACAACAACTATTCTGTACAAAATATCAATTATCAAATATCAATTGGAGGCTTCTTCGAATTCTTGTGGTGCTTCTTATTTGATTATGATTATTCACTCCTGCTGTTATTAGAAGCATTTTGATTTCAACTTTGCTTCCATATCTCTTGTATATTTTCCTAAAATTTGAACCATATGTAAGCGCTGTAAGCGCTAGATGACTAACTGCCGTGTAGAACCTTGTTATCAGCTTAGGAGTAGTTCAATCGGTGGGCAGATGACAAAGTTTTACCTCCACTTTATGCACTTCATACTTAACCGATGCTTGATGTAGTCATCATAAGATCCTTTGCTATTGATTAAAGATTGAAGATATTATATTATTATTGCACTTGAGTAAGATATTTTATTCAAATAAATGCCCGGAATAGGCCTGTATGCTTTAGAAAATAAGCACTTTGGTATCCATTTCCTTTTCCAGAACATCCTATCTATCCACCAAATGCTCATTGCAAGGATGTAGGACCTTCACATATGATGGCTCCGTCAGGAAAAATTAATTGATTCACTTTTGGGTTCGTCTTCTTGGCACTTGACAGAAAATTAAGGACAGTATAAATAAAGATCAAAGGAGGACTCTTGACCACTTACTTTAATTGGGAACTCTTAGGTGACTCCTATGGGGCATCTTATCTTTGCTTTGATTTCATCCTACAAATTATCATCTGCACGTAGATTTTCGGAACTCCACTATAAATTCTTTGTTGTCTGAAAAAATCTATTCTATTCAAAAGTCGTTGATAATACTTTTTTGCACAAGAACAAGCATTTTTTTGGTATTACTTATTTAAAGGTCTTAAAGGCAGGTATTGGACATAACCCCATTTCATCATTGAACGGTTTCCATTTGAAACTTCAAACACAGTTGAGAATCCTAATTACCATCTGGGGGAATTTTTAATTTAACTAAGACCTTTGTTGATGACTCAGCTTTTTGTTCAGATATAAATTTTACAAGCTTTTTTAAAAATCCATATACATACATTTTAAATTGCTCCAAATGAATAACTCCATATTCTTTGCTATAAAAATGAAATCTCATCCTCAACACAGTCGGTTATGATAAAATTAAAAGCAAACCCCAACATCTTTATTTGCAATCTCAGAAAAGTCCCTGTGGTCCTGTAAAAACATATTTCTTTTCTCATGCTCGAAGGTTTTTTTCTCAAAAAAAAGTAAATTTATTTATCATTCAATTGTTAGTTTTTTTTCTTACAATATTGAAAATTAATTTCCCACCGGACTTTATGGCTTAACTCAGTTTTTGTATTTAAATTGAACTATTTTATTAAAACGTATAATTTATTTTCCCAAAGGATATATGTATGCATTGCATATGCATGTTACGTTCGCTCCTCGTGTTTGCATTTTATTATATTTTTTTTTGTCAGCAGCATCGACCCCATAATGTAAGCCATAGTTTCCGTCGATTAAAAATACCACAAAATGTCAAAAGGAAGCCTGGACGTGGATTCGTTCCACAATATGTGTGATGCTTAACACAGACCTACAATAAATTGGAAAATTAATTTTAAATTTAAATGCATGTGAGTTCTAGTTTTGCTTTTAATTTTATTAATTAATAAACAAAACACTTTCCGCTATTTATGCCAATATAACTTAGCAAAATAAACATATTCCAAATCAAACAAAAAATGTGTCTAGTTTTCTGTAAATTACTCAACTACCCCATGTGATGCGTATCCGTTAAATTAAGTTATAAAAATACACACAAACCAATTATTGAATTTATTTAAAATTAAAGTATTTTTAAAAAAAATTAAATTTAAATCTATACAATTAAATGAAAACAAAATCGAGAAAAAACACAAAAAACACTCCATCATAAAAAAAACACATTTCCAGAACGTTGCGGTCCCTTATTGTCGGGTGCAAACAACACCCCTCCAATATCACCTTTGTCCTATGATGTGGATGCACCTCAACCCCTAGTAGATCGTAAGCCATCGGTGTCCTTGTTGAAATGGAATTCTGGCAAGAGGAATGACGCTCCCACCCCTACTGCTGCCAGGCAAGGTTTGAGTTGCAAATTAGTTTATGTTTCGTTTGTTTGTTGTTAATTACATTTTACTTTTTAAATATATTCACGTAAATTACAATTAAAGTTAATTTGTTTTTTTTTCTGTTATTTATTGATGTTACTAAACCTCTTAGAAAAACAAATAAATATTCGACGATCTCATTGTCCTTCACATGCAACAAAATACTGAAAGCTAGACATATTTTCAAACGGCCTTGAAAACTAAATGTTAATATTGTTAACTTGGTTTGTTGTATATATTTGTATGTTGTGTATGTTTGTATATTTTTTTTGTTTCAAACAATAGTTTTTGCTGCTTAATAAATACAATACATTTTATTTGCATTTATCTTAAAATTATTAATACAGCATGATTGAAACGTTTCAAAGTTTTCAGTATTTTTTTGAGTGAAGTTTGAGTGATTTAAATTAGTTCCGTTTAATTGCTTATAGTGACGTCAAAAGCTGCAAATATTTATAAAAAACAATACAAGCTTAGCTGCACAAAATCTTTAAATAGAAATAAGAGTTATGTATACTATAAAATAGAGATAATATTTTTTTGTTAAAATATCAAATTCCAATATTACAAGATTGACAACATTAAATAGAAAAGGACCTAAATGGTTTCCCTGAGGAACAACAGAGTGAGCATTTAACGCCGTTTAACTTTGTTTGAATTAAGCGCTGATATTGTTCTTCGAGTTGATTGCGAAGCTCAGGTGGATATAGTCCCTATAACTACCTCAAGGAAATAGTTGTCTATCGTGATGTTTTGTCTGGATGTCTCTTCAAGATGACAACATAAAGTTTGCAATCATTGACTGCTAAGCTCATCTTGGCTGCTTCCGTCCAAATATTCTTAAAAACGCTGATGACAGATTTGATAGATTAAATAAATCATTTATTACAAGATTAAACAGAAAAGTACCTAGATGGTTCCCGAAGTAGCATTAAAAGTCGTTTACTTAAGGTCTTTCATTGAGCGCTTTCTATCGTTTCAAAGGCCTATTGATGCCATAATTTATGGAATAAAACATCGTCTAAATGATCGCCACGCCATCTCCATGTGCGGTGCGCATTCGAATTATCCAATTTTCATGACCCTGGTGCATAAATCAGGCTGAATTTCTTCACCGGTGTCATGGGTTATGTTTGGTTTAAAGACCGCTGTGGTTAGAAGTTTATTCGGAATTTATAAAACTCCACAAGAAAAAGTCTGAAGGGGTAAAATCCCTCGATCTAGGTGGCCAGTTCACATCGCCTCCACGTAAGATGAACACTTCCAATGTGGCGTAAGCTGTGTTTCACGTAGCACCGCGTGCCATCCTGTTGAAACCACATGTCGTTGTTGTCTATATCATCTAGTTCAGGCCTAAAGACAATAGTATTCATTGATTTATAGTGCTATCTGTTGACGGTATTGGCCAACGTCTTTCTCAAAGAAATATGAACCGATGACACCGCCAGCCAAAATCCACACCAAGCAGTGACTTTGTCATGATGCATTTTTTAATGGTATCGTCCCAAATTCAACAATTTTGTTTGCTGACGTAACATTCATCGAGAAATGGAACTCATCGCTGAAGATATTTTTTTCTGTGAAAATGAAGATCAATAATACTTTTAATAATTTTTCTTTGGATTTTGTTAAAGAGCTTTCACATTTGGTGCTTTATTAAAGCTTTTAAGACCTTTTTGAAAGGTTTTTTAAGACCAATAATCTATAATGTGCACTACGGTAGACCTTTAATATTTGCGCTCTCTCACAGTTTAATGAGATTTCACTGCAGTCAGTGTGAGAGATGAACATCCTATCTTTACTCTACTGACAATTTTTAGCTTTTTACGGTATAAATAATAATTTTAATTTCTTCCTCTGTTTTATTTACTTTTGGCATATGGCATAATAATATCTACTCCATGCCAAAAAGGCTGGTTGTGGGTTCCGGGCATATAAAATCGTAAATATTAACTTATGTATATTTCATTTTAATGATAAGATTTTTGCCGGGACAAACTAATCCTTTTTTATTTAATTATGTCTTTTGACGCCACTAAATTTAGTTTTTTTTACGGCTTTCAATTTTTTTTTTTCGTTTTTATGATTTCTGTTTTTAATGTTTTATTTAGTGTCAATATAAAGCCAACAACACCAATGAATATCCTTCTAAGAAATGTAAAGGACAAAATCTTCTTAATTTAATATCTCACTCGTTTTAGTAGTTTAAACTCTTTTTTTTATAATTTCAGTTTATAATCGCTAAAATAACAAAAACAAAATTTGAATTCTTTTTAAAAATAATTATTTGAAATTGATTTATTTCACAATATCCTTACAGTAAGCTTTGGCGGTGGTTCGGCACGAACAGAGCCAATTTCACTGTCGACTTTGGATCGCGATTGCTTCATTATTCCGGTCCAAAGTGTAGATAGGTTTCTACCAGCAGGTATTCCGGTAAATAGCATCCATTTTAATTTAATTTTTTTTTCTTTTTGTGTAACTTTACATCTCACACCCTCTTTTAATTTATAGTTACCACCTCCCTCAGCTGATGGGGCAAAACCGACAAGTCCTTTAAGCGTCCTAGAGGTGTCCGATCCGAAACTATGCATTCTTGTGCACTTAATGAGTCCCTTGGAACCAATAGATCCTGTAATGGAATCGCCGCTGTCACATCCATTACTTAAGCAGAGGTCTGTAGCTGCGGAACTTTTAAATGAGGTGCAACAGGCCAATACAGCTGTTGGTGGGATGTTATTAGCGAACATGGAAAAGAGCGGTGGGTTTTTGGTTTCATTTTATATATTCTTTTTTTAATTATGATTAATGATGGAAATTTGTGTTTTCTTTATTTCAGCGGAATTTCCTTTTATAGCATACTATTTAATTAATACAACACAAACGGATCCTTCGAATTTTTACTCGGGTATGAGAGTTTCATCGCTTTCGAAATTCGAACCGAAACACTTAAAGTAAGTAAAAGTTACAGCTGGGGGGTTAAAAAGTGATTTAATAAAAGAATATATTTTTTGACCCAAAATATCATCAATTGAATGACAACATTTCCTTGTTTAGATAACTTTTCCATCTTTTGTTTTGAAAGTGAAAAGTTTACAAAATAACAATTCATATTTTGATAACAGTCATGACATTATCTTGCCAAAAAGTACGCACGAATGAACCTAGGACATCCTTGGTTTGTCGAAATGTGTAAGTTGTTTGATTTGATTAAGAAGAAGAAACTATTTCCATCAGATGCTCAGCGATTCAGAAATATAAGAGCTACACTGGTAGAACAAGAGATTTTTCTACACTTGAATGTATTACATGAATGCAATGTCAAGCAATTAAATTCTAAATTTAAACCAAAAGTAGCGAAAGTGTCTTTTATATGTTCTTCTTGTACGGTCGGATTAAACTTTAACTAAAATCAATACAATTGCTATCGTTTGTACAACTCATTTCGTTTCGTGTATACATTCTATAGTGCCATTTGGCTTCTGGCCATTTTCACGGCTAATCACTAACTAACTCTTAATAGTGGAGACGAGAAAATTTGGAGACAAGTAATACACTTTTGTGCTTTGTTCTTATTCTGTATTCACACCAATTGGCGATCTCAGCGCCACTCATTGCGGATTGTGCAGGAATTAAAAAAATCTGCTTAATGGATTTACTATAGAATGTATATACAATGATTGCTCGCCATTTTTTTTAATATTTAGAGGATTGTGGAAGGGTATTATGCAAGAGGTATTGCTACGCATGGTACTAACCCTATTAACCAATCAGAAATGGTCGGGTCAGAGCTATATGCCCCGCAGGATTCACTTAAGGTTTTGTAATTAAAGTTGGTGTGCACCAAGGAAGCTTCCTGACAGGCCTTAACTTTCTACTATAGTCTTTTTAACAAACATTGTCAGTAAGTAACTGCGTAGGGTTACCACTTGCGGATTACAATGCAATAAATTACTATTAATTTAAAAAAATATACATTAATTCACTTTTTATTAAAAAAATATTAGCACGTTTAAAAACAATTCAATTAATTTTTATTAATAACAATACCCCATCACTCTTATTAAAACACAATATCAATACTTTTCTGAATCAATATGACAATATGCACTTGCAAACTTCGAGAAAATAACTTCTTTCTACTAAGATACCAAAAGCCAACAAAATTTAACTGCATTTTAATTTTTCAACTATTAGTACTATAAACACACAAATACGACAACACCTACCCTCTCACACTACGAAATTTGTTCTCAAAAGCTCCAAAACCGAAAGCCCAAAAAGCCAATATGATAAAAACAATGAAAAAGCTATATAGTAAGGTTTTCAATTGACAAAGGTAACTCTGTTGAGTGTCGATCTTAAGCTCGCCAAAGCCTGACGTATGAGGTGCGCGCACAAATAAACGAAAATAAAAAATAAAAAAAAAAATAACAATTTGCGCATTGTTGTCGCGAGTGTTTAAAGAAAATACACACTCGTTTGAGAAAATGAAATATACCCCTCGCGTGTGTTGTAAAGAATAAAATAATACCCACTCGCGTCGTTGGAAGACAAATAAATATACCCACTCGCGCTGTGGAAGAAAAAAGATTATACACACGCAAATACGTCCTCTTATCTGTCCCATGACCTTTGTGCTTAACTGCCTCTTTCTTATCTACTGTAGGCATTGTCGACCATCCAATGCTTGCGGTAAATAGATAAGGGCATCTGAATTTGTCTTATTGTGCTGAATGTTTAAATTGATTTTTTGTATGCAAGCTGTCTTATGGGCATAACACCTAAGACAGTTTGTTTATTACGGAAATTAGTTTGGACCTTCACTTCACAGTTCGACATTGTCAGATTTGTTTTTTAAATGTAATTATGTGTCGTCTGTTTTAATGTTTGCGCTTTAAGAAAGAATTTCTTTCACGTGTACGTCTATACTTTTCAATACAGGCCAGCTGTTTTGGCATTAAGTGAAACTCAGGTTGAAGTAAATACTGATTTATCAGAATTTGCTCTACATGGATATAGCTTGGTGCCATTACTCTTTTCCCATCATGGTCTCATGGTCTATGTTAGGAATGATATTGCTTGCCAGAGCCTTCCCCAATACGGGCAATGTTCCAACACGGACTTTAACTTCTTGTGGCTCAAATTCACTGTCCGCAAGCATGTCATTGATTATAGTTTTGTTTACAGGAGTCCAAATCTCGACAGTAGTTCGACTTTAACGAGTTTGATGCGCTTGTTCTCACCCTGATAAATATACCATTAGTGCAATCCAGTTAAAGAAAAACTTCCCACCAGTACCGTTGGCCATACGAGAAAGCCAACTGGGACGGCCTGAATATTTTTTTCCGAAACTTTAACTGGTCACTATGCTTCCTCGATAGTGACATCGATGCCAAATGATCACAAATGTGATTCTTCTAGGTATGCGTGCTTTTATTCCTAACAGAGTAAAAAGCATCAAGCCTAAAGAAAAGTCCTGGTTTAATTCTGAGTGTAAAGAAGCTAGCAGGCTCAAAGAAGTAAGTTTCCGAATTTTTGGTCATTTGTAAAAAAACATTAAAAACTCCTCAACATCTTCGGTTCCAACGCTCATCGACAGTAACAAACCAATTGTTCACTCTTCAGAGAAGGCAAACTTGCTCACCGCCCATTTCACTGCCAGCTTCACGCTGCCTCACAGCAACGTTGCCCTCCTGTACTTGAGAATGTAATTTTTCCCGCGCTCGTACAGTAGCAAAAGTTCTCAAAGATCTCGGTATACACAAATCCCCTGGCCCGGATGGTATACCCCCGATTCTTCTAAAGAGGTGTTCTTCCACACTGGCAAAGCCACCGCGTAAGCTTTTCTATCGCTCCTACTCTTCTGGAATCTTTCCTAGAAGATGGAAGACAGCATTTGTCCAGCCTGTCCCTAAGGAAAGTGACCCATCCTCCCCCTCCTCTTAGCACTAACATCCCTTTTTTCTAAGGTCAAGGAAACGCTGATTAACCGTCAGCTTAAGGAATATCTCGACGATCGAAAGCTTCTCCATGACCGTCAGTATGGCTTCCGCAGCAACCGTTAGACTGGTGATCTGATGGCATATATCACTGAACAGTGGAACAAATCTTTACATCGCTTTGGTGAAAGTAAGATTATTGCTCTTGATATCTTCAAGGCATTTGATAGAGTTTGGCATGAAGCTCTCTTATCGAAAATGCGTGCTTTTGGGATTGATGATACTCTTCTTCGTTGGATTATAAGCTATCTTCTGGAACATTTAATACAAGTTGTATTGGACGGATTCAAGTCTGATTCCCACAAAATAAATGCTGGTGTGCCCCAGGGCTCTGTTTTGTCTCCGACTCTTTTCCTCATTTTTATAAATGCTCTTCTGTCTGTTACTTCTAATCTAATCCACTTAACTGTATTGCTGACGACTCTACCCTCAGCTTTCCGTATTCGTTCGATAATTCACGTCCTTCACCTTTGGACGTACAATTGCAATGGTACCGTATGTCAAGCCCATTAAACTCCGATTTATAGGAATAGGTAATAGGAATCGTGTGGAGTTTAATGCTTCGAAAACTCAATGCTGTCTTCTGTCGTTAAAGCTTAACATACCCCCAATGCCATTGTTCATGAATGGCAGTTAAATCGAAGAAACCGAAAAGCTCTCAGTACTCGGTATGTGTGTCAACGACGACCTCCGTTGGAACGACAATATATTTGAGATCGCTAAAAATGCTGCTAAGTGCTTAGGTTTTCTGCATCGGTGTAAGAAGTATATTTCCCCATCTGATCCCTAAACGCGAATATAACTCCCACCTCTGAGCAGGTGCTTCGCAAACATCGCTTCACCTGCTTGATAGAATACAAAACCGAGCATTAGAATTGATAGGAAATAATTGCCCCTCTCGAACACCGACACAATGTTTCATGTCTTTCCTTATTTTATCATTTCTTTTATAAAAAAAAGTTGACTCGGGGATTCTTTTTTTAGCCGAACAACATGAATTTGCAATAGTTTACCCGGCGAGATTTTTCCTTGCCATTTTGATCTGCAAACATTCAAAACCAATGTTAATCGACACCTCCTATCTCCCCCCCCCCCCCTATCTTCCAAATGCCCGCGCAGTGTGTTCTACATTAAAAGGGAAAGAAATTGTCCATTGTGTGCGCGTTAATTATAAAAAAAAAATATATATATAATAAAATTGAAGCACTTTCGGCTGTGCGCGTATCGCGCGAGAACGACACAACGAATTTGAATAAATCTTTTTTTACTTAATAGGAAATTAAGTATCCAGTAACATAATATGACACTTTTTTTAATAAATTAACTAAATCTTTTTAAACTGGCCTCGCAAAATGGCCTAACCTACGGTACGATCTACGATGAACATATTTGTTTTTTTTTACAATTACTCCATACATTGGGTTGTTGCGTACTTCTACTCTAAAACAGATGGCGTAGGAATTGTAACTTTTTATTTAAAGCTCATTAACACCGTGTCTGTAAGTGCTATATTTTATAGTGAAATACAATGATACACAGAAATACCGGGTATGCAGGAATGATCCATACAAATCGCCATCTTAGTATTTTCTTACGTCACCATATGTTATTATTGTTTTATTTCCTTTGTGAAGAATATCTTAACATTAAAGATTATGTCACGTATGTTTAAAAAATTAAAGTACGATTTTTGTTTCCGAGGCTAACGCAAGCAAAGCCGCGGGCACAGTTAGTTATTTATAAATATATATTTGTGTGTGTTTGTCTCTTGTGTATAATCAAAATACAAAAACCTTTTTTTCAAATATTTGTTTTGATGTTCTCACCTTCTACTAATTTTCCTCACCCAATACATAAAATCATTACCTTTAAAACAATAATTATCGAACTCTCTGTAATTAAATCCGACATGTTTAAATGTATCGACTCAACCTCAGGCGTTGACCCTTTCTTCCTGAATTAACTGAATTACCGATTGCAATACCAAATTAAAATATTCAATTTAATTATCAACTTAAGCCACCTGCAAGGACTAATTTCCAATTAATTATGGTTTTCATCGGCAATGACATCTGTCGATTTTATATGAATTAAATTCCACAGGTGTAGCTCTGTCCTTGTTGAGTGGTACTCATTTTCATTTGTCAGCTTTGCAACTGGTTTTCCAATTTCTTAGCATTTTTCTTTAATTAAATTTTTTTCTATAATTCAATTTCACAGATACACTGCCGCCCATACTTTAGATTTATACAGTGAGGTAGCAGCGATATGTCGTCCTCCGCTCGCCTTAGCGCCCAACGAGAGTGGCAGCTTTAAGAAAACCCAAACTCCTTCAACGGGATACATAATAAGCGTTTACAAGGTGAATTTTACACTACTCTTCAGTACAATAAAGTTTATGATAAAAAATGTCTTAATTTAATTAATTTTATTTTCTTGTTTCCTCTTCCATCTTACACCACCACGATTCATACCATTTCATTATACCAGGTATTCGAAGGAGACGATGGTGAGCGTTTTGAAAAGAACTGGCTATACTGGACCGGTGCAAGGATGCTCTACAGGTAAGAAATTGCTGCACATTGAGTGGAATGAGAAATTCAATTATATTTCCTGGCTTCCGGCTTGGAACCTCCTTTAGGTATCTACCACGAGCTGCTGGCCTGAGGAGGATTGCTTTGCACAAGAGTACCTCCCAGAAGGGTGATAAAATGTATCTGCTGATATGTGAGTGTGCGGATTTGCTGAAGGACATCTCGTCGGCTGCGGTTTTGATACCAGCGTTGCGTGCACGTCTTTGCGGATACACCGGACTGTATAGACCAATTCAAGCGTTTTAGTGGTGTAAATAGATGTTGTTTTTATTTAATTGTTTTATCGTTGTTTTGTTTTTTTTTTTAATGGCGAACGACATTCTTAAATTAAACATAAAAAAATCTTAAGACATTTGCACTTTAGTTTGGCAAAATGGAAGGCGCGTTTGAAAAGTGTACTAAATATTGTAAATACACTTAAAGTGTCTAGTTATTTGTTGCGGGCACCCTTTGTTGAATATTAGTTTTTTGTTTGTAATTTGTTGAATAGTTAATGTTTGCTGTATAGAAAAGCGATAAGTATATTTGTATATAAAAGTCAATGTTTGCAAAACGTATGAATTGTCAAAATGAGAAATAAAAAAACAATTAAACTGCCATTTTTGTAAAGTCGCTTAGAAGTTTTTTTTTATTTTTTTTGTTGCTTTACTGTTAAAAAACATAATAAAATATTAAATTATTTATGTATGTATGTATTTTAAATGGAGTTGTCAGTACAGAAAATAGATTTTATTTATATGGAGAATAAACTGCATGCCTCATAGTGTATTATAACTCGTACAAGGCAAATTTGACTAAAAGTATTAATTTCCAGTCAATAAACAGCAGCTGATGTGGTGATTAATAATCCACTCTCTGGTCAAAGATTGATATACCGATTGCTTGAAGTTCTGTAACTTCTCCAGGGCCCGTATTACGAATTATGAAATGCGAGGCGAAAAAATGATTGCAACGACATAGACCGATTATGAATTACGAGAAATGTTAACAGATAAAATCAAAAAATCTAATCAAAAATCAGAGCAAACTCAAACAGTGCAAAGGAAAACTGCCAAAAGCAGTCGTGATACGGGCACAGTTTTCGAACTTTACTAAAACTAAAATAATATCTTTTTTGGAGGTTTATAAACCTATTTTTGTAACTTTTATCAAATTGTCAGTCTGTCTTCGAGTTCCATATGTAGTAACCCTGTATTATTGGCTTTGCTACAAGACTCCGGTAATACTACAAAATTTAAGCTATAAATGGATACCCAAGTTTCGACGGACGACAATCTATCATTCGCTGTTTTAAAGAACTGCCGCTGGTTCTAGGACTAGGTTTCATCGTTGAGCCCCTTTTTGTCACTTTGTTGAGTTCATTTGATATCTCCCATTTAATTCAATGTGCACTTTAATCGTATGAGGAGTGATTTGATAAGTTGTTTGTGAGTAAATGCGAACCTAGTTGCTGTCTCACATAGTAAAATACCTCTTCTTGAAAGATGCTGCAAATGTCTATCACCTTATTTTACTCATCGATCTTGCTGCTTGTAAAATGGCTAGGATGGGGTTCAGGTTCTAAAGTTCCTCGGTAAAGTTGCAAGTGTTATGTCATAAAACGAATCAAAAGCACCTTTTTCAGAATAAATTGCGGGCTTGATTCGAACTCCTTTTTTATTAAAAAAAGTGCTTTGTTGAGGACAGTGGTATATTTTCATCTTATTATCCTGGACGTTGTCCGGTTTTGTTAATTTACCTATTTCAATGGTGATCTGCGGCTTTTTCAATGCCCAATTGAAATACCTGCAGGCTAAATACAAGACCAGCTAGAACAGATTTTAGCAATCTACTATTCTAAGAAAATTCCCTAAGCCATCTTAAGCACAGTCCGTCGTCGGCTGATTGTGAATCTAAGCTTATCTCTTGAACCACAGAGCTTGCATGCGTGGAAAATATTGAGATAGCTACGTTTTTCTCTATCTAACTATGGTTAGATATTGTGTATCCTATAAATTGATGTTCTTTCCTGCCTTGGCATTATAACATTCTAAATTGTATGCTGCCGCTTTACTGCCCCCTCACCAACGAGTTGAATTAGGACAAAAAAGACCACTACTTTAACTAAGGTTCTAAAATATTAAGTTCACGAGAAACTGTAAACTACTTGACCCTGAAAATGCAATTGTTTAGACAGTTCTACAGTTGGACTTAGACTCTTCCCTCAACCAGCGAGCCTCGTCAGAAGAAAAATATTGATGGGGCGCATTTCTAGGGTTTGCTATAATGAATTAAAAGATTTGTTCTTGTTGATTCTCATTATTTAAAGGTACATTTCTTATTTCTCAACAAAAGTACGGATTGTTCTTGTGAATTTTGAGAAAACAAGCTAACACTGTGCTAGTAAAGTAGTGTAGCAGACAATAGTAGTTCAAGCAGACAATATTGGATTTTAAATTAAAAATTATTTATTATCAAATTAAGAACTTTCTTCTTCTAAATTCATTTGTTAAGTAAAATTTAAAATTAATCAATTAATATCAAGAAGAAAAAATTAAATTTTTCTTCAATTTCTTTTACACGATGAAGGAAATAAAAAATGTGCATGTAGCTTAATGTTTTCTCTGGCAGAGATATAATAATCATTTTCTGTGATTTTCGAAAAAAATAACAAAATTATTAATTTCTTATTGCACCTTACAAAATTTGATTGCATCAAAAAGAATGAAAAAAAAAGAAAATACATTGATGTTGTATTTACAAACAAATAAAACTGCCAGACATATATGGCTGCGAGCATTATCGAAAATTCAAAAAAAAAAATATTACACAAAAAACTATGCACTTCTTTTATAAAACCTCGTAGATAAATATTATTCAAATATATTCTTAGTATAGTGACAATAGATCCAGGTAAATCATATCGCAAATTTAGGCAAATTTTCTTACTCTATTATATAGAATATAAAATATATACATAATTAAATCCGTAGACCGTTTGACTAAATAAAAAAAAAAGAAAAACAAATTGTACTTAACATTAAAGAAAACATATAAATAGAAACATCATAGGACCATATTTTTATAAAAAAACATGAACAATTGTAAACACTATACATAAAAAATAATTCTTTTCTAATCGAAAAAAATATATTCATAACAACCTTAAAGTATACGTAAAAATTGTTCAAAAACTATTAAATTACCAAAGTAAAATGTGATGATTTTTTTAAGTTCATTTACTAGAAAATTTTATTTTGTTTTAATTTTTGCCTACTTTCATCAAAAACTAAAAAGTAAAAAATAATTCAAAAGCTTGCTGTTCGTATTTTAACTAGGTTAATTCAAATACAATTTTCAGTGCCCTTGTGCCAATTATCTACTTAGAAAAAAATTGTAATACATTGTTAGGATAAACCTAATATATTAGCGGCCTTTTTCATCGGACATTTATATCCAAACTATAACTTGTAAAATTAATAAAAAAGAAGAAAAAAATGTAAAAACACGTACAACCAAAATAAACATCGATTCGTTATTTTCTCTTGTAAACTTAATTTAAAATGAAAACTAAAAACCCTATATTTTCACAAAACAAAAGTTAAATCAATATAACATTAAACAACACTTGTTTGGAAATTGCTTTTAATGCTTAACTGATTATTAAAACAATAATTTAAAATTCAAAAAACAAAACCTGTACATTTGCACAGTTTAAAAGAAAAATAATCATAACTAAATTATTATATATAAAGTGCTGTGATAAAAAAATTAAATTCAATTAAATTTATCAGAAAAATATAAATACAAAACACAAAATGTAATAATCAAAATTTAAGAATGTACATACTTAATTGGAAAAAAAATAATATAATCTATATTCAAATGTCATGAATTAAAAAAAAAAAATAATTATTAATCAAAGAAAACGAATAACACCGCAATAAAAATTTGTCCAACAAAATAATTTTCTATTGACCACTGTAATTCAATTTAAAATAATATTTATTTTCTTATTGCTTTGCAACAATATTTATAGTATACAATATGTTCTGGAAATATTTACGAATTATAATTAAATATTAATAAAAGCAAAACGTTTTCGCTGAATACATGATTCTTAACTGTTTATTTCATTTGCATCATACAAAATTTGAGTAATAAATCACTTAACTCACAATTCGATCAATAACACTTTGAAGCATTAGATTTGTGGTGGAATTGTTCAACTAGAGGAATGCAGCTGGCTTTATCTCTAAGCTCTAGAGCTTGACCGTAGAAAAATAACTGCAGAAAAGAGAGGATTCCAAAACATTCCTTCGATATTCGAGTGACGTGAAGGTTCTAATGATGTCGCATAATATTCAATCACTAAGAGGGGTTAACTTTGAATAATATCCAAAAGACTCAAGTAAGTAAAGGAGCAAGCACCAGCCAACCATGTGAGTTGTACTCTAGTTTTAAACGGACGTTTTGTACATAATACTAGCTGTAACCCGCAACTTCGTCCGACTGAAATTTATCAAAAACTGTTTAATCAATTTAAAGTTTACTAAGTTTACAAGTTAATTCTATATTCCACCATAGAGAAATATCTACCCATGTTAGTTAAATTAGATATTATGTATTATTATTTAAATTGGTTACTATAAAAATATTGTATGTTGGGTTTTGAGTCAAATCGTTCTAAAGTAATAATTTTGGAAAAATAAGCAAACCCAGCGCCTTTTCAAAATGAGCTCCCTGCCTGTGAAATTTTCGTCAAAATCGGTCTATATATAAGAATTTTCGAAAAAAAATGACACCAGCGCCACCTAGTGAGAAATTCACATAGCCTAAGTCACTCCTTAGGATAACAGCTACCTGCCAGTGAAAGTCCCGCCAAAATCGGTGCAGCCGTTCCCGAGATTACTCGGAACAAACAGACAGACAGACAAAAAATTTGTAAATGGTGTTATTGTTATATTTACATATGTAAGTACTGTATATCATTTCGTATGCATCAAAGCTGTTATTTTGTTTTAAAAACATACACTTCAGAAGGGGAAAAGAATTCCTAGCTAGAGTTGTAAAATTGCATTTTTTAATACATTTTAGTTTGCATTAGCCGTTATAAAATTTCTATGCAACTTTACTACATATGTCTTGCATTAAAATGAAAATTACAGGTTGTTGGTTCGAAACAAAAACTGACCTTCGGTACTTTTTACAGCATATGATGAAATTAACAAGGTGCATGGTTCAGAAATATTGATTTTCGTTACTTTTTTTATTTTTATAAGGTGGTTTTGTAAAAAGATTTTCGTTACTTTTTACACAGTATGTTGAAATTTACAAGGTGGTTTTTTTAAAAATGACTTGTTACTATTTACAGAATTTGATAAAATTCACAAGGTGGTTCGAAAAAAATTATTTTCATTACTTTTTACATAATGCGTTAAAATTTACAGGTCGGTTCGAAAAAAATTACTTAATTACTTTTTACATAATTTAAAAAAATGTGGATTTCTCTTACTTTTTACAGAATATGATGAAATTTACAATATGGTTTGAAAAAAAAATTATTTCTGTTAATTTTTACAGAATATATGTATGATGACATTTTCTAGGAGGTTTTGAAACAACAGATTTTCATTACTTTTCGATGTGATAAGGTCTTATAAAAATCGATGACACGCTACACATACGAAATAACACGACTCATGCTGACAAGAAATACAACGAGTTCCGGTTATGCATTCTTATGGTTTTTTCAACAAAAATCGATCAGCACCTGCGAACATGAAAAACAACAGGCAAATGCAAATTCCCAAAATAATAATAATTCCACTCAAATTCAAAAAGTACAAGAAGAGAAAAATGAAAAAAATGGCCAGGGTTTTGTTAAAGTAGATGTAGGTAATGGGGTGTGTGTGTGTGGATTTAACGAGAGGATTTGAAGTGGTGGCATCTAACGAGCGTGTGCACCACTCGTCAAAATGACGCAAGCGTGCACTGGGCCTGAATAGTGACAAAATTCGATCGCGAACGTATTCTGAGCACCAGGCGAACATGAAAAAGAACAGGCAATTGCAAATTCCCAAAATAGTAATAATTCCACTCAAATTCAAAAAGTACAAGAAAAGAAAAACAAATACAAGTGTGTGGATTTAACGAAAGGATTTGTGAGTCATTTTTTGGATGACTGAATTGTGTCATTGTTAGTTCAAAGAAGCAAGCAGTGTTAATAAAATGCCATGCTGTATTTAGTTGTTTGCTTTGCCTCCATATGTCCATATATAAAATATGATGAAATTTACAGGGGGGCGGTTCGAAAAAAAATTGAAAATATGATGAAATTTACCAAGTTGTTTTAAAAAAATAGATTTACGTAACTTTTTACAGAATATGTATGATGAAATTTGCAGGGTGGTTTTGAAAAAACAGATTTTCGGTACTATTTACAGAACATGAATTTCCAGGGTCTTTCGGAAAAATAGATTTTGGTTATTTTTCAACAGATTATGATGATATTTACAGAGTTGGTTGAAAAAGTAGATTTTTATTATTTATTTTAGAGAACATGATAATATTTTCAGTGTGATTCGAAAAAAAATGACTTGTTATATATTAAAAAATATGATGAACAGAAAAGGGTATTGATTAGAAAAATGGTTTTTCATTAATTTTTACACAATATGATCATACTAACAGTGTAGTATTTAAAAAAAAGTTTTTTTTTCACCATATTTTGTAGAAATTAAAGAAAATCAATTTTTTTTCGAACCACCCTGTAAATCTCATCAAATTCTGTGAAAAGTAGCGAGTCAATTTTTTTCAAACCACCTTGTACTTAAATTTAATCACATTGTGTAAAAATTAACGGAAATCCATTTTTTCGAACCACCCTGTAAATGTCATTAAATACTATTTTTGTGATGAAATTTTTTTTGCAACCACCCTGTAAATTTCATCATATTGTGTTAAAAGTAACGAAAATGAAATTTTTGGAACCACCCTGTAAATTTCATAATATTCTTTAAAAATTAAGAAAAATCATTTTTTCGAACAAATCCTGTAAAAGTAACAAAAGTCAATTTTTTAGAACCATTGTAAATTTCTTCATAGTTTGTAAAAATTAAAGAAAATCATTTTTTTTAAACCACTTCATAAATTTCATCATATTCTATAAAAAGAAATGAAAATCAATTTTTCCAAACCACTTTGTAAATTTCATTATATTCTGTATTCTTCTTTTTTTTATTATTCTTTTTTTTCGTAAGACTCTGTAAAATTTTTCCAGCAAAATAATTTTTTTTCAAACCACCCTGTAAATCTCATCATATTCTTTAATAATAACAAATAATTGTTTATTCAAACGAATCTGTATATTTCATCATATTCTGTAAAATGTAACGGAAATCAACTTTTTTCGTACCACCCTCTAAATCTCATCAAATCCTGTAAAAAGTAAAAAAAGTCAATTTTATCGAATCACCTTGTAATTTTAATAATATTCTGTAAAAATAAGGAAAATCATTTTTTTTCCAAACGACCCTCTAAATTGCATCATAGTCTGTAAAAAGTAACGTAACTATTTCCAGGAAAGCCACATAATGAAACATACCTCTTAAGAACTTGAAACTATTAAAACCAATGAAAATCGACCAATTTTCTTACGAACTACATTTACTTTAATCTTTTAAAACTTAAAACATACATATTACATTAAGCAAACAGTACATATACGACGTATAAACTCAAGCATTAAACTTATTGCTAACAATATGGGCCCCGACAATTCTCATTAATCAAACAGGGCATCACAATGCATCTTTCTATTCTCACCCTATCTCTACACTTATAATTTAACTCAGGGTTAAGTAACACCCTTGTCTGCTGCCTCACAGAATGGTCACCACAACTTGCAGTGCATGGGGACCATGCCGACCAATCCGAATACCTGCATTCGTTCTCTGGTGTCGGCCTGGTATATTGGACACGTTGTCTATTTATTAAATCCTCTGGACAACGCTTATAACACTTCTCTAGGCGAACCAACTTCTTGGGACATGGTTTTCCGCCATTTTTGGGAATGCGCAAAACCTTTCGGGTTTTTATTTCCACTCCATCGCCACAGGTGGCGTTACACCTGTGAGCCACCCATTCCGAAACTACACAATCCACTTTCTCCAATCGTAGATCTCCAACGGACAATCCCTCCGGCTCCCGTTGCTTGCAAGTTTCTTCACATTTTTCAGTTGAGTTGAAGGAGTTTCTATTGTCGTTGCAGTTTGTGAAAAACAAGGCGCAATTGTCACTCTTGTAGTCATAGTACCAGAATGTCTTCACGTCACTTCCTCGGCAGGGCCCAGTTTCTGGTTCTTCGTAGCAGTAATCTGGAACAATACTGTCACAATTGCTGATTGTACAGTTGACAATCTCTTGTTTCTTGATATTGCGACAGGGATCGTTGCCGTAGTTGGAGTTCCTCAGTCCGTAAATAACATCGTTGTTCCATACCTGGCGTTCACGAGTCTTGAAACCATCGCCACAGGTCTCACTGCACGGTGACCAAGTTGACCATTGTGAGACTTGACATTCTGGCGGTATTATTTCTTCTTCGTCGGAGGGCTGGTTGAGAGACTTATAACCACGACGGTCACCCCATCTGTTTCGGGTTTGAACATTTTCCTCATTTTCGCCACCTTCGGCATTGCCTTCGTTTTCATTTCCTGCTCCTTTTTCACCACCTTCACCAATATCACCACCACAGTCGACTCCTTCACATTCTTCGTTGCGCTCCAGAAGGACCCGGCTCACACTCTGCAAGACAAGAGATATCTTGGTTTAAAGAGTTTATCCTAAAATTATGCAATGAAGTTAATACAATGTACCTGGCACTTCTTTCTCGCTCTTCTGTTTAAATAACGCCTTGACTGAGTACGCACTCCCTTTCCGCATGTAACACTGCAACTTGACCATTCTGACCAATCGGACAGGGCACATTCTGGATTTTCAGGACTAGCACTAAATCCATCGCCTCCTCCACCAGAGTCTTCATCAAATCCACCACATTTGTTGCCCTGACAGTTTTGCTCCTCACGTAATGAGTTACGACACTTGAAACGTCGAGCCACTCCAGGATTCTTGAAGTCTCGTGTTCGGTATTGTTCCCCAGGGCCGCACTTTGTACTACATTCACTCCAACGCCCCCAAGGATGGGTCGCACATTCCACTGGTTCATTCTCAGCTGAAAAAGCAATCAGTTAGAAACAAATGGGCAAATGAAGTGGCAACTTACATTCAAGATTCTCGCAATTCTTCTCATATAGCCTTCTCCGGGATATGTGTAAACGCGCTAGAGGTTTCATTGGTGCACCAGATGGATCGTAGAATGGTGATCGTGGATCATTCGGGTAATTCGATTTTATCCTTCGGATGACATCAGGAGGCACTTGAGGTTGGTCAGCTGACATATATGAAGGTCCACTATCGGTTCCAGTATCCCAAGGGTAGAGATTATGAACTTTGTGTTCCACCCATGAGCAGTTTGGCAAACAGAGTTCCAGTCCAGATACTCCAACAATCCAATCAGGCGATGGATCGATCATGGACACAAGTGAGATAAGATGATTCTTGGAGTCAACTCTAAAGACAGCAAATGTCTTGCCCGTCACATTTGGGTAGGCTATACCCCTTGCTTTGATTATCGTACGGATTTGATCACTCTAGAAAAAAAAAGTTAGGACCCTCGGGACTGTTTGACATTAGGATCGGAGTTTACCTGTTCTTTGAGCTCACTTTCCAAAGTCCTTGTTGAACCATGCTCAGCCACTTCACGCAAACCGTCACTCGCCTGCTCCCCGTAGCGCCAAAACCTATACTCAAGAGTATGTGAGGCTCCAATGATGTCACTGAAACGTGTACGCCAGCTATTTGCCGGGAAATCCTTAGGATGTGTATGACGGGACCATTTACCTTCAAAGGTAAGCTGAACAAGAGAAATCATAAGCTAGAATGTTCCTTAAACTTTTATAGAAACGCAACTCACCTCATATTTAGCTTCATCACATGCACAACATGGATCCATCACCAAAGGTTGATTATCTATGTCGTCCTGTTGTTCTTCACAAAATTGTTTAGTAAGGAATCCATCGTCCATGTACCACACTTCTCTATGTTCAATTACCGTTGCTCTTATTAGTAGACAACCACTACCAGGTGGCGGTGCTGTCCAAACAACATTAACTCTAGATTTAGGCAACATGTTTGTTTGCATAACCAAGTTGTTGCACTTGTCGCTGAATTTCGTCTCCGAAAAGTCAACAATTTCAAAGTAGCCCAATCTCATCGGATCGGCTCCGTTGTTACCATTATTTGAGTCCAATTCAACGGCTAACATGAAACCAATAAACGTGTAGCCCTGGACGGCTGTTATAGAAACTAGAAATAGATAACGGTTTAGTTGTGATTCTGATTATTACAACGAAAAAAGTTTTTGGTGGTTCGTCTGAGCTCTAAGAACTCAGAAGTATGGAAAACAGCTAAGATTTTTGTTTCAATTGTTCACCAACTTTACTTCTGCTGGCCTTTTTTAATGCCTGTAAATGACAGTAACAAAAACGAGTATTGGGAGCAACTTTTTAATTGCCTGTAATGTGAAACCCTAGTCCAGGTCTATAATAAAAATAGAGGTTGATGCTCTGAGTTACAGATGTTTCAACAAACCTCTTTACTCTAATTTTACTCAATAAAAGAACACAACTCACTTGCATTTTAACTAAACAAATCAGCAACTTTAAAACAACTAAAAAATTGCCTGAAGAAAACTATCAATTTATTTATACAATCTATTTCCTAAACTTATTTGTAACTCATACTCACTGTTGTACTTCTGTCCCGGTTCAAAATTCTGTGGATTGCCGCCAATTGTCACAACATACCGATCATCTGCAGGTGACTTCCCCGCCGTTGTTCCCACAGGAATTCTATTACATGCCAACGCCAGATTTATTGTGGCTGATATTAAAGTTATTTTAATAATCCAATTCATTTCGAGGAAAAGATGCAGGGCTGTTGTGACGAAAGAGTTAAAAGAAAAACTTCAATTAATTACAATAAAAAACATAGGAAATAACATTGAACAGCGAATACTCTGCCATCAATTAGTTAATTTAAATTTTATTACATAAATGTGATGCCCGTGTAATTATATCGAATGTCATTGTCACGAGAAATTAAAATGTTTTTTATTTTGCTTATAATGTTATTCTATTAATGAGGGAGATATGCACGACCTTGTGGAGAATTTGAATTGGCCAAAAGAGGAGAGTGTTGATGTTCGAATCAATTTTATTGGATTCAAAGAAATTTGTGAATCATATATTTTTGTTTACAGGCTACTACTATAAGCAATATATCACGCCTCCATAAATGCTTACATTTAATAAATATTGATTTTTTCCCCTTAATTCTTAAACGGAACATAGACGCTTACTGAGACAAACTTAAACAACGAGTCTACAGAAATTATTAAACAAACCAAAGCACTATATTAAATAAATTGCACGTCTGGATCGCACGTACTTGCTCTTATGTGCGGTCAAAACTTCGAATAAAATTTGCAAAAAAGGAAAACAATTTCTAAGTTTTTATTCGATTTTCCTGATTATTTGAAAAAAGTACGTAAAATTGTTTTCAGCGGAAAAATTTAAACGCCATTTTATTTCTTTAGAAATAATAATAAATAATTTTTCTTAAATCGTGGTAACGGTTTTAATTTAACAACTTTTTTTAAAAATAATAAAAAAAAAATGAAAACTTAAACACAAAAATTACTTACATTTGAAAACAAAATTATTATTATTAAAAAAAAAAAAATATTTAAAAAAATTATTAAAAATACAAAAAAGTTATTCGAAAATAATTGTATGCCGTTTGTTTGGTTTGGCTATCTACATCTTCCTCAAAATCAAATTTGATTGTAATTGGTTAAGCAATTCTCGAGAAAGTCGAAGAAAAAAAACCCGGTCCTATGGGGTACCGTTATAGAACAAATTTCGAGAAATTAATTCTAACTGAAAGATGTATTGTTTTAAGAGAAAATCAAACTTTTTGTTAAAGATTGTATGGCAGGTACCGTTATTTTTCTACCTAGAGCAAAAGCAAAAAAAAAGTACTGGAAAGCTTTTTACAGCACCTAAATAACAATAATAACAATATAATAAAAATCATCGCACATGGTCTAAAAGCATATAATATGAGAGACTACTTCATTAGTCTTCTTAAATCGATAAGCGAACCTATCGTGCAGTATGCAGCCCTTTTAATTCTCCATTAAAGTGTATAGGAAAAACTGGGCGGTTAAAGCCGGTTAACCGGTTGTTTTAGTTTTTTGTTCATCCCGGTTAAACCGATTAACCGTATTTTTTACTTTTTTTCTATATTTTTTTATACATATATGTAACTTAATCCGAAACGCTTTTAAATTTTCCAGAAAAACGTATATCTGGTTTGGCAAAAATTAGTTAGTGTCGACTGTCGGACTCTGAATGATATTGTTTCGGGGGAGAGATATCGCCTCACAGATCAACAAATCGCCGAAAGGGTTTTTTTTTAAATATGTGATTAAAAGGGATTTCCTTTGGACGACCTAAAATTTGGTTAAAAATATATAAAACTTAATTTATAACGTTTCAAGAAAAAAAATATTTTAAAAAAATATAAAAAAAAAATTGTTTTTCTTAAAAAAGTTTTTAAACCGGTTTTTTCGAAAAAAAACGATCGAGTTTTAAGCGCGATATGTTAAACCAAAGAAAAAACCCGAAAAACTGAAAACCGGTTTTTAACCCTCATAGTCACTTAGATGCCCTCTTTTTTACTTGCGATTTATAGGGACTATAAGGCAAGTTATGCATTCGTAAAAAAAAAAAAAATCTAACAATCAAACATGCCATTACGATGATAGAGAAGTCTAAAAAAGTGGGTCCGGAAATTCCGTCCGTCTGTCTGTCTGTCTGTCTGTCTGTATCGATATCTACAGCCCAAACGGTTGGGCCGATTTGATTCAAACTTGGTATATAGTAATTTTAGAGTGCTCTACCCGACAGTTTTTGGAATTGGCATTCTAGCTCCAAAACTAACGGTACCTGCCATATAACTTTTAATGAAAAACTTATTTTTCTCTAAAACGGCTCCTACGATTTTGATAAAACTTTCAGAATGATGTTTTCTGTGCAAAATCTATCTTTTAATTTTAATGGATTTTTCAGAAAAAGTTTTATAACGGTACCTCCCTCCCATATGACCGGTTTTTTTAAAATCAGACTTTCTCGTTAATTAATCAACGGATTTTGATTAAATTTTCTAAATATGTAGAGCGTTATGATTTAAATAATATTGCTTTTTAAAATTTTCAAAAACTTTTTTTTTTTAATTTTTAATAATTTTTTTAAAAAAATATTTTGTTTTTTGAATATTTTGAAAACGGTTTAATAGATTTTTTTTAATTTTTCTCCTAGTATAAGCTTTAGATTTCTTTGAATTGACATACTCAAAAAAAATTTAAAATATGTTTTCGAAAAGTTTTTCAAAAAAAACATTTTTTAAAAAAAAACTAGTCGAACGATTTTGAAATGAAAAATTCATAAAATATAAAACAGCAAAAGACATAAGATGGCTTACAACATTTTTTTCCAAAAAACGTTATGAATAGTGTTTTTTTGATTTCATAAAATTTTTTCCCCCAAATTTTATTTCATATTGCTCGGCTAAGCCCTAGCCATTAGTCAAATAAAAGAAGGTGACAACCTACATACATACCTACGTATTTTAAAGCATTTCATCATCATAAAAGCACACAGAATAAATAATGAGCCTATGATAAACACAAAAAAACAACTAACAAATAAAAAGAATTATTCGATTACTACTGAATGCAAAAATTTCAATCGAGAAAACAAAAGTTTACACCTTCCTATAAATAAACAAAACCACTGTGTTAACTTTTAATATTGTCGCTTTACAAACTCGCTTAACAGTAGTTGGAACGTGTATCTTATATTAAGTACCTACCTTCCTTCCATCCTTATTATAGGTAGATAATATCCTTAATAAATTCCATTAAACCTACCCACATCATACGTTTATCGATCCATCAAACATAATTCAGCTATTTTAATTAATTTGATTTCAAAAAGTAAATTATTGTTATTGGGACCTATATAGGTCCCTATACCTAGCATTATTGCCCTACTGCTGATTCCCACGAATCTTTATGCCAGTTGTTCAATTTTTTCCATACCAAAACGAAAATTAAACTGAAAAAAGTCCTTTATATCTTTCTATTAGCAAATTATATTATAAGCACTAAACAACAAGTGGAAAGATAATACACTAAAAAACTGCAAAAGCTAACAATCCTATATAACTATTTATGTGTTTATCCCTTTGTCGTGACGCATGTTCGTTCGAGCTTCAAACCACAACGATTTTAAAGAAGTTGCACGTCAAAAAAACATTAAAATTAAATCTTTGTCAAAAAGACGCCTGTACATAAAAAGGATTAGCACACGGGAGCAAGTACGTGCGACCCAGTCGTGCCTTTTATTATTCAAGAATTGAACGAAGTCATCCCATGCAAAATACACAAAACTACGGAGGATGACCTTGCTCCTTCTAATTTTACAATAGCACGCTGGTGAAGAATTTATCTGCGTACTAAAATACGAGTAAAGTAACGAGAACCCAGCAAACTATATAAACATTTCCTTTTTTAACACCTTCACTTAGCCTTCACTTAGCTAAGTCGGTAGAGAACAGAAAAATTCTTTCAGAGTTTTAGGCAGGTTTCAGGAAAAAAAATAATTAAAAAATAGATCATATCTTTTAACTGGCATATTTTTACTATAGGACGCAGAAGGAACTGTACGCGTTGTTTAATAGGCTTTTTCGCAGCTTTTGACTCTGACGATCTTGAAGCTTTCTTTGACAAGTGTCGAACAAAATTATTATAAGCAAGCTGAGAGCGATGTTGGATACCAACTTAGCTAGCACACATACGTTGGGGATGGACGTGCTATACTGAAGAGTTGGCTTCGTTTGCGGGTCTCAAATCTCAAGGAAGGTTATATTCTTAGTACTCTGCTATCAATAATTTTCATAATTATTACAAAGTATTACAGATGTAGTGCCGAGTGGCTGAGTGGATAGTGTGTCAACTTGCTAAGCGAAGAGCCTGGGTTCAAGTCCCGCTCATAGCCACCTACTTTTCCGGGCTACTGCCTCTTGCGAGGAATCGACAAAATCTCCAAGAATAAAAATGTGTCTCGAAAAAGTGCATCTCATGTAGCCGTTCGGTCTGGCGGTAAATTGTAGGCCCCTTCCATTCTTGCAGATTAACAACACAAACAGAAATGGTTGAGAGTATATGTAAGTCACTACACTAGGCCTTGGTTCCTTAAGGAGCTGTCGCGTCAATAAATTTATTTATTTATTACAGATCAAGTGGAGGGTAAAGTTCTGCTCGGAGGATTGACTGTACTATTCCTTATGTATAGAGATGACACCGTGCTCTTCTCCAAAACGGTAGTAAATAAAATGAAGATCGGGACAAACATACTTGAGTTATATTGCAACCGATGAAACCTCGTATTTAATCTGCAGAAATTGAAAATAATGATTTTAAGGCCGTTCCCCTTACTTGTTGGTGTGGTATCGTATCTCTCGGCTTCCTCGGTACACATTCGGTACCGACATTTCACTGAATACATACATATGTATGTACATTTCAATGAACACCTACTGATTTGTGCGGTATTTGCGGAATCGGTACGATAAAAAAGCGGTGCACTGACTGTCGGTATAGAGTATCAGTATTAGCTGCGTTTTATTATCCACCAAGATCCATATGGATCTTTGTCGATAAATAAAACGATACAGATCTATGTATGTACATATATCCATATTATGCATTATTTTGTGTTCAATTCCTATTACAATGTTGCGAAAGGGGCATCTGTTTTTCAGAATTAGTACTAGGTATTTCTTGGATCTTAAATATATCCAGATAGAAAGCAGGATTTAAAATTGTTATTGTAATACGTGCTACGACATATTCCAGATCCAGATCCGAAGATAATATAACAAAGCTATTGTTTCTATATTTACCGCAAGGAATTTGTGTTTGACGTCTCTGTTGTCTAGGCAACAGTTTGTTTTGTATTAACAAAAATATAAGAAAAGAAAAAAATGACATCCGAAACTGCTTCGAATTTAAAATTTTGAATAATTTTGTGCCGAAAACTTAGATGAACATGAAATCGGTATACATTCGGTAAAGGGGTAAATACCGATTACAGATACCGCACCGACAAATGAGGGAGCAGTCAAAGAGGTGTAGATGTCAGGTATTCGAGGAACAAGAAGTAACAGTAAATAAATTGCACGACTTTATCGCTCATATGCGCAGTCACATTGTAGAATAAAATTAAAGAAAATTAAAGTGAACATCAAAGCATTTATTCGATTTTTGTGACTTTTGATTGTTTGAATAAAGTACGTTAAATTGAATTGGGTGAAATAATTTAAACGCCATTTTATTTCTTTAGGAATTCTGTGGAAAAAAATAAAAATTCTGTTTTCATATATTTTTCTGGACAAATCTGAATATGTACTACCAAATCTTTATAAAAGGATCGTGGTGGATCTTTCACTTGGAGGTTTTTTTCGTTCTTTTCTTATTTACCCTTGCAATTGCAACTGCAGATGCAAAGGCATTGTTACGCTATAATCATTTCTTCATTTCGATCAAAAGCATGTAAAGGCGATTTTGAAATGTTTAATCTAGCGTGAAGTGAAAATAGTAGTGGAAATAACTAAATATTTTAAGAAAAACAGAAAACATTATTTTTTTAATAATAATAATAATAAAATCCTTTATTCAATTTTGTTTCTTTTCGAACAGGAGAACAAGAAAAATTTGTAGATATTGAGCAAATATATGTTGAGTATTATTTAACTAACCATAAATTATAAATGCTAATCATAAAGGCATAGCTACTGCAATGATTCATAAAAAGGCCATTTTAGTCCTATTATCCTATTATCCTGAGGGACTTTTGAGTCATAAGCAAATCATTAAAAAGGTTCAAAAATTGTTCCACTGCCCAGAAAAATTAATACGAATCGCATATAAAATGAATTCAGTTTCGGACGGTTTCTTCACTTTGGTGAATTATTCTTAATTCATTTATGAAGAAAAATGTTTGTTGGGCAGTTCAATTGTCTGTAAGAAATTGCGTTATAGACCAAGAGAGCCTTATTGCAGTATAGCTTTTCTCTTGATATCACTTACTTTGATTTTCCACGAATTTGTTATATAAATGACAACTGAAAGATAGAACTGAAACTTATTCGTACATATGCTGACAACTGAACTGAAAACTCACAAGAATCCCTTCCGTTTCAGTCCAGTTTCAGTAAAACATATCACTTTTGGCATTTATAACGGGTGATTTTTTTGAGGTTAGGATTTTCATGCATTAGTATTTGACAGATCACGCGGGATTTCAGACATGGTGTCAAAGAGAAAGATGCTCAGTATGCTTTGACATTTCATCATGAATAGACTTACTGACGAGCAACGCTTGCAAATCATTGAATTTTATTACCAAAATCAGTGTTCGGTTCGAAATGTGTTTCGCGCTTTACGTCCGATTTATGGTCTACATAATCGACCAAGTGAGCAAACAATTAATGCGATTGTGACCAAGTTTCGCACTCAGTTTACTTTATTGGACATTAAACCAACCACACGAATGCGTACAGTGCGTACAGAAGAGAATATTGCGTCTGTTTCTGAGAGTGTTGCTGAAGACCGTGATCTTGGTGTAAAACCGTATAAAATACAGCTCGTGCAAGAACTGAAGCCGAACGATCTGCCACAACGTCGAATTTTCAGTGAATGGGCCCTAGAAAAGTTGGCAGAAAATCCGCTTTTTTATCGACAAATTTTGTTCAGCGATGAGGCTCATTTCTGGTTGAATGGCTACGTAAATAAGCAAAATTGCCGCATTTGGAGTGAAGAGCAACCAGAAGCCGTTCAAGAACTGCCCATGCATCCCGAAAAATGCACTTTTTGGTGTGGTTTGTACGCTGGTGGAATCATTGGACCGTATTTTTTCAAAGATGCTGTTGGACGCAACGTTACGGTGAATGGCGATCGCTATCGTTCGATGCTAACAAACTTTTTGTTGCCAAAAATGGAAGAACTGAACTTGGTTGACATGTGGTTTCAACAAGATGGCGCTACATGCCACACAGCTCGCGATTCTATGGCCATTTTGAGGGAAAAATTCGGAGAACAATTCATCTCAAGAAATGGACCGGTAAGTTGGCCACCAAGATCATGCGATTTGACGCCTTTAGATTATTTTTTGTGGTGCTACGTCAAGTCTAAAGTCTACAGAAATAAGCCAGCAACTATTCCAGCTTTGGAAGACAACATTTCCGAAGAAATTCGGGCTATTCCGGCCGAAATGCTGGAAAAAGTTGCCCAAAATTGGACTTTCCGAATGGACCACCTAAGACGCAGCCGCGGTCAACATTTAAATGAAATTATCTTCAAAAAGTAAATGTCATGAACCAATCTAATGTTTCAAATAAAGAACCGATGAGATTTTGCAAATTTTATGCGTTTTTTTTTTAAAAAAGTTCTCAAGCTCTTAAAAAATTACCCGTTACATCAGTTTCAACTCAGTGCTTTGCTGAAACTGAAATTATCGACTAAAAGGGCTTTTGAATTGTTTTGCTTTTTTTGGTCCACAGTTTCAGTAGTATAGTACTAACATTTGAAAAAGAAGAAAGGCCATCTGGTCATCGGAATTAATTGTTTAATAATAAGCAGGATCCCAAATGTTTGTTGTATTGCGTACATATGTATTAAAAATTGATCTGGACCTCGATACGTACATAATGTACATAATAAAACGCGATTGTAGACTTTCCATTAACATAACATTGAATAATGGTTTAATAATTTTGTTTTCTTTTTTTGTTTTCTTATTTTTTAATGGCTTTTGATTTTTGATTACTTCAGATTTCCTTGATTTACAAAAAAATATTAAGAATCCGTATTTTTCTAAAAAAAAAAGCAAGACCTAGAATTTTCGAGAACAATCTTAAGTCACAAAATATAAATATTACATTTTTCTTCGTTCTTTTAACCAAGTAACATATATCAAATTTGGAAAAAAATAATGTTCTAATCAGCGAAAATGACCGAAGATGCCTATTTATGCTTTGTTTTGCGTTTCTTTTGTTTAAAGAATTATTCGCTTATCGGTAAGCATCAAATGAATCAAAATATTTCTGAATTTCAAAAAAAAAATTCCACCATTTATAAATATTTTTTTTTATTTTTTAATTAATTATTTTTATTTAATTAGTTTATAAACTACACATTTGTTACTTATTTATAAACAAATATTGCAATAACAAGTAACAAACACGAAATTCGAACTTCCTAGAAAACTCTTGTATGTAGTAGTTGAAAAACATATTTCTCAGCTCATTTATTTTGAGATATTTGGCTTATCAGGAAGACGCAGAATAAATATCAAAATCTCCGACTAAGGTCATGCTTTTAGTTTTTGTTTTTTTGTTTTTTTGTTGTTTTTTTTTTATAAAAAAAGTTAAGTTTTTATCAATGAAAATTATTGAAGTTAAATAATTTTACTCAAAGTACTAACACTTTTTCCTTCACTATATCACTTTTAAGGTTTCAGCAAATAAATCGCCAGCTCACTGAATGCAAGTGAATAAGAATTCGTTCCAATGGATTTGTCCAAGAAATTCGATTGCAACAGAAATTAAACGCCCGTTCACCCTTAGTGACCGACCGACTGTGGGGAAATGTAATGTTCTGCAGGGTGTGCTTTCACTTAGTAACTAGATTGTGCTTTTTGTTGTTGTATATGAATTCGAAAGACGATGTCAAGAATAAACTGTCCGGTTCGGTTGTTACTGCGGAACTAAAGGCTAGCCACCACCAGTTGTAGCGATTAACTCCATTCATAGCCTGAGCTTGTCCAGTGACCACTGGAAATTGATGACGACGAAGAGCACATAGATACTTCTATGGATGCGATGGCGTTAATTGAGATCAATTACGTCGCTGATATGCATATGAATTTGAATTGATTATATTTTCACACCGCAGATGTGGGGGATGTTCCATGGTATGGGGTGCACTATTACGTATGGTGTTTGGCTTGGAAATAGTGATTCTGATTTGTGTTTCAACTGTTATGACTGTTGCTGATAAAAAAGAGACGTTTCGGTGGAAATGGGGTCGTTTTGTTTATATTCCTCGGTCATTGTTGTTGATTTTTCTGCAGTTTTTTTTTCCTGATTGCGGTTATCATTTTTAAGGAACTGACTGGTCAAATAGAAATGCTAATGAGCAGCGGCATTTCCATTGAATTGTAAAAAATATTTTTTTTTCAAACTTGTGATTAATAGGCGAGTTCACAACTAATTGCCATTTCAAGTTCAAGTTTTTTTTTTGTATTGTTTTATCAGGATTCAAGCTTCGTATAGCGGAAAAATGCGGCTCTTATGACATAATTAAGAGTGTTTTACTAATTAAGAAGTAGATGGTGAAATAGTTTAAACATATGGTGTACACATTTTAATGTAATGTTTTCAAGGAAGAGCCAAAAGTTATCACTCGGATAATTAGAATAGGATTTCCAATCATAAACTTCGTAGATAGTGTTTCAAGAACTTGGAAAATCATTTAAAAATCCAAAACTTTAATTTATAATTTGGTTTTGATTAAAATACATAATTTTTATTGTTGACGAACACATATTTTTTTCTAGTTTTTTTATTTCTTACTTTTCGTATTTTTTAACACTTATGTCAATATGCCGCTTCTTGCGTCTCTCTTCAACATAGAAACCTAGACTGTCGGTGCATTCAGGATCACAACTTCTTGCTTCCACCATATCAAGGTTTCTCCTTAAGGCATTGTTTGGTACAACAACATCCTGATATATTGAACTGCAGAAAACAACTGGCATGGTATCAAAAAAAAAAAAAAAAAAAAACAAAAAAAAAAAAAAAACAATATTATATCAGTTTTCTTACATTACATGCTTCAAATTCAAAATTTCTTCTTCCAATTTGGCAATTTTAGCTTCTTGACGAACCCGCAACTTTTGGGCTCGATCATTACTTTCTTGCAACAGTTTAATCATATGCTCCTGTCTAGTTATTTCTATTTGCTTTGTTCCCAATGTTGAGAAAAGATTTTGGAATTCCTCTGTTTTTGTCAATATTTCGGTTTTAATCTGTAATGGGGAATTCTATACAATTTCTTGATCACTTAGTGAGTTAAAATCAAAGATGAAAGAGTCAATCGATGTCTTTTATGACAAACCCACCATTTGTAAATCATGGTTCTTTTCTCCAACTTCGACAAAGAGATCTTCCAGACGAACCTTTTGGGATTGTTCTTTTTTTTGTAATGTAGTAATCAAACCGGTACGAACTTTAAGTAATCTCTCATCTAAGGCTATTTTATCTTCAAGCTTCTTGATGTGAAATTGAGCCTTGATTAGTTCGTTTTCTAGAGATTTTATCTTTTCAGAACTTAAGCTGTTGGAGTTTCGGAGTTGAATTAGCTGTGATAAAAAATAAACTCGGGTGAGATGAGAAAGAAATTAATTAAGCGCTTAGAGGCAAAGAAGTAAATATTTGTAATACAACCAGAATACTTTCAAATGTAAGGCCATCGTTCATCACATAATTTTTTAAGGATAATCGACGTGATTGGATGGACAAAACAAGCTATTTCCGCTATTTTGACTAATATGGAATTAGTCGCAAATGGAATGGGGTTGATTATTGAGCACTAGAAGAACTTGTAGCCAGCTGACGCAAAGCACTGCTGCTGCAGTGAGCTGCAGAAGAAGCTGAAGTGCGGGAGGTCGAATGGTTATAATTTCCGATCTAATCTTTAATAACCTTCAAAGAAGTCCTTTACCACTTGCACCAAGCACAACTGGCAGCATTATCAAAGTCTGTAAAAGTCAGTAAGAGTCAGTCAAAGTCATTAGAGTGGGTAATTCTAAAGTGCCTGCTTTTACAGGCCAACACAAAGAAACCTTTGGATAGGCGACAAGTATCGGCAATCACATGCACCTAAACAGGAAGCATAAAAGGTGGCGCTGTACGTTGGACCAGAACTGCTCGTGGGCTCTATGAACATATTAGGAAAGAGGAACGTTGACTTCTCACAAGGAGAAAACGGGAACATGAATAGAAAAAGGTGCATTTGAGGAAATGGCAAGCTGTTACTGAAGTAATGAGGTTAGAAAGCTTTAACACAAGGTTAAAAGACACTGTTGAGGCCACTGAGCTCGAGCCCAAGCTTCAAAGACAATCAAAGCAACATTTCTTGGACAACTATAAGGTTTCTCTTATAAGTCCCTTATCACCCTATAGCCCGGGAGCCAGCGACAGATTTCCATGACCAAGTTACTCTCAAACGATATTTGGTGAATAGCTCCAGGGAATAGTATTATAAAACTTCGTGAACGTCAGCTGCGGTTCCGCATTATTTTCAGTAATTTCCTCTATAAATAAATATAAATGTCAACTGGCTGTTTCTCGGTGGAAAGACCGTCAGCTTATACTTTGAATGTTAAAATGCTCTGGACTGCTCATCCCACCCACGGAACCGCAGCTGACGTTCACGAGGTTTTATAATACTATTCCCTGATGCGTTTCACCAATTATTGCTTGAGAGGAAATGATTGACCAAATTTTCACCTGGCTCCCGGGCTACTAGTCTAACTATATAAAGCAGAGATATGAAAATTGTCAAAAGGGGATATGGACGTTTTAGGCTGCTTTGAGAAAAACATCTCAGCTTTGTGGAGAAGAAATATAGCTAGTAGTTGTACATATTCATTAACCTCTTTTTCATGATCACTGGACAAGCAGACATGTTCTTCAAAAACTGCAACCTTGTTCTCTAAATTTCTAAAAAAAAAAGTAATTAGAATATTAATTTATCTTTAAAGCGCCATGCAGTACTTAATAGTTTGATTCAGGATATCATTTTCCTTGCTTTTTCTTTGGACTTCAGCTTGGATTTCCACTAATTGTGGTTTTATTTTTTGAAGCTCGATAATTTTCTTAATTTTTTTTACGTTAAAAATCGATAACAAAAACAAAAACAAAAATAGAAAGTACATACATTTTTTGAATTTTGAATTTCATTTTCAAAATTTTCTTTTTGTTTTTTAGCATTCGAGAGCTCTGAACTAAGTCTTTTAACCTCTTCAGCATGTTTGAGGACTTGATCTGAATTTTTGGAATTTTCAACAATTAACGCTTCATTTCTCTTTAGTGCTGCAGTCAAATCCTTTTCAACTTTTTGTATGGCAGCTTCTAGTTCATCATTTCTACCTTCTAGATTCACATTTTTTGAAGCACATTTTTTGAAACTTGTAATTACAAAAAAAAAGAATAAATTTGTAACTTAAAGTAAAAAAAAAATAATTTTCACTTTTTATTTAGCTCTTCCCATTCAAAATTTGTCTTAGTGACGTCTCGATTTATTGATTTTTCCTTTGAATTTTCTTTTTCAAGGCTCTCATATTTTCTTTTTAACTGCAATTTAAAAATAAAGTTTTATTTTTTGGAAAAAGAGTAAAAATTTTGTGGATATACCTCATCAAATTCCTGCTGTTTTTTGCGTTGTCTCTTGGTCATTTCTTCGAGTTCTTTTTTATAAGAATTGAACTTATTTTCAAAAGTGTTCTTAGACAATGTTAATTCTGTTTTGCTATCTTCAAGAGCTTTTTTCAGTTTCTTTTTTGAAAAAAAAAATAAATAAAAATGACATAAAGTTAAAGTCTATAGCGCAAAATTTTAGACACTTAATACCGACTCTAAATCCTTTTTTTAATATCAGAGTTGACTCTAAACAAATTAATTAATATGGAAGTCGACTTTTTGATAATTTTAGTCGACTTAATGTATATTTTATCCTTAATTGAGTCGTTTAACTTTAATAACAGGAAAAGTCCATATTATTTTCTTAATGTATACTTTATCCTTTGACGGATTGACATTTCAAATTAAATTAATCGAAAATAAAATTGTAGAAATGTTTTCAGAGAAAGAATTCGACGTTTTTGAAGATTTGAATTTTTCGAAAGCCAACATTCACCAAATCACTGATTTTGTTAAGAGGATAAAATAGACCTGAAAGTTGATTTCGGCTTCCTTTTTAATTTTTTTGCGTTAGATGCGGCAACAAAATCAGATTTCAGGGAATTTTTGTTCAATTTTTTATTTACTTTTTTATTATTTGTCATATTCATGCCAAATTTGGGTGCTTTCGAAGGATATTTTCTCACGTTACGTTTCAAGTCAGTATTAGTTAGCAGGGAAGCCTAATGTGTTTAAAATTGAGAAAAAAATAGTTGAGGGTTACTTATTAAAAGTCCATATTATCTAGAGTCGGTATTATTGCTTAATCGAGGGCTGACTAACATTTTGCGCTTATATGGATATTTACATTAACTTCATCCAAATAGTTTTTAATTTTAATTTCAAGATCCTTATTAGAGGTATTTGATTGTTTTTCTTTAATCTTTTCACAGGCTTGGAGTTTTTCAATTTCTTTCAACAAACTATCGAACAGTTTTTGCTGAATACAAGAAAAATAAATAAAATATCATAAATTGTCAAAAGATGTACCTTTTCAATATTAAGTTCTTTTTTTGCTCCTTCGATTTGTTTATAAATATCTTGATCTTTAAACACCAATGTGTCTCCGATCTTTAAAAAATACATTTTTTTAATTTGTTTTGAAAAAGTGTTTTATAGAAATTGCAAATACATCATTCTGTAGTACTTACACCCCTTGGTGATCTTTTTATTTGATCAACGATTTCAATACTTTTTAGATTGTTTTCAGCGATATTTTTGAAATGAGTTTTAAATTCTTCTAAAGTTTTTTGGTCTAAATAAAGATAAAAGTTAGTTAACATTTAGCTTTCAATTTCGATGAAAATTAGAAAAATAGTTTAGTATTTAATATTTATTTAGATCAATGATTTACACAATAAGAATTAACTTCTTATAAGTTTGTGTAAAACTAGATATAGATAGTTATAATACATTGAAAAAGAAAATAATAAAATAATTCGAAATAAGGAAAAGTGAAAAATACAATATTTGTATGTTTATTTTAACTAATAGTTTGAAAAAAAAATAATAGTAAGTTGGTTATACGTATATGTATGTGGTATGGGGCATATTTATGCAGTGATCTCTAAGTTACAACAACTTATAACTGACTATAGGCTTTACGCGAAACACTTTTCACTATAACGAACGAATGACAAACAGACTTAACGAAAATACGAAAATAGTATACGCCCCTCTTCATTATTTTTACTTCGCCTTACATCATTACATTTCCATTCCAAAATGTACGTTGAGTTCACTAAAGACCGTCACATGGTTTACATCGTTCGGCAACAACACAAAAAAGCCACTACCATAAAATATTCTCTTTTAAATAATAAATAAACCCATAAACCTGTCAAATAGCTGATTTACAAATAAATCCTTGTAACAGTGAATTAATACTTCTTTTTTTATCTAAATTAATCCAATACTGCCCCGTGGCTTAGTGGTTAGTTTGTCGGACTGACTGCTAATCGAAGAGCTGGGTTGTAATCGCGCTCATAGCCAACTTCTTTTCCGGGGTACTGTCTCGAAAAAGTGCATCTCATGTAGCCGTTCGGTTTCGGCGGTCAACTGTAGGTCCCTTCAATTCTTGCAGATTAACAACACACACACAGGAATGGTTGGAGTATAAGTCACTAGGCCTTGGCTCCTTAAGGAGCTGTCTCGCCAATAAATTTATTTATTTTTTTTAATCCATAACAGAAGAATAAGAAGAAGGTATTCTACATTTATAGTAATTCTGAAGTAAGCTTATTAAAGAAATTATTAGATATACCACAAATTAACATACATATATATATATACTATAGTTAAGTCAAAATAGATTTTTAACCACAGAATAATCAAAAATTTTCTACACTTTTATTATATGAAAAAAAATTAAAACAAATTCTCATCAATCATAGAAGAAAAATAGAAGTTATTCAATGTCAAAAAATACGTTTCTTACTTATGTATAATTCTTCAAATCTTAGAATATTGAAAATTATTCGATGAAGGAATTACATTTTTTGCAATTTCCTTCAATTTTCTTATTTTGTCAGACACAAGAAACAACCCAAAATGTCGAAAATATCGTTCTGAACTCGTAAGCTTTAGAAATTGAAAGAATTCGTAAATTCTTTGTTCCTTATGGTTGCAAAAAAATCATTGCTTAAAGGAAAAAAAAACATTAAACTCTGTTCACATATTAAAAAAAAAAAAATACTTCTTACACAATTTTTTTTTTTTAAATTATGGCTTGCAGCTTTTTAGAGCTTATTAATATTTATGTGATTATGAAATTTTAAGTATTTTTTTTTTGATTAGTTTTGAAAATATTGATTTTTCAAAAAAAAAATTTAAAAAAACTAATTTTAATTAGAAAAAAAGTTAGTCGAAATTTTGATATGAAGAATTAATTTGGCTACTTAGATCTTCTCAAATATAAAACTTGACAGATATCCAAAGCCGTTACCGAGAAAGCCCAAAATAAAAAAAACCGTTATATGAAAGGTACCGTTAGACTTCGCGTAAATTTGGTTCTAATCAAATGATAGCAACTACCAAAAAAAATTCTCAAATTTTTTCATCAAAATCGGTGGAGCTTTTCCTTAACCGTCATATGGCATGTACCGTTATTTTCAGCCCTAAAAATAAAATTTCTATTTCCCCTCTGGGGAATGCCAAAAGAATCACACGCACTGCAGCTCGTATACTGACAGACAGACAGATATTTTTTGTCGATCCTTTTTTTAGACTTCTCTATGATCGTTATGTCATGTTTGATTGTTATCTCAATTTTTTTTATATTCACGAATCCTAAACTTGCCTTATACTCCCTATAATCACAAGTAAAAAAAGGAAGTTATATGTAAGGTCGGTTTACGGACGATAATTTTACGTGATAACGTCATAAGAAAACATTGATGACACCAACACCAACATACAGGCCGGTACCTCACACCATATACAATTCCACTTATCACGTACAAAAATCTAGTACTAAATCTGTGATCTCTAAGTTACAACGACTTATAACTGACTATAGGCTTTACGCGAAACACTTTTCACTATAACGAACGAATGACAAACAGACTTAACGAAAATACGAAAATAGTATACGCCCCTCTTCATTATTTTTACTTCGCCTTACATCATTACATTTCCATTCCAAAATGTACGGTGAGTTCACTAAAGACCGTCACATGGTTTAAATCGTTCGGCAACAACACAAAAAAGCCACTACCATAAAATATTCTCTTTTAAATAATAAATAAACCCATAAACCTGTCAAATAGCTGATTTACAAATAAATCCTTGTTACAGTGAATTAATATGTCTTTTTTTAACTAAATTAATCCAATACTGCCCCGTGGCTTAGTGGTTAGTTTGTCGGACTGACTGCTAATCGAAGAGCTGGGTTGTAATCGCGCTCATAGCCAACTTCTTTTCCGGGGTACTGTCTCGAAAAAGTGCATCTCATGTAGCCGTTCGGTTTCGGCGGTCAACTGTAGGTCCCTTCAATTCTTGCAGATTAACAACACACACACAGGAATGGTTGGAGTATAAGTCACTAGGCCTTGGCTCCTTAAGGAGCTGTCTCGCCAATAAATTTATTTATTTTTTTTAATCCATAACAGAAGAATAAGAAGAAGGTATTCTACATTTATAGTAATTCTGAAGTAAGCTTATTAAAGAAATTATTAGATATACCACAAATTAACATACATATATATATATACTATAGTTAAGTCAAAATAGATTTTTAACCACAGAATAATCAAAAATTTTCTACACTTTTATTATATGAAAAAAAATGAAAACAAATTCTCATCAATCATAGAAGAAAAATAGAAGTTATTCAATGTCAAAAAATACGTTTCTTACTTATGTATAATTCTTCAAATCTTAGAATATTGAAAATTATTCGATGAAGGAATTACATTTTTTGCAATTTCCTTCAATTTTCTTATTTTGTCAGACACAAGAAACAACCCAAAATGTCGAAAATATCGTTCTGAACTCGTAAGCTTTAGAAATTGAAAGAATTCGTAAATTCTTTGTTCCTTATGGTTGCAAAAAAATCATTGCTTAAAGGAAAAAAAAACATTAAACTCTGTTCACATATTAAAAAAAAAAAAATACTTCTTACACAATTTTTTTTTTTTAAATTATGGCTTGCAGCTTTTTAGAGCTTATTAATATTTATGTGATTATGAAATTTTAAGTATTTTTTTTTTGATTAGTTTTGAAAATATTGATTTTTCAAAAAAAAAATTTAAAAAAACTAATTTTAATTAGAAAAAAAGTTAGTCGAAATTTTGATATGAAGAATTAATTTGGCTACTTAGATCTTCTCAAATATAAAACTTGACAGATATCCAAAGCTGTTACCGAGAAAGCCCAAAATAAAAAAAACCGTTATATGAAAGGTACCGTTAGACTTCGCGTAAATTTGGTTCTAATCAAATGATAGCAACTACCAAAAAAAATTCTCAAATTTTTTCATCAAAATCGGTGGAGCTTTTCCTTAACCGTCATATGGCATGTACCGTTATTTTCAGCCCTAAAAATAAAATTTCTATTTCCCCTCTGGGGAATGCCAAAAGAATCACACGCACTGCAGCTCGTATACTGACAGACAGACAGATATTTTTTGTCGATCCTTTTTTTAGACTTCTCTATGATCGTTATGTCATGTTTGATTGTTATCTCAATTTTTTTTATATTCACGAATCCTAAACTTGCCTTATACTCCCTATAATCACAAGTAAAAAAAGGAAGTTATATGTAAGGTCGGTTTACGGACGATAATTTTACGTGATAACGTCATAAGAAAACATTGATGACACCAACACCAACATACAGGCCGGTACCTCACACCATATACAATTCCACTTATCACGTACAAAAATCTAGTACTAAATCTGCACCTAAGTGCTAGATCTAGTACTAAATCTAATATCAAAAATAGAATAGTAAAAATTTCTAATACTAAGTACTAAAATCTAGTACCAAAATACTATTGTGCCAACAACCTGGTACCAATCGGCACCAGTTTTATAATTAACTAGCGGTACACGGCGCGCGTTACTACGCCCTAGAAAAAAACGTTTACATGTGAAATGTGAAAATAATGCTATCGGGACCAAAGATTCACAGGAACAATCCCTGGACAAAACTATATTTACCCTGTAAATTTCATTAAAATCCGTTAACGGTTTAGGAGTACATACTCTACATACATACATCTGATGTTCGCCTGGTGCTCAGAATACATTTGCGATCGATTTTGGGGTAAAAAACCACAGTACGCGGTTAGCGTAACGCATTACTTTTCTTGTCAGTATGACTCATTTTATTTCGTATGGGTAGCGTGTCATCGATTTATAAGACGTTATCTTGTCAAAAAATTGAGATAACAATCAAACATGACATTACGATCATAGAAAAGCCTAAAAAATGTGACGGTACCTTATCGGTATCTGCTCATTGGAGCCTGCACACCAAAATCTCAAAGAAATAATTTTTTTCAAACTAAAAATAAAAAACAGGATTTTATCAAAATCTGTCCTACAATTTTCGAAAAACTAAATGTTAACTGTTTCTGTGAAAGATCTTGTCATCCAATGTGACTAGGCATATAAGAGCAAGTACGTGCGACGCAGTCGTGCCCATTTTTTCTTTAATTTCAAAGTCTCGTCTGACAATGCCAGGATGTAAGATAAGTTTTAAGAGTCATTTTTAGTAGGATTTAAACCAGCTTTGCGCCATAATGTGTCTTCAAAATTATATTTGAAAAATACCAGAGGCACGATCTTTCAAAAATTCGTCGGATCATTAACATTCGGCGACGATATTGAAAAAATCGGGAGAAAACGGCTGCGTTATGTAAGTAGCTATTTTTTGAGTATTGAGATTGAATCTGCTTAGACATGCTTATCGGTCATTTAGGTTCAGCAATACAACACAAGTGAAGCTTTAATGTAAAGCTATAGCGTATTTTTGAAAACGGATCTATCATTACACTATAGAAAAAACCAGAAATTCTTCAGTTCTCGACACGAATTAAGTATAAATAAAACATGCCAAATAATGACGTTATTAGACTGGAATCACAAGGCTCCACCAGGGCCTATGCCAGTTCAATATCTAGTAATTTCTCAAAAAAAAACTTCGCCAAGTTCCGAAAGAGACACCAACGAGCCATCAAAGCAACTGATTTTCTATAGGTTTCACCTCATTGTCACCTTGTTTGGTTAGAGATCCCAAAATATATCTTTAAAAAAAAAAATACAAAGCAAAGCTCATGATCGAAGATATTGGCCCCAGAAATGATAGGTCAAGGCAACAAAAACCACAAAGTTTTCAAATATAAAGATGCAATAATCCATTAAATCTGTCAATATGACAAAATTAAAGTTAAGAAGTACCTGCTATGCAAACGTTTTTTTTCAAGATCGAACGGCTCAAACTATCTTGAAAAAGTTTTGTATTTAGATCAGTCTTACCCCTGTGTTTTTTAGAAATTTTCCGCCAAAAATTTTGCGAAATTCTAATGTAAAAAAACATGTTCTTTTTAACAGAATTTTTGGAAACCTGCCCCTTCAGGCAGTAAAATAGACAAATTTGTTAATAACTTATACTTCTTCACTTTCGTTTTTTATGGTCCATAAGGTTAAAAAAAAGTGTTAAGATTAAAATTATCATATGAACACAAAACTTACCGCACGCAATTTTAATCTCTGACTGCTGACCCTTGGCAACCAATAGACCTTTGTTGTCCTTGTACAGACACACTACTTTATATTCCCCTTCCTCTTTGGGAAGTTCATTTTTCACCAGTTCATATGTCTTCATAAAATTCTCCTAGAAATGAAGAAAAAAATTATAAAAATTTGTATTATTCACATGAATTTAGCTTTACCTGGCAAGTCTGAAGTTTCTCTCTAGCTGTTTCGAACGAATTTAAGTTTCTATTAACAGCGGCTCTTCCGGCTTTTCTATCTATTTCAGATGTTTTCTCACTTATTCTTGGAGTTTGATTCCTGCTTTTCACTGAAAAACAAAAATTAAAAACACAACAATTTTCTCAAAAATCCTTCCAAATTATTTTCCATTTACCACTTCTATGGGAATTTAGATTATTTTTATGCGAGGCTAAAGAATTTGATTTGAGTATCTTTAAGCTACTCATAGATTGTGAGGGTTTTCTCAAACTTCCTGACGTTTTTGGCTTTGTTGTTTTAGGGGTGCCAATGGGCAAGGACATCTGTTTAGGTAGAGAAGACAGGTTGCATGCCTAATAGAGAGAAAGTTTAAAATGTATTTAAGAAAAAATAATATTAAGCTCTATCACACATCTCTTTTTGGAATTTTGGATTGTAAACGGTCAATCTAAAAAAAAAAATCTTTTTCATGTTCACTATAATTTCAAAATAATTCTTACATTTCTGGTTTTCATGGAAAACGCAAGTTTTGTACTACTTGATGCACCTAGAATTTTTTTCGATTTTGAATCTTAAAATACATTTAGAGGTTAAGAAAAAAATGAGAAAATGATTTCCAGTTGCAATATCTACCATTCTTTTCCACATCAGTTTTTGAAGAGTCCATGCCAAACAAATACAGCAGTATATCAATTTTACCAGATAAATAATATCAGATTTCAGAAATTAAAGAAAAATTTTCGAAAATATCCCGTAAACTGTTGAGCGAATAAAAACGATTTGAATAATTTTTCTAATACAAGTGACATATTTTTTTCAAAGAAATACGAATCTGTTTTCAATGATAAGTATAATATAAAAAAAAATGTTTTTGAAATTTGCTTAAAGTGGCTCAAGTAACTATTTTGGATGTGATGAAACTATGTAGTAAACGAGATATTTGGTAAAATTTGTACATCGAATTTACTTGACCGCTCCGAGGGTCTAGATAAGAATGCACACAATACCATTTGTTGTGCTTTAACAATCTTATTTTTAATGCCAATCAGACAAACATTTTCAATTTCACATAATTTTTTTTGCTGAAATTATCTACTAAATTTTAATCAATTTGCATTTAAATTTACAACTGCGGCACTAATTGCAGTCACTGAAATAAAGTAGAACAATAAATCGATTTGAATTGAGAGCTGCCCTTAATTAAAAATGCTAAAGGATCAATCGAATCAGTTGAAGAAGGTATGTGAACAAAAAAGTTAAATGAAATTAAATGTATTAGTAGTAGGATGTTTATTTTTCATTCATGTTCATATTGTTCTACAAGTTTTGGCTAAGCTTTGGATTAGAATATTATTTTGGAAACTTTTGTTTCTGATTTTTTTCACAAAGTTTTGGATACTAAATCTCAGTTAACAGAAATTTTAGAACTTCTAACACATTGAAGTTCTAAAAATTTCTCGTTTTTAAACCAAGTTTTTGGATATTGGAACTGGGATTTGAAACTTTGAAACGGCATCTAAATAAAACACATTAGATCTTTATCTTTACTTAGATACAATTTCATTTTATCGTTCGTTTTTCTTTAATTCTCGAACGGAATTAAGCTCTTGTGTGTTGACCCATAACTATTCGAAAAAAATAGCTTTTCGATAGTGAGGTTGTGGATGGGACTTTGTTTAAAGAACGCCATATCGTATTGCAAAATGTAGCAGAATTAATACCTAGGATGATATAGATATTTTTCACCACCTCCAAGTAACCAAGTAATTGAAGTTTCCGAATGTTGGCTAATGACTTAAAATATCCAAAGCAAGAATTTGAGTACAAAAGTGCGACGGATCGTATTAAAAACAAAGCCTTAGTTTTGAACACCCTTACTTTAAAAGAAACGAGAAGCGGGAATTGAACTGGCTTATTGGAAAATACTTAAATCTACATAACAAGCTGGCTTATCTACAAGCAAGTGCTTCGGCTGGTATAGACGAACGGTAAGCAACTCTAAATATTAAAAAGCACATTGAAGAAATTAATAATGCTCCATGGTACATAAGAAACAGTGATTTACACAGAGAATTGTGCTAAGAAAAATAAATAAAATGTTCATCAAGCTTGAAACTTGAAACTTGAAACACATTAAAAGGCTCTTGCAATCGAAGCATTCCACAGGGCCTTGACGAAACCAGCCTCGTACGTCAACTGCGAATAAATTCCGCTCGTGGATGCATTGTGACGCAGGTCCTCTTGATGCAAAACTTCCTGCCTAAACACCGTTAATACACTTTATATAAACTAGTTGATAAGGCAATATAGATATAGCAAGTACTCCGTAGTAAGAACCTACCATAGTTACGCGCCTATTCTGAAGTGTCTATGACGTTTTTCACATCTGGCGTAAAAATAATGTAAATTGAAATTCTGGTACTAAAATAACTTAAATTAAAGTAAGAATAAAAGATAGTAAAACTCAAAACTATACCTGGGCTGCTCAGGTTGGATCAGAACCAGCTCAGAGCGTGGAAGGAGCACTGAAGTCTTATATCGTTTGACTGACAGCAATGTGCAACCGATGCTCGTTGAGCTGCCCGAAGCCCAAGTAGAGATGAGAGTAATGCAATAAAAGCACTAAAAACCAACAAAGCCGTAGGACTTGACGACATATCCTTAGAGCTTTTACAAGTTGCGCCAACGAATCCAGAAAACTCCGAACTCCACTCACGACCTGGGTCACCGAAAGTTTCCCCGATGAGTGGAAAAAGGGAATGATCGTCAAGCTTTTGAAAAAAGGTGACCTAACGAAATAGTAGCAAAAATTGTTCTAAGAGAACATATAGAAGCCACCTCGTTTCCGCACTGAATTGATCATTATCAACATCGTTGCGTAGAATATCGATCACTGCTAAACTTGCTCTTTGTTGATTTTAAAAAGACTTTCAGCAGCGACACTAGGAAATTTATTTGGCTTGCTTTATGCAGGAGGAGGGATCTAAATGTCACATTTTCAACGAAGTCAGGTTGTCGGATGAGTTCGAAGTCCAAAGTGGACTCATATTGTCGCCAATTATGTTTTCGTTGGTGATTAGCCATGTTCTGCGCAGGAAACGGATGTAATCGATGGACTCTAACATCCTAATTTAAACATCTTGATTATGCGGATGAAGTATGCTTACTCGCTTATATTATTATGGATCTCCATCAAATTACAGGGTTAAAGAGAGAATCTGAAATGTTGGCTTTGAAAATCAAATACGGGAACCAAACAAGACATCAGGCGTATTTGGAAAGCCATAGCTTTCGGTATGTTGAAAATATATGGAGGAATAACTCTCTGAGCTTAAGAGCCAAGCTACGATTGTTTCGCTCCAGTGTTGAATCCGTACTTCTACATGGACAAGCGCTTGGAATGTAACGTCAGCTGTCAAAGGGAAGCTGCAAACGTTCTTTAATAGCTGTCTACGAGACATCCTAAAGATTTTCTAGCCTAATCGAATATCAAACCAAGATCTCCACCGAATAATGTATCAGCAAGTTGTCGACTCTATTGTACGACGACGAAAGTGGCTGTGGTTTGGACATACGCTTTAAAAAGGCAACAACTGTATTGGAAATTAAGCAAGAGGAAGGAAGACCTCTTTTTACATACACGCATTAGCTTTTTGTCGAATCTTATCCAAATAACCCTTTATAGAGTAATACTTCACTAGCTCTGTTCTAAGGTCAACGCCTCGAACCCTACACGTGGGTCACAGAAGTCTGCCAGTCTGTTTCTGTTTGATCTTTAACCCGCTTTATTCTAAAATACTGAACTTATCAGTGCCCTGTTTTGTTTCTAGCTTCTAGTTCTTTATTTTTCTCCCCCAACTTCTGCGAATTTCACATCACCTTGATATTTTGGTTTTATTTGGTTCCGGTGTTTTCTAGAGGTTTTCTTGAAATTTTAATGCGATACCTGCCATATAAACTTGAAAAGCCTAATTGCCTCGAAAATGATTCGGCTGAGTATTTTTCAGTCATCTTTGTAGTTTGATCATAATTTCGTTATCGAAAATTCATTATAAATGATCATAATTGTTTTGATTTATTTCATCCTTCGTTGTGAAATAAAGTAATAATATTTCAAAATTAAATCAATAATTATAACAAATTAACGTTCCACCGGTGACGTCACACTATGAAAGGAAAGTACTTTCATAAAGCAAAAAGTTTTCTGAAAACAAAACTTTCATAGTGTGACGACCTGAAAAGTACTTTCCTGAAAACGTGTTCTGTTTTCCGGGAAACGCTTTCACTAAAAATGCTTTTAGTGTGTGAGTAGTTCATGAAAGCATTTTCAAGAAAGCAAATCATTTTCTGAAAACGCTTTTCGATTTCAAAAAATGTTTGTGAAAGTTTTTTGCTTTCTTAGAAGCGAACGTATATTTTTCACCCTAAATGTGGCCCGCAGAAGTCAAACGTAAGCCGTGCATGAGGACTTAAGGCGACCCCAAACAAACATGTCAAAAATGCGGCATTTAAAGAGATCCGTTTGTTAATTGGAGTTTCGTGGTGCTTTTTATGAACGAGGTAGTAACAACTTCCGTTAATATGTTATTTCTATAAATGTATATACATTATATTATTCCTTTATTTAGGCACCGCAATAATAGAGAAGTAGACATACATGTGGATCATGTCAGGATTGTGTTTCATCGATTTTTTGAGACACCGCCAGCGTGCATTACGCGATACCAAAAGCGTTTTCAATGATGCGGCGATGGCACGGATGTTAAACGACCGGGCAACGGTCTATCTGGTGGCAAATTCAAATAGTTTATTTTCAATGTTTTACTCAATTTGCAGTTTGAAAAGATTTTGCTCCAAAGTTGACATAAATAAATTTGTAATTGGCATCGATCAGAGCCATTTAAACCACTCTTAAAGTACCAATTCTCTCATGAGGGTTCCGTGGTATTGGTTTTTTAGCACCATGTTCCTTAAACGTTCGCACCCAAATTAACCTATGATTAGCCGCATTTTATTCTATATCATGCTATAAAATCCGTAGAATGATTTCTATAATAGTTAACTAAAATCCAATAAATCTTCCTTGCAAAAATTTTCCTCAGCGAACCTCATTTTTCAGCTACCATAGATAAGCAATAAACAAAACTAAGCCCAGAGTGGCAAATCCACAGTTCATATCCGTTTACACAAAACACTGAAAGCGCTTTTTCGCTGTCATAGTGTGACGACTGGAAAAGTACTTTCAGAAATTTTGTTTCTGGAAATAAAAAGTCGCTTTCAGAAAGTATTTTCCTTTCACAGTGTGACTGCTTTCTGACTTTCAAGAAAATTTCAAAATAGGATTTTTCGAAACGCTTTCTGAAAGTACTTTCCCTTTATTGTGTGACGAAACCTTATGTCTAACAAAATAAAATCTTACAAGTGTAAGTCTTGTAACACAAATCCTTGATTGAATAGAGACATTTCTGTGTCAATTGGATCACACGCAACAAATCAATGCTGGAGCACTGCATAGATTAGCAATTAAATTGCCCCAGAAACGCACCCCCAACATTCAGAGTAACCTCCTTTCTATATAATAAATAATAAACGAATCCATGTTGTTCCGCAAAGGAATCACAATCAATCAATTCGGTACTGATGCCATTATTGAGACGTCGGGCGCGTCGTCGTTAAATGCCTTTCAATTGTATGTCTATGAGGAAGTCAGCGGCTAATATCAATAGGATTTCAAAAAAAAAAATCCCTCATTTGAATCAACCAACCCCTGACAAAAACTCACTCAAACAAGATCACCTAAAGACTTAACAGATTTTGAGTGGCTAAAGAGTAATCAATCTTAACATCTCCTATCTAGAGACAAGCATCAAACGAGATGTGATTGTTGTATTGTGAAATTGTGATAACAACATCATCGCATAGATCAAGCTTTGGAGTGCATTCTTGAGATTTTCTATCTCTCAAGTCTCAAAACAGTCAACATACATAGTCGGGAAATTAAGATTAAATTTCCATTTCGGTAGATATTCGAGATCAGTCGTTGGAGAATACGGTAGCAATCGGGTGGTGGAATTCGGAAATAAGTATTCGTTGAATTTTTATTCTTACGGATTTATTGAAGTGAAATTGAGTGGACTTTAAGGTATTTTGTACAAAAGTGTTTGTAGGCGATTGTAAAGAGTATAATATATAGAGGATACGATATTAGCAGCAATGGATGGCGGTAAATTGTTGCACGGATTATCTCAACCAGCAAGTGAAGCATGACTTGGAAAATTTTTCTGTAGTGAACTTGTGAAATATTTTTTAATGCTTGAGTAGTATTGTACGTAGTTGACGCTTAGAAAATGCTATGAATTAAGATTATATTTTTTTTATTATGATACAGCACTAGTCTGAATAGTTCAGTTTATAATTTTTGCAGCATATTGCAGAGACATTTTCTAAATTTGATTTTTATTGATTTATTGGGTAAGTAGGTAGGTATGTGCCAGAAAAAGTTTTTCAAGGAACCTTATGAATTGTTCAACAGTTTGTTAATGCAAGTATTTAATAATAAAACCACACTTTTTAAACAATACATAGAAAAAAACAAGCCTACAATTTCGGCGTTTTTTTTTTTGTTTTTAATTTATAAACTCGAAAACGCTTTTGGGTATTTTGATAAAATCTTACAAGTATACATATGCGAAAATGTGAAATTTGTTAATACATAAATTGTTTATATTGGAATATAACGTCGTACATGACTCTCCATGACTGTGGCGCATAAATCGGAAATGCCATGCACCCGAATAGCTCGTGCAAAATTTCCAATGTGGCGTTAGCTGTGTGGCAAGTAGCGCCGTCCTATTGAAACCACATGCCTTTGGTGTTTATTCCAATTTACGTCAAAACATTTTGGTAAGATAAAGTTTGATTTTTTCGGGTGGGTAGAAAGAAATTAGAAAATATTTCTAATAACGCGGTAAGTTCCGAAAAAATCAAACTTTATCTAATATGAATATCGTCCGCGAAAATAATAACCCAAAATCTCAGGCGAGCACTATAAATCGATGATTACCAAATCGTTTTATAGTGCTCGCCTTTGATGTTGATGGCTGGCCAACGTCATTCTCAAAGAAATTAATATAGACCGATGTTTTCGGGATATCTTGCGTTTCATCGACCATCGGATGTTAATTGATCATTTACTGGAGCAGTGGATTCAATAGTACTCTCGGTATTACTATTATGTTGACCGTAAAATGAGATAAACGCGCCGAAGCCCGAACTAAACACTGATTTTGATAAAACAATTTAATCATTTGCAGTTGTTATTGAACGCTATATCCGTTCATGGTGATTTTGTAAAACAGACAAAATAAATTAAAGCCAATTTGACAGATGTCGCATCAACAATATGCTTGATAACAACTTTCAAGTTCAGAATCTATATATATAAAAATGAATTGCTGTTCGTTAGTCTCGCTAAAACTCGAGAACGGCTGGACCGATTTGGCTAATTTTGGTCTTGAATTATTTGTGGAAGAGAATGTTTAAAAGGTGAACAAATACGAAAATGCTCGGAATTAAATAAAAAACAACAATTTTGTTTTTTTTAATTCAATTCATCTAATTAACAAATTAAAAATTTATCATTTTTAATTTTTTTTTAAATAATAGTTTAGTTTAAAGACAAAGAGTGCATCCTTCTATCTTTGTGAGTGACGATTGCCGATGCGTGCCCGAGAACTTTCTTTACTTCGGTGATCCTTTGTGATAGTGACATTTCAAGCTATGTGCACTTTTTTTGTTGATCTTTTGTGATAGTGACACTTTACTGCTAAGTGTGTGAGAACTTTTATCACTTTGATTAATTACAATTTACGATCCCGAGGAGAAGACGACCTGACTTAAGTCGTCGCAGTCACTCAAATGTGCGAAGAGCTACCTCACGTGCTAACCGCACTGATGACCAGAGAGAAACAGATCAAGAAAATAGTCGTATTGGTAGATAGGCTTAGAATGCAACGAGTTCGTGCACATCAAATACAACAACAGCGAGCACGACATAATGAAATTGAGCGATTCCGCAGACGCACTGCTCCTGTGAGAAGAAAAGTCTTAAAAAAGAGGCATATAATTTAGTTTAGCTTCCCAAGATTTCTTAGAGTTGTTATGGACTTTTGACCCTTATGAAAGTTAAATTGATACTTGGGCTAAGAGATTCTATCGAATAAATTTTTGCACAAAACATTGATTTTAATTTAAAAAAAAACCGTAAAAAGGTTTGATTAATCTTTTAGAATTTCAGATTATTGCTTACTTGGTCTACTTATGAACTAAATACTTTCACTTCCTACTAAAAGTTTCCTAATTTTAAGAGTTCTTAGGCTTTTACAAAAATATTTTTTATTACATATAATTCTTATGTACGTTTTTTGTCATCTAACTCCTTCTAAACGGCTGAACTAATTTGGATGAAATTGTGTGTATAATGTATAAACAAAACACATTTAAATTGCTGATTATATGAAAAAAATTGAGTTTACACCTAGATGTTATTCAACCAATATTATAAAGTGTTAATAGAACGGTTCCTATTGAATCTCTTACGGAACCAAACAAACGATAAAGAAAAACATTGCCACAATTATGAGCAATGGGTGCCACGAAGAGCTATTCAAAAAAAATGTTTTTGTGAGCATTGCAATAAAAAAATCACACTAAGATTTAATTCCGCAACAAACATTAACAATCGCTGCATTGAATACGACTCCAGTATTATAATATTCAATCATTTTAAAATATGCGGCTTGGAAACGGCACATTATATAGAACGCACAAAATGCATCGAAAGAGCTTAGGTAAAATCAAAAGAATTTAAAGAAAGGCAGGACGACGTCTGCCGGGCCCGCTAGTTAGATAATAAATAAATCAGGACTTTAAAACAAAAACTTGATCATGCGCTGATAGACTTCATTTCAGTTTTTTTTTTAAGAAAAATTTATCGTCAGTTCATAATAAAATTGCAAAAACTGAATAAAAAGAAAACCGACAGTTTTTTTAGTAACCAAAAACTTTCATGTTTATCTTGCAGCTAAAGTTATCCGTTAGTTAAATATCAAAATCGCTGAGATAAAATATCCATTCATTGACAAACGTCATTTAAAGTTAAAACACATTTATTAATAAGAATTATAAGTATGAGTTAAAATAGTGTTATTTCGACTCTATCTTGTGTTTATTAATAGGGCTGAAAATGTTTTAACTTTTCGTATCATATCTTTCACTAAGCTCGCTTCATGTGAAATTTCTTCACTCGAATATTATAAACTCAAACCATTTTTTCGTTTGAAACTTATATTCACGTCCAACATTTTTCACCACATAACTTTCTTACGTGAGACATTCTGTTCGCATGATTAGCTTGCTTACCACTTGATACGTTGGTAAACACGACACATATTTATACGTTTTGTAATTAGGCGTTCATCTAGACGCCACGTTACACATATACTCGTATATCATCTTGTTATAGGGTATTTAAAAGGGGCTCGTCTCCGCTTCATAGAATACCCAAAACCACACTTTGCTAACTATGGTGTTTCTAGTCTTTTTATGCAACATAGAATTCGAGTGTGGAATTACTCGAGTGAAACATTTTGCATTAGAATATCAAGATGCATTCTACATATCAAATAAATATTCGAGGTTTCTTTAAAAATCGTTGATGAAAATATCAAAAAAACTAGAACGTTTTTTAATATGTAGTTTCACCCGAAATCGCTTTGGAATGCAAGTTTCATATGACATTTGAATCATTTCCAATTTTTTGTAGTGACAGGAGTACGTTATGTAGAAAACGTACATAAATGTACCACAATAGGCCCGAAGTTGGAGTAGTTTGAGATTTGTAACACCATTTTCTATTGATTTCACTCGAAAATCTACTTTCCACTCATTCTGAAATCCAATGCAACAGCCAAATTGGTTCCGCTCAGTTTTGACATTTTTGTTTATTGTGAGTGGCCTTTGTCATTTCATTTATTTGGGTTTGTGCTTCTTGAGTGGATTGTGACTTCAAATTGAGAAGCATAATTCTTTTTAAAGTATTCAGAATGATTCCGGTAGCTTTGAGATCCTCCCGGATTTGTCCAGTAAGAAACATTTTCAGCACAGTCCTGAGTGGTTAATGCTAAATATTTAGCAGGAATCTCTCTATTGAGGGGACACTTCGACAATATCTACGCATAAGTCTCTGTTTAAATCACTGTTTCGTATGTACCAAGGAGCATTAACGACTGCTCTGAGGCCTTTATTTCAATATGAATACAGTGTTTGCATATAGCTTGATTTAGTACAACCCCAAAATCGTATTCCGGGGTACGATATTGGCTTAAGCACTTACTTGTACATAAGCAGTTCTTTTTTATTGATACTATGGGTGGACTGACTTCCAATAAGCCATTTCATGAACTGAACGATTTCAGTTCTGAGAAATAGCACACCAAAACGAAGTCAACATTAAAATAAATATATCAAAGAGAATTTTAGTTTATTTGTAGGTATGATGCGTAGCGTAAATCTTTTCTTTCTTTTAGCGGGACAATAGAAGTTCTTCAACTAGTATTCAAAAGGCTTGATTATTAACATTCTTAACCTTCTATGTATTTTTCTTGCATTAAAGGTAATTTTGAATAGTTTCTGGCTCATAATAAATCTAAACTTATAGAGAATTGGAGAAGTTTAAAGAGGACCTACAGACCTGCACGGTGCACGCAGGATTATTTTCTCGGACGCTAGGAAATCATCCGTTCGCGAACCAAACACAATGATCAAGATTTAGATAACAAGTGTTTTGGTTCTGGGTCATCTGATCAACCATACAAATTAAGTTCTCTCTCTCAAGAAAGTGTGTGTGCAATTCACACACGGCAGAAGTGAAACTTGTTGTCTTCACAAAAAAGTGGAGGCTTCGAAAGTCCAAATGAAGAAAAGACGAAGATTATTGGAAACACTGTATTCGATCTCATTCTCCCCAGACTAAATTCTATTTATGAATACGTTTGTTTCTTTTTGGTGTCGCTTTTTTGTTTCATCTAATTTTCAAATTACAATGGTGCTAAAGAAGTTTTACTTCAATAAAAAAAAATTGGCACATGCTTCTTTGCCTATCAGTTCTATCAGCAATATTATTCATTTTAGGTAAAACTACATATATAAATATTTTAGCTTTTCAAACAAGTTTCTAGTTTTGACTGTTAATCTCGTTTTGTCGAAATAGCTGTTTTAATTTTGACAGGAAAAAAATAAAAGTCAAACAATTTTTAGTAATTTTTAATGAAAACCCGTTTTTGAATAGCTTGGCACCAAAACGAAAAGCAATAAGAAATAACGTGGACTTACTTTCGACTCCGCTGCTTGTCACGTACAGTAGCGCTTTGGACCGGAACGTTGTGTTAATAACTAGCAGACCCGTGCTCGCGTTGCTTCGCAAAGTTTAAAGACAAATTTGTTTTTACTATAAATATTACTGCATTATGAAAACATTGCCCAATGGGACTTACCCTAGCCTCTACCATAAAATCAACCAAAAGTTTATACATATATGCTTATAGTAGGTATGCAGAATTCGATTTTGTTTCACGGGAAACACATTTTAAAGAAATAAACTTTTTTGAAGTTTGTACATATTTGTATTGTTTTTTTATTTCAAAGCTTCAAGACAGACAATGTTGGCAGTACCCAAAAACTGATTGATATTTGAAATATTTATACTTGCGTTTTCTAAATTATTACTTTGAATACTTATCATTCGTCTCTTTGTGAAGGTTGCTCATTAAAACGTTGAGACCATTTTCCTTTGCGCATTTTATTTAATATCTATACAATGAAAAGAAGAATAATTAGAACAAAACTGTGTATCGTCCTCTGCATTCTCCATTTTCTATGCAGCTATTTCACAAAATAATTGAGTTTTTTTATTACACTGTATAAAACCACTGACGCACAATTATAAAATCAAAGAATGAAGACATACATACATATATGTTAGTTACTGGGACTAACTTAAAAAGAAGTAAAAGAAACATTATAACAATTGTAGATTAAGTTATTTTTTGTATACCTATTGAGTTAGTTAAGGTAAAGTTATTACAAATACAAAATTAATTTAAAAAAAACGCACTTTCATTGTATAGTATAACATAAATTAATAGAGCATGAAAGGAAGAGAAAAAACAAAGAAGTTGGAATGATAATGAAATGAAACAAAGTAGCTCGCGATTGCAATTAAATTTAATTTGTGAATAAAATAAATATAAAAATTTGATATTTTTAAAACATATTTTTGTTTATTTATCACCTTGTTAAGTTACTAAAAAATTATTTATGGCTTAAAATTTGCGCCATCGTATTTTTTTTCATCTTTGTAAGATATCAAATAGGTGAAAAGATATAAGTGATTGTGTGAGATAACCTATACGAAAATGGGCAATTTCTTAAACAAAACACCTATATTCATGTTTTAAAAACCAAGTATTCAAAAAAAAAGTAGCCATAAATAATTTCATATTAATAAGGAATATTACAAAATTTGTTTCAAATAAATCAGTTTAGTACTTTCTGAGATCCTACATGACAAACACACACAACATAATTGTTACGTCTTTATATAATAGTATATATTTGATTAATTTTTAATACAAATTGTAGATAACTAAACAGCCGAAATTTAAATTAAGTTTTTTGCAAGCATCCCAAAAAAGTGAGTGCTGATGGTTTATAAAATATGAAAAATATCTTCCGTAAACGAATGTCTGCAATTAATTTGTAGAAATGACAAGTCAAAATATAAAGTCAGCTCTTATCACTTGATTCCAAAATTAAATTGAATAATATTCGTTTGGCAGCATAATTCTATCGCATTAATTAGTTGCAATACTGTGTATAATTCGCAGAGGGTCGCCGGGAAAATCAAAATATCTTAAGCTTGAAAGCCATTCAAATTAATCATATTATTTTTAATAGGTTATTGAAAATATCAACAAATGAATTAACTAACTACTGATAGAATAACTAACATCGTTTGGATAGAGTTTTGAATTTCAAATTAAATTATTATGTTTGTAATATACTAAGTCTTATCACCTTGATTGAAAGGAAAACTAATAAAGCCCTCAAAACCGAACTATGCTAAAGGCTTTCGTTTATAATATTTCCATACTTCTTCCAGATTTTGGGAATACAATGCAAGTTTCGTAATTGTTGCTTTTTCAAACATTTTGATTTATCGCATTTTGTTTACGGAAGAAGTCTTATCATTTCATCTTGAAGTTTTGATTAATTTTTTTTTCAATGTTGTAATTTATATTTTTTTTTTTAGGGTTGAACAAGATAAAATTTGGGAAGTTTATCTTGATGAATGCATTTATTTACATCCATTTGTTTGATGAATTAATCTTAAAAAAAAATTGTGGAATAACTTTTCACATCTTCAGAAGAAAATACGAAAGAGAGATTATGTACAACTATGTATAATTGTATATGAATATTGTATAATTTGTATAATTTGAATTTTAAAGTTTAAAGACTCGGGATGTCATTTTTATTTTGCCCGCTTTCTCATTAAAGCCAACATTTGACGTAAACGTTTGATAAATCTTGAAAATGCCGACTCTATTTTTATTTAAACCAAAAAATAATTGTATTTCAAATATTTCTTGCCTCTTATGAAATTAATACACGTAATTGTTACTTGCTCATATGTAACGGGTTTTTCAATAAGAGCGCTACAAAAGTTTTTGTTAAATAAAACAAAACTGCTGCAATCTTACGTTCGATATTCGTACGAAGTTTATCAATCGTCGCTGGCTTGTTTGGCATATACCATAGACTTGACAGGAAATAGTCTAACGACGTCAAATCGCACGACCGAGGCGGCCAAGCGACTGGACCATTTCGTGAGATAACACGTTCTCCAAACTTGGTTTGTTTATTGACGAAGCCATTCAGCCAGAAATGAGCCTCATCGCTGAAGATGATTTTTCGATGATCCGAATCATTTTCAAGTTGTTGCTCAGCCCAATTCACGAACATACGACGCTTCTGGTGGTCAAGTGGCTTCAGTTCTTGCGTCAATTTAATCTTGTAAGGATTTAGGCCAAGATCTTTTCGCAAAATTCGCCACATCGACGTCACAGAGATGCCCAACGCTTGAGAACGACGTGTGAGAAACACATTTGGGCTTTCTGCAACTGAAGCCTCAGCGGCAGCAATATTCTCGACACTACGGGCACTTCTTTGTCTCACTGGCACGGAAACATTTTGTACTGTGCCTGTGGATTCAAATTTTCCCATAGACGCTCAATTGTTGATCTGCTAGGACGATTATGACGACCATAAATTGGACGTAGCGCTCTTAACGTTGAGGCCACTGACTAAATTTTAATAATTTCGACTCGTTGTTGGCTCGTTTATCGTTCCATCATGAAATGGCAAACCTTACTGAAGAGAAATGTCAAAAGAGCGGCAAGAAATATGGCGTCGTTTGCTGTCCCTGTTGCTCTACTTTTGTAGCGTCCCTGTTGAAAAACCCGATATGTGCGGTCACATTGTAGAATAAAATCAAAGAAAATTAAAGTGAACATCAAACCATTTATTCGATTTTCTTGACTTTTGATTGTTCCAATAAAGTACGTTAAATTGTATTGGGTGAAATAATTTAAACGCCATTTTATTTCTTTAGGAGATGTTTAAAAGTGTGATTTTTTTTCAAAATCGTAGGAGCCGTTTTTAAATAAAACGGTTTTTTAACAACTTAAAAAAAAAAATTAAAAAAAATAATTCAAGAATACAAACTTAAGCATACAAATAACGTACATTTAAAAACAAAATTAAAAAAAATTCACCTACCCGTTGATCTTTTAAAAAAAAATTTTTTTTTAATATTATTAAAAATACAAAAAAAAAGTTTCCGAAAAAATTAATTCAAAATTACTTAGGCTATCTACATCTTCTTGAATATCAATTTTGATTGTAATCGGATCACCAGTTTTCGAGAGAGTCGAAGAAAAAAAACCGGTCCTATAGAAGGTACCGTTTTTAGCCCACCATATTAATTTTTTTTTCACCAAAATATAATGCATACCTACAGTAATACACAGATTTTTTTTTATAAAAGTTCTTGGAGCCGTTTTCGAGAAAAATAAGCTTTTACATAACGGTTATATGACAGTTACCGTTTGAAGACAATTGGCCCAACCGTTTAGGCTGCAGTCCAAAATACATCCGTACAGACAGACAGACGGACAAAATTTCGCCAGTAACTCAAATATGTTTCTCTATCATCGTAATGTCATGTTTGATTGTTATCTCAATTTTTTTGAATGCATAACTTGCATTATATGTAGTTAGTACATATAATCGCAAGTAAAAATGTTATTCAGTCTTGTTGATTCTCATGATATATTATATCAACATAAATTTCAATTTCATACTACGAGGAATTTCAATTCGACTTAAATGAACTTAAACTGTATCACCTGTTAGTTGCATTCTTATCAAAATAGGTACTGTAGACATAGAATACCGTCAGGTATTTTCACAAGTTGCTGATCGGCATTCAGCTTCGTTTTCGCCCCTTAACCCTTAAACATATTCTCTTAAACAAAATCGGTTGCTGACAAAATTTTATCAAAATTGGTTGAGTTTTCCTGTGCAAATATCTTACACAAAAAAACACTCAATACACAGCATATATATTCTTATATCTAGTTTCGTTATCCTTGCACATATTTAAACGCCCATCTGCTAAGATGCACATTTTTCACGTTAGTTAATATTATGATGCACAGGCAATTAAAAAAAAAACATTATTTCATTGAAACTTTACAAAACCAAACTTTTTCCATGTTCTTTCCAACAGAGGATTCCATTAGCAGTATGAAACCGGAGTATGACGTGCTATCGCATAAGGATACAAATATTTGTATAGCCGAAAAGGAAGTATTGCAACAAACCACCTACCCCAAGGAGAATGACTTGGTAGGAACCCTTGACTTTTTATGATACTCGTTGATTTTGTTTTTTTTTTTTTATAAATCCTCCTTTTTTTTCTTTTAGGAATCAATGACATGTACATCGAGTTCGGGAAGCAGTCGTGAGAAATGGGGCAAAGAAATTGAATTCCTTCTCTCGTGCATAGCACTATCGGTAGGACTTGGTAATGTATGGCGGTTTCCGTTTATTGCCTTGGAAAATGGCGGCGGAGCCTTTGTCATACCATACATCATAGTATTGTTGTTAATTGGAAGACCGGTGTATTACATGGAAGTGATAATTGGACAGTTTTCTAGCCGAGGATGTATTGAGGCATTCGATATGGCACCCATTATGAGAGGTTGGTTAAAGAGGGCATGAAAGAAGAAAATGCTGAAAAGGCATTCCCATCTGATCTGGAATGGTTTATTAATTGAAGATAAAGAGTTCCGTACTGTTGAGGAAGAATTTGTTAAACCAAACCTAATCCAGATCAGATATGTTAGCAAATGATACCTTTTGCATTAAAAGTTTTATTTTATTTATTTAAGGGATAGCTTATGGTCAAGTATACGCGACTGCTTTAGCTACAACTTACTACGCCTGTGTTATGGCTATAACCATAAAGTACTTAATTGCTTCGTTTTCTGAAGTATTGCCTTGGACGCACTGCCTTCCTGAATGGGGTTCGAAATGTATTGATGCAGCTGATATTGGATTCAGCAATCAAACCCGATTCGTCAATAGAACTTCTTCAGCGGAAATTTATTTTACGTAAGAAGATTACCTATTCATAATCTTTATCTTATCCGGCTCAATAGCTTTCTCCTCTTAATTTTGTTTGGTTTTAATATATAGGAAATCTGTCCTCCGTGAAAAGCACGATATTAACGATGGAATTGGAAAACCAAATTTGGATTTAGTTCTGTGTCTTGCTGCAGCTTGGCTAATAATTGGAATAACTCTGGTGAAAGGTTAGTGTATTTCTTTGAGTATGGAAGATACGTTTTGACTGACTTTATTAAAGGTATACGTAGCTCTGGAAAGGCATCTTATTTTTTGGCCATTTTTCCTTATTTTGTAATGATAATTCTGCTCTTTCGAGCGATAACACTACCAGGATCAATTGATGGAATAATTTACTTTTTAAAACCCCAATGGAATCAGCTGCTGAATGCGAAGGTAAATATTTTAACAAAGTAAGCTTCGTCATTTGGCACAGTCAAGAGTCGATGTTGTTTTTGGGCATGCATTTGCGGGCAGTCGAGGGTTTGAATATTTAATCATTTGTAAACTTTCCAGGGATGTTTTACACTACAGATTATTTGATGTAGTAAGCTTAGAGCAAGCTTATTTCTACAATCAGAGGAACCATCATAAGTGCATGTGTTAGTTTTTAGTAAAATTAAAATAAAATAAAATAAAATAATGATAGCCTAATACATGCACAAAATACAAAAACTAACTAAAATATAATCATACAAACATACATTTGCACATAAAAGAAAACATTAAACAAAACAATCACGACAGTGGAGCACTGGTTCGAAGTAAGGATTTTAATCCCACTTTACTTAAGTTGCAATCCATTTGTGAAGCATTAAGATTTTAAAGTGTATTTATACCATAGTTTGTTCTATGCAAGTAAACCGTATCTTCAGGGGGAACACAGGTTTGTCAATAAAGAAAGGATCTTGTAAGAAATATTTACGAGGATTACAGTCGATTCTTGGTCTTCCGTTACATTTTCCCTGCTTTAGAAGTAGTGCTTTCATGTGTCACCTGCTCAACAGTGAACACCGACTGTGACTCTACAAAAAAGTTTCCATCTTTATTCCTGCAAGGCTTCTTTTGCTTCTTGGTAAAATGTTCGGGTATTATTCTTGAAAATGAATTCTTCAATCTTTCGATCGGTTATTTTTCATTTTTTCTCTATTTATTTCTCGATAAGGTGCTTTGCCCGCATTTCCTTCTCAGACTTTCGTCTTTCATTGCTGTGCCATTTTGTGTGGATCGGGTTTTGTTGGATAAGCATTGCTACATTCGTCATAAAACCCGAAGTTTCGTGGTTGGCATTGTAGCCACTGAGCTTGGGTATTTGAAGCCAACGCAATTAGTGTTTATTAGTTTCGGGTTTTCTATTGTTCCCTGTGTTGGGAATCGTTTTTCTTTATTCTCTAATCTTTATTTCGCTAATTCATATTATTTGTTAAAATATGTTTGCTAGGTATGGTATGCTGCTATTACACAAATGTTCTTTTCGTTGGCAATATGTTTCGGAACCTTGGTCATGTACGCTTCCTACAATGATTTCCGGAAAAATGTTTATAGGTGAATATGATGGCAAGTATTTTGCGCATTACTTATTTCATTTACAAATTTCAGGGACGTCATTATCATCACAACAGTAGATTCGTTCACCTCTATCCTGGCTGGTTGTATTATCTTCGGAATCTTAGGCAACCTAGCCTATGAAACCAGAGCTGATAATATATCTAAGGTCGTCCAAGGTGGAGCAGGTCTTGCATTTATATCATATCCTGATGCAATAGCAAAGTTCAAATATCTGCCTCAAGTAATTAAAAAAAATATAAGAAAATCCGTTCATATGTCTCATTTTAAACTTAGGCCTTTGCTGTTCTTTTCTTTTTGATGCTTCTGGTACTTGGAATTGGAAGCAACATCGGAATGACATCATGTGTGATTACGGTTATCAAAGACCGTTTCAAACACTTTCCACATTGGCTTCTAGCAACGAGCATTTCAATTGTGGGATTTGGTTGTGGTATAATTTATCTCACGCCAGGTGGCCAATTTATTTTAAACTTGGTGGACTTCTTTGGTTGCTCATTTATAGCTTTATTCTTGGCTATTGCTGAGTTAATCGCCGTTTCGTGGATTTATGGTTAACAAATTATGACGTTCTGTCAAAGAGCTGCAATAAATGTCAAATTATTTTCAGGTGTCAAACGCTTTTGCCAAGACATTGAATTTATGTTCAACATCAAGACTGGATTTTACTGGCGTTTATGTTGGGGTGTTTTAACCCCGGGTTTAATGTTCCTAGTTCTTGTGTACACTATAGCTACATACAAGCCATTAGATTATAAGGGTGTTACATATCCTACTGCTGTCTATCAGCTGGCCTGGACTATTTGGGCAATTGGAGTGGCGCAACTTCCAATTTGGGCTATTTTTTCTGTATACAAACAACCGGGAAAATCCATCATTGAGGTTCACTTTTAACAAAGTATTTTAAAACTTGCTTTCTTTAAGTAACTCTCCTATTTTAGAAGCTTAAAGCCGCCATGGAGCCCACTGACAACTGGGGACCATTGGAGCCGAAAACGCGCGAGGAATACAGACAATATCGTGCAGAACTTGGCGATGAAAGGCCACTGAACTTGTGGGAGCAGTTTTATGACAATGTTTTTGGATAACAACAAGTGTTGCCGTCCATTTAATATACTTTTGCATGCAATTTAGAATTTAGTAGAACAATTTTTTCAAAAGGCATAAAGAATGTGTCTTAAGGACTTCTTTAATGCCATGCGTGTTCTTGCAATCATTGGGAAATTGCAATTTTTTATAGCAATTTTCCAACAGTGCGGTAAGACATGGCAACACTGTATACGATGTTTTTTGTTCGATGCTTTGTTTAAATGAGCTCGAATTAGATTTTAAGGAAATAAATAGTTTAGATTTTAAATTGTTTCATAAGCATCGGGAAAAAGTTCTTTTGTGGAACAATGTAAGCTTAAGCGTTAATCATACTTTTTTAGAATTTCTTCCAACAAACTTGTCAAAAACTTGTGAAAACTGAAAACCAATCAAGGGGTATGTCCCCAAGAATGTACCAACTCCCATAGGTTTTCAGTAGGTAAAAAAGGAGCACGAGAGGCCCACGATTGAGGAAATGGAAGACTGTTACTTCAGAAATTGGGTTCGAAAGTTTTACCAAAAGGTACAAAAAATATGTTAAAGCTACAGAGCTTGAACTGAAGCTAGCAAAGACGATCAAGGGAACATCGTAGTCGATTCGCAGTCTGCAGACTATATAACGGACCAAATTACGCTGTCAGGCATAACGTTCCATTCTATCTGGGCGAAGTAGAACTACAATTCGGCTAACTCAATCTAGAGCTTAAAAGCAATAAATCCCCGGAGACGAAGGCCTTGCTGTCGAAATCTTCAAAGATGCAGGCGATGACTTGGTTGGAAAAAGAAGCACACTAAATAGTTGATTCAATTGTACCATCGAAATTCCTTCGATTTTCTTCCATCTTTAAAATTTTAAGCAAAATATGAAAACATTTTTGTCTAACAACCTCAGACACATCCCTGGGTAATAGCGATTCACAATTGCAAACTTCCAACTGTCATCTGTCAGTTGTCACTTTCCAATATGAGAAAACAGCTGATTTGTTTTTCTAATTTATAAATAAAAAAATAAACAAATTTTGATGATGGCAGGTAAAACCTATTTAATTTTGTAAAAATGAGTTAAATTAACCAGTTCACTCAATAACTAACAGATGAATCCAAAGGATCATTATTTCCGGTCGAACCGGGTAAAAAGAAACCCGACTATGGCACCAATGACACCCTTACACTGCTAGAACAAATCCCCAGCCAAGTAGTAGAGCTCAAGTTGGACGACGTCCTTGCTGCTGTTAAAGAAGTTGACAACCTATGTGACTACCAGCGTTGCAAAACAAAAACCAATCTAATGGGGCAGAATTGCGATCATTGCAAGAAGAGATTCTGTTTCAAGCATGGCCTACCCGAAGTACATGGATGTGGTGAAGCAGTCAAACAGGAAGAGCGAAAGAATTTCCTCAAGCCAAAACCACTTAAAACCGTTCGACAGGAGCAAGATTTGGCAAAAGCGAAGGTGAAATTAAATGCAAAGCTGAAGGACATGCAAGTCGGACGAATGCCCAAACCAAGTGGTAGTATCGGAGGAACTAGTTCTGGAGCTGGGAAGAAGAAAAAGGCAAAATGATTCTATTGTCCACTAGATGGCGACAAAGGAAATTAAGACTAATTGTGAATAGGTCATAGATGTTATTCCATCTGTCATCTGTACCTGTCAAAAACTTGAAAACCGAAATGTAAAAGTTGAAATAAAAATATACAAATTTCTTATCTAAAACTTAGTTATTTATTAAATTTTCTAAAAAATATAATTTTGTATAAAATGAGTAGAATATTAATTACTATTTTGCGAACTGCCATAAGCAGGCAGCTACGTTATGAGTGCACAAATATTGTGCAAGTTACTCCTCGATATCGACCTCTGAGTGTTTCTATAAAGTTCTACACGAAACCAGAAGGAAATGCTCCGGCTAAACCGGAAAAAAAGAAAACAAAAGAGATTCCCAAGATTACGTTGATTCAACAAAATGATGCAATGAGCGTTACAACGTTGGAAGAGGCGAACAAGCTCGCACGCCGCAGGGATTTGCAATTGATAAAAGTCCAAGATCTTGATCCGAAATCAAGAAGGCCGGTTTATAAGTAAGGAATTGCTTTTGTGTACACCGTTTCTTAATTTGTTTTATTAAATTTTTTCTATTAGATTAACTACAACTGCTGAACTTCTTGCTGCAGATGACTTCAATGAACCCAAATCTGGAAAGAATTCGTAAATATAAATTTTGCTCTAAATCTTGGTTAAAATTTGATGATGCCTTTTCAGTTCCTCGTCAGCTAATAAGAAATCCGTAGTGAAATCGCTTACAATTGGCTGCCGGATTAGTGAGAATGATTTAAATTCAAGGCTGAAGAATATCTCTAAATGGTTGGCCAAAGGCAATGAAGTTAGAGTTCTCGTTCAAGGCAGCAACAGTGATGGCAAAGCTTCAGAGCAAATTTTCCAAAAGATTGAGTCCAGTATCAGGGAACCTGAAGTCATCGGGAAGATAACTCAGAAGAGGGCGAAAGACAGTTTCATCAAATTCAACATTTATCCAGATTCAGATGCACAAAAGAAAGACTCGAGTGCGCCCGGGAAGCAAAAAGCCTGACTAGATGAAGCTAATGCTAATAAAGTGTTGGCTGCCTTGGTCCTTTGTCTTGTTGTAAAATATTTAATTTGGAGTCAGATACTCGTGCAAACGATGTGCGAGGAAATTTTGGAAGTTATTTTGAAGATTTGTGTTCGGTGAAGACTGTTCATTTGAAGATTTGATGGTCGTCGACATCTTTTATTGTTATTTTGTAAATGTAAGAAAATAAAAGTTCCACTTACATGTATATCGATTGCAAGGCAGTGTTTTTACTTTGATAGAGGCCTGAGATAAGGTATCTTGAGCCTTTAATTTATCTGCTGTTTCTTAGATGTTAGGTGATTAAGGTTGCAATTTTAGTGTGTAAAAAATGGGTTGTAAACACTAAACAGTCGTGCGAAGAAGTACACAGGCATCGGTGCTATCAGAGCTGTAACACGCCTTCCTTTGAAGGACGAAAAAATTCCTTAAAGATGGTGATCAAGCATAACCATACTACATGACGTTAAAACTCAGATTAACAGATGAGAAAACAAATGTCTCAAGATGTGTTCTTTTTTCTGAAGCAAACCTCCGTACCAATCTAAAACACAACACGAGACTGTAGTAGACGAGGCTTGAGAGCTGACCACAGATTTGTCATTTGAATGAATTGGGACGTTGTTTTGAATATTGTCTTATAATTAACCCGCACTGAAAGGGTTTGGCTTTTTTTATAATGTTGATTCAACACAGTGGGGCAGGATATCAAAGGGTTTCTTCTTTTAAAAATGGGAGGGATAAAAAAGAGTGCCACGAGGCATTCCACATTCGCGTGGTAAGCCTAAAAAAGAAAGCCTGACTGTATATCCGAAATTGGGGTAGGGCTCAAATCTGAACTTTTGAGAATTCCTAGCAGTGCGAGTATTACCGTTGATCCGTTTAAGGAAGGAATGCAGCTGGCCAAAAAACAGTACGACTGACAGTGCTCAAGAAATGTGAATCTTTCTGTTATTATTCGGTCGCCTATCATTTTTAAAGCTTTTGTTATTGGTTATTGGAGTACTTACATATTATGTATGTTGGAATTTATGCGGAATGACCTGCATTGTCAAGAATTCGTGTTAATAATTGAACAAAAGAAATAAGTTTTCAGAAAAATGTGAAAATTAACTTTTTTAAATTTGAAAACGATTGGCTCAAGCATCATGTTGTTTCATGACGGTTTCCCCTATTTTGTTCTTAATTTCAAGTCTTTTATTTGGATCAATAAAATTTCATTCTTTTCCAATGAATAATAAAATCGTGAAATTAACCTTGATAAAGTACAATATGGTTGAATCAGCGTTACCGCACTGATATTTTTTAAAAAATAACGGCGCAAAATTATAGACAGTTAAAGTCGACATTATCAACAACTTAGTGTGAAGCTGTTATATTTTCATACAAATTTCAACTAAATGTTTTTGTGTCAAGTTTTAATACAAACTCTATATTACTTTGTAAAAAGAGTTATGTAGTTGTTTTTAAATTGTATTTTTTTTACAACGTAGTATATGGAATTTGTATTAAAACTTTCAATTCATTTAACCAAGTCTGGCCACGGACTAAACCTCTTTCTTTCCAACTTAATGATTACAATTTTAATCCTTTTGAATATATGTACATACATAGTTCACATTAGGGTTTATCAACAAATTCATATATATTGAACTGAATAAATCAAAGGTTGGGTCTTGACAAGGTACTCACTGTCCATGTTAGCTACCAGGATGAAACGCCAATTTTTTGATTGACTTAAAGGCCGTAATCAATAATGGCGAATTGTTTGCTTTTGTTTTTGGTATAGAGATTAAAAAAACAACCCAGAAAGAAAAATTGCGGTTCCGTCGCACTGCTTAAAAAATCACAAAATTTTTACCAATAAATCACAGTGGTAACACTGGTTTAAAAATGTATTTTTATATTTGAATTACATACAGCATTTTAAATGTCAACACCTCATCAAAGTCGGAATTTCAATTTTAATTAGGTAATTTCAATTGATACAAATGGCTTCTTTTCGAAGCTAGCCAAACAGACGGCACTTGTAGGTCTTTAATGCAATTTAATTTTAAAAAAATCAAATCAAATGGGATGAGACTTTTGTTTTGTTTTTTTTTAACAAATAATAATATTTTTGAAGAAAAAATTAAGTGTTTTATTTTAGACAAAAAAATTTGTAAACAAAATCATAACAATAAATAATAGGCTATTATTTGAAATAAAAAAATAAATTGCACGACTGGATCGCACGTACTTGCTCTTATGTCCGGTTCCATTGTCGAATAAAATTAGGAACTTCAAAATTTTTGTTTGATTTTTCTGACTTTTGATTTTTCGAAAATAGTTTTCAACGGAAAAATTCAAACGCCAAACGGGTTTTAAATAATTTTTTTTTTTTTAATAAACTACTTTTTTAAATAACAAAACAAAGATACATAATTCAAGAATGCAAAAAATTTCAAAATAAACTTATATTCTAATTAAAAAAAAATCCACTATGGCGTATGCGGAAGATTCAGGATGTAATATTTGATGTGAATTTGAAATTTTGTATAAGATAATATCATAAATTATAATTAAAAATGCTAGGTTTAGAAAACAAAAACATCATTCAAAAGGCAAAAACTCAAGCTTAGATCGGACGATTTGTATATACACAAATATTTCTGTTCAAATTTGTGTATTCCTGTCAAAATAAATTGCACGACAGGATGGCACGTACTTGCTCATATGTGCAGTACTGTTAACTGTTTTTTAGTAAAAATGGAGTACACCGTCACACGTCTTGTATAGTAACGAATTTATAAAAAAAAGTATTTTGAAAATTGTAGGACGGATTTTGATAAAATCCTGTTTTTTATTTTTATTTTTTTTTTATTTTGGTATGTAGTTTTTAAGAGTTTAGAGTGATTATAAAATTTAAAATATCGATTTAAAAAAAATCTAAAATTTACTTTAATAAGAACAAAAGTTATTCAAAATTCTGATATGCAGAACTAATTTGGCTACCTCTATTTACTCAAATATAAATTATAAATTTGACGGAAATCTAAAAAGAAGTAACCGAGAAAGGCAAATTAAAAAAACCGTTATATGAAAGGTACCGTTAATATAATTTTTACGTAAATTTGGTTCTGATTAAATTATAGCTAGTACCAACTAAAAATTCTCAAAAAATTTCATTAAAATAGATTAGAACCGTTTTCAAAAAAAAATAAGCTTTTCCTTAAGGGTTATATGGCAGGTACCATTATTTTTAGGCCTACAAATCATAATTTCAATCAATTTCCCCTATGAGGGATGCCAAGAGAATCACACATACCAAATTTGAAGGTAATCGCTTAAGCCGTTTAGGCTGCAGCTCGTTATACATACAGACGGACAAACAGACTGATAGACAGACTGACACAAAGCCAGCCAGACATTTTTTGTCGATCACTTCTTTAGGCTTCTCTATGATCGTAATGTCATGTTTGATTGATAGAATTTTTTTACGAATGCATAACTTCCCAGATAGAACAAGAAGGTCTAATATACATATAATACATGTATATATGTATATAATATGTATGCATCTATGATAAACCTGAATCAGACATAAATACTGAATGGATACTTTAGATCTATTTAATTAATAATAGTGAAAGAATTTTAAATATGTACATATTATATTATATACGTACATTATACAATAAAAATTTGAGATCGAATTATAGACATTCATTTTATATATACGAAACATGTACTAATCGATAAAGATGAATCCAACTCTATTTTTTATTATCCAACGACTTCGATTCTCAGATCTGAAGTTATTTAATGAACGTTTAATATACGGATATTTAACATCAAAGATTCCATGTATTATATGAAAGTAATACCGATTTATTGCTACGAATTCCACAACGTAATTGGCCGTGCGGTTAGCGATCCATACTATTGGTGCCAACGGACCCGGATTCGATTCCGACGTGAGGTAAGTACTTTTATTTAAAATAAATATAATGTAATAAGTAATCAACAAAATAATAAATCACAAATCAGTTATAGAATGCAGAAACCACAAGAAATGTAATGTAAAATAAAAACATATAAACCAACAAAAAAATATTTTTTTTCACATATGTACGTCTTACAAACGTACATGGCGATGTCGTTTTTATATTTAATATACGTCAATTGTATATCTATAATATGTCACGTCACATATACGTAAATACGATGTCGCTGTTGATGTCTGTAAGATGATACAGATTTAGTACGTATAATGATTGGCTAGTATCCGTATAATATATTTATATTCTACGGATATTAGCCGGAAATTTAGCTCTTCAGTATACGCCTTAAAGACGTATATGGCGACGTCGATGGTTTGCCTTATAGTCCCTATAATCGCAAGTAAAAAGGAGTTAGCATTTCAAATACTTTGCTCTGCAGTTTTCAGAATTCTTTTGGATATTGGATCGAATTAATTCGGAATCTGACGAAAACTCTCTCAGTTTTCTTCTTTTTTTTTAACCTAGTCGTTCAGGCATGGTGGTATACAAAAAAAATTCCAGCCATATTTTTCTGTAATAAAAAGTTTCCTATTTTTAAATCCTGCACCTCATTCATATACCGACCAAATTTTATCCGTTAAACCGTTAAGGCGTGCTCTCGGAACATCATACAAACATCGAAACATCGAAACATACAAACATTCACATTTATAATATTAGTAGGATATTTTAGAAAGGGATCAAACTCACATCAAATATTCCCATGTTCAACCTTAAATGTTAAACATACGCCACAGTGTCCTTTTTTGATAAAACACTGTCTGCTTCCATAAAAATTTAAGCTGGGCCAGTATCTTTTACCAAATACTAGAAACACAGTGAACAACATTGAGAAATCGTTTCTTTGAAATATTTAATTTAAATATTCTATAAACGTCAAAACCCGATGTACAAAAGGCAAAACACATTTGTGTAGAAATACACAAAACCTATGAAACACAATTCTGTGTACACAAATTTATTTGTAAGCCAAACTTGTGTATGCCGATGTTATTCTGTTAAAATACACTAAATCGTTTGAACCCCAAATATTAATCGCGGCTTGCTTACACAAACCATATTTATGTAAAATGTGTGTATGCCATTTGCAAATGAAATTTGTGTATTTACACAAATCGTCTGATCTAAGCTGAAGGCTTGTTAGAAATTGAAGAAAATGATTCAAAAAATCTAATAAATATGACTGTGTTTATTTTTACTTGCGATTATAGATACTATAATGCAAGTTATGCATTAGTGCAAAAAAAAAATTGAGATAACAATCAAACATGACATTACGATGATAGAGAAACATATTTGAGTTAATTACAAAATTCTGTCCGTCTGTCTGTACGAATGTATTTTGGACTGTAGCCTAAACGGTTGGGCCAATCGTCTACAAATTTAGAACTTTAGGTCATTTTGAAATTCTACAGTGGAGTTTTTTCAATTTTTTTTTAGCTCGAAAATTAACGGTACCTGTCATATAACCCTTATGTAAAAGCTTATTTTTCTCGAAAACGGCTCCAAGAATTTTTATGAAAAAAATCAGTGACTGTAGGCGAGCATTATATTTTGGTGAAAAAAAATTAATATGGTGGGTTAAAAAGGGTACCTTCCATAGGACCGGTTTTTTTTCTTCGACTTTTTCGAAAACTGGTGATCCGATTACTATCAAAATTGATATTCAAGAAGATATAGGTAGGTAATTTCGCATATATTTTTTTAAAAACTTTTATTTTTGTATTTTTAATAATTTTTTTTTTGATAAATCAATATTTTGAAAACGGTTACTGAATTTTTTACTTGCGATTATAGGGACTATAAGGCAAGTTATGCATTCGTAAAAAAAAAAAAAAAAATTCTAACAATCAAACATGATATTACGATGATAGAGAATTCAAAAAAAGTGGGTCCGGAAATTCCGTCCGTCTGTCTGTCTGTCGGTCTGTCTGTCTGTCCGTATCGATATCTACAGCCTAAACGGTTGGGCCGATTTGATTCAAACTCTATATAGTATTTTTAGAGTGCTCTACCCGACAGTTTTTGGAATTGGCATTCTAGCTCCAAAACTAACGGTACCTGCCATATAACTTTTATTAAAAAACTTATTTTTCTCGAAAACGGCTCCTACGATTTTGATTAAACTTTCAGAATGATGTTTTCTGTGCAAAATCTATCTTTTAATTTTAATGGATTTTTCAGAAAAAGTTTTATAACGGTACCTCCCATATGACCGGTTTTTTAAAATCAGACTTTCTCGTTAACTAATTGACGGATTTTGATGAAATTTTCAAAATATGTAGTGTTTTATGATTTAAATAATATTGCTTATCAAAATTTTCAAAAACATTTTTTTTTAAATTTTAATAATTTTTTTAAAAAAATATTTTGTTTTTTGAATATTTTGAAAACGGATCTATAGATTTTTTTTTAAATTTTTCTCCTAGTATAAACTATAGATTTCTTAAAATTGACATACTAAAAAAAATTTAAAATATGTTTTCGAAAAGTTTTTCAAAAAAAAACTGGTCGAACGATTTTGAAATGAAAAATTCATAAAATAGAAAACAGCAAAAGAAATAAGATGGCTTACAACATTTTTTCCAAAAAAACGTTATGAGTAGTGTTTTTTTGAATTCATAAATTTTTTTCCCCAACATTTTATTTCATATTGCTCGGCTAAGCCCTAGCCAAGCCATTAGTCAAATAAAAGAAAGTGACAACCTACATTACATACATACTTACGTATTTTAAAGTATTTTTCATCATCATAAAAGCACAGAATAAATAAGGAAGCCTTTGATAAACACACAAAAACAACTAACAAATAAAAAAAACTATTCGATTACTACTGAATGCAAAAATTTCAATCGAGAAAACAAAAGTTTACACCTTCCTATAAATAAACAAAACCACTGTGTTAACTTTTAATATTGTCTCTATACCTACTGGCTTAACAGTAGTTGGAACACGTATCTTAATTTTAGTACCTACCTTCCTTCCAACCTTATTATAGGTACCTAAATCCTTTATAAATTCCATTGGTCCCATATTGGGACGTATAAAGGTCCCTTTACCTAGCATTATTGCCATACTGCTGATTCCGACGAATCTTTATGCCAGTTGTTCAAAATTTTCCATACCAAAATGAAAATTTAACTGAAAAAAGTCCTTTGTATCTTTCTATTAGCAAATTATATTATAAACAGTAAGCAGCAAGTGGAAAGATACACTAAAAAACTGCAAAAGCTAACAATCATATATATTTATGTGTTTATCCCTTTGTCGTGACGCATGTTCGTTCGAGCTTCACCCCAAAACGATTCTAAGGAAGTTGCACGTCATACAAAAAATATTAAAATAAAATCTTTGTCAAAAAGACGCCTGCACTTAAAAAAGGATTAGCACATAAGAGCAAGTACGTGCGACCCAGTCGTGCCTTTTATTTTTAATTCTGTTTTTAAATGTATGCTATTTTTGTGCTTAAGTTTTTATTCTTGTATTATTGTTTAAATTATTTCACTCAATACAATTTAACGTAATTTATTCGAACAAAAATCGAATAAATTCGTGCAATTTATTTTTAATTGATTTTTTTTTTTTTTTATAAATAATTACAATTCAAATGGAAACACCCTGTAGATTAAACCTTGGGTATATTTTGTTGTATGTATCTGTTTTATTCTCACGATTTTGTGATAACAGTCTATCTAATGCCACTATGCCACTGCCACACAGTATTGCCGGCTAAAAAAACACATGTTAAAAAGCTCAATAACTTTAAAGGTCGAGACCGGGAGCCAGCCGGTTAGCGTTTGGTAGGGTACACTCAAAAGCTTATTGCGCTCGCATTCGTTGAATCTTGAATATGGCAAGGCAAGTTTTGAAGTAGAAAACCACTTTGCAAACTCTTCAGTCGGTGTGAAACTTTAGAGTGAACGGGTTCGGTGTGCACATTTATTCCACATTTTAATTTTAAAACACAACACGAATACATATTTTAGCGCTTTGCTAAAATATTGATAGAATATATTAAAAAAAAAACCATTACAGCAAATAAAACGCGATAGTGTGTCGAGAGGAGTCTTGGGCAACGCCAGATAACAGTTTTTTTTTATATTATTTGTCCCTTTTTTGCGTTAAATGGTTTCCTTAATTCATGCATTTAGCTACATCTTGATCGATTAAAAAAACGTATCTAGTATAAGTATATATTGTGCGTGTAACTGAAGTAGTGTGTCCTAGTTTTTTTCGTTTTGAAGTGAATAAAAAGGTTTATTTAGTGATTTAAAGTGTTTTATGTAATTTATAGTTTTTAACCAAACAAAAAAAAAACAACTGCACTTAAAAAATACCGTTTTTGGAAGCGTTCCTTCGACTAAGAAAGTAAGTAACTAAAATATATTTTTTTTATTAAAAAAAAATTAAATAGTCATATAATGTCGATTGCATAATTTTAAGAAATTTTCTTGGTTTTCCTTATCCATATTCGATGCACTCTAGCTTGACTTTGAATTATCAAATGAAAAGTCAAATGGTCGTGGTACTTTGCCATTTTCGCGTGTCGTGCGCTAGTGTCGTACATAACATAACCGACCTCAACTAAGGCCGTCTGCTTATGGTGTAGGTCTCAGCCTTAAGCTTGAATTATATAAGTTTGTACTTAAAACACTTAATGTTCTGTAATAAACAAAAATAATTGTATGCATGCTTGAAACCTCTTTCTGGATTTTAACATAAATTTAAAAAGATACTTTGAATTGTGTATATATTTGGAACCAAATTAGCCGGCGACCGGTATACCTTCATGTACATAATGTCATAGACGAAATCATCGTGAATGGCACAACTTTCGTGTGTGGGACTTTCGGGTGTTTCGACTGTTAACACCTACGCAAAGAGAGAGTGTACGTAGCTTTTTAGTATAGCGGATGATTTAATATAAAATTAAAAATAAACGTCAGATGTACATAAATTAAGCTAAAGCGTTTTACATGTGCAACGTCAATTGATTTGAAATTCAGAAGCATTTCGGTGTTTAGTGTCGCACTAAAAATGAGGCCTACCTTTGCATGCAAATGAATGGATTTGCATAGTTTTTTTAATTTTGTTTCTTTTCGTGTTATTCGAATAAAAAAAAAATAAAAAAAACTTTGAATAAAATAAAAATGTGTGAGTTGGTTTTGTGCACTCGTCTCTACTTGTCAGCCCGTCTGTTTGTTAATTTTTCATCTTAAAAACGGGTTTTGTTTAAACATTTTTTGAGAGTAAAAAAGGAATTGAATATTAAATGGAAAAAAAATAATATAAATATAATTGCGCAGGTCTTTGTATTCACGTGACAGAACCAAATATTAGAGAGAAACATTTGTTTCTCAAGGATTTAAATTTTTTTTATTGAAAGCTCTTTTGAATGTGCGATTTTGAATATTCATTTAGTAGGTTATACATGTAAGGTACAATTCTTATATCGCTATAAAAGATACAAAATTTTATGTTAATTAACATCTCAGCAGGTGCACATGTTTTACACAAATTGTCAAAATACGGTTCGATAAGCAATTTTATTATGATAAATGAAATGAGAAACATTTTGATTTATTGATTTATTTGTAAATATTTAATTTGTTTATATTCAAAAGTTCCTAATTGTATTCATGAACAGTGCGCTTGAATGGCTGAGATATGTGCAGAATTGAGAGATAATATTTATAATTCATTCAACATACATCTTCAAGCCAGTGATTCGCCAGGTTTTAAATTGTTTCAAAACTGACAGCAGATAAAATGCTGTTTATTTATATTGTTGAAGAGTATTTATTCATCAGTCATCATTAGTAGTATTTGGCAACTGAAAAAGTGATGAATTTATGAAGAACTTATGTATAATTATTTGCAAAAGCAAATGAAGTTTTTTTTTATAATAAACGCGCACACAAGGGACTATTTGTTTCCTTTTTAATGTAGAACACACTTCCGGGGCATTAGGGAGGGGAGAGATAGAAGGTGACGATTAACATTGGTTTTGAATGTTTGCAAATCAAAATGGCAAGGGAAAATCCCGCCGGGTAAACTATTCCAAATTCGTGTTGTTCGGCTAAAAAAAGAATCCCTATATCTTACGGTACGTCCGAAATTGGACGAGTATTACGGGAGAAACTTTTAATGGGAGGAATGCAACTGGCTACTTCAAGTGAAATTTTTTTGTAAAAGAAACGATGAAATAAGGAAAGACATGAAACATTGCGTCGGTGTTCGAGAGGGGCAATTGTTTCAGCGGCAGTTCTATTTCCTATCAATCTTAACGCTCGATTTTGTATTATATCAAGCAGGTGAAGCGTTGTTTGCGAAGCACCTGCTCAGAGGAGGGAGTTATACTCGAGTTTAGGGCGTATGAACAAATATATGATCGTTCCAACTGAGGTCATCGTTAACAGACGACGAAGTTTTGATCAATTTAATGTTATCGCACAGTTAGTTTTTGTATAGCCATTATAAGTAATATGATAGATACATAGATATATAAAAATTGTTACTTGGAATGCTAGAAGTATTAATAACAAATGTTTAGAGTTTTTCTCTTTTTTACATAGATATGATATTGACATTGCTTTGGTGGCTGAAACTTGGCTAGATAATGAATGAAATTTATCCACACCTGACTATAAGTGCTATCGGGTCGATAGGACTGAACGGCAAGGTGGAAGAGTTGCAATTCTTATTCGTAAATCAATTCAACATTCGCTTCTGTTGGTTATACGAACTCAATTGGTAGAAAATATTGGAATTGAGATCAAATTAAGAAATTTTAGGGCATTTAAAATATATTGTGTTTATTTTCCAATTATGAGAGGCTATGTTTGAATCATTGTTTTTTTCGCAATAAGTAGAGCCTTTTTGATTGGAGGAGATTTAAATTGCAAACACAACGACTGGGGTTGTACTAGGGCGAATTCCTTTGGAAATGTTTTGTCAAATCTGTCTACAATGTTGCCTGTAACCATTTTGTTTCCGCCTAGTCCAAAGTTGTTAAAAGAAACTATTCTTCAAATCTTCTTCTGCATGTTTTAGAAAATACATTGTTTTGTTTTTTTTTTTTATATCCACACCAATTGGTGATTTCAGCGCGCCTCATTGCGAATTGATTCGGAACCAAAAAATGGGCACGACTGGGTCGCACGTACTTGCTCTTATGTTCCTAATAACATTGGAAAGCAAGATCTTTGGCAGAAATAAGCAACATTTGCGTTGAAAATAACACAGTTTGAACTTATAAAAAGTATTAAAAACTACAATACTTAACGGTTTTTAGTAATAATGAAGTATGCCATCACACGTCTTAAATAACAAGGAGTTTTGATAAAATCCAGTTTTTTTATTTTTAGTTTTTAAAAAAAAATATTTTTTAAATTTTGGTATGCAGTTTTTTAGAATTTTTAAAAATACATGTGATTATAAAATTTAGAATAATTTTTTTTGATTAGTTTTCAAAATATTGTTTTTTCTAAAAAAAGATTCCAAAAAATAATTTAAATTAGAAAAAAAGTTATTCAAAATTTTGATATGCAGAATTAATTCGGCTACCTAGATCTTCTTAAATATAAAATTGGACAAAAATCCAAAGAGCCGTAACTGAGAAAGCCAAAAATTAAAAAAACTGTTATATGAAAGGTCCCGTTAATAGACTTTTCCCGTATATGTGGTTCTAATCAAATGATAGCCAATACCAACAAAAAATTCTCAAAAAATGTCATTAAAATCGTTGGAGCCGTTTTCGAGAAAAATAAGATTTTCCTAAACGGTCATATGACAGGTACCGTTATTTTTAGGCCTAAAAATAAAATTTCAATTTCCCTCTGGGGAATGCCAAAATAATCACACACACCAAGTTTGAAGATAATCGCTTAAGCCGTTTAGGCTGCAGCTCGTTATACACACTGACAGACAGCAGACAGACAGACAGACAGACAGACATTTTTTCTTGATCACTTTTTTAACTTCTCTATGATCGTAATTTCATGTTTGATTGTTATCTCAATTTTTTTAATATTCACGAATCCTAAACTTGCCTTATAGTCTCTATAATCGCAAGTAAAAATGATGCTCCATGATAGTACTACATATACAGTTTATATACAAAGACAATATTAAGCAAAGAATCATACAAAAACGAAATTGGCAAAGATATCGTCAACCTGTCTTTCGAGATGAGGTTGCATATCTAAACAATCTTATTTCTAAAGAATTGTCAACGAAAAAAAAATATTGATTGGAATAACAAGCTATGTACTCTAAAAAAAACGCTAAATCATTTTGGAATATTGTCAAAATTGTGAAAAATAAACATAGACAATTCCCTTTCCTAAAAACTGATTCAAACACTTACTTTACTAATGTAGAAAAAGCTAATGCACTTGCATTAAACTTTTCAAAAAATGATTCAATATCCCAAAATCTCGGTAATGCTGGGGCAAATAATTTAATAGAATATATACGTACTGTAGAACAGTTTAACCAGATGACCGTGGAAACACCTGTAAATTGTTTCACAACGGAAGATGATGTAACGGAAATTGTAAACAATTTAAAAGTCAGAAAAACGGGTGGGTCTGACAATATAAGAAAGATATATTTGAAAAAACTACCTAGGATAGGAATTTTGTATTAAACGCATGTATCAAAATACAATATTTTCAACAATATTTGTACAATATCCGGAAAAAAGCCAATTTTAAAAGCGGGCAAGCCTGCGATAAGGACTGAAAGTTATAGGCCCATTAGTTTGCTTAGTAACATCAGCAAAGTTTATGAAAAAATATTAAAAGATAAAATGCTTACAATAAATATATCTAATAATAGCGTATACCCAGACGAGCAATTCGGTTCTAGAAAATTTCATAGCCTTCACATCAAGTGCTTCGGATACATAACTATGTTAAAAGTAATCGTGCTGAAGGAAGATCTGCAGGAATGATATTACTAGATATCGAAAAAGCTTTTGACTCTGTTTAGCACAATGGCACGATATATCTCTTAATTTTCCTACTTACCTATGTAAAATTATACAAAGTTTTCTGTCAAATAGATGTTTTAAAGTTCATGTAAATAGTGGTGTTTCTGAATAGATATGTTTTAGCTATGGTGTACCTCAAGGTTCAATTCTGGGGCCGATCTTATATTATTTATATACATATATCTGACTTCCCCAAATTAAGAAACTGTGAAGCAGCGATTTTTGCCGACGATACTGCCATATTCTCTTCACATGAGTTTGGTCTTAACATTGAGAAGAACCTTAATAATGCAATTAGAATACTGGAGCGATATTATAAACAATGGAAAATTAAACTAAATGGTGATAAGATACAAGCCATCTTTTTAACCCGTATGGTTTGGAAAAATATAGCTAAATGTCACATGAAGAAGTTGCAAATTTCTCAAAACAAACTTTTAAAACTGATGCCTTACCTTCCCTGGCATCATGCGACCTACGAATTGATTTCAAAAAGCATCCAAAAATTAACTACTTCATTTCTGAATAGACTTGAACTTTCTGAAAATATTGTTATAACTCAACTTAATAATATAACTTAGCATAATATGATAATGACATAAGATCTGTGATTTATTTATTTTGTATTTATTAATTAATATACTTATTTATTTATTTATTTATTTATTTATTTACTTATTTATTAATTTATTTATATATTTATTTATTTATTTATTTATATTTTTATTTATTTATTTATATTTTTATTTATTTATTTAATTATTTTGCATTTTACTTTTATTTATTTGTTTATATTTATTTATTTATTTGTTAATTCATTTATTTATAATTCGTATTAAAATAATATATAAGACTATGATTATAATTTATTTGTTTTAAATATAATGTAATGTTAATTTATTAAAATTTTTAGTTTATAATTGTTTTTCAATGGAATTTATATTAATCATATATTAATTTATTATGAATTTATATTAATTAATGAATTCATTAATTACAATTTTTGAATAATCTCATATTCCCCTAACCAAAACTAATGACTAGAAACATTAGTTTTTAAGTAATTCATAACCTATACACATTTTTTTTCTTAAAAGGAGGTTTTATCGTATTTCCTTCAATCATAATATTTAACCTAAAATAAGAAGTAAAAGAAACCCATATAAAATAATATTTAAGTTGGAAGATATACGTATTGTATCAAATCCTTTTAATGTAAAATGTGCGGTAACTATTGTAAAATTTATAACGAAACAAAAATCTATCTATCTCTCTCAAATTAAGTTTTCAAAAATATGTCATACCAAAATGGGAGAGAAAAACAGAGCCAGATAAAGCATTCCACATTCGTGTGGTGCGACTGAAGAAAGAATTTTTGTTGTTTACAATACGTCCGTAGTTAGGCTTAAGAGTAAACTGATGGGCATTCCTAATCCTAGCAGTGCGATTGTTATATTGGAATTCTTAAAGGTAAGGAATGCAACTGGCTATTCCATTGGAGTACTGTTTGTAAAAATACCAATACAAAATGTGAGACGTTTAACATTACGGCGGAGGTCGGGAGATGTAATTGAATCCGTAATTTTATTATAACCTATCAAAACTCAAGTGCGTTATAGGAGCATCCGTTTAACAGCGCGTTGAAACGGTATGTTAATTTTCTAACGGTCAGCAAAGTTATGAAGTTCATCCAGTAACTAATTCATCTATCTGCCATTTGTTTGGCCCGGTCGTGAAAGTCAAACAAACATCCCAACCTCCAACAGTACAACATTTTACACAATAAGATAAGAAGTAGCTAATTTTTCAGTTAGTGGTTGACTAACTTATCAAAAAACAAAGCACAATTTTAGCATATGGATAGTTTTGATATTTTTACTTGCGATTATAGGGACTATAAGAAGAGTTTAGGATTCGTGTATATTAAAAAAATTGAGATAACAATCAAACATGACGTTACGATCATAGAGAAGTCTAAATAAGTAATCGAGAGAAAATGTCTGTCTATCTGTCTGTCTGTCAGTATGTATAACGAGCTGCAGCCTAAACGGCTTAAGCGATTATCTTCAAACTTGGTGTGTGTGATTTTTTTGGCAGGGTACCTGCCATATGACCGTTTAGAAAAATCTTATTTTTCTCGAAAACGACTCCAACGATTTTGATGACATTTTTTGATAATTTTTTTGTTGGTAATGGCTATCATTTGATCAGAACCACATATACGGGAAAAGTCTATTAACGGGACCTTTCATATAACGGTTTTTTTAATTTTTGGCTTTCTCGGTAACGGCTTAATGTTTTTCTGTCAAATTTTATATTTGAAAAAACCTAGATAGCAAGATTAATTTTACATACCAAAATTTAGAATATCTTTTTTTGTAATAAAAATTAATTTTTGAATATTTTTTTTTTGAAAATTCAATATTTTTAAAACTCATCAAAAAATAGTATTTAAAATTTTATAATTGCATTTATATTAATAAACTCTAAGAAACTGCATACCAAAATTTCGAAAAAAATTTTTTTTCAAAAAACTAAAAATAAAAAACTAAATTTTATCAAAACCGGTCCTACAATTTTCAAAGTACTTTTTTCATAAGTTCTTCTTTATTTAAGACGTGTGATGGCGTACTTCATTTTTACTTTACTTTTTATAAGTTCAAACTCTGTTATTTTCAACGTAAATGTCACTTGTTTCTGTCAAAGATCTTGTTTCCCAATATAATTAGGCACATAAGAGCAAGTACGTGCCACCCAGTCGTGCCCATTTTTTTATCTGAATAACTCGGATTTTGAGCTTTTAACAGCTTATTTCTACAAGCTTGTCGAATTGCAAATCACATGCAAAGTATGTTGTTTCGGGCTGTATTATTACTGGTATGGAACCTACTCCTTAACATAGTAAAAGAATTTTACACTGGCAATATGGCTTCCTACTTTTTAGGCTACATGTTTCGCTGTATCTCATTAAAATTACACGCAGAAATAGAAAATTTAAAGTTTTATTGAACGACCTTTTTTATTTTTTTTTTTATTTTAATATGGGCGTTTTTCAAGGCTCAATTTTTGCACCTCTATTGTAAAATATATTCTCTTTTGATTTTCCCTTTATAGCAAATTATAAAAAAGTGGACGAAATCTGCATCTACTCCTTAAATTTTAGTGCTAAGCTATTTTTATGATTGGAAAATGAAAGTAAATGCTTGAAGTCTCACGTACAACACAACACGACAAAGCAAAGCAATTAACTTCTATGGCTCGCCGGCCCAAAATAAAGTTTTAAAAATAAATTTGAAAGCTTTTAATAAGACCTGGTACAACGACACGACTTTTCGATTCATATACAAACATTCTGGAATCCTCATGATAGCCACATTTCGTGACTTGCATCATCCAGCTCAATTAAAAGAACAAGCAAACAGCTATGTAAAAAGCCAAATAACAAACATGGCAAATTGTTCCAATTGTTTAGTCAAAATCCAAACATGTTAACTAGACTTACAAGAAAGTAAACTAATGAACCAAAGTATCTAGGCATAAAGCGTTGCTTAAATGAAAAACTCACGTTTACATAAAAACAAGAAGAACTCGGTATTGAATCACTAGAACTAAACTAGCTTATTGGAAAATATAAGCACCTACAACAAACTGCTTATCTGCAAGCATGTGCTGAAACCAGGATACATCTTTGGATTGTACCAAATCAAGCTATAAACAGAACTCCAATTCCTCGTTAATATTCTATGGTACTTCTATTTCTGTACTGCATTCAATTCAATATTTAGTTTTCATTTTGTGCGTCTTAATAATCGTTGTTCATTAGCTTAAAAAACAAAAGCTGAGACAACTTGATAATTAAATTTTTAAATAAAGCATCAAATATAAATAAATTCATAAAATTCCGCCGTTTCCATACCTTCCACAACAAATACGATAACGACCAGTCAGCCAGGTAATCAAAATTCTTAGTCCATTACTGTCTGTGTTCTATTAAAAAAAATTTGATTAACTTGTATCAAAACAAATGCATATGCGCAACACAAATAACAATAAGCTTCGTTAAGTTAATTAATTTCTGAAAATTTACTTTTCTTCGTTAGCGCAAAACAAATAAAATTATTAAACAAAAAACTAATGTTTCTTCAGTGTTGGGTATGGTTGAAAAAATACATAAATGTTGCATGACAGTAAGCTCAGCAATAAAATAATAAAATTTAAAATATTTACATGATAAGTGCATCATTACATTTTCCTTAGTAATGTTTTAGTACTGAAATTCTAATCAATCGTTAAAGATAAGACATGACCTTGGATTGTATAAAATTAGATTTTCCATTGCAAAAGTTTAAAGTTTAGCATTGTAAGTAAAGAGGCTCAACTAAGATGATTGAAGCTTTTTTTTTTTTTGAAAAACATCGCTTATGAATAATATAAAAGTCTGGTCATTTTAAAGATAACCTCACAGGAATAAACTTTGCCTTATTGTTTATGAGCCAATCGATAAAGTTAAACGTGAAGGTCCGGCTTTTTTTTATTACTGATAATCAACATTTAGTTGTTGTTTTGGTAAGGTTTTGCTTAGTTTTTTAGGTTATTTGCACTTTAAACAGACCGATATCAGTCTAAAGTAATTTTACTTTATTGGGGCTTTTTGGGAAACGTTATCGTTAGATATGATCAAATTAATTATGCCAATGTGCGATTAAAAATACCGTTACTTAACTTGGTAAAAACTTATAATCTCAATAGGTTTGATATTGTGGTTGAATTTGAATTGCTATAAATTTACTTTTACACAGTCTATGCTCTTGTAGGGGTGCTAGCCATAGAATATTTTTTCCAATACCAGATTGAAAGGGGTGGAATTAGCCAGATCATCTCCTTTTTGGAGTACAATAAAGATGTTGATTTGTCTAACTACATAGATATTTAAATTTTTGTTTGATGCTTCTTTCTATCTCATGTCATAATGTTCTACCCCAGTTATTCTATTGTGGGCTGCGTTAAAGCCAACAAAAAGATGGTGTATTGAATGTTTAATTCCAGACTTTTTTTTCTAACTAGAATCACCATTTCTCGAAATTCGAGTAGATAAGTTTGTTTGGAAGTCTCTCAATTGTCAATTCATTATCACAATGTGATCAATTAAGTCATGAACACTTAATTTTAAAATAAATAATTAATTTCGAATGAATTAATACGTAGATATCATTAATTACTCATTACACCGCAAATTATCAAAAAGTTAAAGAAAAATACGTTCTGCAAATCTACGTGACATTTCCACAAAATTCCGTTAAGTACGCACGGAGAAAAGCGTACGACAAAATTCATGTTCACGTATTAATATGTACAGATTATTATGTTTAAATCTAATTCTTAATAAATGATGTAATTACATCTTGCACCAATCATGGTTAACACCCTGTGCTGTAAAGGATCAATATTTAGTTCGCCCGTTTAAATCTTCTGCTAGAATATGATCCCAATCATTTCTGGTTGAATGGCTACGTAAATAAGCAAAATTGCCGCATTTGGAGTGAAGAGCAACCAGAAGCCGTTCAAGAACTGCCCATGCATCCCGAAAAATGCACTGTTTGGTGTGGTTTGTACGCTGGTGGAATCATTGGACCGTATTTTTTCAAAGATGCTGTTGGACGCAACGTTACGGTGAATGAACCGAACACTGATTTTGGTAATAAAATTCAATGATTTGCAAGCGTTGCTCGTTAGTAAGTCTATTCATGATGAAATGTCAAAGCATACTGAGCATCTTTCTCTTTGACACCATGTCTGAAATCCCGCGTGATCAAATACTAATGCATGAAAATCCTAACCTCAAAAAAATCACCCGTTACAATCGGATTTCTTAAGAACTTTTTCGTAAGTATATTGTCATTGTCATTGACAATAATTTGATGAAAAAAGAAAAAAACTTATTGATTTGATTCAATAATTAAAACATTAAATCAACAAAAAATCTACCAGAAAATATGTTTCTATGAATAAGATGCAATACAAATATTTTAATGTACACAAAAGTATCAAGGACACCAACAGTCACAATGAACAGCACGTAAGTAAGTCAAGATCACAAGAAAGTGCAACAACAATTTTTTTTTTAACCGATCAACCGATCTTCATCTTATAGCTGTTTCGAGTGAATGCCCTGTTATGATGTTGCATGGTCGGTTTCTTATGTGCCAAATCAAGTTTGTTTCACACTCAATGATCAAAGCGACCAGTTAAGAAGAGATATGTCCATATTACCAACTTACAAAAAAAAAAAAAAAAAATCAATCCAAACTATATTTTGCGAACAACAGGTTTTGATTGATATAGTTTTCATTGAAGAAGTCTACGACCTAGTGTCAGTGTGGTGGTAGAAGTGATCTCAATTAAATGAAATTTCTGTATGCTAAATCTCGTGGTCGTCGACTTCATTTAGTTTGGTATTTGGTATATGGTATCTCAATCTCAAATGATTTTGATAATGTGACGACAATGACGTTCATATGTCATATGAATTCGAAAATAGAAATCTGTTTTGGTTTTTTCTATGTCACTTGTAAGATTTCGCATTCTTCGAATTGAATCAAAATTGCTGACAGATTACAGATACTTTGGTCCAGAGAGGTTTTTTTATTTTTATATTCCTTTTGTTGTTGTATTCTCGTGATGATTATTGTTTGAAAAAAGGCAATAATCGATGAAGTAAATTGAGCGATTTGTAGTGTGCGTTGGTATACGCAATCTGAGCAAATTTTTATTTAACATTTTTTTTAGGTTTCAATAATTTTTTTTTACAATTGAAGGATTTTGGTAATCAATTTATTAATAAAATATTTACTCAATTAATTTAAAGTAAAGTACCTAAATCGAAAAATCTAACTTTGTGTTTTCATACCAGGCAAACCAATATTGATCAGATTTGTACCGTTATGAAAAAAAATCTGGAATTTAGCATTCCAACATAACATTTTTAAATAGACTTTAAAGCCGCTTACGATAGCATAGCCAGGGTAGAACTTTATATATATATATAAGGGCAAGAAATAGAAAGGTTTCAGTATCCCAAATAAATTTACACGCTGCCCACGGACATTACAAACCAAGTTGAAGTAGCCGGAATTTAGTCCAGGACCCCTGTTCTGTAACTATCGCATCGATAAAATTTATCGACAAACGTTGAAAACTGGAACGAAATTGATTTTATCGCATCATCCTGATTATGTATGTCTGCAATTATACAATGACTCGTGAGCCTTGTCTCACATTGACAGGTGATAGTTTTATCGATTGGAATACATCGGAATGAAATACTAGAAAACCGGGGATAAAATGGTGGTCTGTATCTTTCAAATGTGATAAGTTTTTCCTTTGAAACGTTAAATTTTATCATTTGTTTGTGAACAGGCGATAAGACCGAAAAAATGGACTTAAATAAAAAGGTAACAAAAATTAAAGCAGACAAATATCTTTTTATATGTAAATATTAATTTTAATTTGGGTCTACAAAGTCCCAAAAAATCAAATTAAAACGAACTTATTGTCTTTAAATGTGTGTCCACACTAAGAAAACATTTCTTAAACAATTCAGAAATTTTATTTAATTTTTTTCTGAAATGTTTATTAAGGTCTCGACGCTTCGCGAAACATTTCTGAAATCACATAATTGTTCTTTTTTTTTTGGTCTCCAATTTGTGTGATTATACTTATGAAATAAATATTTAATAAAAGAAAATGAACAATGTATTTTATTGTACTTTTATTTTATTTTACTCAAGAATCACACACAGTACTCACGTCCAACATATATAAGAGAGAAAGAGACAACCACATAAACAAATAGAATCAAAGAAAACAACGAAAACCAAAAATTATATTGTTCATTTGATTTTATTAATATTTATTTCATAAGTATTTCTGAAATGTTTATGAGATATTTTTGTTCTTTCATTCCGAACGGAAAATTTCTTTATCATTCAAGTATTTTAGTCTATAGTGGACGAGATTTTTTTTTTATTTTTTTCGTGATAATAAAACACGACGCTATGATTTCAGAAATATTTCTGAATCTTTCTTAAATATTTCAGAAATATTTTTTTAAGCATGTTTATGTTTCTTTGGTGTGGACACACCTTAATATTTAATTTTTGAAATGTCAATAACAGCTCGACTTATCGAGTTCCATTGGAAGTTATCGCAAGGACTTAACAGAACACCGATTATTTGCAGATGCGAAAAAGTTTTCGACAAAGTTACAGAACAGGGGTCCAGATATCTTTAATGGACTTTGGCAAGTCATCAAAACCAGTCATCATTATTGGTAGAAGTCAACAAGTTGTAAAAGATTCCTTAAAGCAGATCAAGAAGGTGCAAGCGGCACAAAACCTGGAGCTGCACACTAATGGAGGGAAAACCAACTGCATAATGGCTGCGTCTTTGAGAAGTGTTAGTGGAACACTACTGTCTTTCTGTCAATTTAAATTTCAAAAACTTTTAAATTTAAATTTCGCTTTAATCAAAATCAGTCCTACACTTTTCGTAGGTAACTAAAATAAAATAACGGTACGTACCTATCATATAACTGTTAAGAAAAAGCTTATTTTTTTGAAAAGGAGTAGTGCCCCGTGGCTTAGTGGTTAGTGTGTCGGACTGCTAAGCGAAAGAACCTGGGTTCAAATCCAGCTCATAGCCACCTTTTTTTCTGGGGTACTGCCTCTTGCGAGGAACTGACAAAACCTCCAAGAGTAAAATTTGTCTCGAAAAAGTGCATCTCATGTAGCCGTTCGGACTCGGCGGTAAACTGTAGGTCCCTTCCATTCTTGCAGAGTAACAACACACACACACAGGAATGGTTGAAGAGTATAAGTCGCTAGGCCTTGGCTCCTTAAGGAGCTGTCGCGCCAATAAATTTATTTATTTTTAATTTATCTCGAAAAGGACTCTAACGATTTTAATGAACATTTTTGAGAGAAGGTGTTTCTGTAGGTATTGGCTATCCATTTATCAAAACCAAATTCAACGGAAAAGTCTATTAACGGTATCTTTTATATAACGGTTTTTTATTTCTTGCTAATGCCTCATTATATTTCTATAATAGGTATTTAAAATTTGAAAAGACCTAGCTTAACAATATATTTTCTTAATATATTTTATTTAAAATTTAATGATCACCTGATACACTTTCGCAGTCACCTGGATTTTTGGCTGTACAAAAATTTAAAACAGGCCCAATTTTCATAATCGGTACTACAATTTCAAATTCGTTATTATGTAAGATATGTGATGAATTATTAATTTCAATTTAAAAACTATTACATGTTGTGGTTTTGACACTTTTTTTAAGACCATGTTACTTTTCTACGAGCAAGTATGTGCCACACGACTCTAACGATTTCGATAAAATTTATGTTTATGCATCTATAAGCTATAGTTAACTTAATTATTTTAAAATATCCTCTAATTTAAAGACATTTTACATATTTAAATCAGTTAATCACTTCAAGCCCTACTCAAAAAAAAAAAGTTTTGGATTTGCTCTATAAGGTAAATCGATAATAAAGCCAGACAGCCACCCTTGAAAAAAAAAAGAATTTCTGTATTTCGTATGTTTTGTAAAAAATAAGAGCTTTCAGCTTTATTTAATTTAATATGAATTTTTTCGGCTTCAAAATGACACAACTCAAAGGCATCACCAAAATGATTTTTTTTTTGTGCTTTAAAGGACGTTTATGACATCATTTCTGTCACCACAAACATACAATCTGAATTTAGACTTTGAACATTCTAGTGACGGTACTAAATTATTTTTTACTTTTCGAGTGCGATAATCACTCACAATGTGTTGTCATAGAGTTGTAATTTTTTTTTGTAATTTAAATAATGTGAGTGATGACAAAATAAGTTAAACAAATTGCTTTCATTAAAAGCTCAACAGATGACTGAGTAATATACGTAATATCTTTAATAAATAAAAATAATTGACTCCATTCATGCAAAGTAAAAATATTTTTTTATAACCCTACTAATAAATCAAAATGTGGTTCAAATCATTAAACTATTTAAATGCGGAGTGGAGGTGTGTTATTAAGTTTTATTTTTGCGGCAAGATTGGATACCAATTATATCAATGATAATGAAAAGTCATTTATTGATAGCGATGAAGAAAAATATCTTACAGATACTGAGTGTATCTTTGATATCTATTTGGTATCTAAATAAAAAATATGAAATCCTCGGTGTTTGTTGAAAAGAGTTCACTTGATATTAGCTACAAATTAAGCATGTCACTTCATCTTTAGTTCATACGCTCATCTACAACGATAATGCGATAAAAAGGTCTTTATAGAAGGCTCATGTATCCGCATCACATTTTGCTGATAGTTCAACATTGCCACTCCTGCGCTCAAGAACGTTAAATATTTTATGGGACAGGTATATTTCCGAGTTCTTTCACTTTCAAGAAACTTTGGAGATCTTTATACGAACAAAACTGCTGGCCATGATGATATTATTCCTATACTTCTGAAGAGTGGCTCTTCCTGACTAGCTTTTTTTCATGTCTCCGATTTTTTTCAAAGATCTCTTATCTGAAACTTTAAAGTTTAAATCTACTTCACTGTTTTGCCGGTGACTCAACCTTTGTTGGTATGCAGAATTAATTTGGCTACCTAGACCTTTTCAAATATAAAATTTCATAGAAATACCAGGAAAGCCAAAAATTAAAAAAATGATGATAGCCAATATCTACATATATATTCTTACAAATAATCTTAATCAAAATTGTTGGAGCCGTTTACGAGAAAATAAGCTTTTCCTTAACGGTTATATTGTAGGTGCTGTTATTTTTAGCTGTAAAATCAAAATTTCAAAAACCCCTTTAAGGAATGCCAAAAGAATCAAACATAGGTTACAAATTTGAAGATAATCGCTTTAGGCTGCAATTCGGATACACACAGGCAGACATTTTGGTCAATAACTTTTTTAGACTTCTCTATGATCGTAATGTCATGTTTGATTGATATCTACATTTTTGGTTATTCACGAATTCTAAACTTTCTTTATGTAAGTACCTTGTTAATCGCAAGCAAAAAAATAACTTGACATGCTAAATGCTTCATCTTAATTAACATCATCTGCAAGTTCAAGAGCTCAAACAATAAAAAAAATTGTCAAAAGCAACCAACGCAAGATGGCAGACTATTTTTGCAAGTGTTTTATGTTTCTGATGATAGAAGTTAAGGCATGTATGTCACTGTCTGGTGAAGCAGAAAAAGTTGTTAGCGTGTCCACAAGCCAGTCGTGAGTATATTTTGAATCACGATATTTATAACAACTAAATTATTTATTCTAAGCAATTAACATAAACTGTCGGTTATCATGTGAGGTACAGTTTAAGAACCGAAAGAGAAATCATTACGAACTTTAATTCATAGAACTAGACAAAGAAATAAGTAGGTCATTGCATTCATTTATTGCCTAGTCTCCTTGTTTAATATGAAATTAAAATGCAATGTTTATGTAAACGAGGCGAGAATCTTTTTTTTTTTTATTCTTAAAACATTAAAGTGTTGATTTTCTTCAAAAAAAAAATTTTAAAGTTTTGTTTTTGCCCATTAATAATCAATTATGACAAAGCTCTACATACATTTCAATTTAACTGCTCCCATACTCCAAATGATACATAATAACCACCTAGTATTATCAAAAGTTGAAATTTGAGTTAGATGATTATAATTTTGCGCTTCAATGAATAAATAGTAATTTTAATAAAATGTTTCAAATTTATATAAATATCTCATGAAGTAACACAGCCACAAATTAACATGAGAAGTGAGCTACATGTCAATATTAAGAAACTTTGAATGAGATTAATGAAAAATTGTTCGAGAATGGGTCGCACGTACCTGCTCTGCTAGCGTTACTTTCAATTATTAAAACAGTTTTGTATAGAAACAGGCAACTAACTGTCATATTTAGTCTTTGTAAGAAACACAATTTTTAAAATTAAGAATTTTTTTGTTTTGGAATAAAGTGAAATTGCAGTAAGTTAAAAGTGATACGCAAAAAAAAATGCTTGGATGCGACCGAATTTTACAAAAGCCTACAAAAGAGACAAGACTGTGTTCTGTGTATAATTGTGTTATGCGTGAAACAGATTGAACCAGCAACAGCAACAGCACCAGCAACAGCGGCCGCCATTAATTTAGAACCAATGTATTTCAATGGCTCAAATTAGATTAGACCAGCACCAGCAACGTCACCAGCGTCGTTAGACCAAAGTCCTAAATTTGCTGTTGCTGTTCCATTGCTACAAACTTTGCGCAAGTGAAATTCGGGGGCACCATACTGCAAAAGAAAACTTCGTATACTTTTTTTATGACACAAAGTGTCAAACAGAAGTAAGAATGCTGGTGCTGGTGGCAATGTGTTTCAATTTCTTTTGCTGGTCAGCGTGCTGTTTGCTGTTGACGGTGCTGGTGCTGTTGCTGGTTCAATCTGTTTCGCGCTTTACTGACTCAAGAATGATATAAACCAGACTATCCCGCGCCGCGCTGTCAAATGAAAGTTGTGATTTTTTTATGTGACGTAGGTAGTGACTTTTGCCACTTTGTGTGTTTTGATTTTAGTTCTCGTTTGCGCTTTAAAATGTTTAAATTTTAGTTCTTGTGCCTATATTTAAGAAAAAATTAATCATCAAAGTTTCAGTGGTTCTAAACATTTTTTCACTTAATTTTTGCCATTTGAAGTGAGGCATTAGATGGTGGAAAAAGATAGTGGATTTGAAAAATTAAGGCTTGAAAGGTATTAGAATAGGATATATTAAAATATGAGAGATGGGATTAAAATAGGATAGTTTAGGAAGTAGGAGTGGAGTGAATAGGGAAGAGAAAAGCAGGATAGGAATTGTCAGAGGAGATACTGTTGGAAGGTAGATAGGTAGGTCATGATTGGGAACTATTCAATAGAGAAGAGCCTTCTTATCAAACGAGCAATGCGTTAAACCTTTCGCAAATAGTCTGATGCGTATATTGCTTTCCAAAAAAAAAGAACTATTTTAAATGAATTCTTCGACTCTGTATATAATGAGACCGATGTGTTTACAAAAAAATCATTTACCAGGAAGCCACATTGAGGTGAGCCGAAGCTTACAAGATGTTTAAAAATATAGCTGATCTTTAATTTAATTACAGTTTCTGGAACTGATAGGAACTCTGGTAAGACTCAGGCACTTGGTAGAAGACAAGATTCGAAAAGAACTTAATAAGTCATACCTTTTTTTGAATGATGAACAGCAGAAAGCAGTGTAAGGTAGATCCTTCAAGTCCGTTCTTAATAAACAGCGGGAGCAAACAATTTTAGTAAACATCTTTCGGAGGTCTTTTAACTTGCGATTATAGGGACTATAAGGCAAGTTTAGGATTCGTGAATATTAAACAAATTGAGATAACAATCAAACATGACATTACGATCATAGAGAAGTCTAAAAAAGTGATCGAAAAAAATGTCTATCTGTCTCTCAAAAACGGCTCCAACGATTTTAATAAAAAAAAATTGAGAATTTTTTTGTAGGTATTGGCTATCATTTTATTAGAACCACATATACGGGAAAAGTCTATTAACGGTCCCTTTCATACAACGTTTTTTTTTTAATTTTTGGCTTTCTCGGTAACGGCTCTATGGATTACTTCAAATTTTATATTTAAGAAGATCTATGTAGCCAAATTAATTCTGCATATCAAAATTTTGAATACCTTTTCTTCTAATTAAAATAATTTTTGAAATTTTTTTTGGGAAAAATCAATACTTTGAAAACTAATCAAAAAAAATTATTTTAAATTTTATAATCACATGTATTTTAATAAATTCTAAAAAACTGCATACCAAAATTAATTTTTTGTTTAAACTAAAAATACTAAAAAACCGGTAAGTATAGTGGTTTTAATACTTTTTATAAGTTCAAACTGTGTTATTTTCAATGTAAATGTTACTTGTTTCTGTCAAAGATCTTGCTTTCCAATGTAATAAGGCACATAAGAGCAAGTACGTTTGACCCATTCGTGCCTATTTGTTAATATATTTACCAATAAGTTTATTAAAAATGAAAATCAAACTCAGAGAATAAACAAAATGCTATAATAAAAAAACTCAAAATAAAATGAATTTATACCATATTTTCTTCGATTTTCTTATTTGTCTACATTATTTTCAGATAAACAGTCAAATAAATAGTAAAAATAAACAAATAAAAACAGAAAATTTAATTTCTAGTGGCACTACGAAATATTTGTACTTCAAAAAGTCTCTGCCGCCTAGTCATAGCTCTGAAAAAAATTTACGCAATGGCGGATTTTCAAACGGCGTAATCTTTTATTTTATCATTCTTGTCACTGACTAACCAATTTAATAGAATACGAGTATCAACGAAATAAACTTTCGGTACAAATGAACTTTTACTGAGCTGACAGACCTTGTATTTTTTTAGGATTTGCGTTGCCGTCTGACAATTTATTTAATATTTTTATGAAAAGATCATTTTTAGTTGCGATTAAAGGTACTATAAGACAAATTTATAGATTCGCGTACATGCCGAGTACTAAGAGCTTTTCAGCTTCATCACCCCCTTCATTTCAGCAAAACGAGGTGGTTTAATGGATGGTGGGCTAAGAGTGAAATTGTTTTTCGTCGGAATGAAATTTTAATTGAATTCCACTGGTTAATTGGATGGTGGGAACAAGTGGACGGTTTTCAGAGTTATTTGCTGAAAATATTATTCTGTTTCGAGGTTTTCCGAGAGTTTTCTTTGCATTTATGAATCTTTTTTCAAAGGTATTGTAGTTCTTGCAGGAATTAAGTTCCGACGATTAATCAACATCAAAATATGGGCTGATAAATATTGTTGTTTTTTTGTTTGTTTTTTCTTCGACTTTCTCAAAAACTGGCCATTCATCAAAATTGATATTCAGATTTTTTTTTATTTTTTTTTTTTTTAATATAGATTATATTTTTGTTAAGTAGGCATTCTTAAATTATTTTTTTTTTTAATTTTTGAAAAAAAATTATTAAAACAATATCGTTTTATTCAAAAACCGCTCCTACGATTTTGGAAAAAAATCAACCTATTTCACATATTTTAAAGCCACAAAATGGCGGTTACATTTTTTCGCTGAACACTATTTTTGTCCTTTTTTCAAACAATCAAAAGTCAGAAAACCGAAAAAAAAACTTTGAAAAGTTCCTTTAATATTTTTCAAATTTTATTCAAAGCTGTGACCGCACATAGGAGCAAGTACGTGCGCCCCAGTCGTGCAATTTATTTTCTAAAACTTTTATGTTGAGATATGTTTGTAATTAGTGGAATGGATGTGAAATCCGTATTACTGGTCTTTAAAAACCATTATATTTTCGAGATATATAATTATCTTATCATAAGCTAAAAATTTATCGACGTTTTCATGATCTTTGATATGTATAAGGGCAGTAAGGATAATGTATCGATAGGGGAAAGGAACAAGCTGCAGATGTGCTGTTTTCCATCTTTTATACGGAAGATTCAAAAACAGTAGGTGGGAAAGATGAAAAAACTTATGAAGTGGCGTTGTCAGCGAGGCGAGGAAAAGCAGTTTTTTTAATAGTATTGGAGGTATACCTTTTGGAACAGCAGATTTGCTTATATTAAGATATTAAAAGTCCTGTGCCATGAAATGGTTAAGGTTCTCAACTACAGGAGGGGTAAGTTGTTGTCTTTCAACGTTGAGCAATGAGCTGCGATACAATCCATACAAAGCTTGTTATTGCGTTATCGTTAAGATGAGCTTATGCATGTGCATTAAGTTTTATGAACTAGGCACACTGTTTTATATTATGTTTACAGTACCTACAGTTAATATTTTAACATTGAATAGGGTACATAGTACTAAATATATGTAGAGTACATTGTTTTTGTTTTCATGAACCTTTCCTCTATGTCTAATAGATTAGTAAGTACCTTACGGAACACAATTAGTTTTGACTGGATTCAAGTCTGATATTCTTAATGCTGAGAATGATCTATTTGTATATAATGCATACCTTAAATGGAGCAATGAAATTATATTATGGGCTGGGCAGACTATTTTATTTAATTGTTATAACAGATTGATTAGAGTATACAGTACTCAATATGTTTACCCAAACCCAAACGTGTGTGGAGATAAGAAAAAAACGTGTTTTAATCAGACAATCTTTTATGAGGCTACAATAATTTGTTTCATAGATTTAGATTGTTTAAAAAAATTGCGGCCATTGAGGTTGCTTTGGTGCTATCTTATGTGATAGCCAGAGTAGAATGTTAAGAATCATAAATATCAATTGAAATCTGAAGATTCTAAAAGAATAAATAATATAATATGTGAAATTATCAAATAATTGCATAGTTTTCAAAATTAAAGAAAAACAAAATACTGCGATAATATGCTTGATTGGTATTCGATCAATACTTCTATCACTCAATTATATTTGGAATGGACGTTGAGACTACTTTAATTTTTAAGATACTAATACAAAATATGAGGAAAATATCAATTGAAATTGAAATCTATTTTATTCTACAACTTAGCTTTTGTAACATGTGTTATAGTTTCCAACTGATTTTTGTTAACTAGCAACAAACAATATAAAAAAACTATTATTTATTGATAATTTTTTTTTTCAAACATCCCTGGATTTATTTATACAACAATAGATTCACTTTTTTAGTTAAACATTAAAATTATTATTTATTTGAGCACCGAACAAAAACAATTTTCAGTTACAATATTTATTTTAATTTGAATTTTTTTTTGTACGATCTATTATGTTTCATTAAAAATTAATCATTTGACGAGCGTAAATGTTTTTTTTTTTTGACAGATATTGTGTGCACAATTGTGAAAATAAGCTCACCTTCTAAATGAGCTAAAATATACAAAACTGTTAATACAAAAATATGTTCATGATTTCGAAATTGGACACTTGAAGACAATTTAATTACATACATCAATTACAAACTTAACTATACAAAATTTAAAAAAATGCGGAAACCTGCGGAATGGAAATGATATTTAACACTCAAGCCTAATGAGTTTAAATCAGTCATTAAATATTCTATCCCATACAAAAATCCTTGGGTTTTTCGTTATTATTTCCAATGTGTTTTATCTTATTTTGATAACCAAATATAAAAGACGGTTTTCCAATGTGCAGTGTCTTTAAACATACCTTCTTTAGGTATTCCTCAGGGCGGCCATCTTAGCGCTCTGTTATTTATGCATGTCATTTATGACATCTCTAGCATTTATCTTCTTACTAGAGACTTTCTCTCGATGTATTTAAAAGATTTTTAACCGAAGGTCATGTTGTCTTGTAATAAAAACTTACTGAAACTCAATTCAAGTAGATGTCATAGAAGATGCTTTGGAGAAGATAGAGAGAGTTGGGGATGCTTTTCAGCAGGTGAAAATGAGCATTCGACCGAATTACGACTTGTAGAACAGAGGTCTGCTTAATCATTTTTTTCTTTGAAATGGAGGCCTGCCAACTTTGAATAATGATGGTATTAAAAGAAAAAATACAAATGTGACGATACTTTTATCATAAATGTTTATATATATTTGTTAACAAAATTGAAGAGGTAATCTATTTTTCGTATCAAAATAGAAAGAATCTTAGTACAGTTTATTAGAATTCGACCTCAAACTTCAGATAAGGTGTAATTTGGGGGACAAACTTACAAGGCAGTAAAAACACAACATATTCATAAAAGTTTATTAGCATACACATACGTCAATAAAACGTTTTGAATGTTGATATGACTTTGCAGGTTAGAGTTGGTACTCAACTAATTTCTTTTATATGAGTTTTGCAATAAAACACACGTTAAAGTAATAAAGTGTATATTTATGGCAAATATAATGATTTGGCCAAATAATTTGACAGAAACGGTATTTCGCAAAATATTGACACTAACCTTCTCTAACAATGCCGGCATATTTTTGAATGAACCAATGATATTGCGATTTCCCATAAAAAGGTGTAGATTTAGATTCGATTCTTTTGGTTCGTTTCGGTAGGATGCTTGAAAGGCAAAAATATGCTCGGCACTTCCACCAACCAGTTGTGTAACTTAGCACGGGAACATTCAGTAGCGAAAACTTATTTCAAATATCTTCTAAGAAACTGCATTTCAGAATTTTTGCATTTAAATATAAATATTAAAAAAATTGTAGATTTTAAAAACTCATTGTTTTTTTTTCATTACAGAAACACGCTCAAAATGTTCATACCCGTTGCACACAACGCTTTTCAGACCCTTCGAAGATCACCACGCGTCCGCGTTTGGCTCATCAACAAAAATGCTTTTTCCAGTCAGGTATGATAAACCTTCTCTGTTCTTTTCTATATATGTACAAATTGAATCCTTACTTTGTAATTCTATCATCTTAAGGTTGAATATAAACCAATCCGTTCGGTTTTGGTTGCAAATCGTGGAGAAATTGCCATACGTGTCTTCCGTGCCTGCACAGAATTGGGCATCAAATCGGTGGCTATCTATTCTGAGCAGGACAAAATGCATATGCACAGACAAAAGGCTGACGAGTCCTATATCGTTGGCAAAGGTCTTCCTCCAGTGGAAGCCTACCTCAACATTCCAGAAATCATCCGCGTATGCAAAGAGAACGATGTAGATGCCGTGCATCCGGGATATGGATTCCTGTCTGAGCGTAGTGATTTCGCTCAATCCGTGATTGATGCTGGTCTCCGTTTCATTGGTCCATCTCCTAAAGTTGTCCAACAGATGGGTGACAAGGTAGCCGCTCGTATTGCTGCCATTGAGGCTGGTGTACCAATTGTTCCGGGTACTGATGGTCCGGTTCATACCAAAGAAGAAGCTGTTGACTTTTGTAAGAAACACGGACTTCCGGTTATTTTTAAGGCTGCCTACGGTGGTGGAGGACGTGGAATGAGAGTTGTACGAAAAATGGATGAAGTTGAGGAGATGTTCCAACGAGCTAGCTCAGAAGCTAAGGCTGCTTTTGGTAATGGAGCTATGTTCATTGAGAAGTTCATCGAGCGTCCACGTCACATTGAGGTGCAATTGCTCGGTGACAAGGCTGGCAATGTTGTCCACTTGTACGAGCGTGATTGCTCCGTGCAACGCCGTCATCAAAAGGTTGTCGAAATTGCTCCTGCTCCAAGACTACCACAAGAAGTTCGTGATAAAATGACTACCGCAGCGGTCAGGTTGGCCAAGCATGTGGGCTACGAGAATGCCGGTACAGTAGAGTTCCTTTGTGATGAAACTGGAAACTTCTATTTCATTGAAGTAAATGCGAGGTAAACTTTAATTCTTATAATAAATTCTGTATTTTAAATGTTTTCTTTTTTTCAGATTACAAGTTGAGCACACAGTGACAGAGGAAATCACAGGAATCGATTTGGTACAATCACAAATACGAGTGGCAGAAGGCATGACTCTTCCTGAACTTGGCTACACTCAGGAAAACATCAAACCCCGTGGCTATGCTATCCAATGTCGTGTCACCACTGAAGACCCCGCCAATGACTTCCAACCAAGTACTGGCCGACTTGAAGTCTTCCGATCCGGTGAAGGCATGGGTATTCGTTTGGACTCTGCATCAGCCTTCGCCGGAGCGATCATATCACCCTACTATGATTCTCTACTGGTGAAAGTTATCTCTCATGCATCAGATCTCCAAGGCTCAGCATCAAAAATGAATCGTGCTCTTCGTGAATTCCGTATTCGTGGTGTCAAAACCAATATACCCTTCCTTCTCAACGTACTGGAAAACCAAAAATTCCTTCATGGTGTCCTTGATACCTACTTCATAGATGAACATCCAGAACTTTTCAAATTCCGTGTCTCACATAACCGTGCTCAAAAGCTTCTCAACTATGTTGGTGAGGTTCTGGTCAATGGTCCACAAACCCCATTGGCCACAAATCTTAAGCCTGCCAATGTCGATCCCCATGTGCCAACTGTGCCATTAGGTAAGTTGTTTTCTTTTGTTTCAAAATTTGCTCTAACCCTCACTGCCTATATTGTGTCATTAATTTTCCAAACACCTCTAACTAACACTTGAGTGGAATTTCTATAAAAAACCACTCAAGGACTTTTTTTGTGAAAAAAATTGTTCGAAAAACACTCTTCAAACCACATACACATACACAAGTGTCCTCAATTAGATTAATACTTAAATTAAAATCAATCAAATCTTTAGCATGTCCTTTAATAAATTTGTATCCTTTATAGTCCAGGGAAGTAGATTGCAAGAAATAACTAAACAACGGTTTTTTGTTTGAATATTTATCCTTGTATGGCACTTTCAGTAATCCAAATCCAAACAATGAAGGTATGGAACAAAAAATTTGCCACTTTTTAAAAGAATCATACCATAGATCGAAGTTTTGAAAAGAAAACAAGGAAATTGTCCCTTCAGCTCAATTCAAGCAAAAAATCCTTGTCTAGTAAAACAACATCTGTTTTCCAGGACTATGAATCCTTATCCATTTTTTTATTTAATAAAACGTTACTTTTTTTTATTTAATATATTTTCTATAATTTTTGTGGGAAAAATTTGTTTTTTTTGAAACGAAATTTAATTTTTCGTCTTAAAAATAAAATAAAAAACACATGTTTCTGACTACTACCATATAATCACGCAAATGCTACTTTGACACGCTACCTACCATTTTTTTATGAAATGTGAAAAACAGACTTATCTCCAGAAGCACTCGAAAAAGAGGAACGTGGTGAGGGTAAAGGTACGTTTTGATTTAATTTATTTATAATTTATTATTTTTTTTCTTATTTTTTTTTTGGTGTCGTTGGTCATATATTTTACTTTAAAATTACATAAAAACATATATTTATTATATTATTTTAAAATCTTTACTCATTATTTTTTTTTTGTGTGTTTCATGTTTTGGTGTTGTTTATGTTGTTAATATTTAATTATATTTCTTGTCGATATTTTATAAAGTTAATTAATTGTGATAATTTTTAAAATATAAATTATTGTATTTTTTTTTTGACTCTTCAAAGAACATATTGCCCCAAAAAAATTAAATCAATACAATTTTTATGAATCTGCTGATATGGGACCATGACCAGATTTTGAGGTTGAGGCGAGAAAGTCAGGTTTAGAAGAAATTTTATCATTAATAGTAAGGATACAAATGAGAGGACCTAAGAGACTCCCCCAGGAGGTATCTAAAAATGGATGGGGGAAGGTACCCTGATAGTTTTAGCATCGCTCTTGAGACTCTTTTTGTGTATTAAAGTTATGAAAGAGGTTTTCCATACCTGAGGGAATTCACCTTGAGATAGCTATAACCTACCAATTTTGTAGAGGATCGAGAAGTTACCTAACTTTCCTCTGCAACAGCGTTGGAATGTGACATCTTGAGAACAATTCTTCCTCTCGAACACAGTTAATAGAGCGAAGTTCTTTTAAGTAACCACACAAGTCTCGGATCTGTATCTGGGTCCTGGTAAGAATATAGCCTTGTACAGCCGCAGCTTACTTTTTATCATAAAATTTCAAGATTTAAAGAGCCTTGAAAGATTTTAGCAGCCAGGCGCGTATTTTCTCCTCCATAATAATTTTTGGCTGCTGTGAAGCTAGAACTCTGTGGAAGGATTTCTCGTTCCATGAAAATAATTCTTATATAATTGTTCCGAGGCTTGTCTTTTGGTTCTGGGTCTCATATTTTTATTTTACGGGAGAGGTAAACAGTCTAGCACCAACCTATTGGGACTAGACCTAAACATGAATGCTCATTTTTTTTTTGTTTAATTTAGAAAGATTAACAAATATTGATTACACGTAAGCATGTTTTTTTTAAATTAACACAGCCCGTACCGTATTTTTTAATAAGAATAGTGATTTTTGGAATAATATTCCACAGTAAATTTATTTTTTGTATAGTTTTGCAATTAAACTACTTACTATTTAAAAAATCCCACGTTATGACAAAGGTAAGAGTGAATGTCCGTAAAAAATGCTCACATCGTTCAAGATTCATAAAATCTTGGAATTTTTTCTGATAAAGGTGCTAATTCCAGTCAGGCTAACTAAACGCTTTATTGCAGATATTACGATATACTAAAATATTTTTTTTATTAATTTATTTTATCTTATTTAAAAAAAAAATATAAAAATAATTATTTAGTGTGTCTCCTAACTTAAGAATTTTCTAATAATAAAAAAATTAATTTCGTTGCTGTAAACTTTAAAACAAAAACCGCTCAGAAAATTACGATTCCTCTTCATACCAAAACCTATTTAAAAACATTTACTTAAATTAACTCCACAGTCACAGAACCACCGAAAGGCTTGCGTGATATTTTAAAATCTCAGGGACCTGAAGCCTTCGCCAAGGAGGTACGCTCACGTAAGAACCTACTCTTGATGGACACAACTTTCCGTGATGCTCATCAATCACTCTTGGCCACTCGAGTTCGTTCGCATGATCTACTCAAGATTTCACCATATGTTGCACACAAATTTAACAATTTATATGCTTTGGAGAACTGGGGTGGTGCAACTTTTGATGTCGCCCTACGTTTCTTGCACGAATGTCCATGGGAACGCTTGGAAGATATGCGCAAACAAATTCCTAACATTCCCTTCCAAATGCTATTGAGAGGTGCCAATGCTGTTGGTTACACTAACTATCCAGATAATGTAGTCTTCAAGTTTTGTGAACTTGCTGTAAGTAAAGAAGTTTTGAGCCAAAGTCTGTAGATTCAAGTGTGTTTTTTTGTAATGTGCTTTAGGTTCAAACTGGTATGGATATCTTCCGTGTTTTCGACTCACTAAACTACTTGCCTAACCTAATCTTGGGCATGGAAGCGGCTGGTAAGGCTGGTGGTGTAGTCGAAGCTGCCATTTCATACAGTGGTGATGTGAGTGACCCAACCAAGACAAAGTACGACCTTAAATACTACACAAACCTCGCTGATGAACTCGTCAAGGCCGGTACACATGTACTGTCAATCAAAGATATGGCTGGTCTTCTGAAGCCTGCTGCAGCTAAGTAAGTCGAAAAAAGTTTATTTATTTTACAATGTTTATTGAGCTTCTTATATTTAAAAGATTGCTTATCACCGCTATTCGTGATCGTCATCCTGATATCCCAATCCACATCCACACCCACGACACTTCTGGAGCTGGGGTGGCTTCTATGTTGGCCTGTGCTCAAGCTGGTGCCGATGTTGTAGACGTCGCAGTGGACTCCATGTCTGGAATGACATCCCAGCCAAGTATGGGAGCTGTCGTTGCATCGCTGCAAGGAACTCCGCTAGATACCGGCATGGATCTTCGTGATGTCTCTGAGTACTCAGCATACTGGGAGCAAACACGTACCCTCTATGCTCCATTTGAATGCACAACAACTATGAAGTCTGGCAATGCTGATGTCTACTTGAACGAAATTCCTGGCGGTCAATATACAAACCTTCAATTCCAAGCCTACTCACTTGGTTTAGGTGATTTCTTCGAAGATGTCAAAAAGGCTTACCGTGAAGCGAACTTGTTGTTGGGTGATATTATTAAGGTCACACCTTCGTCCAAGGTTGTCGGTGATCTGGCTCAATTTATGGTACAAAACAAGTTAAATGCTGATCAGTTACTTGAAAAGGCTGAGGAACTTTCATTTCCCAAGTCTGTGGTAGAATTCCTTCAAGGAGCCATTGGTACCCCTTACGGTGGTTTCCCAGAACCCCTACGCGGCCGTGTACTTAAGGATATGCCACGCATCGAAGGACGTCCAGGTGAACAGCTGCCCCCATTGGACTTTAACAAGCTAAAGGCTGACCTTAAAGAATCTCATCCTCTGGTCAGCGATCGTGATGTTATGTCAGCGGCGCTCTATCCTCAGGTCACAGCTGACTATCTTAACTTTAGAGATGATTTTGGACCTGTCGATAAGTTAAACACCAGAGTATTTTTGACTGGACCCAAGGTCGGTGAAGAATTTGAAGTTACCATCGAAAAGGGCAAGACGTTGAGCGTTAAGACCTTAGCAATGGCTGAAGATCTAACGCCGAATGGTGAACGAGAGGTATTCTTCGAGATGAACGGACAGCTGCGATCTGTTTTCATTCGTGACAAGGAAGCTGTTAAGGTAGATGTTATAAATTATTATTTTTTTCAATTTTGGATATTAAACAATTCTTATCTTCCAGGAACTCCACATTCATCCCAAGGCTACAAAAGGTAACAAAAACGAGGTTGGTGCACCAATGCCAGGCACCGTCATCGACGTTCGCGTCAAAGAAGGCGACAAAGTTGAAAAGGGTCAACCACTGGTTGTCCTTTCCGCCATGAAAATGGAAATGGTCGTTCAGGCACCAAAAGCTGGTATCATCAAGAAGCTACACATTGACACCAACATGAAACTCGAAGGCGACGATCTCCTCGTAGTCATAGAATAAACACACCTAGACATTAAGCCTATAACTAGAATATTCTATATTATGCTCATCCTAGCTGAAGTTTCAGTAAGATTGAGCTTAGATTAGAGTGTGTTTGAGTGCCTTTTTTGTTAAATATGTATTTATACAAGAGAGGCAATATAAACAAAACTTTATATACTTAATGAAAAAAAAAAACATTTTTATACTAAAAAAAAATTATGGGACATCCAGGTTTAGAATACAATTGTATATAAATATTATTATTTGTTTAATTTAAAAAAAAAACTTAACTGTCGGAATACGCACAAAAAAAAAACTGCCACAGGAAAAATGTGTTAGTAGATTGAAAATTAAGTTAAAATTTTTTTTAATATAATTTTTGTATCCTCAGTTCAAAACCAATGAAATTTCATTATTCACTTCTTTGTAACGTTCTTCTTCAATATGTATTTTTTTAATCAGTTCAATTTAGTTATAAAAAATATGATTTGTTTGTGTAAAATAGTTGCTTTTTCGTAAAATATTTTTGTTGTTGTATAATTTTTTTGATTTTGTCACAAAATTTGAAATTGATTATTATTTAATTAAGATTAAGATTATATTTTTATGTAAATGTTGACTGTTAACAAATAAAAATATAAATGTATAAAAGGAACGCAATTAAAAAAAATTGTGTGTGTTTTAAAATACGTTTGGTTCTGTTCGTTTAAATAACATCAATATCTTGATTGTGCGAAAAAACAGCTCAAAAGGTACAGTATTTAAAAAAATATCGACAAAAACGGGTTGAAAAATCGTCTTTCCAGAACGCTTAGTTTTCGAGTTATGAGCGAAAAACCAGGCACAAAATTTCATGAATTTTTTTTTTGCTTAAATTGACTTGTGTTATACACTGTTGGAAAAGTACTCAGAAAACATTTACTTTTGTGCAAAAAACAGCTCAACATTTGTACATATAGACAAAAACGTGTTGAAAAATCGCCTTTCTGGGACGGTTAGTTTTCGAGTTATAAAAGACAGGCACAAAATTTCATGAAAATTTTGTTGCTCAAAAAAATTGTGTTATACACTGTTGGAACTCAGAAAACATATACTTATGTTCAAAAGGTACAAAATTTAAAAAGATAAAGACAAAAACATATTGAAAAATCGATATTCTAGAACGCTTAGTTTTCGATTTATGAGCAAAAAACCAGGCACCCCATTTCATGATTTTTTTTGCTCAAATTACCGTTGGAAAGACAGTCAGAACACATTTACTTTGGTGTCCAAAAACAGCTCAAACGGTACAAAATTTAAAAAGCTATCGACAAAAATGTGTTGAAAAATCGCGTTCTAGGACGCTTAGTTTTCGAGTTATGATCAAAAAACCAGGCACCCAATTTCAAGAAATTTTGTTTTGCTCAAATTATTATACACCGTTGGAAGGTACTCAGTATTTAAATAGATATTAACAAAAACGTGTTGAAAAATCACCTCTCTAGGACGCTTAGTTGTTTATGAGCGAAAAATCAGGCACCCAATTTCATGAATTTTTTTGTTTGCTCAAATTAACTTGTGTTATACACCATTGGAAGGTACTCAGTATTTAAACAGATATCCACGTTGAAAAATCGCCTTTCTAGAACGCCTAGTTTTCGAGTTATGATTCTAAGATTCTCAACAACTTTCCAAACCTTAATCTAAACTATCAACCTTGTTACGATAAGTTAAGGCTTTACAAAATGAATCAAAATGTTAACAAACATATTATCGTTGATAATATACTATATTACTTTACTATACTAAACTATAATTAAAGTTTTGTTTGCTTTTTTGCATACCTTTCTATTAAAAAGTATAACTTTTAAATTAAAACATATTCCAGCCATTCTATAAGCAAGTTCAATATTTACTTGATAAATACGACGACGTTATCAAATAAAACATCAAATGAATCTCATTTCAAATATTTTAATTCAAAACACCTATGCTAACCACGCGTTATATGAATTCGCCATGTTGATAAGCAAAATACTCTAGGTTTGTTGCTTAGCTGATAAGACTATCTGGCTATAAAAAATGATTATTGTTTTTCATCAAAACTGATGTCAATAGGACTATATCACTTCAATGCAGATTTCATTAGCTAAGGCGTCGTAATTCGGTTCGGTTGTATATTTTTTCTGTCAATTCCAAATTTTACAAAATGGCATTTGTGTGTCTCGAAGATTTCGAAAAGAAAGCTCAGACCGTTCTTGAGAAGAACGCTTTGGATTACTATCGTTCCGGTGCTGGCGAGCAATATACGTTGAATAGAACTAGAGATGCTTTCAGGAAGTGAGAATGGCTTTTGATTACGTCGGAATCGAGTTTTTCATTTTTTTTTTAAAGATTACGTATTCGGCCGAGATTCTTGAAAGATGTCTCTAAACTTGACACAACTACAACAGTCTTGGGATGTAAGGTCAAGTGGCCACTTGGAATTGCACCGAGTGCCATGCAACGAATGGCACATCCTGATGGAGAAATAGGAAATGCCAGAGCAGCTGGTCTGGCCGGAAGTATCTACATTTTAAGCACTTTGTCAACGACATCTATAGAGGAGCTTGCTGAAGGAGCCCCTGATACACAAAAATGGTTTCAGCTATATGTCTATAAGGATAGGTAAATAAATTTTATATAACATGCCAGAATGATACATATGTTTTTATTTGGTTCTTCTTGCAGATCGCTAACGGAAAGTCTGGTGCGGAGAGCTGAAAAGGCCAACTTTAAGGCTATAGTTCTTACAATTGATGCACCAGTTTTCGGACAAAGACGTTCTGATATTAGAAATAAATTTAGCTTACCTTCTTATTTGCGGTAAATGTAAATTTTCTTGTACAAATTACAAATTCTTTTCTAAGTCATAATTTATCACCTTCAGGTTGGGTAACTTCCCAGAAGGCGAAAAACAAGGTGTCACTTGTTCAGGAAACGATTCAGGCCTCAACGAATACGTCACGAGTCTATTCGACCCACAACTCACGTGGAAAGATGTGAAATGGCTAGTGGAAACTACAAAGCTACCTGTCATTGTTAAGGGAGTTCTCACTCCTGAAGATGCTGTGTTGGCAAAGGAATTCGGCTGCAAGGGTGTTATTGTATCAAATCATGGAGGAAGGCAGCAAGATTCTGTACCGGCTTCAATTGAAGCTTTGCCAGAAATAGCGAGAGCTGTCGGAAACGATTTGGTTGTTATGATGGATGGTGGTATAATGGATGGTAATGATATTTTGAAAGCCTTGGCATTGGGTGCTAAGATGGTGTTTATTGGACGAGCTGCTTTGTGGGGATTGGCATGTGGTGGACAAAAGGGAGTTGAGCAGGTGCTCGCTATTCTTAAAAAGGACTTTGATATTTCCATGAGATTATCCGGATGCAAGGATTTGGAATGCGTTCGACCGAATTTGATTGTTCATGAGTCTTATTATGCTAAGTTGTAATTATGGACATTATTTGCAATTAAAAACAGAAGTCAACCGCATAACTTTTTACATTTCTTAAATTTCAAACGGTGCTAACGTTAATAAACTAGCGCCAGCCAGTGGCGAGTTATAACAACCTTTGTAACAAAAGGACCTTTGCCATGACAAATACTTCATACATGGGTGTGCAAACATTCATGGTGATCTGATTAGTTGCATTTGTATGTGCAAAAAATCACATTACTTCGTTTTATTTTTTGCATGGAACGCCACTATCGGATATTGTTTAAACTATGCAATTTCCTAATGGTGGGAGACAGTTTCGTATTTCTTCTTATACAATTTGAACTTTTAATGGCAGAAAGTTCGTGTTATAAGGAGTAACTTTTTATGTTAATTACACACTTGGTGGCGCTGGGGTCGATTTTTTTCAAAAGTTCTTATTTATGTTATTAAAAATTGTATTACATATAAATTAGACATAAAGAAGCAAAAACTGTTGTTTAAAAACCTTTTTTAAACTAAATTCATATATGTAAATGTTATGATTGACATTTCAGTTAAGGAGAATAATTGATGAAGTTACCTGTTAATAAATAATACTTAAATAAATTTCTGACGTTACACATTGTTAAAAGCCTTGAAAGCTCAAGCAACCAACAACAAAATTGTATTACTCGTATAAATATATCATGCTTCCAATGCTTTCTCTGTAGCTATCAGTTTAGCTCTGTTTCTTTGCTTGTCAATTTCAGCTCAAAAGATGTTTTAGGACAGAAATATATATAGATATGACATATTAGAAAGATAACGAAACATTTCGTTTAATTTTGAAAATAGGCATTGCTTGATCATGACCACTATAGTTGGGTCTTAAGACTAGAATACACTTCTGTTAGCCTAAAGCAGGACTATAATTGAAAAAACCGGAAATATTTTATTCTCTTCTGAACATTTTTTTCAATCAAAAACAGGTTAAAATTTGTTCTTTTGGACACATTTGGGTAGTTAGAGAATTAACTTTCTTCTTGTTTTTTATTTTCTGAACGACTGTGTCAGTGAGAAAGCATAAAATTAATATAAATCACAAGGGCGCCAAAAGAACTAAATCCGGCAATGACACAACAGCAAATTTTTTTGATAATGTGATTTTTATTTCAAGTTAATCCATTGTTATACACAAAACTGTATTCACTGTCTTTCGTGTGCTCCTGCCTCGAAGATTTTGAGAAAACGTCTCAATAGAAATGCTTTTACTAAGTGAATATTTATTAAAATTGATACAAAATACATGTTTATTTACAATACTATTCAAGGCTTAGAATTCATCCCTGATTTTTAAGAGGCATCTCAGAATTGGATACAAGTTCAACTGTCATAGGATATGTAAGTTTAAATGGCCTCTTGGAATAGCTTCGACTAGCATGCAAAGTTTGGCTAATTCCTATGGTGAAATTGGAAATGCCCGGCAGCAGGCCTAGCTGAAAGTATTTTTATTCTGAGCACAGCATCAAATACTTCAATTGCAGTGGTCGCTAAGGGATAGCACCAAATACCGAAAAATGGTTTCAACTTTATGTCAACCCAAATAGGTAAAATTGTGTAATCGGATGTTAGGAAAGTTTCTCTTAGGTTGCTTTCTGATGTTTAGGCCACTGTCTGAAGGTGTGGTTCACAGAGCGGAACGGGCAAATTTCAAGGCAATAGTCGTTACCATAGATTCCCCTATTCTAGGACAAAGACGTATTGATATTCGAAACAAATTTAGCTTGCCAGCCTATTTGAAGTAAGTTAAACGACCTTACTTCTGTATCGATTTATTTTAATTTATTGGGGCCTAGCATGTGATGGACACAAAAGCGTTGAAAATGTGCTTTCTATTTTAAAAAAAGATTTCGAAACATCTATGATTCTTTCTGGTTGTAAGAACTTACAAAGCATCAACTCTAATCTGATTGTTCATAAATCATATTTTTCAAAATTTTAAGGTCAGGCGGTTTTCGGTAAATATCACTTTATATACATATATCTTCAGGGTCACACCATCTTTAAACTCTCTGAAATATATCAATACGAAGAGCTTGCTTATTAAGTTGCAAATAAACAAAAACTTACATTTTTATTTCATTCGGCGCCTACCAAAATCTCATATTTGTATATGATAACGATAAGCAGAGAAATATTTTACGATTTTAGGATGCAAAACGTAGGAACTGATAGCCTGAGATTAAAGTTGGAGCAAGAAGCTTCTATTAAAATTGTGCATCATTACTCAGCATTTTTAGATTATCTTAATACGAGCACCTTGGCAGCTATGGCGTTCGTTTGTCTTGCGGATTTTGCAGCGAAAGCCCACTGTCCTTCAAAAGAGCCACTTGGAATAATTTTAAACAGGCGGCGGTGATCACTGATCAGTAAACATTGCGATTGAATAGAAAATCGTTAAAAAAATAAAATATAGCAACAAATTGTTTTTGTTTTGTTTAAATTTTTCTAAAAAGATTGCGTATACGCCCGAGGTTCCTGCGTGATGTTTCTATACTCGCCACTATCACGACTATACTAGGATGTACAACTTAAACACGAATAGTTGTTTCATATTCTAACAACCTTCTTTATGTTTATTGAAAACCAGCACATTATTTTTGAGTTACCACTCTTACTTTAATGTAAACCAAGGTAGACTTTTATTTGGAATTTGTTAGAAAGCTTTCAGAATTAGTGCTTTTTGAAAGCTTTTTTGAAATTAATGATTTTTAATGTGCACTACGGAAACAGTGTAAAACTTTCGCTCTCTCAGAACTCAAAGAGGTTCCACTGCCGTGAAAACTGAAAAGTGCACGTCCTATCTCCAACCTTCCCTGTACTGATGTCGGATAGGGTATAGCTGCATCCGCTTTCTATTTTGCACGTGTAGTTGGTCGCAAATAAAATTTAGGAAATAATATAGAGAACTCCATTTTGATTGTCTGATTGGTATATTTAGTTTAATGAAAGGAAACTGTGATGAATTCCAAATAAAACGCTTCTGTTTTGTGCTGGGTTTTCACTTGTCAATGAAATGTCATTGTTTGATAGTTCAAAATCTTGCACATTGTCAAAAAATTGATGGACATTTCATTGATAAAGAAATTTTGACAAACCATTTTGTCAACTCAATGATTTTTATTTCCACTAGCACTGTCATTACTGAGCTGCCAGTCAAATTATTGCTAAAAATTATTTGCCTCGGAGCTTCATCGAAGTTGTGTTTTGTGTTGCATATAAGTTTTTTCCTCTTTATTATTAAATAATGTCGAAGAGGAAGATTCGTTCATTATAATGGTGGGATCTAAATTGGAGCTGGCTGAACGAGAAGAGGAAGTTAAAAAAAGAAAGAGAAACTGACTACTGGGTACAAAATTTGTTCCTCGACAGAGATTTTTGCGTTTTTTATGAAAACTTCTGCAATATGGAGGCAATTTTTTTAAAGAAAAATGAGCATGACGTAAGAACGAATTTGTTTTCCTTTTGAAAATGGCGAAATCTTACATCACAAAAAATGCACCGCAATGGATTCTTGAAATCCGAGTGAGATGAATCGGCGGCCGAATCATCACCCCATCCAACCTAACTTAACCTATAAATGTTTTTACGTCAATAATTTCAGTCAATAATTCTTGATTCACGTCAACAGCACATTTCTCATCAAAACTGGTTGTGGCATTCGGCTATGTAATATCACCTTCTTTTATCTTTGGAAACTTCCACAAAAAAGAAAAAATCTGCAACATTTTTAACCACGGAAAATCTGTACTTGATTCCCGATATGACTGGATCAATTATTACGGAAAATATATCTCACTTGAATCCGGTTTCTTCTCCAGAATTGTCTTTGTCTTCAATTTCGGGTACAGCACGCAAGCGTTTTTTTTTTGAAGAGCAAGAGCAGGTAATGTTTTCTGTTTGATTTCGCAAAAGCTCTAAATCCTCGAGAACACTGGCAAGATGTTGTATTTCAATTTATATGGTCGCGCTTCAGGCCTACAGAAGAAGACTTCTACCATTGATGGCGTTAAAAATATTGAACCATATAGACGCCATTAAAACACATTTAAAGTTGCTGATTTATTTGATGCATCCATTGAGATCCCTGCGAGTTTCAGTGTTCAAATTCAGTTTTCCCTGAAAAATTAAAGTATTTATAGTAATTGACGAGACCCTTCGAAGACCTTCGGGCCCTCTAAAAACTACGGCCCGGGGGTGAACCACCCGAGAATTTAAAAATTCTAGGAATTCGAAAATTGTAGGACCGGTTTTGATAAAATCCTGTTTTTTATTTTAAGTTTTTTTGAAAAAAAAAATTTGTTTGTAATTTTGTTACGCAGTTTCTTAGAATTTATTAATTTACATCTAATTTTAAAATTTTTAAATATTTTTTTATAGGTTTAAAAAAAGATTAATTTCCAAAAAAAAAATAAAAAATTAATTAAAAATAATTATTCAAAATGTTTGTATGTAGAATTAGTTTAGATACTTTGATCTTTTGAAATATAAAATTTTATTGTAATCCATTGAACCGTTACCGAGAAAGACGAAAACTAAAAAAAACCGTTATATGAAAGGTACCGTTAATAGACTTTTCCGGTAAATTTGGCTCTAATTATCTGATAGCTACTAACAAAAAAATCTCAAAAATGTTCATTTTATTGAAGCCATTTTCGAAAAAAATAAGCTTTTCCTTAATCGTTATATGGCAGGTAACGTTATTTTTAGACCTAAAAATTAAATTTCAATTTCCCCTCTAAGGAATGCCAAGAGATACACACATACCAAATTTGAGCGCAATGGCTTGACCCGTTTAGGCTGCAGATCGATATACACCCGGACAGACAGACAGACGGAAATTTATTGTCAATGACTTTTTTAGGCTTCTCTATGATTGTAATGTCATGTTTGATTGTTATCTCAATTTTTCGCAAGTAAAAATGTCCAGGTCAGTTAATGATGGAGTGACATTTCTTTCGGCAATCAATCAATATCCGTCCACTTGTCATGATTTTGAAATCACTACCAATAAATGAACGGCGCTGTGGTCAGTCCAATGACTGTCAATTGTTTGCAATTTCCACTTATCATTTTTGACAGGAAATGAGATCTTTTATCATGTGGAAACCTAGCATTGTACTTAGTCGATTAAACAATATTAAATAAAAAAAAATCTTCCGTTTCATTCTTTCTTAAATTTAAAACAAGGTGTCTAAAACTGTCGTTTTTCTGTTGAATTTTGTTCAAAACGTGAGGCATTTAAATAATATTACTGAACACACCTTTATGCTGTAACCAAAAGTAAGATTTCCAGCAACATGTATATACCACTGCACCGCAACTCTCAACATATGTCAAACATTGTATATAAACATGTTTATATACAGCGTCAAACTGTCAAACGTCACGCAACAAAATTAAAACAAAACAAATTTCCATTATAAAATAAACAAAGTTGAAAGTTCACCTTTTTTTCAAGAAAAAAATGTTAAAATTTAAAGAAATTAACCAGTTTAGCAGAACTTTCCGATGCGTAAGTCAACTATCACAAAAAACCCCAACAGACTCCATTGAAAATGAACAGAAGCCGCAAGGAAATTCTTCTAAATACTCTCGTATTAACAAAGCATCTCTAACTAAACCAGGAGATTTTTTTGGAATTCAGGTAAGGATTAGGAGCAAATTATAAATACTGAAAATACTGATATATAGTCCATTAGGGCTGGATTCAAAATATTCGCCGACTAAAAACTAACCTCTTCCTCGATATAAACGATGGCTCTACAGCGGAAAAGTTCCAAGTCGTCGTTCCAAAAAACGACCAGACTAAATCTTTATCTCCTGGTTGTTCGGTAAGCATTGCTGGAGTCATTCAAACTGCACCCAATGGACAAAACGAACTTCATGCAAATGAAGTCACTCTTATAGGTATAGTTACAATATAAAACTTAAGTAGATAAGCTTATTTATAAGGAAATGATATTGCAGGTGATTCCTCCATCAAAGAAGGCTATCCTTTTGTTCCAAAACAACAACATCCCCCGGAATATGTAAGAGAATACCTACATTTTCGCTCTCGTGTCGACTATATAGCTTCCCAACTCCGTGTTCGTCATAGAGCAACAAAAGCAATTCATGATTTTATGGACGAACAAGGTTTGATCCAAATCCACACACCAATTCTCACAACAAACGATTGCGAAGGAGCAGGAGAGGTTTGGATAATTTTTCTTTTCCTTAACCTACTTTAATTTAGTTCTTCTCAGACTTTTGTAGTGAAGCCTGATAATGAAAAACTCTTAAAAGAGATGTCTCGTGATGGGGTAGCTCTCGACGAGAGTTATTTTGATCAAAAAGTTTTCTTAAGTGTGTCTGGTCAACTGCATCTTGAAGCTGCCACCTATGGCTTGGGTGGTACATATACGTTTTCTCCTGCATTCCGAGCTGAAAACTGCAAATCTCCGTTGCATTTAGCTGAGTTTTACATGTTGGAAGCTGAATTAGCTTTCACAAACACCACTGAAGAGCTTACCAAATTTATTGAGACAATGATCAAAGCGGTTGGTTTGAAAGTAATGGATAGAAGTGCCGAAGACCTGCAACATTGCATAAAGAAAGCCAGTGCTGATGTAGATTTTTCTTGGTTGACTAAGAAATGGACTACTATTTGTTATGACGAAGCCTCCAAGATCTTGAGTGAACACAAATCAAAACTCAAAACGACTCTCAAAGCTGATGAAGGATTCTCAAAGGAGCAGGAACTTTTCCTGGTGGATCATTTAAAGAGCCCCGTTTTCGTCATCGATTGGCCAGCGAAACAGAAGCCTTTTTATATGCGACAATCAGCCTCAGATAGCTCGAAAGTCTATGCATTGGACCTTCTAATGCCGTCAGTGGGTGAGCTTTGTGGAGGCAGTCTCAGAGAGAACAACTACGAACTCCTGAAAGCAAAAGCTCCTGCGGGGCTGCAATGGTATGTGGATCTTCGAAAATTTGGTTCCATCCCAACAGGTGGATTTGGTCTTGGTTTTGAGCGGTTCCTCCAACTTCTGACCGGAGTGAAAAACATCAGAGACGTAATTCCTTACCCCCGCTATTCGCACTCCTGTAAAATGTAAATAAAACGACACAAAGTAAACAATAAAAAGCACAAATCGTTTATTTTTTTCACGTCGCCGATCGACAGGCCAACATGTAAACAGGATATAGACCCTTTGGGAAACCCTGTTGTCGATTGACTTTGACAATTTTAAAGCCAGCTTTGCGCAGTATAGTTTCAAAGGTATTCAATGGTCTAGTCATTGAAGAATCCTCTTCGTCAGGTTCAACTTTGCCAGAAGTTGTTACATTGTCTTTCATTACAAAGAAGCCTCCTTTCGCAAGCCCGGTTTTCACTCGTTTATAAAATTCTAGTAAATCATCATCAGGCAAATGTCCCAGAACCCATTGACTCCAAATTAAATCGTACTTGCCCTCTTCTGGAGTAAATTTTTGCAATCCCATGTTATAGATCTTTCCCAGTTGATCGCCTTTACAATAGTCTTTTGCTGTTTTGGCGAAGTGTTCATCTTGTTCGACTAAATCAACTTTTGCAAAAAGAGGCATCAAAAAGTTTTTCGATACTCGTCCGATTCCAGCTCCACAATCGAGAGCATACTGCTGTCCTGGTAACTTCAATTCTTTTAAAAACTGTGTGGAACCTTTGATATCAATTGCACTTATGTGTCCCAGGCCACCGAGCATACCATTAACTGTTGCTGGTATTTCGGACCAATATTTTTGGGCTTTGCCATAGAATTCTTTGCCATCAGCTGCAGGGGTGTTTCCATTTGCGGTGGTAGTGGATGATGAGATGTGTTTTTGTAATTCTACACTTTCGATGGCTTTTGCTAAGATTTCTTCGGAATTTTCTTGTTCCATACTTGTTTCAAGATCTGGGGCAAAGCGGGAAATTAATGTGGAAATTGTTGTGTATCATTTACTTTTCTTGCTTTTTCTTTTTATCAATTATCACTACTCGCTTGTTCTTGTTTGACTATTCTGATGAAAATGTTTGACTCTTCGAAAATTCTGTTCGATTGCGAAAGACCTGTTGATATTGTTCATGTAGTTGTGTTCTTTTCAACAGAAAAAAAAAATGTTTTTGACGTTTATCGAGCGAGCCCGCTCGAAGTTAAAAAAAAGAAAAACGCCTAATGCAGCTTATGAGATATGTAAAAACTCATGTCCAAAATGTCTTCGATGCAGATTTTTTTTTAAATGTTGCTGAAGCTATTGAAAAGGAAAACCCCGCATTTCCCCATGCGTTTATGGGATTTCGATCACTTTAAACTTTCATTGGAAAACTAAGATTTCAAATCAAACAATTCTTTTTAGTATTCAGCTCGATTTTATTAATGCTGAATAGAGTTGCATCCAGTTTCGCACACAATTCCCCTTGTGTGCGTCACCTGAGTCTCGGTCTTCCTCTACTATGGAATCGAAGATTTTCCGGGCCTGAGCATTGATGACCATTCGCTCTATATGACCCAGCCATCTGAGACGTTGAATTTTTACTCTTTTGCCTATGTCTGTATTGCTGTACAGCCGGTACAGTTCTTAATTGCATCTTATCCGTTAATGCATACGGGACCAAAAAATTATCCGGAGAATCTTACTTTCGAAGCAACCTAATGGTGGATTTTCACTATTCTGCAACTTGACTTCTGCAAAAAAGTAGGATATAAAAAATAAAAATCATACTCGTTCGATAGAGAGGGAAGATAAAAATCAAGATCTTGATAAATCAAGATTATAGGAAATAGGACAAATCAAGATTATGGTGAAGACGAACATGTTCATCTTGATTATAGCAGGTTCTTCTGCATTTGGAGGTCCCTATAATTTCCATAGTTCAGGTAAGCAGTTTTTCTCGTTTTTACAATTTTCAAATTTTCATGTTCAAAATTGAACGCAACAAAGCCAACAATTGTCAAATTTTTTTTCAATAATTGCCAAATTACAAGGAAAATACGAAAAGATTTAAAAGTAAGTAATAATAAATTATTTTTATTAACTATTAGTCATATTTTAGATGATGGTTTGATTTTGACTTCTGTCAACGAGCTATAAAAAATTATAGCAAGATAATACAAATACGTATAATGTGTATTCCTTCACTCTTTTGTAAAATGACGTATATCTCACCCGTTGCAATTTTTTGATTTTGCAAATCAAGACGTTGCAGAACAATGAAAATCCACCATAAAACGTCATTATCGGCTTTTGACAACGTTCATGCGTCAACACGATAGAGCAGGACTGGGATGATGAGGGTCTTATAGAAGGACAATATAGTTTCCCGAGAGATTACTTTACTACTTAATTCCCTAAGTCTAAAAAAAGCAGAGATTTGCAAGTTATTCTTTGTTTGATTTCAGCGCTGGTTTTGTTGTTTGAATTAATAGCGGGGCTCAAGTAGACAAAGTCCCAAACTACCTCGAAGTTATAGCTGTTTATCGTAATGTTTAGTCTAAGACGTCGACGTTGGATGTCTCTGTTTGATGGCCCATCTTAGACTGGCAGACAGACATTTCTTGTCACCAATTTTCTTGGGTTTTTCTATGATCGTTATTTCCTGTTAGATTTTTATTTGAATTTTTTATTTTCAAGAATCCTAAACTTGCCTTAATGTACCAAGTTAGAAAGTGTCAAACGAAATTAGCAAACTTAGATAAAAACACTTTTCCCGCAAATTTCGAAATGAGGTAATTTCGACTCTAATGAAAACGTAGTATAAGCTTAAGAGCAACAAAGCCACCGGAGCCAGTGGCCTAGCAGCCGAACTCTTCAAAGCTGCAGGCGATGACTTAGTAATATGTATGCACCAACCTATACCATAAGAAACAAGCAAGATATGGTTACAAGAAAGCATGCCCGATGAATGGAAAGAACAAATAATATTTCATTTTATTTCAATGTGTCCATAAAATGATTTGACAGGTTAATTACATTTTGCTTAATTGTGTGTTAATTGTTTTGTGAAGAAATTCTTCAAATCTATGTTCATTCACGAAAAGGACAGACAAACACAACACTATAAAGCAAAGCTTTTGAAAGTGCCAGACTTTCACTATTATGCGTGAAACAGATTGAACCAGCAACAGCGGCCGCCATTAATTTAGAACCAATGTATTTCAATGGCTCAAATTAGATTAGACCAGCACCAGCAACGTCACCAGCGTCGTTAGACCAAAGTCCTAAATTTGCTGTTGTTTGTCAACTTTGAGCAAGTGAAATTCAGGGGCAAAAGAAAACTTCGTATACTTTTTTATGACACAAAGTGTCAAACAGAAGTAAGAAGACGATGCTGGTGCTGGTAGCAATGTGTTTCAATTTATTTTGCTGGTCAGCGTGCTGTTTGCTGTTGACGGTGCTAGTGCTGTCGCTGGTTCAATCTGTTTCGCGCTTAAGGATAGAGGCCTTTTCATTAAAATAAAAGGAAACAAACCTAATCTCCGAACTTCGAAATATCACATGCAACAAAACTCTATCGCGATATTTTTCAAACTCACGTCAGTCTCAGTAGTAAACAAAAACTTTTTTGTTCGCTGCTAACCGGCGTTTGCCCTTGTTCCGCCCCTTTTTTGATAAAAAAAAATTCATAAAAGTTAAAAAATGATTATTAAAATAATAATAGTTGCTCTATTAATAAATAGTATAAATGGCTTGGAAGTCGACCCAGCAGGATACTTAATGTATTGTCCGTGCATGGGTGAGTTAATTTCTCTAATTTTTAATATGACCTGGTTTTTTCACTAATTTAATTATCGTCTCTGTGTTTAATAAAAAAAGGTCGCTTTGGCAACCAAGCTGATCATTTTCTAGGCGCTCTAGCCTTTTCGAAGGCTCTCAATAGAACACTAGTACTTCCGCCATGGGTTGAATACAGAAAAGGGGCGCTACGCTCGGTACAAATACCCTTCGACGATTACTTCCAAGTGGAACCCCTAGAAAAGTACCACAGGGTGATTCTTATGCATGATTTCATGCAGAACCTAGCCGAAAAACTTTGGCCAAAGGAGGAGCGAGCTTCATTTTGCTACATTGAACGTCAGAGTTTAAATAAACAGAACACCAAGAAAGACTGCCATGCTAAGGATGGCAATCCATTTGGACCCTTTTGGGATACATTTAATATCGATTTTGTAAAATCTGAGTTCTTCGGTCCACTACACTTCGATGTACATCATAGTGAGGTTGCTTCCAAGTGGACAGAGAAATACACACCTGATGAATGGCCTGTTCTTGCTTTTACTGGATCTCCGGCTAGTTTTCCAGTTCAAACAGAAAACAGAGATTTGCAAAAGTATCTTGTGTGGAACACTAAGTACCGCAACATGGCTAAGGAGTTTATCAAGAATGAACTGCCTAAAGGCGCATTCATTGGTATTCATTTGAGAAATGGCATTGATTGGGTGAGAGCTTGCGAGCACATCAAAAACAGCCAGCATCTGTTTGCTTCCCCGCAGTGCCTGGGTTACAACAATGACAAGGGGGAACTCTATCCTGATCTTTGTATGCCACCCAAAGAGCTTATCATTAAACAACTAAAAAGACTCATCAAAACCGTCAAACAGACTCACAAGAACAATGAAATAAAATCGATTTTTGTCGCTTCAGATAGCAATCATATGATCTCAGAGTTGAATTCAGCACTCGCTCGGATGGACATCACAGCACATAAGGTTCCTGCGGATAATCCACATTTGGATTTAGCGATTTTAGGACTCTCTAATCATTTCGTTGGGAACTGTATTTCATCGTATTCAGCGTTTGTTAAAAGAGAACGTGATGTAATGGGCTTTCCATCTTATTTTTGGGCATTCCCTAAAGAAAAGGAGCGACATCATGCTGCTAAACATGAAGAGCTGTAGTTTAATTTTCGAAAACTCAGAATTCTCAATATCAGGAACATAGTTTTAAGTTTTATAAATTTGACGTAATTCAAATTTAAGGAATAAAACGTATTTAAAATCATAGCTTTTCGAGGATTTTTTTTTATTTAAAAAAAAAAAATACAACTGGACAAAGTTTTGCAGCTTTAGATTAGATCACATAGTAAGTGCTTATTAGCAACTCCATGTTGTAAACAAAAGTTGTATGACTTGTAGATAAGTTTTAAAATCTACAGAATCCTAGAAAAATCGTTTTAGATTTCATGAGTATTGAAATATGTTTTTAATTAAAATATGAGGTTCCTTGTTCTTGAATAAAATCTAGATGTTGAACGAAAGCCTATGCAATCTTTTGAAACTCTCAACAATTTCTTTATCAAAATTAGTTTTAAAATACAACGGGGGTTAGGGAGCGGGGTAGGCGCAATTTTCTAAAAAAATTTACTGAAAACAAAAAAAATTTATTAAAACACAACGATTACAACGATACATGCCATTTTGGGAAAAAAATTAATTTATTTTTTTCAAAATTTTACCCATAGTATTGATTTTGTTTTTTAAATTCTTTGGGTCTTATTAGTTTTTAGTCAAAAACAGAAAACCGAACACTTCTTCTTTTTGAGAAATTTAAAAAATTGCAAAAACTCCTTTTTTTAGTTTTTACGTGAATGTACTTGTAGAATGTAGATCAATAATAAATAAATTGCACGACAGGATCGCACTTACTTGCTCATATGTTCGGTCACATCGTCAAATAAAATTTAAATAAAATGCACGACTGGGGCGCACGAATTGTTTATATTCTAGATAATTGCTTCGTTGCTACATGTATGTATGTTTATATTAAAATAAAAAAAACTATTTTTTTTCGAAAAAAATCTTTAATTTTTTTAATTAGTTAAAGAGTTTTCTCGGAAAACCTGAGAATGCAATACAATTTGAAAACTAAATCTCTATCGAGGATAAAAATTGAAAATCGTTCGACCAGTTAAAGTCGAAAAACATTTCAAAAATAGATAAGAAAATCTGTAGTTTTCATCTGGGAAAATTATTTTAAAAAAATCAATCAACCCGTTTTGAAAATATTTTCGGAAATTAATTTTTTTTAGAAAATTTTAAAAAATCGAAAAAAAAAGTTTTCGAAATATTAATGGGATTATAAATGACTTCCTTTGTGCAAAATTTTATTGAAATCGGGATAACGGTTTACGATAAAACCGCATTTGAAAAAAACCGGTTCTATGATAGGTACCATTATAGAACAAATTTCGAAAAAATTCATTCTAATTGAAAGATGTACTGTTGTAAAAAATAGCACTCTGAAAGTTTTATCAAAATTGTTAGAGCCCTTTTCGAGAAAATCAAACTTTTTGTTAAAGATTGCATGGCAGGTACCGTTATTTTTCGACCAAGAGCAAACATGAACAACTCCCCCCGAGATACTACCAAAGAAATACTAAATACCAAGTTTGAAGAAAATCGGCCCATCCGTTTAGGCTGTAGAGGTGCGAACAGACAGACAGACAGACCCCACTTTTTTCGACTTCTCTATCATCGTAATGTGTTTGTTAGAAAAAAAAAAATTTTTGCACGAATTCATAACTTGCCTTATAGTACCTATAAACGCAAGTAAAAAATATTCGGGTCTTCGTACCATGAAAGCAAAAGTGTTTTCTGAAAGCGCTTTCTTAAAGGTTTTTGTATGTAAACGGGTGTGGTATTTGCCACTCTGAGTTTAGTTTCGTTTATTGTATATACAGAGTAGATGTAAAATGGAGTTCGCTGAGGAAATATCTCGTAAGGAAGAGTTATTGGATTTCAGCCAGTAAAAACTTTCATGGACATCATACTACGGATTTCGCAGTGACTGAAGAAAAATGCGGCTAATCCTAGGTCAATTTGGGTTCGACCGTTTTGGGCAGGTGGTTCTTAAAAACAGCACCACGCAACAATCACGTCCATTTGTTAAAAACAAAATATACCATAGAGTGTACTCATCAGTGTGGAGTAAAGAGTAGCCATATCTCTGAAATACCCTACATGCTTTCAAGAAATCGAAAAACACCATGAAAGTTTTGTTTTCAGAAAACTTTTCGCTTTCTGAATTCTGAAAGCACTTCCCTTTAACCTTTAGTGATTAAATATATATATTTAAAATATCCCTCATTCATTTTGAGACTAGATGAGTGATTCTTCTATAGATAAAAAGAGAATAAAAAATATCGGGCGCCCAGGAGCGAAATAACTCAATGAAAAATCAGATTTAACTCATTGACTCACGCCTTCTATCGGCTACAACTTTATTATTTTTAATGTAATTGTATAAATGTAACGTACTCCTACGTTTTTTAAGCGCCCTATCAACACCGCTAAATCGCCTAAGTGCATTGATCGCGATTGTACGAGAATTTTGTGAATGGTTTACAGATTACCGAATCGGCCGTTTTCACTTTTTAAAATATTGAACTTTGCAAAAATATAAACTCCTTTTTTGGGAAACTTTTGTTGTGTGAACTTGTATTTGAAACCGATCCGGTAGCTCGAAACTTGCGATGTTTTGTTTCAAATGCTTCTACACTAAAATGCTAAAAAGTCGTTGGAAAAGATTCATTGCATCTCTGTGGCGCTGTTATTTGTTATTTGAGCTTCTCTTGTACAGCTTGTCTATTCTTGTATTCTACACACTTAAACCTTGAATTTTCATCTACATTTTATTTATTTTTTAATTTAATAAATCGAATGCAATTTTCAATTGAAAGCAGAGTTAAAATATTCTTACTATAGTGTGGAGATAAGTTGGGTTTTAACGGTAATTTATCCGAGTTAATCTTTTTTATCATCTTCATATAAGCAAACTAAACTTTCTCAATATCTCAATAATTTTTTTTATTTTTATAATTTTGAACAAATCACAGACCTTTTTTCGAAATTCACTGAACAGCTCTGTTTGGTAACTTGCCGGTTATTAAAAAAATGATCTGTAGTACTAGTACTCATACAATTGGCACGTTCGAGGTCGCATTCTTTTCTGATTCAAATGGTACGTTCACAAACGTAACTTTCGGATAGGTTAAATTGCTTTTATTGTAATTAGCATGGTTAAAAACAGCAGAAAAAAAACAAAAACAAAAAACCCAAGCATGGTAACCTATCCAAAAGATAAGTACGTTAACGTACGCAATAGCTTCGGTGAACTGGGAGGAATGTCAATAGCAATTTGAAGTTTCATGTTTATTTTAGTGATGGGTTGTTACTCAGCGCAATTTTTAGTGCTAAATAAATAACAATTACAAAGAAAAGAAGGGGACATAACACACTAAAATCATACTTGCTCGAAGGAGAAGAGAACAAAATGCTGAGATTTCTTAGATTTGTTTTAATAGTTTGAATGCCATTTGACAACTTGCTGTCATGTTTTCATAGTTATTTTCAACGGCATCGTAAAAAAGAGATAAAAAGAAAAAGCTAAAAGTACAAAGAAATTGATTTCGCTAGAAAATTGTATTAAAACATCAATATGAATATTGAAGCAAATTGTTTAATAATAAACATTCTGAGAACGGATGTAGACATCGTTATTAAAATTATGGATATGTAACTCTATGAATCTAAAAAATTAAGTTTAATATTGCAAGAAGAACAAAAGCTGATTTTACTTCGACCAAATATTGCTTGAGAAACTCGAAAAATATCATCGTTTGAAGACGTTGAATGACGACGTGATGTATGTAAATATTGATGCAAAATTATGTACAAGTTGCCCACAGTTATAAACGGAAACCATTGTACTATTTAAAACAAGTTCAACACTTTGAGAACTTTAAAAAAAAATTTGTTATTGAATGTAGGCAGTGTTTTGTGTGAAGTTTAATTTACAAATGGTGTTTTGTGAGAATTGTCATTCTCCTCGTTTTACACTAGAAAAATAATATAGGGATTTCTTGATATTTAAAATCTAGTTTCACACTCATTCAGTTTCATATTGAAGCTTATATAAATTTGCCACTGTATCTAATGCGACTTCTAAGAACTCGTTCAACATTTTTAATTATTCATCCATTTTTTATTACTTTTAATATGAAAAAACTGCAAAACCACACCAAAATACAATTGAAATGCATACTTCGGTGATATTTGGGTAATGTCATATATTGTAGTGCAAACCGGTGTAAATCTTGCTAAAAAACAAGAATTCTAAAGTGATCCAGATTGCATTTTTATCTCCCCTCTCTATCCAACAAGTACGATTTTAATATTTTGTATCCTCTTTACCAGTTACCAAATCACACTAACACCATTGTATATACATTTTCTATAGTACTCTCATGGTGGTCATTTTTCGGTTGGCCATCTTCCTGGTTGATTCAGAACTAACTCTAAATAGTGGAGACGAGACCCTTTACCGATATTTTACCAGTATTTAATAAACTTTTGTTGTCTGTACTTATTCTATATTCACACCAATTGGCAATTTCAGCACGCCTCATTGCGACTTGATTCAGAACTAAAAAATGATGCTCCATGATAGTACTATATGCAGTGTATATACAAGGCTAACACTCTTAACTCACCCATCGACCCATCGCTAGTTCGTTTTACATTTTGTGTAAAAAAAAACTACTAAAATCCGAAATTTAATTTTGGTGAGAACATATTACAAGAAAATAACAATACTACGTTTTCATTAGGCCAAATGAGCTAATTTTGTATCAAATTTCCAAATTTGATTCAAAATCATCTCATTTCCCATACAAAATCACATTTCGAAATCATCTCATTTCCACCTAATTTCGTAGAGTGGGTCGCACGTACTTGCTTTATCTACGTAATGACAGTAGAAAACTAGATATTTGAAAGAAAACAATTAACATTTATGTAGAAATAATAGACTGGCACACAGACATTTCTTGTCACCAACTTTCTTACGCTGCTCTATGATCGTTATTTCATGTTTCACTTTTATCTCATTTTTTTATATTCACGAATCCTAAACTTGCCTTAAAGATACCTATAATCGAAAAGTAAGAAAGTTTCAAACGAAATTAGCAAACTTAGATGAAAACACTTTTTCTGCAAATTTCCAAATGAGGTAATTTCGGCTCTAATGAAAACGTAGTATAAGGTGGCTGAATGTGAAAGCCGAAAGACCATACAATATCCAGTTTGTACTATAGGCGTTTTTCTTTTTTAGCTCTGGAGGTGATATGATACATGTTAGATATCTTTTATGACCTTTGTGAATGTTTAATTAGTAAATATATTGATTAGTAATACTTCCAATGCATTATAAACACAAAATTAATGCAACAGCATTTTCATTTAGTACTTTTTAGTACACACTTTGACCGCAATTTATGACAATGAGATCGGGAGTCGTATAAGGCGAATTCACGAAATGATGAAATGAAAAGCGGTTTTGTTATTTGTTTTTATTCTATATCCACACCAATTGGCGATTTCAGCGCACCTCATTGCGACTTGATTCAGAACTAAAAAATGATGCTCCATGATAGTACTATAGAGAATGTATATAAAATGATTTTTCTTGTAAGAATGAACATGAAACGATATTGATTTTTTGTGTGTAGTTGTATAAGCGCCTTTTGACAACTTTCTGTCGTGACTTTTGACACTCTTAACGGAATTGTAAACAAACAGAAAACAAGTAATAGGTACAAAAAAATTGGTTCAATAGAAAATTTTATTAAAATATCAAATTGTTTAACGAATATTTTGTAGTCACGAATGAGAACGACGTGATCATTATATGGATGTGCAGTTTAATTTTGTAAAAAGAACACAACATATCAATGAAATAATTCACGGAGTTCCTTTACTTTCACCAAATGGCTTAAAAAACTCACACAAAATTACCGCTGGAAGAAGAAGACGACGTAGATATCTTGCCTGATGAGAATACTACAAAATTGTTCAGTATTTTTCGTTTCAAAACAGTAAGAACCAAAAAAAACTTGAGTGACGTATGCGAATTGTCATACAAAGTAGTGTATAAATCTTCATAAGAATCCAGATTTCTAAAAAGTGATCTAGATAAAAAAAAAAGATTGATCTTTTTTCAAATAACAAACATGAAATTTCACCTTAGATCAAAAAAATTGATCTCTGATCTTTTTAATAAACGAATTCGAAATAAGATGAACGCCCTCTACATATCACTGTAAGAAATTCCGTATGGTAATACACTTCCACCTTAATCAGCAACAACTGTCATCACAACGCACCCTGGTTTCCAACTAGCAAATAAACTTTTCGAAGCTCTCTGAAAAAAATAAAACAAAAAAAAATTATCTCCGAAAGGATGTAAAAAAACTTGTAAAAGTGTACGACGGAGAAAAGTCTATGCAATGTGCAAAAGAATGTATTAAATCTCAAAAACTATAAAATAATTGAATAATCAAATCAAAAACCAATTTATTCTAACCCTTAAACAAAGTGTAAACATTTAATTAATCAAACTAAAACGTAAATTTTACAAAATTCAATTATTTTTAGCTTGCAATTGACATAAAAAAACGAGACAAAAAATCATATTCTCAGTTTTTCTCGCACACATCCCGAAATACATATATATTTTTCCCATTTTTCTGTCAAAACTCAAAAGAGGAAAACTAAAATATTTTTTTCTATATTAAAAAAAGTGAGTTTCCGATTTCTTTAACACGCGTGTACAAAAAGTTTGTTCCTAAAATAGAGAAAAGTTTGTTTATATAAAGAATTGTTTTTCGCAATAATTAACATTCTCCCAATAGACTCATTTTTCCATAGAGGAGTATATTCCGTCGTTACCCGTGTGCGTGTTCCCCGGAGAACCCAACAACCGAAACAACATTTTTTTTTGCAGGGCGAGCAAACGAATGAAACGAAAATAAAATAAGAAAAAAGTTAAAAAGTTTTGTTTCCTTTGTACCTACAGAAATAAAAACAATGACAAAGGAGCTACGCGCATCCCACGAACGATAGTTTTTCTCAACTTTACTCCATTTTTTTAAGTTAAATGCTTTTTGTTAAATAAAAAAAACTTATTTCCATTGATCGACCATACGAATTCGGGAGAATTTTCCTTCGCATTTCTTTCTTGTTTATGTGATTACAAGCAGTGTGTGTATGTGTGTGTGTTTGGAACGCAGAACGACAGAACAAGAAGACTGTTATTTGGGTCTTTTTTGTTGTTGCGGAGTACTGCTGGAAGGAGAAGAATGTGCCATTTGCATAAGGTGGGTTGGAAAATTGTTTTATATTTTTTTGTTTTATTTTTCATTGTTTATTATGTACATAGGTACCAAACCAAGCAACCTTTACATTGTTCCTCATTACTTTCGATGGACTATGGGTATTTTATTAACTTGGAATTATCTTCAATGTCCACCTACTGTTGTATGATTTTATATTCGTGTTGAATAATGAACTAGGTAGTTCTTCATTAGAATGAGTTTGATGTAGTTGAGTACTTCTCATACAACATACGCTTTGTTTAGTTCCTCCAAACCGATGTTCATTTGATGGTCCAAAGTCTTTTCTGGAGAAAAGAGTCGAAGAATGCTGTTCTTATTAGACTGATTGTATTTCTTTACCGATCAGGTTTGCCATATGTGCTGGTTACTATGGTAACTATCGTGGTTACAGTTCGGGATGAATGTGCCATCAACCAACATATTTCTGAAGCCATCTTAGGCCGTTACTAGATGATGACCCCGAAGTTATACTGAAAATGCAGAATCTATTCTTATTGCTTACAATATCTCAGACAATTTAATGTCTGGACAGCGGTAACCAAAGTTTCGACCCAAACAATGGCCAGCGAGTGTTAATTAAATTACCATAGGTAACGGCCGTGTTACTGACTGCCGACGATCATCGTTAGCCAAATTTGCGTACGTAAAATTCGTTTCATTGCTATCGAGATAAACTACCAACGGCATAACAAACCTCTGCAGTAAACATTATACTTACTGGCCGGCACTCCAACCAGTCGGGGTAACTTCCTCTACCTGGTCACTCCATTCAATATTATGTCAAAGAAAAAAGTGCCATAAAAACTTCACAACCGCAGACATGGAAACATTCTTTTCCCTAGCCCAAATAGACCTTTTCATGAGGAGATTAAGGGATATCTAGGCGGAAACCATGGCAGGTTGGGTGGAGGCGCTGTTCCGCGAATAACACCATCGTCAAAAACTGGTTTTACTCTTTTTGTTTGCGATTTGATGTAGCAGTCAAGATTCCAATTCCTCCGACAAGCGTGAGGCCGATCAAGTATGCCAGCAAAGATCCCACCGGTGACAAAGGAACTCGCAGCAAAAAAGTGCCTTAAGATTAAAACAAACTAACAATTGGAATTGGAGCTATTATGGTCACAAAATCATACTACATGGAAACTCAAACCGACTTTACTGTACCGCACTTAGATTTTTACACGGAGACACTAACAGACTTGCCTTCAAGAGAATGCTGGAAGGAAAACCGGGTCATAAATGAAAATCATATCTCGGTCTATACAGACGGAAACAGGTGTAGGGTCTGGTATCTTCTCAGTAAACCAACCAATATTATTAACAAAGTTTCTAAATTTTAGTAGTGTTTACCAGGCAGAAGTGTTTGCAGTAAGTGCTTCAAACAATCCTCTAAACGATAATCTGGAAAACAAAAATATTGACATTTTTATAGACAGTCTCAATCGTCTCTGAGTCCAAACTGGTTGACCGCTGTCGTTATGATCTGTGGCTAATAGGTGAAACAAACTTTGAAACCTTTGAATAGGTCCCCGGACACCTTGACATATAGGGTAATGAAAGGGCTGATAAACTGGACAAAAACGGTTCATCCATGTAACTAAGCCAAGCTGTACCTTAGGTGCTTGCGCCACTAGAAAATAAGAAAAATAGAATTCAAGAAAGATTCCTCAAACGATAAATGGTTAACACTTGCACTTGTCGTTTCTCTAGAAGTTATTGGTCAAACATTTCAAAGAAAAACAGAATACATTCAAAAGCTAGGTAGACCACAACTGTCCGTTGGCATCCTTACGGGTTACAATTACAGCGTTCATATCAATTCCTTGTAGTGCCCCGTGGCTTAGTGGTTAGTGTGTCGGACTGCTAAGCGAAAGAGCCTGGGTTCAAATCCCGCTCATAGCCACCTTTTTTTCTGGGGTACTGCCTCTTGCGAGGAATTGACAAATCCTCCAAGAGTAAAATTTGTCTCGAAAAAGTGCATCTCATGTAGCCGTTCGGACTCGGCGGTAAACTGTAGGTCCCTTCCATTCTTGCAGATTAACAACACACACACAGGAATGGTTGAGAGTATAAGTCACTAGGCCTTGGCTCCTTGAGGAGCTGTCGCGCCAATAAATGTATGTATATCAATTCCTTTGTGAATGCCCCAGCCTAGCTCAGACCAGGAAAATGGTCCCTTTTTGATGAACTGGACAATGTTTCAAAGAAGTCACTTAAAAAACATCACAAAATTCATTAAGAATTCAAAATGTTTTAAGGAGGCAAACCATACCAAATTATCCGCTAAATTCCTTGTCGTTCTATACTTCTCGTTCCTCTCAACTTCTGGGGATTTCCTTCACTCGGACTTCGAGTGAAATAAAGCGGCTTGCCAATTCATCACCTCATCCAACCTAACCTAACCTGGGAAAGGGTCCATGCTTTTGCATCATCTAGCAGGACCGTGATGAAGAGTGTTTTGTATAGCGGGTTCTTGTATTTTTTCTCGGTAGGATTCCTCCAAACAGCGATTAGCAAGACTGACTACGTTTCAAAGGATTTTAAAGGCTATCTTTAAAAGACTAATTCCTTTATAGTTCGTGCAGAGTAGTAGACTTCCTTTTTTGTAGGTCCGGCAGATTGTACTGACATTCCAATCAATGGGCATATTTTCCTAGACCATATTTTGCAGATCAGTTGGTGTATACACCTGACTAGGTCATTTCCATTGTGTCTATTGTAGCCCATCGGCACCAGCTGCTTAATACTTTTTTATTTTGTCTCTCCAGATGGTTAATTACGACAGTGTTTCCATCCCCTTCTTTGGAGGGCTCAGTACGACTAGTATAACCTGATGTGACTATTTCATTCTTTTGCAGAAGTTTTGGATATCTTTCCTGTTAAAACAACTCTGTATCTCCACGACTTCAAGTTGCAGGTGTGATCTTTTTTCTTTCTAAAGAAGATTATCTACCCTAGTACTTTAGTGCAATCTCCGTTTTTGCTAGCCCATTCGAAATCCAACCATGGGTTTCTCGGAGCTGGTTTTGAGACGCCCAAGAACTCTGGTGTTGCGTTTCTAATGCCTTGTTAACAGAGTTGCCGTTGGTCTTCGGGGTTCATATTGTCAATCGCGGGCTTTCACCCTAGCTCAAGGAATACGCGATCAGCATTGTATGTGGCGGTTGCTCAGGTTTGAGTCGTCCACAATTGAATTTGTCTGCGTGGTTGTTGATCGCTTAATAGAGGGAAGTCGCGTGCTGCTTAGCACCAGGTATTTCCCGGTGAAAAATCGATAATCCTAAGTTGGTTTCCGGGTGGTTTCGTGTAGGCTGTGCTTGTATTACCAAAAATGTTCTTACTCCCAATTTGTGCTTGAAATCCAATCGGATTTTAATGACATGTTTGAGGAATTACTCGTAGGTTTTGCAAAGAGCTCATAGAAACTCGTCTTCTTTCTTTTCTGTAAGGGCATGGGCGCTAATAAATCTTAAATGCACGACCCGATTTTACCCACTTTCCTCCGTTCATGTTAGCTTTTGGCAGTTCCTTTATATTCTCTGCTTGATTTTGGTTTTTTGATGTTTCCATTTTTCTTGCAACGTCTATAAACTACTGTGTATGTGTGCTATATTAAAAGGGCATAACTTTTTTCCTAGTTATCACTGCCTTGGCTTCATCATTCTACCGCCATGTTTCTTTTTCGCGTTGGTAGTGTTCTTTTGCAGCTCCTAGTTGTGATTCCGCTTACTCTATGCAAGTTCGTTGCTGAGATTTTCAAATGTTTTGATCTCCTTACTTTTTATTAACAATTCTGTCAGCAGAAGATGGTATTGCTGGGCGATTGCTTTTCCCAAAATCACTGCAATTTTTTTCTTGCAGCTTCATTAAACTCACTACCAGATGGTAGTTGATATAGGTTTCATTTCCTACTGCTAAGTGATAATATTGAACATTATAAGGCAATGTAAGCCTAGAATGTCTTTACCAGGAGGATTCCTAGTTTCGCATCCCATAACACCATGGCAGTAATCATAGTCTTCTATAGACCTTGCGACATGTCCATTCAAATCTCCGCCTACAAATATTCCTTGCGATGTTTATAGGTGATTGTGGTTTTTTTCGGCTTGTTTTCTTCCAATTCGGGGAGCATAAGCAAGATGTAGTAAATACTTTAAAATAAAATATATTTCTATATAATATACATATATGTATTTTAATTTATAACAATACTTCTGGTTTTTTTTTTTAGGAAAACTAATTAACTTCGAATCATTGCTAACAAATTATAAAAACGATCATGGAGTGCGATGTAACTCCAGACCAATTTCCACGAAGTCATGAAAAACTTATCACCACCAGCAACGACTCATTCCAAAAAATCCAAATCCACTCAAATTCATCTTCGACAGCAAACCATTCATCATCATCAGCAGCTAAGCAACATTTTCTCTCAACTACATCAATTATATTTCCTTCAGTTAAGCACAAACTGAATACTTCCTCTACGAAGTATGTGACGCCACCGCCCTGCTCTAGCAACGAAGTAGAATGTGATCCACTTGCTTTAGATTCGCCACCTCTTTTGGCGACGGGAAGTCCATCGCATCATCATCATCATATTGCGCCGGCAAAATTGGTCAAACACTCGCATAGCCTGCGGCGACACATACCTCGCATAATTGTTAAGCCAATACCAGAAAAGAAGCAGACACAAATGACTTCATTAGCTGCAACAAGCAGTCAATGTCGAACAAAGAACAGCATGGCAACTTTATGCAGCACACCATCTACATCTTCGACAACGACAATCTCTCTGCGCAGCGTACCCAGCACAACAGCTCAAATGCAAGCATCAACAATGCGTGAGGTACTCGCCTCGATACCGGGCTTTAGCTTAAAGCCGCGAAGGCGATCCAACAAAAAAATGTCTACCGCAGCACAAATTGAACAAACAAAAGATGGAAAAATCGATCTAGAGACACCAGATTCGATATTGGCGAGCACCAATCTGCGAGCGCTGCTAAATAAGCAAACCTTTTCACTCCTGCCACCTCTTTATCAGTACAATTTGATTCAACTACTGCCGAGCGTTGATCGAGCGGCAGCAGTGGAAACGTCTGAAACTGCTTTCGGCTCTGTTCGCCTCGGTGCGTCAAGTCTAAATAATGAATTCTTTGCCCGCGCGTGCTTAGAATGGCGCGAACGACTTTCTGAAGGCGAATTTACTCCTGAAAACCAAGTTAAACTGAAATCCGAAGCTGAAAAGGAAAAAAATAAATTAGATCCATGGAAACTGAAACACTTCGAGCCAATCTGGGGAGACAAAATTTCCAGCAGGCGATCTAAAACCAGTTCCACCTCGTCCGAAGAAAACACTCCTGGAATCTCCACAACGACAATCAAATTTGGTAAAAGCTCCAGTAGTAAACTGGGATTGGGTGTCAGAACAGAAACCTGCACCTCAGCGGATGTTACTTCATCGACATCACCGTCTTCGTCATCGACTTCATCCTCTATCTCAACGCTATCATCGTTATCCACCATGACGAGCAGTAGTATCCTGCGGCCGCCAATTATTAAGACCGAGCCTAAATCTATTATCGAATGTAGGATCGACAGCAAAATGAAGAATGAAGTGGATTCTATGGCTAGGATCGCCGCATTCTCACAATCCACAACACCCAGTGATAAACCACAGACTGAAGAATCTCCAGAAATGAGTGATGATGTTGCCTCGAATGGCAGTAAAAGTGGCACCGACGACGTCGATATAGAGCACCAACATATTTTCGACGGAGAAGTGATTACAGCAGAAGAAGAGAATGTTTTATCAAAGCAAACTTCACCAAAACGAACTCGCAAACGATCGTCGACCAGCCCAACGCTTGCCGAAAGCAAGCAGCTTAAATTTGAATCTGCAGCCGAAGCACCTGAACTACCGCCGCCACATCCGAGCGAAGAAAATATCGAAGATTCTGTGGTAAATTCTCCAAAATCAGACACAGACTCAAATCGGCTGGACCCGGAAGAGGAGCTGCTCATTTCAAATGTTTTGGAGATGACAACCAACGAAGAAAACGCTGAACAGCAAGAGGGAGGTAACACTGAAGAGACCACTGGAGGCTTGTCTAACTTGGGAGATGATTTCCCATTCAATAATTGCGGATTAGATACACCAAACGATACTACAGATACTTCGAATATAGTTCCAACTATGGTGGCAGATGTTGTTGGTGCTGATGGCGCGTTTAACGCCCAAGTATCCGCAAATACTTTCAACTTTCCAGATAGTTTGTTTAGTAGTTTTTCACGGAGATTGCAACAAGAACAGCAACATCATTTGCAACAGCAATTGCAGCAACAGCAACTTTCTTCACTTGGAGAACCGTCCTCTATGCAAATACCCAGTGAAATGGTAGAACAATTTATTGTTTCGGATTTGGCTAACAGCAGCGGTGTAGGTGCAATGCTTACCTGCACCGACGAACATGACAGCAATAGCAATAATTTAATCGACTGCAATGGCGGCGTTAGTTGTGATGAAAGTAATACCAGCTTAAGTACCTGTGATAACATTGGTGTTGCGATAAGGGCTCGAATCGTCCAAGAAGCAGCCGGTACATTAGACGAAGAAGATCCAATCGAGCAGAAGTTTGCAGATGCCGAGAATTATGTTCTAGAGTCGGGCGAAGTTAGCACAGAGAGTGGAGGTGAGTTTTTTTCTATGGCCCCTCAATCATATTAAATCAAAAATTATCTTACAGATGTCATAAATAACATGGAAATACCAGTACCTAAGGACATCTCTGAGAGTGATTTATTTAGTTCACTGGATCATGGTAAAAAGAATTTCAGTTTCTCAAAGCCTTCTCTTTATTTACTTTATTTATTGTTTAGTGATGATAGCTCAAGACTGCGAAAATGTCTACGAACAAAGCAAACATCTGGCAATTGAGACCGTTAGTAATTCATCGGAAACATCTATAGCATCTTCCCAATCCTCGACTCAAGGCACTGGAGAAACTTCGCCATTAATGGTTATGGCAACAACAGCACATCCACCAGCATCGCCGAACTTGGAAGAAACTCAGACACGAGAAAACTTGTTTCATCATGTGCAACACGATTGGAATTTCGGATTAAAAATGAACCATTCAATGTATTCCAATGCTTCGACATTCATGAATGAACAAAATAGTTTTATGAATGAACAAAGCAATCAAATTTTGGATGAATCACTTATTAAAAAAGAAATTGAACAGTTGCCACAACAGCAGAATAAGGAAATGTTCCATGAGCAACAGGATTTCGGCATTGATATAAGTGATGTAAGTATGAATGTTGAAATAATGTTTAGTAGGAGGATTGATCTCATATTTATACTTTATTTGTCCATATAGATCGCTAATGAAGAAATTGAAGTTCCAATGACTGCAGCTGAAATGGAAGTAACGAGTACTGTAATTAACAACAATTCCAATGATAGCAATGCAGAATTGAAATTGTATACCCCATCTACTATACCACATTTACCAAGTGGCGGCAAACTGCTCCTCGATACAAATGGGCATGTTATTGGCAATTTCCTTATGCATCCTAATCGGCAATTAACTTTGCACGCACAACATCAACAACAACAACAAAGACAACAGCAACAACAACAACAGCAGCAGTTACAACATCATCAGCAACAACAACAGCAACAAATATCATTCCAAACAAATAATTCACTACCAAAACAACAAATAAAAAAAGTTATCGATTCGAGTGGAGTTCATTACACGAACGCCCAGCAACCGAATCATACGATGGAAAACTCGCAAATACAATACCAGCAACAGCAGCAGCACCAACAACAGCACCGACAATTTGTTAATATTCAGCAACAGCTTACACAGCAACAACAACAACAAAACAATACCTTGATGCATTCATCGCCTACAACAACTATTAATCAATATCAACAGCAATTACAACAAAACCAATCCACCGGCAAATTTATCCAAAAACAAATCACTGTTAGCATGCAACGACCTACAACAAACACAGTTCCAGGTTCCACTTCAACCACAACAACAACGACGACCTACTTAAATCCGGCAACCATTAAAGTTCTCTCTAGCACCGGAATACCATCCACAATAGCACAACAACGGCCGAAAATCCCCAGCGGCAAAGGACGCAAACCTACTACCAACAAATTGCCACCAGGTGCTGTAAACTTGGAGCGTAGCTATCAAATTTGTCAAGCTGTCATCCAAAACAGTCCCAATAGGCATAATCTTACAGCACAACTTCGGCCACCATCGGCAATTTTAGGTGCAGGATCAAGTAGTGGAGCAACAAACACTGGAACTGCCCAACAGGTGCCAGTTTCGGCGTCATCACCACAGATAAAGACCGAGGATGGTATATCAACGGCTGTGACGCCACCGCTACCAACAATTGGACGAACGGTTTATAAAGTGAGTTCGAGTTGTAATATGAAAAAAATTGCATTACTTATTCCAATAGATTTCCGTCCCACAGGTAATTGGACCGAGGATGGGATTTCCTCGGAAAAAATTTGTTCCGCGACAGCCCTCTCCGACGTTGATTCGACATGTGTATGGACCACCGGGTACTGTGCAACATACTAGTATAATGCCCCAACCGCATCAGAGTGAAATTCAGCAGCAAAATGGCAATAATCAGTATGTTTTTGTGCATAGGGCGAATGTTGGAGCAGCAGATAATCAAGCACCACGTGCATCTAGTGCGCCTCCATCTCAAAATCAGGTAGATATTTGTGTGTTGTCTAACTGTCAGAAGGAAAAATGCATATATATTCGTTTGTCTATAGCTTCAAGGTATGAATGGAGTCCCGATAACAGGGCGAGGACGCCCAGCATCCGTTGACATTGATATATCAAAAACATTGACCATGAATGATTTTCATCAAACAATTACTGCAGCAACCAATGCTCATGTCCGGAGAATGGTCAACCAAGGTAATTAAACAAAATAATTAAAACAACATGCAGATATTTAAAAAAATCGCCAGTAAAAAAAAAATTATTTTGGTAGAAAAGAGATTTGTTTTTTACTTGCGAATATAGGTACCGTAATGCAATTCACTATCGAGGAAGCATAGTGACCAGTTAAAGTTTCGGAAAAAAAGATTTTAAGAAGTTCCTTAAAATACTCCAAAAGTGAAATTAAGGCTCTACAATATATTGGCATTGTCATTGCATTGCATTACAGTTTGGAAACCCTAAAAGATGCATTCGTGCAGATTAATAATGTTGAGATAACAATCAAACATGAAATATTTTCAATATTGCTAATACTAGGGTTGGTTAAAATTTCGTAAATTGAGTTATTTTTAAAAATATTATTTTGAATAGGGTTTGTAAATAAGCACTGTTCTAGGATATGCTGCAAGTCTATATTGGTGTTGCAATGTTGGCATATTGGAGGCTGATTTCTAGTAAGTAGGTGCTGGTGCGTGGTGGAGGTGTGTCCTAGTTGGAGCCTTGTGAATTTGGAGATTTTGTGCTTAGAAGATGATATTGGGTATTTAGGGTTGATTCTTTGCGGATTGACTTTTTTGTAGTGGTGGTGATATAGACTCCAGTCAGTTTGAAGAGTAGCTTTTATGTTTTTATTTATATTGTTCATTAAGTCTTTTTTGGTTAACATATTAAACAGGATCGTAGGGAAAGCTCTGGCCGAGTTAGCTGTTGAGTCAGCGTACTCAATACCAATGATAAAAATATGTCCAGGAGTCCACATTAGTTTGACCTTCTTAGAAGCTTTAATAAGTTGATGTCTTATATCGGATATTAGACCAGAGTTGTTCTTAGGGTTCAAAATTGCTTCGAGTACCGAAATACTATCTGAGCATATTATGTGTTTTCGGTTTTAGTTTGAAGATACTTTGATGGCTTGAAAAATGGCAAAAGCTTCTGCTGTAAATACAGATGCGAAATACGGAGATGACCAATGGAAATGAGATTTCCGTTTATCTGTACTATTGCAAACGATGTGTTGTCTAGATTTTTTGAGCCATCTGTGAAGATAAAGTTCCAACTTTCTGTTTTTAGGTGGGCTGCAGTATTTAGATAGAGTTGACGGTATAGTTCGTTGTTGGTGCTTGTTTTTGTGTACTCTGCCATATAATGGATTCTGGTTCAATATACCATGGAGGGTAACAAACAGTTGAATTGTGTCTACCTTTTGTATCGATATTGAGTGCAGCTGATTTGTGGCTATGGATGATGGAATTTTTTTCGTGAGCTTGTGTTGCGTAGACTTTTTTACGTAATTATCGATCACCGAATGTTTTGAGAACGCAAGTTTAGCGTAGAGTTATAATGTGATGGCTTCTCTTCGTTCTTCAATGCTTGATAACCCTGCTTCAACAAGGATATCTTTTATTGGGGTAGTGGAAAATGCGTTGATGCACCTTCTCGCTGCTTGGTGGTTTGATTATTTGTAGTACAATTTTCGGACTGTGACCGTGAATATATAAGCCATAGTCTATTTTACTCAGTACTAACATTTTGGTGACATCTTTTAGTGTGTTTCTTTATATGTTCATTACTTTTTGTACAGCTTAAGTATTTTATAATATTGGTCCTCGCAACTAGGGATTTCTTGCAATGTTGTTCCCAAGAGTACTTAGAATTAAAAGTTAAACCTAAAATTTTTAGATTGTTTACATTTTCGATTTAAGTATTTCCAATGTTTTAATACAATTTCAGAACAAAGTTTTTTTTACATATGTGGAGCAGTTTACATTTTTGAATAGATAGTTTGGCTCCTGATAGTTCTGACCAATCAAGAATATCTTTTAGGGCAGCTTCAAACAATATTTTACATTTAGCATTATCATTTAATTTGCTTAAAATATATAGATCATCAGCATAAAGGCAGTGATCTAGTAATTTATGCTTAGACAAGATGGTGTTAATATCATCGAAAGCTATAATAAATAGAACTACAGAGAGAGTTGAACCCTGAGGGATGCCGTTATATAAATTTTGGTTACTTGAGAAGGTGTTATTTGCTTTTACATAAAACTTTCTATTAGGTAAAAACGAACTTACGTATCCATATATATTTTTTACCTACCCCCCATTTACGGAGGTTGTTTAAGATAATGTGAGGGCCTATTCTATCGAAGGCTTTTTCAAAATCGAGAGATAGAATGTTGACATGGTTTTTAGCGGACAATGCATTCGTTGTAAAATAATCGATGTGCAGAAGAGCGTCAACACACCCTCGGCTGGATTTGAAAGCTACCTATTTGTTGCTTATTAGCTTATTTGATTCTGCAAACGTATTTGAGAAGTTTGAGTTTTCGGATTTTTCAGACCAAGCTTTGGCAATGAATTCAAAAATCTTATGAGGATGCGTTATAATTCCATCGAGAGATGTCATTGAGCTAATGGTAAGTGGAGGAAAGTCACCTGTGAGACGTCGTATGTTTTGCCATATTTTTGTAGCTGAGGAGTTTGGGCTAATTGATGAAGTGAAATCATAAAAACTATTTGCTTTACTTTCCTTAAGTAATTTACGAAATTTTGCATTTGATTTTTTGTATCGAATTAAATTTGGAGTCAATTGGTTTTTTTGAAATTGTTTTAATGCCAGCATTTTTTCCTGTCGTAATTTTCAAAGTTCCGGGTTCCACCACGGTACTATCTTCTTAGACTTATTTAGGGAGGTTTGTGGAATGGTTTATTTTGCGGCAGTTCTTATAGCTTTTTCTATAAGTGCAGCAGGTGGTTGGGTGCTGTATGAATAGGGTAGGCACTGAAAGGCATCAAACTGGTGATGCACAGTCGCTGCAACTATATCGTACACATCAATTGTGCTTATTTTACCTCCCCGCGGTAACCACCGGGTACTGGTCTGTCCATCCGGACATTCCTGCTAAACTTATAAGCGCGAGTGTTGAACACAGAAAAAATAGCAACACTATAATGCTCTGCTTTAATGACTGTTCTGATCGATTCGCAGAAGTCTTGCACGAGCCCCTCAGAAAGAGGACGTACGGCGGATGAGCTCAACCAATTGGACCAACGGTGGCGTCAACAGTCAACGAAGCAGACGCCCTAATGAGCTACTTCGACGTATTTGGAGATAAGGTCATTAGGACAATTCAATGCAAGTCAGGGCATTGAAATAGAGATGGTGGCGGATGAACCCTTAATGGGCCAACGGCAGCGCTCATATCCCTGACTGACTCCGGATTCTCCGGTTCCTTTTGTCCAAGGAATCCAACAAAGGACCTGGCCCTCCAGGTTGGGGGTTGTGCGTGGGGTTAACAACCCTGCCACGGAAAAAAGAAAAAGTTGCGAAGCGACCAATAGCCTCGGAAAAGGACGGATTTACTGTTGAAGACCCGGAAAAACGAATCAAGGACAACGACCTTCGGATCTGCACGTGGAATGTTAGAACTCTTAACAGACCACGTGCATCCAAACAACTAGCGGAGGCCCTAGACTGCTACAGAGCAGGAATTACTGCCATCCAGGAAGTGCGATGGAATGGGCCGGGCAAAAGGAGGATGAAAAACTGTGACGTGTACTACGGTGATTGCGCAAGAAGACCACAGCGTTTATTTGGGTGCGGATTCGTCATAAGCGGTAGACTTAGGCAAGAAGTCTTGGGCTTTCGACACGTAAGTGAGCGACTTGTGACAATCCGTATCAAGGCTAAATTCGCCAACATTAGCCTAATATGCGCTCATGCCCCCACAGAGGACAAAGATGACGCCACCAAGGATGACTTCTATGAGCTCCTCGAAAAAACCTATGAGCAATGCCCTAAATACGACGTTAAGATCGTACTAGGCGATTTTAATGCCAAAATAGGTAAAGAGGAAATCTTTGGTAGGACTGTCGGAAAACATAGCCTACACGACACAACGTCTGAAAACGGACTTAGGCTAATTGACTTCGCAGCGGCACATAACGTCACCATTGCAAGCACACGGTTTCCTCATCTCGATATACACAAAGGGACTTGGCGACACCCAGATCAAAGAACCGTCAATCAGATTGATCACGTTGCGATCGATGCAAGACACGCCTCCAGTATCTTGGATGTTCGCACCTTCCGAGCAGCTAACATCGACTCGGATCACTACCTTGTTGCAGCAAAGGTAAGAATGCGAATAACCCGAACTCCACAACAACGGAGTAATACTGTGAGGAAGTATGACGTCGGAAAGCTGCAATCGCAAGAAACCGCCAGAACCTATGCCGATCGAATATCCCGTAACCTCTCAAGAAATCCAGTACCGCCAGCATCAAGTGCCGAAGATCAGTGGCAACACTGCCAACAAGCCATCAGAGATGCCGCAACTGATGTGCTAGGTTTCACCAGACCACCACCACGAAACCTCTGGTTTGATGACGAATGCAGGCAGGCCCATGCATCCAAACAAGAGGCATATAAAGCGACGCTGCAAAGAAAGACGAGAGCTGCTCGCGAGCTTTACGAGCAGAAAAGACGGGAAGAACACCGGCTTCTCCAAAAGAAAAAAAGAGAGCATGAGAAGCGCGCGATCGAAGATATTGAGAGATGCTACTCCAGGAACAACGTGCGGAAGTTTTACCAACAGGTAAAAAGAACATGCCAAGGAAAAAAATCCCGCACAGAAGCCTGTAGAGATAGGAATGGAAACCTCGTAGTAGAGTCACAGTCGGTGCTGAGTACATGGAAGGACCATTTCTGCAGACTGTTAAACGGCGATGAAGGCCAAAATCCCGCTGTCAGGCAGAATGAACCATTCAACATGGATGATGACAGACAAAACTTCCGTCCACCTGACCAAAATGAAGTAAGGATAGCAATATCTAAACTAAAAAACAACAAAGCTGCTGGACCCGACGGATTACCCGCCGAACTTTTTAAAGCGGCCGGAGATGACCTGGTGGAGTGCATACACCAACTCATCTCTAAAGTTTGGTCAGAAGAAAGTATGCCTGATGAATGGAACCTCAGCATCGTTTGCCCGATTCACAAGAAAGGAGACCCTCTAAACTGCGCCAACTATAGAGGAATAAGTCTCCTGAATATCGCCTACAAGATCCTCTCTGCCGTACTATGTGAACGCCTGAAACCTTTCGTCAGCAACCTGATTGGCCCCTATCAGTGTGGTTTCAGACCAGGAAAGTCCACAATCGATCAAATGTTCACGCTACGGCAGATCCTGGAAACCACCCAAGAATTCCAAATCGATACCCACCACCTCTTTATCGATTTTAAGGCCGCGTACGATAGCATTTATAGAGACGAGCTATACAGAGCCATGTCAGGTTTTGGCATTCCCACAAAACTCGTCCGACTGTGCAGGATGACGATGGAGAACTCTCGCTGCTCCGTCAAGGTTGGTTCCGACCTCACAGATGCTTTTGACGTCAAAAAAGGATTCCGACAAGGTGATGCGCTATCGTGCGATTTCTTCAACTTAATACTTGAAAAAATTATAAGAAACTCGCAAGTCAATTGTAGTGGGACAATTTTTTTCAAGTCTGTGCAATTGCTAGCATACGCTGACGACATAGACATCATTGGCAGAACTCGGCGAGCTGTCACTGGAACGTTTGCTAGCATTGAAGCTGAAGCGGCTAAGATGGGACTAGCAGTCAATGAGGCCAAAACGAAGTACCTGCTGTCCACAAAAAGGGACACACAACACCGGCGGATTGGACAAAACATCACAATAGACAGGTACAACTTTGAGGTAGTTAGGGACTTTGTGTACCTCGGATCCGCTATAACATCTGACAACAACATCTCGTCAGAAATAAAGCGAAGAATTACTCTTGCCAATCGCTGTTTCTATGGGCTAGGAAGGCAATTGAGTAGCAAAGCCCTCTCTCGAAAGACAAAGGAGACTCTTTATAAGACCCTAATCATCCCAGTCCTGCTCTATGGCGCCGAGGCATGGACTCTATCTAAAGCGGATGAAGATATCCTTAGTCGTTTCGAGCGTAAGATTCTTCGGAAGATTTTTGGCCCTATCTGCGTTAACGGGCTTTGGAGGAGAAGGTTCAACCATAAACTATACGAGCTGTACAGCGACATTGACCTGGTCAAAAAAATACGCATATCACGTTTAAGGTGGCTAGGTCATGTAGAGCGAATGGACAACAATGCTCCGGCTCGCAGGATCTTCGATTCCATCCCAGAGGGTAGACGCAGTCAAGGAAGACCTCGCCTTAGGTGGCGCGCTCAAGTGGAGGACGACCTCAACCAACTTGGAGTGCAAAACTGGAGGCAGCTAGCCAAAGACCGAGTTGGCTGGAGAGGCATGTTGGTTGAGGCCCAGGTTCGTCCCGAACTGTAGCGCCACCTAAGTAAGTAAGTAAGTATAAGTGCAGCCTCTTTGTTATTATTTTATTTAAAAAATACTTCCCATGTTAGTTTGTAATTTTTATTTATATTTATGTTGACCCACTACGTAACCATTCACGTAAATGTATAAGTTACTTGACATTGGCTCTTCTTATATGTAGCTTTCATATCAACTTCTTCATGATTCAACTTCTTGTAAATTCAAGTTTTAGAAGTATCTAACTGTAAAGCATATTCCTTCAAACATACGTATTCACCTAGCAAAATTCTCAGTAATTTCTTTTTAAGGCTTAAGGCATTCGCTTTCAGGCAAACTATTTAGCGAATCTAACGTCATGGTATTACGAATAGCGAACTACGACATTCGCTTTTAATATGTACGTTTTTGTTTAGTAAAAAAGATTTCTTCAAAAAATGTAAAAATAAAATGAAAGAGTAAAATCTTTTTTTTTTTGTTGACCAAGGCCAACAGATGAGGGATGAAAAAATTATAATTTGTAGATTGAGGAGGTCTTTGAGAGATAGTTCCAACTTCAAAGCACTTGTACTACCGGACACTTTTTAAGGAACAAATTACTTATTCGCTTTTGTTCAACAAATTGTCTTCTACCTCATTTTTACTTTCGATTTATAGGGACTATAAGGCAAGTTATTCGTAAAAAAAAATTCTAACAGGCATGACACTATGATGATAGAGAAAATATTTGAGTTACTGGCAAAATTCTGTCTGTCTGTAGGGTGTTTATTGAACTACAGCCTAAAGGGTTTAGCCAATCAATCAAATTTGGAACATAAGGTTATTTTGACATTCTACAGAGGACTTTTTAATTTTTTTACCTCAAATATTAAAGGTACCTGTCATACAACCGATAAGAAAAAGCTTATTTTTCTAGGAAACGGCTCCAAGAATTTGTATGAAAAAAATCTGTGTACTATTGTTATTGTAGGTGTAGGTTATATTTTGGTGAAAACAAAATTCAAGATGGTGGGCTAAAACCGGTACCTACCTCTCATAGAACCGTTTTTTCGACTTTCTCGAAAACTAATCATCCGATTTCAATCAAAATTAATATTCAGGAAGATGTTGGTAACCTTAGTAATTTTATTTTAAAATATATTCGAAAACTTTTTTTTTGAAATTTTTAATAATTCTTAATTTTTTTTCAAAAGGTCAATATTTTGAAAACGGGTACATGGATTTTTTTTAAATTTAAATAATTTTTATGTTTAAGTTTGCGTTCTTGAATATTTTTTTTTTATTTTTAAAAAAAAGTTGTTACATAAAAAACGTTTTATTTAAAAACCGTCCCTACGATAAAAAAAATACACTGGCGTTTAATTTTTTCTGCTGAAAACTATTTTACGTACTTTACTTATTTACTTACGTACTTTACTATTTTCAAACAATCAAGTCACAAAATCGAATAAAAAATTTAAAGTTGTCTTAATATTTTTCAAATTTTTTTCGACGCTGTGACCGTACATAGAGCAAGTACGTGCGATCCAGTCGTGCAATTTATTTATATCATATTTTCGGCTTAACAGTTTAGTTTTAAATATCATAAGTTCAGAATTTCAAACAACTCTAAATTCCGTAATTTCACCAATCATAAAAGCAGCATCAGCCTTACAGTTCCTCGGTAGTGGCAAAGTTCCAAAATTCTGTCGGAATCGATTTCGAAATGGGGCTCCCACAACCTACAGCAAAAAAAGTTGTCTCCAATTCGGAGAAGCAATAATACGTGGATGGAACCTACATTGGAATTATCGCCCGACTGAATTTCAGCATCATTATTATCATAAAAGAAAAAAGAGTTTTTATTAAAAAAAAACATGCTTTTCAAAATAAACTGCTTTTTCATTTAAAGTCACCAGGATTTCGGGTTGATTGATTCCGACAGATAGAGACGAATGTTCGCTAATGGTAATAGAACGAGTTTTCAATCACGCCATATTTTTTGATATACGAGTCATAATAGGCCCCTAAGCCGTATGTTTTTATAGAGCTTCAATCGCATTGTATATGACCCACGCCCCAGGAAATGCAACAGCAGCCAATTTATATTAACGAGGTATACTTATAAGCGAAATTCACCAATAAATTCCGATGTGATACAGTGCTCCACTTTGCCTACCAATTTTTTTTTCATATTTTTCTCTCGAAGCCATTAATCTCTTAAAATATTTTTCTGAACCGAGTACTCTTAGCTTTTCATATTCGTTTCAAACATATAGTCCTTAAGACCAACTTCGAATTTACGCTTAAGTGCAGGGATTCTTTCTTTATGCGCACGACATGAATGTAGAACATTGTGCTTCTTTTTGTTCTTCTATTTGGTTATATCAAAGTTTCAAAATGAATGTGCATCTGTACCTCAACCATGGGAAACTTATGCTCAATCCGTGTTTTAAGTATTAAAAAAGAAAAAAAGGGTATCACCATTTGATCTTTTGCGTTGTATCTCATAAAATATTTCAAAAATATTCGGGATGCAAAATTCTGTCATTTCCGGAATAAATTGTCATTTTTTTCAAAAACACTAGCCTAAATATCTAACCGTACCCATTTCATTAACTTTTATGCGCCCGTTTCGTATTTCAGGTGGTATTACCTACATTGATGCATGCTCAAACATAATTGATCAACAGCCAAACTACATTGTATCCGCTACAACTACAACTACTAACAATGCCACCCCAACAGGAATCTCAGGAGGTACACCATCAGACAACAATAACCCACCAACGAATTGTGCATGCTCGCTAAATGCTATGGTAATATGTCAGCAATGTGGAGCATTTTGTCACGATGAGTGCATGGGTGCCTCCAAATTATGTGTATCCTGTGTTATTAGGTGAGAGAAGAATACCCCTTCCAATGGAATCCCCCATTTGAATCCAATTGGATACTTGTCGTTTTTAATTTGTCTCTCTGCCTTCGAAACAATATAGAAAATTTTACATAATAATAGTATGTAGTGCAAACAAAAATAAATTTATAATATTTACTCAGTAATATTATATTATATTACATTATATACCAACCAACCAATGTTGTGAGTACGACTTATGTTAATAATGACGCTATTTTGAGGCATACAAAACAAGAAGTTTATATATAAATATAATAAAAACAAACAATCTGCAATATGTATTACTAAAAATCCGCAAATCCACATTACACTACACGCATACGTAGTTTCTACCGGCAAAAATGTTTATTCGTAGAATATGAACGTAAAAATGTAAATATTAAAAAACAAAACCTTTAAGGCATACAAATTAAATCTAAATTGATTTGCATGACTGATCAGTTTTAAAATCAATTAGAACAAAAAAATTGGAACTACTGTTTTTTTTATTTAATTGTTTGTCTGATAAAAAACAAAGATTATAATCGCCATCCCTGCAAGAATAAATTTGAATATTTTATAGCAACAAAAATTCTACTAAGGCAGCAGTAAAATTGTGTAAAAAAATACGTTTACTATAATTCGTAAGTAAGAAGAAAATTGACGACATCATATTTGCGCACACACCAACTAGAGGCACACTTTATACACATAAATTTAAAATTCTTATAGCAAAAAAAAAAACAAATGTTGCAATTTTTTTACCATCAAAGTAAATATAAATTGTTTCTTGAATTTCTTCTTTCTAATATCTAATATCTCTCTATCTGTCCTGTCCCTTTCTATCTAAAAAGTAAGTTGTAAATAATATTCTTTTTCTTCCTCTATCGTTTTCTGTACTTTATTTTTACTTTGCAAAAAATCACTTGTAAATAAATTTTATTTTTTAAACATAAAAAACAGCAACAATAAAATGGACATAAATATTTTTATATATTTAAATAAAATCTATTCTCTAATTTGTTCTTAATAATTATGTCTTTATAAGTTAGTTTGTTTTTTATTTTATACATAATTCTAATATATGTATAAGTTCACCACCTTTAAAATCATAAATATATATAAATAAAAAAACACATCATCATTCTGCATAATATTATATAATGCATTAAATTTAAGTTCTAATTTGTAAGTGTATTCGTTTTCTTATTTTTTTTTGTTTGCTTTCAAAAGAAAACAATGAATGGGATGTATCAAATAAAAGTGAAAAAATTAAATAAAAACTGTTTGTAGTGTAAAGTATTTTATAAACATTTTATATGCATTCACTTATGTTGTGTTTTAAATTATTTTCTTATTTCGTTATGCTTCGTTTTATGTTCTTTATTTTTAATAGTTCCCTGTAAGTTCTTTGTTTTCTCTTTGTTTTTCTTGTTTTCATAAGAATTCATATACATTAAAACGTAAATTTAATTTGAAACATAAATAAAATGAAATAATAAGATCGAAGACGAGTTATGGTTACGATTTTTGTGAAAAAGTGAACTTAATATTACAAAACTACAAAAAAAATGATTAAAATTCAATATAAACAATATATTCTAATGTGAAAGGTTAGAGATTAAAATAATAAAAAATCGAAAAATAACGATTGTGTATATTTTTAATGGTGTATTATATTTCATTGTAATTATATTGAATTTATTTATTTTTCATTTCAATTTATTGCTTTTGATTTTATGTGTATCCGATATTATGTGGTTAAAATAATAGGTAACATCGCAAATGCCGGTTTTAGACTTAGGAAATCTACAAACGACCAAATGTTCACATTGCGCCAGATACTGGAGAAAATCCAAGAATTTAACATCGAGACCCACCATCTTTTCATCGATTTTAAAGCTGAGACGAACTGTATGAGCCAAGTCTAGTTTTGGAATTTCTGCTAAACTGATACGTCTTATCAGAATGACGCTGGAGAATGCTGAGACTGTCACCACCAGAGGGTTACGACAAGGTGACGCACTGTCGTTCAGCTGTTTCAACAATGTGCTTGAAAAGATAGCACGCATCACCCAAGCCAGCTATCCCATTACCGACTTGGTCAGAACGTGACCATTGATAGGTATAACTTTGAAGTAGTCTGTGAATTTATAATGTTGAACACACTTCGCGAGCGAAGAAAAGTTTGGGAAGGTGTCCGAAATTGGATTTAAGGGTAAATTGATGAGCATTCCTTGCGAGACGAGTATTACGGGAGAAACCTTTAAGGTAAGGAATGCAGGTGGCTACTTCAAGAGAACATTTTTTTATAAGAAGACAAGAAACATTGGGTCGATGCTCGAGAGGGGCAATTTTTTCAGAGACATTACTATTTCCTATCAATTTTGACGCTGTGTTTTGTATTCTATCGAGCTGTATAAGCTATGCTTGAGAAGCACCTGCCCAGAGGTGTGAGTTATACTCAAGTTTTGGGCGTATAAACGCTTTGTATATTGTAACCAGATCAGAAGGGGAAAAAACTTCTTGCATCGATACAGAAAACCTAAACACTAGCAGCATTTTTGGCGATCTCAATTATATGGTAATTCAACGGAGGTTGTCGTTGACACACATACCGAGTACTGAAAGCTTTTCGGTTTCTTTGAAGGAAGTTCCATTCATGGACAATTGCATTAAGGTTATGGTCGAGTTCATAAATGTAAAACTGGAGCATCACTGCTAAATTCAAGCTCTATTTCTGCAGGCAAACTAAACTATACACGATTTCTATTACCCCATTTGACAATGCTTTGTAAATTAGAGTTCAATGAGCTTATCATAAAGTCCCGTTGCGATTGCACGTTCGATAGCTAAAGACGAATATTAAAAGCTGAGTTTAGAGTCATCAGCCAAACAGTTTAGTGGATTAGAAGTAACAGACAGAAGATCAGATATAGAAATGAGGAAAAGAGTCGGAGACAGAACGGAACCCTGGGGCACACCAGCATTTATTTTGTGGGATTCAGACTTGAAAGTAGCTTCTAATGCAACAAACAAGAGTATCATCATTCATTCGGATGAAAGCTCCCTTGGGATATTCAAAAGAAAAGTACTACCGCGCGATGTATGGTCCTGTACGAATCCCAGGAGCACTATGCTATGTAGCGCCAGGAAAAGTATAAGAAATACATCATAGATAACCGGCAACAATACTTATCACGAAATCTTCTTGATGCTTATTTGTTTAATGTTTTTCGAATCAGTTTACGAAACTTTACATTAATGAACTGTTGGCCTGTAAAGTTATGCGAACAGTTTGCGGATTAAATTGAGCATCATTACTGCAGTGATGCGTTAATTATTCTGTTCCTTAGTCATCTGCACAATTTTTTTCTTTCCTTACTTCTAACTAATTTTTGTTATTTATCGTTTGTGATAGTAAAGTCAAAACGTTGTCAAAAGTGCGAGACTTCTCTACAATGCTAAGGAGAAGATGACCTGGCTAAGTTCATCAAAGTAAATCAAATCAATAACGAAGGATTACATACGATACTTTAATAGAAGCTGTTAACAGTGACTATTGTGGAATTAACATGCTTGATGCTCCCGGAGCCGGAGGGATTGGAAAGACTCCTAATTTCAGTACTATTGGCGATGATCAGATCGCAAAATCAAGAAACCTTTAGTGTTTCAGCGTATTTTCCGGATATAGCGCAACAATTCAATAACCATAATTGGCTGAGTGAATGAGCAAACAAAGATGTCGAAGACTTTATTGCGATCACTCAGATTTCTTCTGGGAGTTTCCTTATTTAGAAGAGGTTTGGGATAACACAATTAATCATCACTTCTTTTTTGTTATACAAAATAAGCAAAATTACAAAATTCAGTATTAATTTAACAAATTATTATTACAAATCAATTACGAAGAAAATGTATCTAAAATAATTTTAAAAATTGTATCCACTTCTGCCATTGCACCGTTGCCAACATCACCGCACATAAGAGTTTTCGAAACAGTTGGCACCTCTATGTATCCCCAACTTTTCAATGTTGTTATTTGCTTTTCTGTCAGAGGATGTTCATACATGCGTGTATTCATTGCAGGACAAAAGAGCAGTGGCTTAGAGAAATCCCAAGCTCTTACAGTACACAGGAGTAAATTGTCACAAATTCCCTTAAATGAAATGGAGAATTTATTCTTAATATATGTGTAAAAATAAGGATATCAAGTTTTATACAGATGAAATTTTTGCTAAAGAATTTGCATCAAGTGGAGCAATCACCATTAAATCCGCCCATTTTCCCAGATCTATATGAACGACAGGATCTCCACGTTTGTTCCAAGCTAGCCATTCATCTTCATCTGATAAAATCAAAACTTCTGAAGGTATATCTTTAATGTCAAAGAAATGCTTTGCGTTATTTGTAACAATAACTTTAATCTAAATAATGATGGAAATCAACATAATAAAGATTCAGCGATATTTTCCAAAATAAAGATCGCTAACCTGAAATGATTGGTTTGATTCAAGTAGTTTATTAATTAATGCAGGTAATTTGATAGTGGCAACACTTCCGGTGCAACCAATTAGTATATTTTTCATCTTGTTTGTTCCTTAGCAGATGGTGATAAGTACAATTATTGTATATTAAAGAGGTTAAGTTGTTTTAGTATCGTCTTCGAAACCCAATTTTGACCACTTTGTTGTTTCCATTAAATTGTTGTCCATTCGGCAGGAAAGATATTCTTTAGCTTCTAAACGACACTTAGCATTATCGTCGTCATTTTTTCGCAGACAGGTCATATATTTCAAATAATACCGCTTGCACAGGTTCTCATGATCAAGTGGAAAACTTCCTTTTTCTGGAGCAGTTGGAATGAATTTCTTTTGATTAAATGTATGCGATGCCATGAGCTGTTGTTTATTCGTTAGATAGGGTATAATATTTAATTGTATGTATATGTACCTCAAAAGTTAAATATAAATATTTTTTAGCGTAAATTCGCTGATAGTTTCATCAATGTTTAGATATATTTTGGTACAAGTTATGAAATACAAAGGATAATCCCAGAATCGAACTGACACTGACAACTGATAACGATTAGAAGAAGTGTTGTTTTTCTACTTACCTTAAGCTGTGTTCAATGGGTATGTTCTTCATTATAAAGTAGTAAAGAAGGCAAGATGGTAATAGTTCTTCATCCTTAGAAGTGCAGTAGGTAATAGATTTATGCAAAACTATAAAATTCCCTGAAAATCTTCGAAAAACTGTCAAAAGTCAATAAATGTTCCCACTCTGCGAATTTCTGTGCACAGAAAATTAAAGCCTGTCAAAATGATAAAAAAAATTAAATTTCGTTATTTTGGTTCCGGATTGACCTTGTGTACATGATTCTTTTTTTCGGTTGTTTCTTCATTTTTCTTTTTGACAATTAGGTAAGGGGTGTAGAAAAGTAGGGGGAATGAAGTAACGAATGGAAGAATTAAAATTTTAACATTTTTTGTAGTTGAGCTTTGAAGTTTCTTGTTTGAGAAAGAAAATGCTATGCACGGACTAAAAATAAGAACTTTTGAAATTGAAAACAATTCCCAATCATGTTTGTTAGTGGTAATGGATGGTTTTTTGCACAGTCTTATTTCTCTGAAAGATACCACCACTGCAGTACTGGAAAAATGTTGTGCTAGGAATTTCTTGGAATACAATTGGTATAAAACAGCTTTTATTTGGTGCCACAACAACGCGATGCATTTCCGGGTGTTAAATATACTTTTTCTTAATACCTTTCACTGAGCATACTCATTTTTCTGATCCAGAGGAAATAAATTTGCTCATGTGCGGTCACATCGTCGAATAAATTTAAAAAAAAGTGCACGACTGTGTTGAACGAACTTATTCTTATGTTAGATAATTGCTTAGTGGCTGCATTATGTATGTATATACAGGGTGTTTTTTTTAGACGTGTGGTTTTCAAGAAGAAATAAAATGCATATAGTTTAATGTTATGGCCAAGAATCTAGCTTTATTATAAAGATAAGGGTTTGCATTATGTTCTAAAAATGATTTCAGTGAAGTTACCGCCGTGGCTGGCTCGAATAAATTACAGCCGAGGCCCAATTTTCCCAATTTTGTTAAAATCGGGATCGGTGGCCATTTCGTTTTGGGCCCATTCCCCGAACGTATGACGCGCTTCATGGGCTTCAATTCTTGAACGAGTTAGATTTTGTAAGCCTGCAACAAGATTCTTCCGCGCGCGATCGCGGATGGACTCATTTGGGTCTTCTTCGATACTCTGCTCCACCGAAACGTATATCGTGTTGACAGAAAAAGCTATTGCAGCGACGTTGCGGCTCTACCTCGCTTAACTAAAAGCTGCCTCATGATACTACTATAGATTTTATATACAAGGAATCCACCCATTTTAAAAATATTTCGAAAACCAAAGTTTTGGAAAATTTTGAAATGCAATATTAATTGAATTATAAATGACTTTTTGTGTGCAAAATTTTATTAAAATCAGGATAATGGTATTACGATAAAAACGCATTTGAAAAAACCGGTTCTATGAGAGGTACCGTTATAGAACAAATTTCGAAAAGTTCATTCTAACTGAAAGATTTATTGTAAAAAATAGCACCCTAAAAGTTTTATCAAAATCGTAAGAGCCGTTTTTGAGAAAATCAAACTTTGTGTTAAAAATTGTATGGCAGGTACCGTTATCTTTAGACCTAGAGCAAACATGAAAAACACCCTTCGAGATACTACTAAATAAATAGTAAATACCAGGTTTGATGCAAATCTGTCCATCCGTTTAGGCTGTAAAATAGACGGAGGGAATTTCCGGACCACTTTTTTCGACTTCTCTATCATCGTAATGTCATGTTTGATTGTTATAATTAATTTTGCACGAATCCATAACTTGTCTTATAGTACCTACATTATTTTCATACATATGTATAATCTCAAGTTAAAAGCATTAGTCCCATGATTCGACACCAGAAAATTATCTTAAAAACGTTTGCAAAAAATAACGTTTCATTACTTAAGAAGAGGGATAAATGATGTCAATTATCCTGGTTTCTTCAAAATCAAAGCGTGATGTTTTAAAGAAAATATTAATAATTGGATTTAATTGGAATTAAGAAAACGCAAGTCACTCAGCTTTTGCTTCCTGGAAAATCAGTTATTCCTAATTGCTGTAAAGCAAAAGTAATTCCGCTGGGAATTTTCAAATAAAACGTTTACTATCGACTTACCTACCTAATCTTGCTTTTTTTCAAGTGAAACATTACTACTTCATACGTACCTCCCTCATTGAATAAGCTTAAGCTGGCGATTTTTTCGTTGCATTTTCAATTTTGAAACGACTATTTTTATTTATCTTTTCGTGAGCAGGTAGGTACCTACCTACGTATGTATGTTCCTAATCAATGCCGATTCTCCATAAGGTGCTTAGACGCTTATTAGGTATAGCACCTTTTTTTGATATTATTTATGTAAAACAAAACAAATACACAATTACATCATTCTTTTTGAACTCTGAATAGGTTCTGAAATGTTAATGCGTAGGGAGAGAGTACGATTTACGTGTTTTAGAATTCACTTACCAGGAAAATAATATGGCAACAATTGCTATACTTGAGGCACATGTCGGATAGCTTGTTGACCCCTCCGATGTCATGTTTTAGTTTAAACACCTTTTATTCTTGATGATTATATTGATCTTTACTTTTTTTTGTCTTTAATCGAATTCAATTTTTTGTTTGCTTTTTGTCTGGTCTTCTGTGAAATCTAACCAGATTTGTTCCTTTTTTTCAAGTTCACGTATGTATGTAGGTATAGAACTACACCGAATACATTTTGGATTGCCGCAAGAGCAGCAGTAATAACTAAACTAAATAAACTAACTAACTAAACTAACTAAATAAATAGTAAATACCAGTTTTGATGCAAATCGTCCCATCCGTGTAATGTCATGTTTGATTGTTAGATTATTTTTTTTTTTGCACGAATCCATAACTTGCATTTTAGTACGAAAATCGCAAGTAAAAACAATTTCTTAAAACCAACCAAGTTAATTTTTGATAGAATTTAGTACTACGCGTTCTCAAATATCTGAAGAAATATAAACTTATTCCATCAAGAAGGGTTGCATCTCTGAACTAAAGCACTCATTTGCTGTCATTTTCCATTCTTGACAATTCTCCCACTTTCTTCTAAATTCTGCTGAAGCTGAACGCCTCCAGCCGCAGTTTTTGTGTTTTTTACTTTTTATTCTTTCGCAATTTGTCATAAGTGCGGTGCGGTTTCATGTCGTTCTGCTATCTGCTGTGCATTCTGAATCTGGACTGAAGTGCTTCTATTTTTATTTTTTACCGAGAAAAAAACAATTGTGTTAATGCCTTGCGGTGAACCGTATACGTTAAAAAATATTGCTGAATATTATTATTATTTTTTCCATTTAAATAGAAATGCTTTGCATATTTACGTCGCAACAATACTGATAACGGGAAAAATTTTAGAACCAACCCGTAAAATAAAATAATGATCCAAATCGATGCGTGCAGCAAGGTTATGTTTGATTACAATTATAATAAAATTTGCAAAAATAATTTGTTTGCGGTTTCGCACAATTGAATGCGGCAACTACAATTCTTAGTAGTGTGTATTATTTTTCTTAAGTAAACTATGCTTGGATTACTGCTGCTCTTGCGGCAATCCAAAATGTATTCGGTGTAGTTCTATACCTACATACATACGTGAACTTGAAAAAAAGGAACAAATCTGGTTAGATTTCACAGAAGACCAGACAAAAAGCAAACAAAAAATTGAATTCGATTAAAGACAAAAAAAAGTAAAGATCAATATAATCATCAAGAATAAAAGGTGTTTAAACTAAAACATGACATCGGAGGGGTCAACAAGTAGCGGCAGTGATAGCCGTGTCGTTGGCGGAACGAAAAGGAAAAAACGCTCCGGTCTGCCTGATTCAGTGTCCCAGTGCTACTACAAACACGGTCTCTTCCTGTCTAGCTATCCGACATGTGCCTCAAGTATAGCAATTGTTGCCATATTATTTTCCTGGTAAGTGAATTCTAAAACACGTAAATCGTACTCTCTCCCTACGCATTAACATTTCAGAACCTATTCAGAGTTCAAAAAGAATGATGTAATTGTGTATTTGTTTTGTTTTACATAAATAATATCAAAAAAAGGTGCTATACCTAATAAGCGTCTAAGCACCTTATGGAGAATCGGCATTGATTAGGAACATACATACGTAGGTAGGTACCTACCTGCTCACGAAAAGATAAATAAAAATAGTCGTTTCAAAATTGAAAATGCAACGAAAAAATCGCCAGCTTAAGCTTATTCAATGAGGGAGGTACGTATGAAGTAGTAATGTTTCACTTGAAAAAAAGCAAGATTAGGTAGGTAAGTCGATAGTAAACGTTTTATTTGAAAATTCCCAGCGGAATTACTTTTGCTTTACAGCAATTAGGAATAACTGATTTTCCAGGAAGCAAAAGCTGAGTGACTTGCGTTTTCTTAATTCCAATTAAATCCAATTATTAATATTTTCTTTAAAACATCACGCTTTGATTTTGAAGAAACCAGGATAATTGACATCATTTATCCCTCTTCTTAAGTAATGAAACGTTATTTTTTGCAAACGTTTTTAAGATAATTTTCTGGTGTCGAATCATGGGACTAATGCTTTTAACTTGAGATTATACATATGTATGAAAATAATGTAGGTACTATAAGACAAGTTATGGATTCGTGCAAAATTAATTATAACAATCAAACATGACATTACGATGATAGAGAAGTCGAAAAAAGTGGTCCGGAAATTCCCTCCGTCTATTTTACAGCCTAAACGGATGGACAGATTTGCATCAAACCTGGTATTTACTATTTATTTAGTAGTATCTCGAAGGGTGTTTTTCATGTTTGCTCTAGGTCTAAAGATAACGGTACCTGCCATACAATCTTTAACACAAAGTTTGATTTTCTCAAAAACGGCTCTTACGATTTTGATAAACTTTCAGGGTGCTTTTTTTACAACAATACATCTTTCAGTTCGAATGATTTTTTTCGAAATTTGTTCTATAACGGTACCTCTCATAGAACCGGTTTTTTTTTCAAATGCACTTTTATCGTAATACCATTATCCTGATTTCAATAAAATTTTGCACACAGGAAGTCATTTATAATTCAATTAATAATGCATTTCAAAATTTTTTTCGATTTTTTTAATTTTTTACAAAAAATTGGTTTTCGAAATAGGTATTTTGAAAACGGGTTGATTGATTGTTTTTTAAATTATTTTCCGGGATGAAAAAACTACAGATTTTCTTAAAATGACATTACTAAAAAAAAATAAAATATATTTTCGAAAAGTTTTTCAAAAAAAAAAAACTGGTCGGGCAATTTTGAATATTTTTTTCTTCGATAGACATTTAGTTTTCAATTTTTATTGCATACTTATTTTTTCCAAGAAAACTAAACTAATTAAAAAAATGAACGAATTTTACGAAAAAAAAAATATTTTTTTTATTTTAATATATATAGATAGATACATACATATGCAGCCAATAAGCAATTATCTAGCATAAGAACAAGTTCGTGCGACCCAGTTGTGTATTTTATTTAAATTTTATTCGACGATGTGACCGCACAAATGAGCAAGTACTTGCGACCCAGCCGTGCAATTTATTTTTTAATTATTTTATGAATTTCTCATTTCAATTTCTCCCTCGTACGGTTGATCACTATGTTATTGAATATAAAACTAACCAACTAAATGATGAGTTCACTCCAGGCCGAAATGGTATCCCTGGCATCTTTTTCTTCTTCTTTAACCAACGATTGTTATGATCTTGAATGGAACCACAACATGTTGACCAGGTTTATGGAATATTACAAAAACAATTTCAATTAAGTCAGGGTTTCTGTTTTTTTATTTCACTTACAATTTCTTAAGTTCATTGCGTTGCAAACACCAGCCGGTACTAGTATGTTAGAAAGCTCTCTTTCATAAGGCCTGTTCTGAAAATATAAATTGAACAGAATATAAACCACTGACTAACGTACATGACTTGTGCGTGTCTCTACCCGAAAAAATATATATTCCACTATCAGAGTTACCTTTGCCAGTTGAAAACAATAATTTAGAGCTTTCAGTTTATCATAGAGCTTTCGGCTTTGAAGCTTTTAAGATTATATATCGTTAAAATGCAGTTAAAATTGGTTGGCGTTTAGTATTTTGGTAAAAAGAAGTTAATTTCGCGAAGCCTGCAAGTGCACTATGTGATTATATGAATTCGGAAAAGTGTTGTAATGTGGTGGGTGTGGAAAAAGACAATTTTTTTGTATCATTAGATGGTAACTATTGCTCTCCGATTTACGACGGTTTATAATGAAAAATATGGATATCCTGTTAGAGCTTAAAACTTAAAACAGAATTCTGTATGTGCGTCTGACTGTCCGTATCGATTACTACAGCCTAAACGGCTGGGCCGATTTGATTCAAACTTGGTATATAGTATTTTTAGAGTACTTTTCGAATTGGCATTCTAGCTCCAAAACTAACGGTACCTGTCATATAACTTTTAATGAAAAACTTATTTTTTCTTGAATCGGCTCCTACGATTTTGATAAAACTTTCTGTATGGTGTTTCTATGCAAAATATATCTTTTAGTTTCAATGATTTTTTCAGAAAGTTTTATAACGGTACCTCCCATATGACCGGTTTTTTAAAATCAGACTTTCTCGTTATTTAATTGACGGATTTTGATGAAATTTTCAAAATATGTAGTGTTATATGATCTAAATAATATTGCTTATTAAAATTTTCAAAAACATTTTTTTTTTAGTTTTTAATAACTTTTTAAAAAACTTATTTTGTTTTTTGAATATTTTGAAAACGAATATATAGATTTTTTTTAATTATTCTCCTAATATAAATTCCATGAATACCTCCAACATGGGTTTATCGATCCATCAAACATAATTAAGCTACCTATTTAAATTAATTTTATATCAAAAAGTAAATTATTGTTAAATGTACCTTATAGCTTATATCTAGGTATACCTATACCTAGCCTTGTTTTTTAAATTTTATTCGACGATGTGACCGCACATATGAGCAAGTACGTACGATCGAGTCGTGGAATTTTTTTTTAAGTATCTATACCATTTTAGTTTCAAAATGAGAATAGCTTCAATATGAGAATAAAAAATTTCAATATGAGAATAGCTAAAGTAAAAATTAAAAAATGGGCACGACTGGGTCGCACGTACTTGCTCTTATGTGTAATTACATTAGAAACCAATATCTTTGACAGAAACAAGTAACATTTACGTTGAAAATAACACAGTTTGAATTTATAAAAAAATGACAATACTTAACGGTTTTTAGTAAAAATGAAATACGCCATGACACGTCTTAAATAACAAAGAATTTATGAAAAAAGTATTTCGAAAATTGTAGGACCGGTTTTGATAAAATCCTGTTTTTTATTTTTAGTTTTTTGAAAAAAAAACAATTGTTTGAAATTTATGTATGCAGTTTTTTAGAGTTTATTAATATACATGTGAGTATTAAATTTAAAATAATTTTTTTTAATTAGTTTTCAAAAAAGTTATTAAAAATTGTGATATGCAGAATAATTTAAGCTGCCCAGATCTTTTCAAATATAAAATTTGACAGAAATCCAAAGAGCCGTTACCGAGAAAGCCCAAAATTAAAAAAACCGTTTAATGAAAGGTACCGTTAATAGACTTTTCCCGGAAATTTGGTTCTAATTAAATGATAGATAATACCAACAAAAAAATTGTCAAAAATGTTCATCATAAATGTTCGATAAAAATAAGCTTATCCTAAACGGTCATATGGCTGGTACTGTTATTTGTAGGCCTAAAAATTAAATTTCAATTTCGCCTCTGGAGAATGCCAAAATAATCACACACCAAATTTGAAGATAATCGCTTAAGCCGTTTAGGCTGCAGCTCGTTATACATACTGACAGACAGACAGACATTTTTTCTCGATCACACTCGAAGTCTAAAAACTTCTCTATGATCGTAATGTCATGTTTGAATGTTATCTCAATTTTTTTAATATTCACGAATTCTAAACTTGCCTTATAGTCCCTATAATCGCAAGTAAAAAGCAATCCTTAAAAAATAGAAAAAAATTATTGCCGTTTCTAACGTGAATGGAGACGATGCAAGAGAGTGGATGAAAACCTTTCATCGTTAAGCAATGGTTAGACATGGTGAACCAGTTGTTATTGACAATGCACCCTGTCATAGTCAAATTGAAGATGTTGTGCAGGAACAGGAATTTTGTGACCACCGTATATTCAGACTTGGTCCCTATAGTCCAATGCTTAACCCATTTGAAAATGTTTGGTCCATTGTAAAGAGTTACGTTAAAAGAGAGCTCTCAAAAAGTGGTCAAGGATTCTTAACAGCAGAACCGATTCATGCATACAAAAACAGAGAGTAAGAGCCTTAGAAAGCGTTATAGCAGATGGTTTGCAGACAGTTACACCAACAACGTGTGCCACTTGCATCGCAAGCATTCAACATAAGCCGTTCTCAACTTAGAAAATATATGTTATATTAATGTGTATTATTATTAATAATTGTTTTAAATTAAATTTAAATAAAAAATCTCATATTGAAATTTATTATTCCCTCTCTTTGGATATTGAAGTTTACTATTTTACTATTCCACATTGTGGTTTACTATTCTCGTTTTAAAGTTTACTATTCTCATTTTGAAACAAAAATATAGTAAGCCGAACAAATTCTGCATACCAGCGTTTTGAATATTTTTTTTCTATTTATTTTTGAATTTTTGTATTTGATTTGATCTTTTGCTTTGGTGTTCATTTCTTAGATTAGATGTGATTTTTCCTTTATTCGCCTTTAAATGTAGTGAACAGCTTTGCATGAATCTTCTTTTACACCCGGAAGGTGTAAAGGTGAATATTTGGTAAATATTGTATTAGTCATGGTCACAAAAGTACGTCAATTTTTGTTGTTTTTTACTTTAAATTTGAGAAAAAAAACAGAGGATATACATACATATGTATACGTTGAATAGAAAAAGAGGATCTTTTAATCAAAATACCGAAATTGTTTTCCTAAAATAGAACTATAAACTTCTTTTTTGTTGTTTTCTAACAAGTCCAAATTGTGGAAGCGTTTTCAATTGACCAAATGGCTGGTAAATTACTTATGTTCATCAAAATACAAATTATATATGTATGTATTTAAATTTTCTTTGTCGACTTTCAACTCAATTACATATGTAGTAGCTGAAAATTTGTTTGTATGCAAATATATTTGTTTAAGCAGCTTCATAACATTTAAAACAACATAACATGCATTTTATTCAATTGCAGCTATCCCCTCATAAATATCCCTCTACCTGGAACTATACCAACTAAAATCGTCCTACCCTTTGAGGGTAAATACAGCAATCTCTTTGGCGAAGGCGATAAAAACTACTCACTTGTGAATAACATATTCAATGTGAACAACATTTCATACGACCCACCTTTTCCATGGGCTCAAACCAGCCCTATGCTTTATGTGCAACAAATAACCCTCCGTACTAGCGTGTTTCCGTGGACAGAAGATATGCAATTAATGGATGCCTTTCGAGCGCCACTCTACGAGGTATTTAAACTTCTAGAAGTAGTGCGGAACCACGAGTCAGAAGAAAGGTAAGTATTGGCAGTTCTATTGATAAATGTATAATTCTTTTTTAAAACATGCATTTACATTTATTATGTTTTTTAAAGCAAAAAGACCCTCGATCACATTTGTCTTCATGTAGAGAATGTGAAACGGCGTGCTCAAAATGAACAATTATTCCCCGAATACAATTGTCTGGTATTATCGCCGGCCAACTTGTGGGGACAAAACATACAAAACTTCACCAAGGATGCAAATATATTGAATACGGTCTTTCAATATCATGTAAGTGGTTTCTTCTTCTTATTCTTATTTTTTTTTATTTCATTTCATTATAATTCAATTAAGAGTGTTTAATTTGGGTTTTTCATTAAAGCGGGCGAAACCGGCAAGAGGCAGCACAATTGAATTATTCCTCTTTTGATTGCCTGCCCCATCATTCGTTGTTGCTATGATTTTTATTAACTTTTACAAATGAAAGTGAATAATAGTGTTTCGTCATTTTGGTATCTTATCTTTGGCTTCGACCTGAGATGTTTAATCGGCGTATAATTTGAAGGTTATTGAGATAACTATCACATTATATGTTGGTTTAAGGTACTTTGCGATTGCATGGTCTATCTTGTATATTTTTTTTGACTTAAAGCTCAAGTACCTACAATTTAAAAATAATAAAATCTTGATGAACCACAAAGTTTTTTTTATAACACATCGGATTGAATTTGTCTTATTGACTTACATGACTCATGTTTAAAGCTAAATAAAAGCACTTGAAAGATATTTAAGGAAACAATCAGTTCGACAGCCACTAATCTATCGTAGTATGAAGATTATAAAGAATACAATTTATTAGATAGGAAATGGCCATGCTGGAAGCAATAAAAAAAGTTTTCTTTATGCGTAAATAATTGAAGCTAAGAGATTTAGCTTATTTAAAATGCGGTAGTACTTTGGTACTACCCCACACTTGCCAAGAAATGTACGTAAGATCTGATCCGACAATTTAGTCAGAACTAACATTTTACAATGAGCCTTTTTCATGTTCAAGATTTGTTTGTTTCCATTAAAACTGGTTTAATTTACAAAATTTAATATATAGTTCACTATTTTGAGTTCTTGCATGAACCATTGTATTCGAGTACAAGCAACTTCCCTAATTTGATTACATAGCTTAAGAAACCCATTGACATAACTTAACTTTTTTATTTGCCAATAACCTGCTTTGAAAATGAACTGATTAACTTATTTTAATATTTAATATCATTACAGAATCTACAAAAATCCAAAGTGTCAACAGCAGAAATGCTTTTTGGACTGCCAATGCAAGACACCGGCTTTAAAAGATATCCCCTCCGATCTAGATCACGTGTCATACAATACGCCATAACACTTATTCTTAAGAATAACGACAAAGAGTTCCTAAAATCATTAAAACAAAAACTTACCACCCTCTATGAAATGCATCAAAACGCCGAAAATCCTGAAGAGAAATCCTCCATTACTTACATATTTTATCCGGGAGAATTTAAAATCTTCGAATTCGTTCCACTTTGTACAGCTTTTATCTTGCTCTTCACTTACATCTACTTTTCTGTTCGAAAGATTGATGTGATACGATCAAGACTTATATTGGCTCTGTGCTCGGTGGTAACAGTCCTAGGAAGCCTTATGATGTCATTGGGATTGTGTTTCTTTTTTGGACTAACCATAAGCTTGCAATCGAAAGATATTTTTCCGTATCTTGTTATACTTATTGGTTTGGAAAATTGTCTAGTCATAACAAAGAGTGTTGTTTCTACAGATGAAACATTCGATGTGAAAATTCGGGTGGCTCAAGCACTTGCCAAAGAAGGCTGGCATATTTCAAAGACTCTTTTAACAGAAATCACCATTTTAACCATTGGCCTTGCAACTTTTGTTCCAGTGATTCAGGAATTTTGTGTATTTGCAATTGTGGGACTTTTATCGGATTTTCTTCTACAAATGCTTTTGTTCTCCACCATTCTGGCAATGAATATAAAACGCATTGAGTATACAATGGAGGCAAAGCATCTGCCAAAAATGATGTTAAGTTATTCAGTGGACAGCAAACGAAATGAATTTCGCTTTTTCTCGAATACATCTAGTCATCCGGGTAATGTTTTCCATCGCTCCTTATCACATCCGAAATTGTCTTTTAATGAATGTGACTTACCAAAGCGACCCTCTATAGTATCGAACGAACAGAAAATCCCAAAACGTTTGAAGTTGGTCAACTTTTGGGCCAGAACACGTTTCTTTCAACGTGCCTTCATGGTGTGGATGTGTGTATGGATAGGATCCATTATTTACAATTCTGGATTTTTGGAAAATTTCTTCATTATAGATACCAATAGGACAAGTTTAAATCACGAAGATTTCAGTCGTGCCATGGATGCGGTTAGGAGTTCTAGCTTCTTTTCAAATCTTCCTCTATCAAGAAGCAGCAATCCTGTCAGCGACGAGAAAATAACTGAAGCGTATTTTGACGGTATCATAAATGTGACAGAACAAATGAAAAAGCTACAGTATCCGGATTTTGAGTTGAATTATTTTTTGTCAAACTTTCATTGGTCGACAATAATGAAGCAATACAATGTATCGTTGAGCGGACGCTATGTCACCATATTGCCAACTGTAAAACTCTCACACGCCATCAAACCAGATGCAGCTAAACTTGTTCGTAACCCTCAAGAGAAGGTTATACAAAATTTCCAATGGAAAGCACTGGCAGCTGCTCTGGACCCATTGGATTTTAGTGATGACGAAAATAGAGAATCTCCTTTGATTACACCCGGTGGGACACCATTATTCCCCAAGAGTCCTATGGAAATTTTCTTTGCCATACTCTTATGTGCAGTTAGTGTTTTTGTCCTTTGCTATACAATGGTGGTGTTCTACCGTTGTATCTGTACAAGAAACTATGCTGAATGGCGTTCGAGTTGGAATGAATCCGAAGTTTCCCATAAGACCGAACAGATTCTGGAGGGTGTGCCGACTCAGATTGCGGGACATACACATAAGATTGAATGTCTAGCTTCGGATGGAGTTAATATTGTTAGTTGCTGTCTTAAAGGACAAATTAAAGTTTGGGATGCGAAAAGTGGCGAGAACATGACAACCATAAATAGAGCTGACATGCAAATTGCAAAGACTTTAGACGACGGGCAAGTAGTGAGGAAGAAATTCAATGCATCGCCGGTTTGGTGCTTAGATTATTTTGATAATTTAATTGCTGTTGGTTGCGCAAATGGACGAATTGAGCTTTGGGAGTCACCGGCTGGTTGGTTGAAGGTGAGTGTAAATTTTCAGTTGATTAAATTAATACGAACACGAATACAAGTTTATAAGGTTCCGATGTTCATCATGAGATTTATGAGACTTGCTTTTATCTATTACGTCCCCAAATCAATAAGTTTTTTTTATGAGAAGATCTACAACTAACCTAGTTGAATTTGTCTCGATATCATGGATTGAATCTTACATGAAAGATCGTTCTTACAAAGTAATTCTTAGATCAATTGTATTGGATCATGCAATATACGGAGTCCCGCAGGGTAGTCATCTTGGCCCATAATTTGTATCCCCACCATTAAAGATGTTGAAGGTATCATTAGACTCATAAAATTCAATATATGTATGCGGATGACAAACAACTCTTCTGGCACATTTCTTATCTAGGCCACTATAAGCTTCTCCAAGACGACCTTTCTTGCTTTTCCATCTTGTGCCAAACAAACTTCTAGTACTAAACGTCTTATCCTTTCCGCCAGGATCGTATCTTAAAAATACCATTGAAATACCTATAGTTGATTGTTTTACCGATCTTGGAGGTATTTGTGACATAGAGTTCAATTTTCGGAACAGCCTCTATAAAAAAGCCAACACAGAACTTGGTTTCATTAAACGTAGCAATCTCTGTACAAAAGTCTGGCCACATTTCCTTTCACATTCCCGCCACATTAAATTCGTTCAACTGTCGTAGGCTCGTTTGCTTTGCCCTTAAAAGGCTTCCTTTGAACGAACAGCAGTGCTTCCATCCTACCAAAGTCGTCTAATGCTTATTGATATGTAATCCCTTGAACCGAAACGTCGAATAGCCCGTCTCTTCATAAAATCTTCTTTCAAATTAATCTCTCGTCGGGTGTTTGTTGATTCATATAATTTTAAAGTCGTCAATTTTCTGATCCCAATTCAGGAAAACGGTATATTTGCTGTTGTGCAGTGGCTAATTAGAAATAGGATGTCAAAGAACTTAAAAGTTCTTCCTTAATTTATCAATTTGTGCATTATTTTTAGCGCGTTCGATGGCATAGCCTTAAGTTTGTATTAAATTGTTCTTATAGAATTCACGGCAAGCATGATAAGGTTTTATGTTATCAACGCAATGTTAGGTTTCAAACGGTCATTCAACATTTAATTAATGCTTCTGGGTTAAAGCGTGTTGCAGTCACCTAAAGTCAGATTGCTATCTCCCCATACTTCACACATAGCAAAACATCATTCGCGTAAGCCATGGTATATATATTTTGGCTCCTACTAATTTTAGCAAATTTATTTTTGTGTAATAATATACAGCCGTGTTACTGTTGAGCATTTCATTCTTATCTATGAAAAATGTTGCAAAATTTCAAATACGATCTACGTGTATCGTTCAAGACTTGCCCTTGATTTTGTATACATACATACATATACAGACAATATTTATAAATTGCTTATTATAATTGTACTTTTCCATATTTTGAATTCCCCAATCTGTGATCTGACTTTATAATAAAACATACATCGAATCGAAGGCTAGTGCGAAAATTCAGATAATGCGGGATGTTTCAGAAATCGCTTAACAACAATGCATGTTTATATATGTCAATTAAAGAAAACTTTCCCTAACACTAAATTTGTTAGTTCCTTTTGGTTAGTTCTGATACCTGAAAATCTATCAATCATTCCAAAAACTATTAAACGAAGGAAGATTCAAACTCTGTAAAATAATTTAATTACAGTGTGCTCACCAGGAAGAATCTAAACGCAGTCAAGGCATTACTCACATTCATCTGAGTGGTGACCGAGTAGTCGTAGCCAGACTATGCGGTCGAATCGATTTCTATCGTCTCGAAACCTATTATAAGGGCAAACAAATAGACTGGGGCTTTACGTCCGCCTACCGAAGAAGTAAGTACATATTTATTAACCAATCGTGAGCGCACCCTTTGAACCAACTTTTTCAGCACACGTTCGCACCGGATCAACGGGAAGCATTGGTTTAATGCAGCGTGAACATGAACTGCAAAAGACAACTCGTGAAGAAATGAAATGCACTCTAGACGGTGTCCGGATGGCCCACCAGCAACCCATAACTTGTATGGAAGTCATCAATGGTTTGGTCTTTACTGGAAGCCAAGACCATACATTAAAAGTAAATAAAACTGCTAATTAAATTGTGCGTAAAATAAGTTCAAATTAATGGACATTTTTTTCAAAGGTTTTTAGTTTAGAAAACTCCGATGTGGAGTATACACTACATGGTCATTGTGGACCAATAACGTGCCTCTTTGTTGACCGCTGGCAACCGGGAACGGGTGGATCTGGATCTCAAGACGGGCTCTTATGCGTGTGGGATCTTTTTACGGGCACTTGCATGTACAACATTCAAGCGCACGACGGCTCAATAAGCTGTTTGGTGTGTGCGCCTAGCTATGTGATATCGCTGGGTACAGACGAACGGATTCGGGTGTGGGAACGATTTCAGGGGAATCTTCTCAATACCATAAACATCTCTAATGCATATTCTAATTTATTAATGTTGACACCGTCTCTCTTGGTTACAAGTAAAATGGGTAAGTAACTACATAACGAATAAACTGAAAAAAAAAAAAAATTCTTTGTTTTTTAGGTTCACTCATTGTCTGGGATGTCCGTACTGGTGAACCAGCGAGAGAAGTGAAACTAGACTGTTCAAATTCTCAATTATGTCCAAAAATAATGATGTTAGCTTGTAACTCTGTAATATGTGATTATGGTAATGAAATAAGGGTTGTTAGGTTCCCAATAGTTGCTGACAAATGTAATTAAAAAAAAAACACCTTTTTTATTTTATATAGTTTTTAAGGAACAAAAAAGTAACGGTTTTAAATAATATTTTTTGATAAAAATAAAAATATTTCATAATTTATGTATATATTTTATTTTTTTAACTTGATAAATTGAGACGAAAATTCATAGATTCCAACTGAATTGTTATTCTTCTGATCGTACTCTACCCAATCGTCATCGGAGAGGTCGACGTTCTCGAATGTTTGTCCATTTTCCGATGATTTGACAATCCAACCGGCTCGTGGAGAAAATTCAGTTGGTTCGGCGCCGCGACAGTCGAATATTACAATTGTTTTGAATTTATCTGCATCTTCCTGCGTGTATTTGACTTAGGGTACGATTGAGAAAATTTTAAAAATTTGGATTGATAGAAATTTCGTATTCTTACCATTAGTCTTTTCTACAATATCAATGGTATTTTCTCTGGAGCACATTTTACACTTCATATAGAAATTGAATCCATCGAGATTTCGTGAATCTTGGTTCGTTCTTTCGGATTCAGTAACATCATGCCATTTGTCCGACTCTTCGCCGCAATTTGTGCACTTGATTTTGATGAAGAACGAGTAGTTTGGATGACAGGTTTCTAATTCTTCAATATTTTCTAAAGTGGCTTTAATTTGTAGACCGACACGTACCATTTTTAGTAAAAGAAATTCTATTAAAAACTAAATTATTCTTTTGAAAGAAAGGAATTCTACTTCAACAACAAAACGCACGTCACATACGTAACGTAATAAATGACATGTATTCAAATGGGGCATTATTATATGACAGCTTGTTTTAGGTACGTTCGAGAAAAGAGAAGCTTGACATCAGAATGAAATTTTGGAAAAGAACCATAGAAAAAAGTAAAAAGCACTGCGAAATGTACCGACCATGCCCCGCTAACCCTGAAATTTTATTTTGTGTATGGCAATACGTGTGAAAATCAGCCAATCAGCAATACGATTCGTGCCCATAAAAATGCAAACGTATTAGTAATTAGTTTGTAGGCGAAGAGATAATTATCCTCTCAGTTGTCGTTCTTGTGTATTTTTTTCTAAGAAGAGAACAATACCAAAAATGGACAAGTTATGGTGGATTTTCATTGTTCTGCAACGTCTTGATCTGCAAAATCAAGAAAATTGGAACGGGGGAGATAAACGTCATTTTACAAAAAAATTAAGGAATACACATCATACGTATTCGTATTTCCTTGCTATAATTTTTTATACCTCGTTGACAGAAGTCAAAATCAAACCATCATCTCCGTCCACTAGGGATTCTTCCACCACATAGGCGTTTATCTTATGAATTAAAAAAATATAAATAATAGTTAATAAAAATTATTTATTATTACTTACTTTAAAATCTGTTCGTATTTTCCATCTCTTTCCTTGTAATTTGGCAATTATTAAAAAAAGTTGTTGGCTTTGTTGCGTTCAGGTTAATAGCATTCAGAGGTAAAGTTGCAGAATAGTGAAAATGCACCATTAATCTTTATATTCATTATTCAAACAGAAGTTTTATTTATTTGCAACCAAATTTGAATTGAGAGTGACCGATTCAAGATTCAAGATTTTTTTATTGAACATGAATAATACAATTTGACTTAAATTAACTTATAACTATACGTAAATATTGATTATAATGATTTTTGCTTGTTGGTACATAGGGGTCTAACGTTATACAATGAATTATACAAAATAAATATTATATATTTAATTATTAACTAAGGTACATATAAATAATATATATATATTAGAAGTCAGTGTTGACTTCGACGAGCGTGAGCAGTCAGATCTTTTAAAGAAACATAACAGAGCACTGAATTGTCATCATTTAATTTTTTTCTAATATACTGTGAAAATTTTCAGCTTTTATGAATTTATTGTTTTTCAACTTCTTCACTTCACCCCTTCAATGCAAAAGGTATTTTTATTTGCCTTCACTGGAAAAGCAACCAAATTCGTCCACCATTTCCATTTTTTTCCACAAACGAATGAAGTCTGCCGCACTCACGCTCAGGACTCGCTCGTTCAGCTTACTAAAAAAAACCAGAGCATATCGAGTGTTTCATAGTTTTGCACAGCAATTGGAACAAACTTACAAGTTGGGCGCCCAGAAGCTGTGTTTTATTATCTTGAGATCTGGATTTGGGTTATGTCTTAGCATGTATTACAAAAACAATTTTACATCCAGCTTTCTATCTGGATCTATTTTAAGATCCAAGAATTAGTATTAATTCTGAAAACAGATGGCTCTTTTATAGTATTGTAATAGGAATTGAACATAAAATACTGCATTATATGGATCTAGATCTGGATCATTTCATTTCATTTGTCGACAAAGATCCATATGGATCTTGGTGGATAATAAAACGCAGCTAGTTATAAAAGAAACACAGTTCTTTTTTTGACAGCTCAGTGCCCGCTCGGAGTTAAAAAAACGCCTATTATTTTCCCAACAATACCCCATTAAACGAAACATCTAAAACAACAAACGTCTGTGAACACTGGAGTTAAAAATTCGACTATTTTTACTGTCATTTTCTGTCAACAATAGACAACAAATTCTGTACAAATTACTTACCCGGAGTAAAAATATCAAACAATTTTTTAATTCTCCTCATTGTCTCATTTAGTTTTCCAAAACGGATTCAACAATCAAAGATATGAAACCAACCCTTGCTGCAGATGAAATGTTCCCCGAGGGAGCTGGTTACATGGATCTCGAAGAAGTAAACCATTTGTATTTAATAAAAAAAAATCCAATCGCATTAAATAGGTATTCTTTTCATAGTCCGGAAGTTCCTCGGGAATCCTCATGGACCTGGCCACAAATGAAAAGCATGTTCATGCTGATTTCTACAATGATTTCGAAGACTTATTCGACGATGATGATGATGTGGCTCTCATACCCTAAACTGTCCGGGAAAAAAATAATAATTACACCAACACATCTTGTGATTTATTTTTATTTGTTGTTTAAAAATTAATATGAATAAAATACACTTTTTGTACAAAATCAAGATTTTTCTCATTTATAATCTTTTTTTTCTTCTTTTCATTTGGAGGGGGGATGATTTATTGACTAGCACCAATATACAGACAACATAGAACGACTTTTCTTTAAATAAAAAAAAAATCAAGTAATAAAAAAATAAGAGTGTATAACTATTTTTTTAAATTAATAAAAAAGTGCTGACCAAAAAAACAATCCATATACAAAAGACATGCATTCTACAATTAATATTTTAATAATAATTATCCTATGAAACAAAATAAACAAATTGTTTTATAGTTATTGCGACATGAGTTTTTTTTTAATATTTTGCTTTCTACTTAAAAACTAAAAATAGGTAAATAAGTCATTGTTTGTATATAAGGTAGGTATGATGATTTTCAATAATAAAAATACGTATTTATATAGAACATTGATTTTTTTCATAATTTTTGTTGGTGTTTGCGAGTAAATCTCCGCTTTAAGTACTCGGAATCATATTATTTTAGTTGCAACTGTGTATATAAAATATATTATGTTAACCGTTGTGTTGTTGTTTTTTTCTTCTTTGCATTAATTAATAGAAAATCAAGTCGGAATGTGGGCGGGCAGACACGCGAGAATAGCGAACAAAACGTTGCATACTTTTGCGTATAAAGTCCTATTGCAAATCTAGTTTTAACCGTCTAATGGTGGACCTAGATACACCATGGATACTTCTGTATTACCGTATACCGCCGAAACTGTAGGATATAGTTTTTTGTCCGGTAAACCTAGAGAACGGGTTATATGAATTCATACCTTTTAGAAAACTTAAGTCGAAACTTACCTCTAAATGCTACTCCTAAAAATTCGTAATTTTTTTCAAATGAAAGGGTGTTGTCGTCACAGTCTAGTATGACTCGTATTCGTTCACCCACCTTTAAGAAAAGAGAAAATAAAACACTTATATCTGGACATTTCTACTTATTGAGTCTATTTCAATTTTTCTTTCATCGAATTTCATATATAAAATTAAGATAAAGTAACTGTCTACATCGCCAGATAGAACTTTTAAAAAGTGTTTATTTAAAATGACTAGTATGTACCGCGTCGTCTCCGAAATATATCTTAAGTAAACGACTAGTTGACACAAACAATTTAACATTTTGTACAATTTGTTTTTCTAAGATTTGGTCTGAGGAAAGTACAAATGTAGCCGATGGCCTCAGTAGCCTCAGTAGATTAAAAAGTAATGTAATGTAAAATATAAATGGATCTGCCACAATATTGTCAAATCACTATCTAAATAATTGATTAGATGTTATGAGCTGAATGTGTATCTTGGAGTGTGGATCCATATTGACAATGATGCTATGATTATAGTAAATCCAATTACATTTACGCACTCCGCCGAAAGACCTTATAGAAAAGTTTAAAAGAAATATTTTATAATTTGTCGACATGGAAAACCATTTATTTAGCTGAATTTCGGATAGTCAACATGTTAATGACGGAGAATTAGATATTTGAAAAGATTGTACATTACTGGGCAAGATAACCAGTCTGGGGATGGTAGTCGAATTCACAGCTTCGAAATACTACTGAATCTGGACAAAAGGAAGGTTATTGTGACGGAGTTTTTTTCACTTACAAAATTTACTTGAGTCAATTAATCACGTTATCATGCTAGAAACTGGAAAAATTAAATGGATATGTGGAGACATTTCAAGAATACAGGATCAAAGTTTTCTGTAAAAGGCAATCCCAAGAAACGAAGGAACAAAGAAGACATTCAGAAATTAAATGCTCAAGATCATGTTTTTTTCAAATTAAGTTTAAACTGAAGGATAGAGAAATAAAGAACATTTTTGGAAGAGACTTTTACCAGATTATACTGCTATTCTGAAAGGTTTGGAAGGTTTGGATTGTCTCCTCAATCTTCTAATCAGTTTTTTTCTTGCGAAGATGTGACAAACAGCTAGGTCCTAAATTTTACTTTCACTAGAAATGAAATCGAAATAATTGTGTTTCACTATGCGATTGTCGATTTTTAAGCGATTTCAAATCGATCTTGATCAATCAATGTGAAATAGTGGAAACAAAGAGATGCAATTAAAAATGTGAGTACAAAATTCCATACAAAACTTGAACTTATTCTTCCACTGCTCTGCTTCGCTTTAAGACACTACCTATGGGGTTAACCGGTTGAGCTCAGAAAACCTTGGCAGTTCTCACGGTTTTGGATTGTTCCATATTTGAGGCCAACATAATGAAGTGTCGTTGCATTGTTTTGATTCAGCAGTTTTTGCTCCTCATTTTCTTCCGCGATAGTCTTAGAACGTTGCATGCTGGGGGTTTATGAAAGGGGATCGAGTTGTCGAGGAAAATAGTATGTGGCAATTTAAAAATTATTGACCACAAACAAATTGACAAGTAACATTTCTTATCACAAAAAGCCTTGCAATCTTGATAAGTACCGATAAGTACTGACTGAAATATGCCATCGGCCGCCTGTTCTAAACTGTTCTGATTTCAAATCCAGACGCGAAATTCTCTTTCAGAATTGTCCAGAATAGTTCTTTCGTGCAAATGGAACGGTTTCAGAATCAGATTGCGGATGCTTCCGGAAGCTCCCGGACTGTAAATGAAAAAACAACCCTTCAGATTCGGTGGTAAATAATTATACTTGAACTCCATTATCGATGCGCCAACAATTTCTTTTTATACAAGAAAACAGACCAACAAAACCTACTGATACGATGTCTAGTCAAGGGAGAAATATAGGAATTATGTGCATAAAATAACGGCTGGGTGAAGGGAATCATGTCGGAACTCGGAAGTTCAACATTCTTCATCTAAATCAAAAACTTAGTCTTTAGCTATGAAATATATTCAGCTTTAGCATGCATATTTTTTTCTTATTGACATTCCGCTAAACTGATCTAGTAGTTAGTTGAGATCGAGCAAGCAATTGACCTTTCAAATCGCTACTCCTTTGGTTGGGCAAACAGTTGGCTCTGAAACTCATTAATGGGAGGATAATCAAAAACCAGTTACACTTTGCGTCTTCAAAAGACCGCAAATTATGGAGAGGACAGGAAACTGGCAAAAAGAAAGAGAAGCAGCTAAAAAAATTAAACTTAAGAGAATAATAATGCCAACTTTAGGTTAATCTACAGTTTGCACAGAACCATTTCAAACATATACAGAAAAGGCATGTATTAAGTTCCATGTGCATTAATTTGTCATTAAGACATTAATTTTAATATGCGGGCTAAAGAAAACAGGTTGTAATTATTATTTTTATCTTGAAAAGAATCCGCATGAATTTCTTTAGTTGATAGATAAGTTGTTACAGTTTGTTCTTGATTTTTTTACAATACACAAATGATTATGTAGATTTATGTTTAATTAACAAAGTGTTTGGTGTGTTTAAGGCCTTCATAATACCTGGTAAGAGTTGATACATGCAGATAGGCTATGCTTACCTGATACTTTGGCGCATTGTTTAACAGGGGATAGTTGCCCTGCGCGTCTCCATTGTGAAGTAAATGATTATCGACAAGATTCCAGCCCCAACTCTGGTCGTCGGCACCTAATAACGCTACATAGCCGTGACATTGCAGGGCTGCTTCCTTTGTTGAGATTCCAATAACAGCCACCGTTCCAAGGGGGCCTTCCCATATTACCTCCCAAGCATGACGTCCTTGTCTAAATCCAATTTTACTTCTAGAGGCGTCTGTACTCTGTGCCACAGGGTTACTGAAACAAAGAAAATATAATTATCTACGTATTTAAGATAGTAGTATAATTAATTAAACAAAAGGAAAACCCTGAAACCAACCGATGCAGAGTAAATCCATTTGGTTTAATATAAACATTCCTAGAGCAGTCATTTGGATTCCAGGCATGATAGAATGCCCTCAGTTTTGTTTTATATGTAGGCACCGAAGATAGAAGTTCTGATTTGAGTGCCTCCTCGGCTAATTTTCGTATGCAGTGCATTCGCCAGACATCATTGTTTTCGTCGTTGAGGAAGCGATACCATTTCTTGCAGACAAGGGAACAATTTCTTAAGTCTCGTAAATCTAAATATGAGAATATAGCTTCTAAAACATGTTCATGAATTGTAGCTGCAATTGAATCTCCCATATTTTCCCAGCTCTGCCACACAAATTCAATTTAAAATTGCTTTTTTGAGTCCGTCAAAAAAATAGATTGCGAAAGATTTTTGTGCGTACGTTGTCAAAAGTTAAGCGTTTCACCAAGTGTATAATTATGGTTTTCTTTTAATTAAAATCTTAAATTTCTTGATAAAGATAAAATTTAATATTTGATGTGCCTTCGGAGTTCCATTTTTTCTTAAAATTTTATTGGGAAATCAACTAGAAAAGCGATACTAGGCAAAAAAGAAAGACAAACTTTTCCTTTCTATTTTGCAATCAAAATATAAATGTCGCAATGTAAATGTCAAGTTTGAAGTTATTGCAAAACGAAACTTTTTTATTTGACGAAGAATTACATGTTAAGGTGGAAGCACAAGAATATGGGTATTTAGGGATATTCTGCTATAAATTTGTTGTTGTGATCTCGAGCGTGACATATTTTTATAGTTTCTATTGAGTAGTTTGAAAATAAATAATAATACTTTTACAAAACTTTAAAAGCGAAAATCACAATCACAATATATAAGTAGTATTCACGATCCGATGCAACTGGTCTTGTAAAAGTGCAAAAGTGCAAGATTTTTTTTGAACGGTCCAACCATAATTATGCGAAAGAAATAGGAAGCTAGTGTCAAAACCGAACCAAAAGTTTCTTTCCGTTCTGTCCAATACATAAGTTGATCATAATAGCCTTAAGAAAATAGAAGCATTTTTGATATTCCGTACGGAATGTACCCTTGAAAGCGTACCTCAAATTCAAATTCATTGCCAATAAATAACCGACGCTTTTGGTCAGTTCAATGACTGTAAATTTTTGCAATTACCACTTTCATTTTTTCTCGTTGACAGGAAATTTGGTCATTTATCATTTGAAAAATTTAAGGAATTTGAAGAATGAAAGTGAGAACCTAGCATTAAACATTTTATCAACTATCAGATAAGAATACATTTGCTATGTTATTTTTACTTGCAATTATAGGTACTATATGCAAGTTATGCTAGGTTTCCACTTGCCATTTTTCAAATAATAAATGACCAAATTTTCTGTCATCGAGATAAATGACAAGTGGAAAAAGCAAAAAATGGCAGTTATTGAACTGACTAACAGCGCCGGGCATTTATTGGTATTGCATTTGAATGGCAAGTGGAAATTGGTTGATTGACACACTCCATCATTCACTGACAGCTATTTTTTTGGCATCCTGTTGAATGTGCTTTCAATGAAATGTCGAGAAAAAAACATCACAAAACAAACGAAATAGTTTGTCAAAAATTCTTTATCAATGAAATGGCAAACAACTTTTTGACAATAAATGACGTAAGTGGAAATGAACTGACTACTATGGCCCCGATTGCGGTTGTCGACCATCAATCGACTCGCCATTTTGTCGATCGCGTCGATTAGGTTGTGTGTTTGGTATTGTGGACCACGATCCAAAGAAAGTTTTTCATATCTTATATTTGGCTGGAACTTCACACAGATGAACTTTGCTAAGTCCTGATTTTATTCCAAAATGCTCATTTGGTTTTTTTTTTGTATGTAAATACCTACTTTTGGCCTTAAAAGCATCTTTTTTTTTAAATTACACTTAACTTTTCAATAAATTAATAACATTTTTACCACGAGAATACATCCACACGCTGCTGTCGATCAGAAAATTATACACGACAACAGTCAATTGACAAACCGACGAATGTCGAACGAAATCGACTCTCACAATACCAAAAACAGCAATCGACAGCCAGTAATCGAAAAGAGTCGAGCATCGATTAATCAATCGACAACCGCAATCGGGGCCTATATCAGTGAATGGCAAGATTTTGAACTAAAAAAAGAATGCAATTTCATTGACAAGTGGAAAACCCAGCATTATGCATTCGCGCAAAAAAAAATTGAGATAACAACAAAACATGACATTATAAGGTGATGAGAAAGATATTTGAGCTAGTGGCAAAATTTTTTTTGTTTGTTCGTATGTATTTTGGACTACAGTCTAAACGGTTAGGCGAATCGTCTTCATATTTGGAACTTAAGGTTATTTTGGCAATCTACAGAGCACTTTTTTTAATTTTTTTTAGCTTAAATATTACCTGCTATATAACCATTAAGTTTAAATTATTTTTTCTCAGAAACGGCTCCAAGAATTTTAATAAAAAAAAAACAGTATACTATTGCAGGTGTGCATTATATTATGGTAAAAATAATGTAAGATGGTGTGATAAGGAGGTACCTCCCATAGGACCAGTTTTTTTTTCTTCAACTTCCTCGAGAACTGGTACTGGTTATCCGATTGCAATCTAAATTAATATTCAGGAAGATTTAAGTAGCCAAAATAATTTCTCTTTAAAATATTTGCAAACATTTTTGTTTATATTTTTAATTTTATTTTTAAATGTAGGTTATTTTGTGCTTAAGTTTGGATTCTTGAGAATTAAAAAAAAAAAATTATGTTTTAACTATGTTTCTGTAAGGCACATTGCCTCTTAGAATGCAATTGGATGCTGCACTACACCAGTTAGAAGGATTAAAAAGATAGGAAAGATTTTTTTCGCGCAATAGATAGAGATTAGAGAATAAAGTGACTATTTTCTCCCATAAAATCCTCGTACGGCGTGCATACATTTAAAATTTTTTTCATCGCTGTGACCACACATAAGTTCAAATACGTGCGATCCAGTCGTGCAATTTATTTTTTACTTAAAAATTAAATTTATTGCCGCGACAGCTCCTTAAGGAGCCAAGGCCTAGTGACTTATACTCTCAACCATTCCTGTGTGTGTCTTGTTAATCTACAAGAATGGAATGGAAGGGACCTACAGTTACCGCCGGGTCCGAACGGCTACATGAGATGCACTTTTTCGAGACAAATTTTACTCTTGGAGGTTTTGTCAGTTCCTGGCAAGAGGCAGTACTCCGGAAAAGAAGGTGGCTATGAGCTGGATTCGAACCCAGGCTCATTAGCTTAGCAGTCCAACCCACTAATCACTAAGCCTCGGGGCACTACTTTTAACGTGATTAATTTTATTTTTGTAATAGAATTTTACTCACAAGCACAGGATTTGTTATGGGTATTTGGATATACGATGGACATTTGCAAGATACCTAAGCCTATGGGGTCTGCTTGAAAAAAAAACACATGCGAGAGGTATCAGGGAGGAGACAGATACCTTTAACAAAATTTTGGTGTATGTGTCGATGCAAACTTACCGCATTTGTACATCACTATCACTATACAATTATAATAAAATTGTAGACGAAACTCCTGATCGCGCATCACGAGAGAATGACAAAATGAAATTGAAAAAATATTTTTTTTAATTAATAGGTAATTTACTCGGAAAACATAAAGGGCACATTTTTTTTAAATAAATTAACTAAAACTTTGCAAATTGTCCGAAGAAAAATTTTGCTTACCACACCACATCATGCAAAATGACAGAACGTATATGTATGACCTACGATGTACGTATATTGTTTTTTTTTTACAATTACGCCATACATTGGGTTGTTGCTTACTTCTACTCTAAAATAGATGCCGTATATTGAAACTTTTTATTTTAAGCTGCGTCTCCCAGAGCTGTATTTTATAGAGAAATACAATGATACACACAAATACCAGGTATGCTTGTATGATGCATACAAAAATTTCCTGACGTCACAATCATCTTTTATTATTATTTTATTTCTTAAGTGAAAACTTCGTCTTAAAATTGAAAATTTATTTGCGATTATAGGTACTATAATCCAAGTTATGAATTCGTGCAGAAAAAAAATTGAGATAACAATCAAACATGGCATTGCGATGATAGAGAAACATATTTGAGTTACTGGCAAAATTCTGTCCGTCTGTCTGTCTGTATTTTGGTCTGTAGCGTAAACGGTTAAGCCAATCGTTTTCAAATTTAGCACTTAAGGTTATTTTGACATTCTACAGAGGACTTTTTCAATTTTTTTTTCAATATGTTTTTAGGTCAAATATTTACGGTACCTACCATAAAACCGTTAAGTAAAAGCTTAATTTTCTCGGAAACGACTCCAAGAATTTTCATGAAAAATATAAGTGTACTTGTAGGTGTGTCATATTTTTATGAAAAAAAATTAAAACTGTGGACTAAAAAAGACACCTCTCATAGGACCGGTTTTTTGTGGGGTACTTCCATGGCGTGTACTAAGAGAATTTTTCAGGGGGTGGTAAGGCAATCCACAGCAAATTCCTTCCTATCATCCTTTACCCCCTCCTTTTCCTATCTTCTCCATAACTACCATTCCCTTTTTTCCCATGTCCCTGTCTCATTTCCGTCCTACCTACCTTTCTCGCAGCTCCTCTCTTCAGTCTCTCCCAGTATCAACCGAAACCTTCCCTTCTTCATTCGGTGCTCGGTACATCTTAAGAAATAACCCATATTTGTTAAAATTTTATTTGGAAATATTTTTTGATTGGTTTGCACTTAAAAATACTTGAGCACCTCAAATTTTTCGTCAAAACAAAAAAATATAAATTAAAAAGTTATATTGAAACTCCCCATTTATAATTTTATTTCTGTAAGTTAACGCAATTCGCTTATTCCGAATACCTGGAATCTTATTTCACTCAGTATCGGGTATTTCGCAATGAAATATATATACATCTTCTTTTTCAAGGATGATCGGAATCGGTACTTTGATTTCACAAATATAACAATATTTGGTAGGTATGTATCTACTTCACGTACAAACAAATATTGTGGAAATTTGTTTCTAGGTATCTTCTAAAGGTCTCTCTCTTACTACAAATGCTAACTGCTAACTTCAAATCAGACCAAGCTTAAGTTATGACTGTATTTTTGTTAGGTACATATTCCTTTAATGCTATCTGTCATACATTATATTATGTATATGTATTTATTATTATAGAATATGGATAGGCACTACAAGGGCCAGTTTAGGATTCTTGTATATTACAAAAATCGAGATACATACTATAGTACGTGGACAAATTCTTACCATCCCTTGTCTGTTTGGTTCTATCAAAATGTATATTCAAAAAATTCTAGATTGACAAATTAAACCTGCATACCGCAGCATCTAAAAATACCTACCTAATTAATTTATTTTTTGTTTTTATTGTTAATTGTTATATTTTGTCACATTCATGAAATCCATGACCTGCCTTCATAATCTTGAAAATTCTTGATTTTTCATTTCTTCTATCTGAAGTATAGTACGCAGCTTGAGCTAAAATTTAGCTTACAAAATTCTCTGCAAAATTTAACCGAGCAAAAATTTAGCTTAGTCGTACGCAGCTTTAGCGGACGGATAAATTGATCGACAGATTTATTCGAGCTAATTTTTTGCTGCAATTTTAGCATCCGTTTGGAGATGATAGCCGAGTAATTCGAGAAATACCCGGATATCTGGGTACTAGCCGGGTACCGCGACCGCCCGATTACCCGGGTAACCCTTGATGTAAACGGCTGAAACAGCAAAAAAGAAATCAAACAAAAAAAAGCTGAGGGCGACCCACAAGCGATTTGTTAAAAAGGATGCCACAATAATGTCCTACTAAAAATCCAGCAAAATTTTGACAGACGACCGTTGTGGAGAAAAAAAAACAATGTTCTCTTATTTAATTGATAAAACCATAGTCGTTTAGGACTATAATAGTAAAAAATAACGATTTGAAATACGTGTATCAATTTCTTTTACATGACTATTGGTGCCAAAGGACCCGATTCCGACACGAGGTAAGTGCTTTTATTTATATGTACGGCTAGTAAACGTTTATGTCGACGTCATTTTTATGTTTAATATAATGTTCTATCTATAATATGTCAAAAATACGTTAATACGATGTCGCCGTTGACGTCTGTAAGATGTGTTTAGTATGTATAACGAAAAGCTAAATGTTTGACTAGTATCCGTATAATATATATATATTCTACGATTATGTATATATGTATATATTATACGCACGGATAACATCTAGGTTGCCTGGGAGTTTTTTTGCTTGGAAAAATTGGTACCCATCCTAAAATTTGAACTGACGATCTCTGGGTTTACAATCAAACACCTTATCTACTGCACTACTACTGCCCGCTGAATGAATGTCTTGTCTCTTGTCTATAATATTACTTTCTCTTACTTGCAGTCTCCACTAGCGATGAATTCATGCAAGTTTTAAAGCATGCTTTCACTGTCGCAAGTGGAGACCCCAATCGCTGCTATATTTTCAAAGTATGCGATAGAAAGTATCGCATAGCTAATGCCACTTCAACTCATCTTTTTCACAAAACAACAATAATCAATCAACACATTTTTTTAAATAAAGTTATTTTCTGTTTACTATATAGAATATTTTGTCTTAATACTTAATTTTAATCCGTAAAACCAAAATTTAATTTCCCGTTTACATACCACATTAATTTTCCATTTTTATATATTCGTTTTGTAACGGTTTTTTTTAAGTATCACCGGGGATTACGAAATTCACTTTGTTGACAACCCAAACCCATGTAGAATGTAAACATATCAGCTGACAGTAGCAAAAGCATCATATCAACACGTCCGAAGTGAGCAACAGTTCAAAATTCAATAAAATTCAATATTGGATTGTGTATTCGCTAAAATATAATTTTCCAAATAATTACATCAACACGCAAGTTTTTATATACTATTTGATATTAATAATCTAAGTCTAATAACAATATTTAATTTTTGTTACATATGCATGTAATTTTGTTAAAATAAAACACTAAAATAAGCATTTAAAAAGCACGCCATCTGCAATTCAATGCGGGTGCTTTCAATTGTTTCGTTGCCAACTTCACGTCTTTCTGGTTGATAGCGGTCTCCCTCAGTACACTATGTGGTGCGTGTTTTCGTCGTTTGGCGCGCGCTTCGACATTCGCCTACAAAATCGAATCAGCTGCTTGCACCAAAAGTTACTACTTTTGCATTAAAATTACAAAATTTCACACCTTAATAACTTGGCCATTTCTTAAGCTATTTCCATAATAATTAACTCAATGAAATCTTGAATTTTTACTAGATATTTTCATACTAAATTTACAAAAATTATTTGCATCTAGTGTGTGAAATACGTTTGTTAAAAAATCGAATGCTCACGATTTTATTCCTCGCCATTTTGACTTAAACGCGCTGTGTGGTGGGCTCTATGTCGTCTTTTTAAGGTTTTTTCTTTGGGTTTTAATATTTTTTTTGTAAATTTCAATTTTTGCCCCCTTTATGAATGATTTGTATTAAATTTCAAGATCATTGCTTGGGTCCAAATTTTCAAGATTGAATTAGAAAATTGATTGGGTGGACGAAGCAAATTGTGTGACTTCGGCGGCGGTGGCGGCAAGGTGTTTTATTTTCTACGCTTTCGAAAGGCCTCAGCTCTGAAGAAATTCGGGCGGCACAAATTACTGCCGAGAGTTAGAAAATTGTTATGGCACACTCGGGGGCAGATGAAGTTAATTATTTTGTCCAAGATGAGCATGGTAAGTTAATTCCCGAGAAATAATGGGTTCGTGTGATTTTCCTCGGCTTTTTTTCATTTATATAAAATTTATTGAACATTGTGCGTCAGCATAAAATTATCTAGTGGCTTTTGATATCCACATAAGCAATTTTACTCTTGAAATTATGAGGAAGTCTATGGCGCTCGCCTTATTTATTAATGGAAATAAAGGATGTGGAAAAATCACAGTATTTGGTGAATCCGCTCGAATGGAAGATTTAAAGTAACCATTGCATGATGAATTTTTTAACTAATTGTCCTCTGTTCGCATAATAATTTTAGGAAAATTTTTGAAGATTCTCAAGAATGTCGAAATTAAGCAGGAGCACGATTCGATGAGTTCCAGTAGCGGAGTATACTCGAGTATTGCGTCCAGCATGGGGGGAGGCTACACCCAGCTGGTAAGAATTTTTTTCTATAACATTTGAGACAAGTTTTTTCTCTTCTTCGTTTTGTATTGTTTTTTTTTTTTTTTTTTTTGGAAAAGAAATACCTAATCAGGTTTTTCGTGGAGGTTTGGTCTTATCATTGAGTGTCTAATCGAGATTTTTTCCTTTTTTTCTAAGGACGGGTCGAATCAACAACATTTTGTCAAAATGCAACACAACAACTATACGCAGCCTGCAGATAGTAAGTTATTATATTGAAGTATACCTGTTCAAGAATGTTCATACTGAGCATTGATTTATTTTAGATGAATTAACATACACAGTGATAACAGCACAAGGAACTTCGGACCGGCAAACACCAACAATTAAATATGAGACAAATTCTATAATAAAATATGAGGCACCACATACGGTAAGTTATAATATTTATTTACTTATAATAATAAATTGTTTAGGCTTTGGAAGACTGGTTGTGTTGCGGGGTTTGAAGTCTTTCTTCTTTAAGAGTTGACTAGGACCAGAACTCGCCTATTTTTTACTTTACCATAAGAATCCACAGAGGCCTACGGAACTGAGGTATTGTTGAATTTGTAGGATCCAAGAGTTTGCTGCTGTCTTTCTTCCAAAATAGATTTCGCGAAGCTTTTTCGAAAGCAAATTTTTTCGACACATGCTTTCTTCATTTTTGTTTGTGTTTGATCTTTCTTTGACCACACCGGTCATCAATCTTCAGTCGTCTCAACCAAGGGAGAGGGTTCCGCATTTTCGAGCTGCTTCTAGGTAGATTTCCTACAATGCAATGTGTCTTCTCTGGAATCTGGTCATCCCTCGCACGCGGGGCCCACAATTCTTCGTAAGACTCCTCTCGAATTTGGTTAAGAGATAAGAGTGAGGATCCGTATATACCGTATAGGGGTAATGGTTAGACCATAGTCTTGACCAGCAGCAGTTTAGTTTGTATGGTAAGACAGACTATAACAGGTTCTGTTGGATTTAGCAGCCGCCCGTGTAATTCTTCCTCATACTCCATTACGCTGATTTTTAAACCAACACTGCAGACGCAACCACCATGTTCTTGGTTTTCTCTTCATTAATATGCAACCTAAGGTTTTGTGCAGCCTGGTCGATCTGGATGAAGGAATCCTGTGCAGCTTTTGCTTACTTCTGTCGATAGTGTCGATGGCATCTGCGTTAGCCAATATCTGGCTATACTTGGTGACAGTAGCCCCTCTTGTTGACGTGCCAGAGTCACGGATTGCTTTTTCCAACGAAGGTTGAAGAGAATGCAAGCCAGACGATCCCCTTGTCGGAGTCTATTAAAGATGTTGATTGGTGTGATGTTGGCCATGGCCAGCCACGGCCATGTTCAATTTATTTGGGATGCTGATTTCTCGCATGGCTTTATAAAGCTATAGTCGGTTCAATTTATTTGGGATGCCGATTTCTCGCATGGCTGTATAAAGTTCTACCCTGGCTATGCTATCCTAGGCTATAAAAAGATGGTATGTTGGAATATTAAATTCCAGACGAGTACTATGATTTTATGAATTGCCTCTGTTGGCTCGCATTGTTTGGACCAGCTCGGCAGGTATGCCGTTTGCCTAGTTATCTTTGAGCCAATTAATCGCCTCTTGTAATTACATCAGTCGGCAAAAATCTCTGGTGTTTAAATTTCGTTTGTTTGAACGCAGTCGGATTCAAACCGGAAGATGGTGAAAAATTCATCTCTTCTCTCTGCGCCCTCGAATTATTAGCAAAGTGTTGTGGTTTTATTATGCACCAAAATGAGTTACACAAATTCGATGAATACAAATGTTTTCCACAAATTTGAGAAAACGATAGTGGCATGTGGATTGTGAAAGATGACTTTATTTTGGCAGCATAACAACACGAGAAACTGGGGAATGCGAAAATCTGCGTGCAAATTTATGATACAGTGCATTTTATAGATTGACAAATAAAAAAAGCTGCATTTAATGTGGCCACCCTTAATAGGATCCTTAAGGGGGCCACATTGAATGCCGTTTTTTCTACGTTTTTTAATACCTTTGTTGTAACCATCTTTAAAATCTTAACACATTATCTTAAGTAAGCTTAAAGGCAGAAAACACTATCCTTGTCGATAAATAATATTACTTCAGTGATCATCATCACAATCTGCATATGTTGACCTAAGTTTGAAAACAGTCTGATTTTATTTTTGCTAAAATGAAGGGAAATCTTTCTTATTGGTGTTTTTTTTAGGGTGAGGAATAAAGCCTTGTTCGAGAAGGTTTTCGTTATATTATTAATAAGAGTCCATTCCTGTGGATTTTTTACTAGTTTGGTTTGGAAGCATAGCACAGTATAGTAGTTTCCATAAAATAGACCACCTTATGGGGAATTAATCTTTTTGTTTGCAATTTACGAGTATACATATTAAAAGAAGACAACATTACTTTTTAGCAGCAAACTGTCATCAAGTCCGAAAGAAAAGCCCCAAAATACATAGTTAATAGTAGTCAACCCACTAATTATAAATCAAAAGCGTAAGTTAACATATTTGTGAACTGAAATCGGTCTTTATTTTAAATTATACATTAACAATTTTAAATTTAGTCACACGAGCGCACAGTCAGTACAAAGAAAACGAAAACCAGAAAAAACTGGTAAAGGTCTGAAGCATTTTTCAATGAAGGTTTGTGAAAAGGTCAAAGAAAAAGGTACCACAACTTACAATGAGGTAGCCGATGAGCTTGTGGCCGAAGAGGTTCAAAATCAATCCAACGAATCGACAAACTGTGATCAGAAAAATATCCGTCGTCGGGTGTACGATGCCTTAAATGTACTGATGGCAATGGATATTATTGCAAAAGACAAAAAGGAAATACGCTGGATTGGTTTGCCTAAAAATTCCGTTGAGGTATGTTTTACTTATACCCAATTGCCAAAGATCTATTAGTTTAATAACATTTCTATTTTAAAGCAATATTCAGCGTTGGAACAAGAAAATGCTAAGAGACGAGAACGAATTGAAACCAAACAGCAACAACTGCGAGAATTGCTACTGCAACAGGTATCATTTAAAAGTCTTATGGAACGAAACAAAGAGGCTGAACGTCAAGGTATCATTCCAACACCGAATTCCTCGATTCAATTGCCTTTTATTATTGTGAATACGCACAAATCGACGAAGATTAACTGCAGCGTTACTAATGATAAGTAAGTGTGTTTAATTAAAGGACCTAATCTGTATTTGTTCATGGAAATATTATTTTCCTTTATAGATCTGAGTACATCTTCAAGTTTAATGATAAATTTGAAATGCATGATGACGCAGAGGTTCTTAAACAAATGGGTCTGCTATTGGGTAAATTGATTTTGTTTTATTTTTGTTTATTTTTTCTTAATACTTTTATATTTCAGGTTTGGATAAGGGTACATGCACATACGAAGATATTGAGAAGGCTAAGACATTAGTTCCACCAAATTTTGGAAAATATATAGAAGGTATGCTTCTTTCTTTTATAACTTCTCATCTAATATACCAGTTTTAGCGATAAGAAATGTCGATCTGATTGTTTCAAAATTTAGGATTTTAGCATTTCCAGCAGTGTCCCATACCAGGGCATTCTTTTTTACTTGCGATTATAGGTACTAATAATGCAAGTTTAGGATTCGTGAATATAAAAAAATAACAATCAAACATGACCTTACGATCACAGAGAACCCTAGAAGTTATTGGCTAAAAATGTATAACGAGCCGCAGCCTAAACGGGTTAAAAGATTGCCTTCAAATTTGGTATTGTGTGCATCTTATGGCATTCCTCAGAGGGGAAATTGAAAATTGAGTTGTAGGGCTAAAAATAACAGTACCTGCCATATAACGGTTAAGGAAAAGCTTATTTTTCTCGAAAAAGGCTCCAACCATTGTGATGAAAGTTGTTGAGTTATTTATTTGTTGGCACTAGCTATCATCTTATCAGAACCAAATTTACGGGAGAAGTCTATTAGCGGTACCTTTTATATAACGTTTTTTTTTAATTTTCGATTTTCTCGGTAACGACTCAATAGATTTCAATAATATGTTATATTGAAAAGATCTAAGTAGGAAATTAATTCTGCATACCAACATTTCGAACAATTATTTTTTTTTGAAAATTCAATATTTTTAAAACTTATCAAAAAAATGTATTTAAATTTTTAAAGCAGGTGTAAATTAATAAAGTCTAAAAAGCTGCACGCCAAAATTTCAAAAAAACAAACAGGATTTTATCGAAACCGGTCCTACAACTTTCAAAATACTTTTTTCATAAATTCTGTTATTTAACACCTCTTACCTCTTACTAACTTAGTCAGTCATTGCCAAAGGTTGTGTCAAACTGGAAAACTGCAAGTTTAATATTTAACATAGTTACTTACAATTGAAAAGATGAACCTCAGGAAGTTGATGTTTCCTGAGAAACGTCTCGAAGTCCACCGACAGCACCGGTTTGTAGAGGATTGGCTTCGGGCAGTCACAAACTACAGAAGAAAACCAGTCGACCTACTGCAACGAAAACAATACTGTCGGTCATTAAGAAGTTTTCATTTCTCAAGGTATTTCATAATCTGGAAGCTTTTCATCGATTCAATGACCTTGGAAAGTAAGACCGTAAGTGCAATCGGTCGGGGATTTAAGGGAGATGAAGATAAGCCTTTTTACTTGCGAACACAAGGTTATTTTGAAATTCTGCAGAGGATTTTTGTTAGTTCAAATATTAACGGTACCTGCTATATAACCGTCAAATAAAAGCTTATTTTTCTCGGAAAAGGCTGCAATAATTTTTTATGGAAAAAAATCTGTACTAACTATTGTATGTGTGGGCTAAAAATGGTACTTCCCATAGGACCGTCTTTTTTTCATCGATTTTTTCGAGAACTGGTCGACCGACTAAAATCAAAATTGATATTCACGAAGATGTTCATTCATAGGTAGTCTTAGTAATTTCTTATTGAATTATTTTCAAATGACGGTTAGTTGTATTTTTAATAATAAATATTTTTTTAAATATCAATATTTTGAAAACGGGTAGATGATTTTTTTTATTATATTTTTAAATGTAGGTCGTTTTTGCGTTAGGTTAGCATTCTTGAATTCTTTTTATTTTTATCAAAAAAAAAGTTGCGCAAAATTCGTGTTTGAAAAAAATTTTGAAAAAAAAAACATTTTTTTCACATTGTTTTATAAATTGGCGAATTAAACCCTGTCTTGATCGGTCTCCCCTTGACAATTCTTGCAAGCTTTGGTTTGTAATTTGAAGATTTGGGGGTATTTTTTTTTTACTTTTTGTAAGAAGCGCCTCGCCTCCTATGATTAAGTTTAAGAAATATTCCCACTGGTTCTCCATATGTACTAGATGCTCCTGGTAAGGGACTTCTAAATCGACAACCTTCCAAATTAGTTGGATCGCCTTCTATACGACGACTTAAGATTAAAGGTTTATGCTGCGGATGTGAGCTTAAAATAAGCCTATTCATCTTGTATTCACTTGGATTCACCTTTTACAAGTTAAATATATTATTAGTTTAATGGTCCTTCTTCTTTCCTTTTATTTCCGACGACTTTCTGATCTTCACTGGGATCACTATTGTTCCACCTGTGGAGTTCGGCCTCAGAAAACGTCGGCAAGCCTCCCGGTTTTGAATTGTTTCATATCTGAGGCCAATCAAATGCTGTCGTTTTTGCATTTGTTTGTATCATGAGTGCTTAGGCCTCCCTCTCGTCTTTGGCGATTGTGTTGAAATGTTGTATATATCCTTTTTGACGGGGTTTTCAGAATCTCTTCTTAAAACAAGACAATAGCAAGTGAGCCGGTCGCGCCCTATTTTTTCTAAGATGGTATTTTTGACGTGAAGGCTTCTTCGGATTTTCGTAATTCTTCGGTTTTTTTTTGTTACTCCTGTTGTAATGCGAATAGATGTTTTAATTTAAATAAAATCTTTCAGCTTATGGTCGAGGTAATCCAATTGATTGCGATTCAGACGATGAAATGCAATATATCGAAGAAGAATTTATTACCAGCGATTCTATTGGACTGTCCAGAGCTAGAGAGCACTCGGCAGAACTCGACGACGATGATCTCATAGAAAGCGACGTTGATTGAATGCGCTATCAAACGCATAACTAGGGTGCATTGGGTTGTAGGTAGCGATATTAACGATCGAACAACGATCAAATTCGCAGGAGAATACGATGACAAACTATCCTCAGTGTTTGCAAAAATATGCGTTCAATTAAAATAGTAAAAAATTATATAAATACCTATGGAAACAACGCAAGTGTTTGCAATTTATATAAGTCTATAAATAGTAAAAAACAAAGCAAATAATAATAGTCGCATAGTTATTGTCATACAAAACAAATATTTCCTTAATTAATTTATTTGCTTTTGACCTTTGATTTATGTTTTCTGGCTCTTACTGATTCACATTTTATTGGTTTTTTTTGTATTTCATATCGATGAAAACTGTTTTAAATCTTCTTAACTTTGTACGAGTTAGATAACTCTCAAGTCACCGTATAAGATGTTGATGACTTCATAAATTTAATTGTTGTTCTTTTATATTTAAAATTGTTAAAGAAATATCTAGAAAAACCTACAAACAATATTTTATACACTTTTGTATAAACAGAATTAAAGATTTTATTTTGAAAATTAATTTTTGGAGTTGTGCATTATATTTTTTATTTATTTTTTTTAATAGCTATTTGATAAAAAAAAATCATGAAACCGTTATATAAAATTTCTATTTTTATATTTTACCCTCAAAGGTTTATTTTTTAGTTTCGTTCACTATTTAATAATGGTTTACAAATACAAAATTTTAACTTTTAAAATATATATGATATAAATTGTAGTTATACAAATTTTATATATCAAAAAAAAAATAATAAAATACATTATAAGATAATTTTTTTTATATACATTCAATGTATAAAATGTCTGTGTACTATATATCTATATAAACATAGCTGATGAATATTTATAAAACATAGTTAGAACTAATCCGCTGCCCTTTGCAGTCCATAACATAAATCGCTATCGTTTTGAGGAATTTGTTTTTTTTTTAAATATATTAACTTTTGCAACAACAAAATATAATACTATGATGAAACGAATATTAAGTAATGATAATAAAACCTTATAGAGAGAAGTAAAACCCCAATAACACGATAGTATGTAAATAACAAACAATTAAAATAAATCATTGAACGTAAACAAATATAATAATAATAAAAAAAATATTTAGAATGATATTTTAATTATTTTTAAGATACCAAAACAAATGAAAACACAAATACAAATATAACTTAAAATTAGCAAACAACTTGTTATTTTCTTATTTATATTCTGTAGCCTCATATTTCACCTTCCTTGCGAGTAAATGACGAATGCTCCAAGTAGGCATTTTATTGAAAAACTGCAACTAAATAGCCGGATTAGGCTTAGACTTAGGTCCTATCCCCTCTTGCAGATTCACAACACACACATATAAATGGACAAGGTGTATGTCTGGATAATGACAAGGCGTCCCCTTTGAGTCCAACTATAACTAACAAACGATGTGTATACACAATATATTTCATCAATATCGGTTCAAACATTTAAATTTAAATTGAATATTATATACAGAGAAAACTACATATTCGTAAATATATCCGCACCAGCGCCGATAGTTGGCGCCAAAGAATTTTTTTATTTTTTTTAAATGTTATAACTAAATGGTATGATTTGAGGCAAATCGTTTCATAAATAGGAACGAGTAAAGTGACATTAGTTGCAACTGGGGAATTACAATAAACATCATATAATGTGAATAGCTTTTATGGTTCAGCCGTGTCCAATCCCATCAACGGATCCGGCATTTTTAGATGAAATCGAGACATCCATCCAACAGAGTCTGCGCGAAGTATGGAAAGAGTAGTGCAGTTATAAACAATTACATTAACAACTGCTACTTCCCCCAAAATTGGCAAACAGCCAAAATCGTTGTAATCACAAAGAAAAGTACTAGAAATATAATTTCCAAATAACAGACATGTATCCTTCCCAAATAACATCAGCGAGATTCTGGAAAAAGTGTCATTATTAGACAGCTGAAGAAATTCTGCAGTGATTACAACCTCGTCCAGAACATGCATTTTGGCTTTCGTGAGTCACTCTAAACTGCATCCGTTAATGAAGTTCCAGTCTGATGTCTGAATACATTGCGGGCGGCAATGGTGCAGTAGATAAGATGTTTGCTTGTTAAGCGAGAGATCCTAAGTTCGACTCTATGTTTGGAAAGCAATTTTTCTAACTCCTAGTTCAAGCAAAGCCGTCCGTGGGATTTAAGTGAGAAAATAGTCACCTAATTCCCGATCTTACTTACATACTTAGGGGGCGCTTCAGTTCGGGACGAACCTGGGCCTCAACCAACCGGAGCATTGGACAACATGACCTAGCCATCTTAAACGTGATATGCGTATTTTTTTTACCAGGTCAATGTCGCTGTACAGCTCGTATAGTTCTTGGTTGACTTCTCCTCCAAAGCCCGTTAACGCAGATAGAGGCAAAAATCCTCCGAAGAATCTTACGTTCGAAACGACTAAGGATATCTTCATCCGCTTTAGATAGAGTCCATGCCTCGGCGCAATAGACTGGGATGATTAGGGTCTTATACAGTGTCTCCTTTGTGTTTCGAGAAAGGGTTTTGCTACTCAATTGCCTTCCTAGCCCATAGAAACAGCGATTGGCAAGAGTAATTCTTCGCTTTATTTCTGACGAGATGTTGTCAGATGTTATAGCGGATCCGAGGTACACAAAGTCCCTAACTACCTCAAAGTTGTACCTGTCTATTGTGATGTTTTGTCCAATCCGCCGGTGTTGTGTGTCCCTTTTTGTGGACAGCAGGTACTTCGTTCGAGGGTCTCCTTTCTTGTGAATCGGGCAAACGATGCTGAGGTTCCATTCATCAGGCATACTTTCTTCTGACCAAACTTTAGAGATGAGTTGATGTATGCACTCCACCAGGTCATCTCCAGCCGCTTTAAAAAGTTCGGCGGGTAGTCCGTCGGGTTGATCGCGCGCTTCTTATGCTCTCTCTTTTTCTTTTGGAGAAGCCGGTGTTCTTCCCGTCTTTTCTGCTCGTAGAGCTCGCAAGCAGCTCTCGTCTTTCTTTGCAACGCCGCTTTATATGCCTCTTGTTTCGCTGCATGGGCCTGCCTGCATTCGTCATCGAACCAGAGGTTTCTTGGTGGTGGTCTGGTGGTCAGTTGCGGCATCTCTGATGGCTTGTTGGCAGTGTTGCCCCTGGTCTTCGGCACTTGACGCTGGCGGTACTGGATTTCTTGAGAGGTTACGGGATATTCGATCGGCATAGGTTCTGGCGGTTTCTTGCGATTGCAGCTTTCCGACGTCATACTTCCTCACAGTATTACGCCGTTGTTGTGGAGTTCGGGTTATTCGCATTCTTACCTTTGCCATAAAGAGGGAAATCTACTGCCTTCATTTGACAAGGCCTACAAGCTGGTCAAATAAGTATTGGTGTAGAACTGTCAAAAAATTGACGCCCATTGAGAATGTGGTTGTGCTGCAACAAGGTAGTGATCCGACTCGATGTCGATGTTAGCTGGTTGGAAGGTGCGAACATCCAAGATACTGGAGGCCTATCTTGCATCGATCGCGACGTGATCAATCTGATTGACGGTTCTTTGATCTGGGTGGCGCCAAGTCCCTTTGTGTATACCGAGATGAGGAAACCGTGTGCTTGCAATGGTGACGTTATGTGCCGCTGCGAAGTCAATTAGCCTAAGGTAATAATAGGTTTTGTCGAGGAGCTCATAGAAGTCATCCTTGGTGGCGTCATCTTTGTTTGGCTGCACGTGATCTGTTAAAAGTTCTAACATTCCAAAACATTCCATCACAAAAATTACTTAATAATTGCAAAATAACCTACTAAATATCTTATATTTATCAGATATTGCACTCCAAATTTGTAAAATAAAATTTGTTTTAAACTTCTACCACCAAGCACCAACAGCTGATTTGAATTTTGACAGCACTGATTTCTTACACCGACCAAAAACCTGGGGCGTGAGAGTGTGCACTCAGTTAGTGTTGACATCGAACACAGTGCAAAAACACTGGGGCGAAAAAAGTGTCACATAAAACACCTCAGTGCGAATCCAGTGTACACCAGTGCACCCCAGGGCAGACATCGAACAAAGCTACTGTTGACGCCACCGTTGGTCCAATTGGTTGGGCTCATCCGCCGTAAGTCCTCTTTCTGAGGGGCTCGTGCAAGACTTCTGCGAATCGATCAGAACAGTCATTAAAGCAGAGCATTATAGTGTTGCTATTTTTTTGTGTTCAACACTCGCGCTTATAAGTTTAGAAGGAATGTCCGGATGGACAGACCAGTACCCGGTGGTTACCGCGGGGAGGTTAAATGAGCACAATTGATGTGTACGAGATAGTTGCAGCAACTGTGCATTACCAGTTTGATGCCTTTCAGTGCCTACCCTATTCATACAGCACCCAACCCAATCTTTCTAATTCTTCTAACTTACTAGTGTCGTGCAACATTCGGTTGCACTCTAAAAGGCATTGTGCCTTACAGACACATAGTTAAAAAACTAAAAAAAAAACGATTATACATATCAAGAGCCATCGTAACACTGTTGGATGCTTACTGGATGTTAAAGTCATTCGACAACGTATCGATAGAAGCCCTTATAAGCTAAGATCATTTCGGCTACCTCGATTATTACAAAAACTTAATTTTATTTTATTTCTTTTTTCAATATTCCGGATCTAATCATATCCTCCGATGGTGTGATTCGGGCTTATAAGAGGTCATCAAGGAAGGACGAGGCGGCGAACCTGAATGAATTCAAAAACTTCAAGATTTACTCAAGTAAATAGACAACCCAAATGAAACCGATGATCGATTTATCCTCATTTGAGTGCAGAGGCAAAGCAAGACGTAGGTAGAGACCGAAATCGATGTTTATAAAATTAAACCCGTTGCTGTCTTTTTGCATTAAGAATTTAACGAGGAAAGTATTTTGCAATTTCTAACGATGGCTGGGCGGCTTAGGAAAGCTGTTTTTATCAGCAGTAAGTAAGTTTATTTATTATATTCGTTTACCAGATGCACCTATGGGTGGTACATAAGTAGACATTTAATTTGTATTTTGTCTTTTAATGTCTGAATTGGACTCATTGATTGCGAGTAAAACCAACAGAGACAAACATTTGGCTAACGGAAAAAGCAGAATGGTTAACATTTGTAGTTAAAATTATAAACATTGGGATTGTAGTTTCGTTGCGAGAATTTCCATGTTTCAAAAAAGAAAACATTTTTCCTCCAAAAAATGAAAACGGAAAGAAAGAAAAATATGTCTTCTTTCAAGGTATTTTTGAAGTCTGCGACCATTTATCTGATTCTTCAATAGATTTACAATTTTGTTTTAATGTTAAACTACACTTTTCTTTTATTACTTTTATAGAAAAAAAAACATTAATAACATTTAAAAACACATTTTTTTTATATAATATATGCACTGACTAGACGCTAATATGTTGCTTCTAATATCTCATTTACTCATCTATAGGTACAATGATCTAATATAAGTTACTAATTTTTTTTAGTTACATTTCTATAAATAATGTAACTGGAAGAATAAATATATTATTACACACCACAGACTAGTTAATTTCATGATATATAGCAGGACTTTGTAGACATATATGAAACCATCGGCAGTAGGTATACATCTAGACATCTGCTTCTCATGATAAGTATTTATTGTCATTATATTTATGACTAGCGGTATAGTGCCATTTGGGCTGATAGTTCTGATTCGTCAATTTCTTTCATATTGAGTTCAGCTTCTTGTCGCTTTAGAAGCTCGAATATTGCAGAAAGTTGTTCACGTTCAACTCTGTCGTTTAAAAAACATGCAAATTCACTTTGGATATTAACCGAATAATTTATTGCAAACCTTTTCTCTTCTTCTAGCTGTTCTTCGGTGAGGGAGTCTTCCAATTCTTTTAAACGTGCCGATTTCAATTTATTGACTAGTCCTTCGGCAAGTTCCGTTTCACTATCCTCTTCATCCTCCTCGGAATCTTTGCTGGCTGAAGTTGTTATATTTGATATTTTTTCATTCTAAAACGATTGTTTTGATTAAACTTCATTTGAAATGGTGAATATCAAATAACACCTCATAGTTTACAAAGTTTGCACAATACAATGCAATAATTACTGCTAAAAACACTGTTGCTGTACTGAGTATATAAGCGTTTGATAGTCCTTCGAAAAATTCTAACATTCTTAGATGTTTGCCGTTTAAAAAAATTAAAATCGAACGATTATTTTATTACAATTTAAAGGGAAAAAGCAATAGGATGAAAAATTAAAAACAATACGGACAGTGAGTGACAGTTGTCGTTTGTTGGATGCAGAGTTGCCACTTGGATCTAAATTGATCCATTTTTACTTGCGATTATAGAGACCATGGACGTATTATATATGGACTGCTAGTCTAATGTCAGCTTCATACAACAATTGTCAAAAAATTTCGCCAAAATTGAGAATGCGATGTTAGCTCTCTTGAACCCACTTCAGGAAAAAAAATAACTACTTAAAATGCTGACATAGAAGCTCGCGACACCTGTTTTAAAAAATTCAAAAAATCGCATTTACCGGTAAAACATAACTGACACTTTTGAATTCCATCCATAGAAGTGTGCGACATCTTTGGTATTTTGTCTATTGTTTTTTAGATCGTGGACAACTTCGTTTTTTTAATGGTTTGTGCCTAAGACTAGATTTGGGCTAGTGTCGCCCAAAATAACTGAAACTGGAACCAACTTAAGGTAGGCAACTAGCAGTCTATATACATATAATACCTCCATCTCCATAGTCTCAACCTGTGGCCATTTTGTCGTGATTTTTATTAACTTTGTCTTTTATCATTATTAATGAACAAATAGAAGAAATAAATTAAAAGGGACATTGGTCTTAAAAGACACATTGCCTTTTAGAACGCAACTGGAATTTGGACGTATGTAGTTTGAGGAAAAAATGTCAAAACACCTTATCTAGTGCCTTAGTAGTGTTTTATTTGATCATAATTCATTAGTTTCTTTTGAAATCTTAATAAAATCAGCAATATTTGAAGAGATTTGAACATAAACTAAATCCCCTTTTTCTACGGGATAAAAAAAATCCTTTTTTTTCCTTCTACTGCTCTTAGCTTGTCTTAGACACAAACCAATAAAAAAGGAAATGGTCCACGATGCACGATCTAAAAAACAACAGGCAAAATAACAAAGATGTCGCACACTTCTGTGGATGGAATTCAAAAGTGTCAGTTATGTTTTACCGGTAAATTTATATTTTTCCCTGAAGTGGGTTCAGGAGAGCTAGCATCGCATTCTCAATTTTGGCGACATTTGTTTGACAATTGTTGTATGAAGCTGACATTAGACTAGCAGTCCATATATAATACATACATGCACAGTACATATAACTAATAGCGAGTTTCATTCAAGAAAAGATTTGCTCTTTCTGGCAAAAGATTTGATCTTTTTCAATTTCGAGTTTCATTGCAAGAAAAAGAGCAAATCTAGATCAAATCTCAACACGAAATATTTGATCTCTGATGGGTTAGCAGATTTGATCTGAATGCACACATAGATGTAAATAGTCTTTCGGTCAAACGTCAAATGGAAAATATGTTGTTATTTGTTGTGAACTTGTGCCAGCCCGTGCTTAGCCAAAAAAAATTAACAAATATCCATTAAATATACAAAATAACAAATAAAGTTGTTTTTGGAGTGAGAAATACAAATATGGCATTTTAAATATATCAACTGTGCATGCCTGGTATTTTTGTGTGTGATATCAAATACTGTGTATGCTCGTCAGTGAATGACCAATACTAGGATTAAATGATGAAACAAGTTTCATTGAAAAGAGTAAATCTCGATTTTCAGATCAAATCTTTAAAATTTGAATGAAACTCGCAATAAGGTAATATATTGCGCAGGTTGTCAACTTTGATCTGTCACTTTGTATTAAAAATACTGGTTCTCAGAGACCTACATCAAAAAAATGTAAGAACAAAACTACACACTTCACGTTTGTTTTATATTTTTCTTATTTTCTTGTTTATTAAAAAAGCTTTTTTATACATTAAATCAATTACAAATACTTTAAAATATAGCCACGAAATCTATTTTTCAGATTAAATAAACAAGCTAATGGTCTCTGGCCGCTGCCATTTTACTTTGATTTTGACAGATGCGCAGAAGATTGCAAAAATAAAACCTCTAATGATATTATTAATGATATTAGATATGTGTAATGTGGTTAGAAACTACCATAGTCCCCTTTTATATGCATATGCCGCAGCGTGTGACTTAGTATTTAGGCGAAGGAGTTGAGAAGTGTAGTGGGGATCACAATGACGCAGGGAATTTGTTGCGATTCTTTCGTTCGGGCAGAATAACTGGGCCATCACATACGAGACTATTCACACCGGACTGAAACCGGTTTTCTGAGCAAGGGAAGGAAAACGTGCGGTATAAATTGAACTGAAATCTTCAACCAACTTTTCAGTGGACGAACAAAGAAGAAAACTAGCACTTGGGAAAGAAGTTCATGAATACATTTTCTTCCCCTAGAGTAGTTCATCTCATGTGTGGTTGATGAAAAGCGCGGAACAGATTGAACCAGCAATAGCACCAGCACCGTCATCAGCGAACAGCAGGCTGACCAGCAAAAAAAATCAAACACATTGCCACCATCTCCAGCATCGTCTTCTTAGAACAATAACATTGTCAGCATTTTTTTTGCAGTATGGTGCTCCTAACTAGCACTTGTGTAAAGTTGGTAGCAATGGAACAGCAACAGCAAATTTAGAACTTTGGTCTAACGACGCTGTTGACGTTGCTGTTACTGGTCTATTCTAGCTGAGCAATTGAAACACATAGGTTCTAAAATAATGGCGGCCGCTGTTGCTGGTTCAATCTGTTCCACGCATAAGGTTTGAACCATTGTATATACATTTTCTATAGTACTCTCATGGTGGTCATTTTTCGTCTGGCCATCTTCCTGGTTGATTCAGAACTAACTCTAAATAGTGGAGACGAGAACCTTTACCGATATTTTACCAGTATTTAATAAACTTTTGTTGTATGTACTTATTCTATATTCACACCAATTGGCAATTTCAGCACGCCTCATTGCGACTTGATTCAGAACTAAAAAATGATGCTCCATGATAGTACTATATGCAGTGTATATACAAAGGTTTGAACATTGTATATACATTTTCTATAGTACTCTCATGGTGGTCATTTTTCATCTGGCCATCTTCCTGGTTGATTCAGAACTAACTCTAAATAGTGGAGACGAGAACCTTTACCGATATTTTACCAGTATTTAATAAACTTTTGTTGTATGTACTTATTCTATATTCACACCAATTGGCAATTTCAGCACGCCTCATTGCGACTTGATTCAGAACTAAAAAATGATGCTCCATGATAGTACTATATGCAGTGTATATACAAAGGTTTGAAACTGGTTTCAGTCCGGAGTGAATAGTCTCGTGTGTACTGGTTCAATAATTTAATTACCCTTTCTTCTTTGTGCTTTTTCGTTATTCTATAAATCTGTTTTAATCTTTATTTGACTTTTGTAGCTTGCGGTCGTCTAATATTTGATTCGAATTTAAGGGTTGTCATAGAGTAACAATATTAAACCTTGTATTCATGATTCCCTTTTTCGGTTGTTTCTTCATTCTTTCTTTTTGACAAGTGGGTAAGGGGTGTAGAAAAGTAGGGGGGATGAAGGAACGAATGGAAGAATGAAAATTTTAAGATTGTTTGTGGTTGAGCTTTCACGTTTCTCGTTTGAGAAAGAAAATGCTATGCACGGACTGAAAATAAGAACTTTTAAAATTGAAAACAATACCCAATCATGTTTTTTAGTGGTAATGGATGGTTTTTAATAGCTTTTTTTAGAATTTCGAAAAATTCTTTACAATAAAAACAGCACAGTTTGTAGGAAAGTATTGGATATTCGGGGTAATCCCAATCAGTGTACACACCAACGTACGTGCCTGTCCAAAAGAAGAACGAAGAAACAACCGAAAAAAGGAATAATGTACACAAGGTCTTATAAGGAGACAAATCTACTGCCTTTTTTTGACAATGGCTACAAGCTGAACTGTCATCTCATTGACCTTTTTAGATAAGCAGGGCCCCCGAGCGAATTTTCGGGCCCGTTAAAAACCATGCACCCTTTTTAAGAAAAATTTAAATATTTATAGTAATTTTCGTGTCCTTTCGAAGAAATTTGGTTTCTCGAAGAACTACGGGCGCGGGGGTAATCCACCCGTTACCTCCCTCCCTCCTTTCGACTAATCTGCAGATAAGTAATAATGCTGAACGGTCTTCTCATTTGCCTTTTCTGATAAGTATGAGTAAAACATAATGCTTGAACAAAAAACTCATGATGTGGTAAAGTTTACCATTTGTTGTAAAAGATTTTCCATACAAATTTTGACAGCTGGTTTACACTTTACGATGTTTAACACGTTCACGACGTTTATTTCACCCTTAAGCCCAACTTCGGACGTACCGTGAAATATTGATTCTTTTTTAGCCGTACAACACGACTTTGAAATAATATACCGGGCGAGATTTTCCCTTGCCATTTCGATTTGCAAGCATTCAAAACCAGTTATTCGACACCTTCTTTCCCTCCCTCCCTAATCTTCCTATGCTCGCGCAGTGCGTTTTTATACTATATCCCTTTTGCATGCGCTTGTTATACATACATTTGTTAACAAAAGTTATTCTTGTGTACGTATACTTTTGTAATTCTTTTTTATTGCATCTATAGATGCTGGCTATTTTTTTTCTATTTTCTTAAAAAGTTTTGTTTTTATATTCATATTTACATCTATAATAAAGCCAAAATTAATTTTTTTCTTCGAATTTTATATTTTTTTAATAAAAACCAATAACCAAATCATAAGATTTACTAGTGTACGTACACTTTTGTTAGTAAGTGTACTTCACTCTCAACTCTGAGACTCTGACGTTAATGACTGTTTTCACATTTTCTAAGGGGCGTTTATGCAAATGCTTGCGGAAGGATAGGATTTTCTACGGTGTATGAATTTATCTTGTTGCATAAATACCCCTATTATTATAAAGAGGAACATCTATAATAATTGTTATTGTTACTCTATTGTCTCTGATTACACCGACCAAAGCCAAAAGAGAGTTAAAGAGAACAGTGTTTAAAAATTAAAAGTAATTTCGGTTTGGAAGGAAACCCAACAGACAATCGCCGCTAAAATATCGCAGCGTATAAACAGACATACAGCCCCACACTACAACACAGCACCAGATGCGAAGTTCCAATGTTGTCCATGGATTATTGGGAAATCTGTTTGAAATCGAATGGAAAATTTTAAGTAAATTATTAATAAGTAGGCTTAAGCGATTACCTTCAAATTTTGTGTGTATCTATAGGCATTCCTCAGAGATTTTTGAAAAAAACCTTATTTTTCTCGATAACGGCTCCAACGATTTTGATGACATTTGTTTTTTGTTGGTACTAGCTATTAATTAATCAGAACCAAATTTACGGGAAGTCTATCAACGGTACCTTTCATATAACGGTTTTTTTTTTAATTTTCGACTTTTTCGGTAACGGCTTATTGGATTTCTCTCAAATATTCATATTTGAAAAGATCTAATAGCCAAAATATTTCTGCAACCAAAATTTTGAATATTTATTTTTTTTGTAAATTTTTTTGAACTTTTTTTCAAAATTTAATATTTTAAAAACTAATCATAAAAAATTATTTTAAGTTGAGCTGTATGAAAATAAACTCTAAAAAACTGCATATCAAAATCCAAATAAAAAACTTGATTTTATCTAAATCCGTCCTACAATTTTCGAAAACTTCTTTCATAAATTCTTTGTTATTTAAGAAGTGTGATGGCGTAGTTCATTTTTACTAAAAAACCATTTAATATTCAGGTTTTGACACTATTTATAGGTTGAGAACGCGTGATTTTTGTACGTTAATGTTACTTGTTTCTATCAAAGATCTTGATTTCCAATGTGATTAGGCACATAAAAACAAGTGCGTGCGACCCAGTTGTGCCCATTTTTTATGGCAATGTGTATTTTGGTGTTGTGCTTTTATTAACCGCCTTCCAGAAATATGCTCTTTAACTCGCACAAGACATTTTGTAGACAATTTAAGGAAAATATATAATCTTAATGTATGAGATTTTAGGTTTTTATTTTCGCGGACGATATTCATATTAGATAAAGTTTTTTTATTTTCGGAACTTACCGCGTTATAAGAAATATTTTCTTATTTATTTCTACCCGACGTTTCGAAGAAGTTTCATACTTCGTGGTCACGGGATGATGTCTCATCGAAGTATGAAACTTCTTCGAAACGTCGGGTAGAAATAAATAAGAAAATATTTCTTATAACGCGGTAAGTTCCGAAAATAAAAAACTTTATCTAATCTTAATGTAGTTTTGTAAACAAGAAGTAGTGCTTCCTATTATAGCTGGATTTTAGTCATTGATATCTTGGGGTGGAATCAGCTAAGGATATATATGATAAGTGAGCCACAATTAACAAATTCAAGGGGGGAAGGTGATATGCGACAGTCACATGTGATCACATTAAATTTTCAGTCTGCTTAGTGATCAGCGGGGAAAATCATAAATTCCGGCATCACCTTACGCAGACTGAATTTTTTGATTGTGACAATCACGTATCATATATCACCATAGCCGATCCCACCTCTGGTACTATTGATTTTGTCTTGATAAAATAGAATGAATGCTGTGTTCTACCAAATAACGAATAAATATTAGACAAAGATGTTTTTCTCCTCTGTTTAATTTATGAATACAAATTTCACAATAGAATTTCTTAAACATTAAGGCCCTAATGTCTAACTTTAATTGCCCAACCGAAATTTTAGTACCGTCTCCCGTAAGCCTCGATTTTCTAAAACATTTAACTAGGTTCGACATTTCAACCTTCAAAACACAGAATTTATTTTTGTTTGTTATAAAAAATTGCAGTAAAACACACAACATTGAAATTTGGTAAACTAATTGATTTTATATGAAAAAAATTGTATATATTCGCGTGCTTTTTTAAAGGATAATTTGTTTTGTCAGTGACTAAAAAACTTAACAACATTCAATAGAAACTATTAATTTACATATATCGCCTCTTCTTCAAAATCAGGTTTTCCTTCAAATGTGCAACCACTGCGTTGAATAATTTGTCTGGCAGCCCAGTTACCACAACGAATACACACACCCAAAGGTTTTTTTTGTACGTATTGTGACAGGAATCCACCAACAAAAGCGTCCCCCGCCCCGTTTGTGTCTACCACTTCTTCGCGCTTAAGCTTTTCCACAGGAAATTCCTCGATGCTATCCTCTTGAATCAGCAGTACAGGATTTTGTCCTTGAGTAATGATAACTATACGTGGGCGTTTTGGATTCTCTTTAGGAAGATTGACTAACTTTTTGCCAATTTCCTTCATACCTCTTTCATCCCAACTTTGTTGCTCAGCAAAACTCTCCGCTTCCTGAAATTAAATTAAAGTTCAAAGGGTTGATTTTAATGAATGTATTCTAAAGACATGCCGCTTCATTTCCAAAGAGAATATCAACGAAAGGAAGAGCAGCCATCATTGGCTCTTTGTAGAACACTGATAAAAACGGAGCGCTTAGATTCATCATAAACATTCGATTGTGCTTGTGGGCTTGATGCGCTACTTCCATTATACTCGGTGGACTCACTGTCAAAAAGAACCCTGATATATAGTAATACTCTGCATTCTCGAGTAATTTCTTATTATCTGGTGTGGACAAATGATCCTGGGTGAACAGATTGGCTGCTGCCAAATTTGCACACAACGAACGATGGGTACCGGTAATAAGTACAGCACACGTACCAGTCGGTGCCTCCTGGGTATATTGATATTGCACATTAACACCGTCCGAACGAGCTTTTGTTTCTAAGATTTTGGAGAATTTGTCATCTCCTACACAGCCGAAAAATACAGCTACATTAGGCTTCTGGAGAATCCACTGGGCTACTCGCAGGGAATTTTGTACAGAACCACCAGCTGTGTATTCAGCATTAAACCGTTCCACCAGTTCTTCGTACAAGGGTTTGTGTTTGTCTTCAGCCAAAATGGCATTGTCTGGCTTGAGATCGTATTTTTGTAGGAGCTTTTCGTCGGTAACTGCGGATATGTCCAGCAGAGGGTTACCGCAACCTAGGAGGAGACCTTCTCTGGAAATTATATTAAAAACAAGATAGCGTTTGAACTTAAGCAAAAGAAATATTTTATAATAAATTCATATACAAAATTGTTCATTTTATTGTTAAGTAGAACCCAAAGGTCACCACCCGTATGCGCGTTTGCTTTCTGAGATTACTAATACGATAACCCCTTAGAAAAATTAAAGCTGTTAGGTATCTCTAAATATCTGTTATCTATTCTTGGCTTGTTTTAAATTTATAAGAGTACGTTTTTTTCTACTTTTTTTAAGAAGATTAATGAATACTATTTTAATATTATTGCCTGACTCAACCCTCATTTAATTATTTTTTTGTTTTTGTTATCAACATTCAGGTGGGTACTTAAAAGCAATTTATTTAATTGCGAGCCGTGGAATTAAAAGAATGTTGTTAAAACAAAACCCGCTCCAGTACGAAACAATTGTTGCGCTTGTTTCCACATAAAGTATATATAATAAGATCACAGCAACGTATTTAAAGATACATATGTAAATTAGTAGCATTCAATAAATAACGCAGATAGCATCCATAAGTATTTGTCTAAAAACATTGCCAAAATACTAACATATATATTTAGCATGCAACATTTTCGAATGGTTTATGAATAACCCACGCTTAGCGGTAGTTATACAAAACACAATACAAAAAACCAAAAGAAGAATAACTCGTTAAAGTAAATGAGGTAATCAAGCAATGAATGGGATTAAGAAATTCTCTATTATTTGATGGGTACCTTCCTTAAATAAGACATTGCGGGTGGTTTTATAATTAAGAGTTTGCAGAGATCTAGTCAGTATTAAAAATCTTTCATCAGAATAAACTTTTTTCGATTTTATTCCTAACATAAACCAACATAAACAATTTAACAAAGACACTACCTTTGGAAATACTTCCGCATACATGAGTACAAAGTTAAAGTTCCAAAGAACTTTGTGATGTTGTTGTCTCAAAATTTGTTTGTTTTAAATAATTACTGATATGGATGTTTCATAAATGCTCTTACCTTAAATCTTCCATTATGTAAATATTTAAGCACCAGAATTTGTTGGACAAAGAAGTCTTGATTTGACAATTGATTAAGAACCAAATATTAAAAAGAATACAGCCGAATGTTAAAATAGGTATTAATCTTTCAGAAGAGGTTTCCGAAGTGGAAAATTATAATTTCAAAAACAATTTATTGCATCTCTTTTCGGCCGACCATGCTGTCTGGTTCTGCTGAAGGCGGGATAACAGCTGTGCAAAAACCAAAAACGAAAAAAATAGATGACAGTTCGTCGATGCAAAAAATTTAACGATCGTTAATCTCGATGGCGGAAATAAATTTTTGACAGCGATAAGGGTATCCACTTTATGCTAAATTTGTTGTTCTACATATGTTCAATCTAACATGAAACCTTCGTACTTCTCAAATTGAAAAACTAATAAAAAAAACACATTTTGTATCGAAAATAATAATATTTGCACTGACCCCAAAGAAAAAATCTACTTAGATTGCAACTAAGTTAACATCTGTATGAAAATATGAGCAAATTTCCCACTAAGTTTTTGATAATGTCGAGTTTAATGGTGAATTTTCACTATTCTGCAACTTGATTCTGCAAAAAAAAGTAGGATATAGCATATAAAAATCATACTCGTTCGATAGAGAGGGAAATCAAGATCAAGATTATGGTGAAGACGAACATGTTCATTTTGATTATAGCAGGTTCTTCTGCATTTGGAGCTCCCTATAATTTCCATAGTTCAGGTGAGCAGTTTTTCTCGTTTTTACAACAATTTTCAAATTTTCATGTTCAAAATTGAAATGTTTGTCTCTGAATGCTAATAACCTGAACGCAACATAGCCAACAACTGTCAATTTTTTTTCAATAATTGCCAAATTATAAGGTAAGAAATAGAAAATACGAAAAGATTTAAAAGTTAGTAGTAATAAATTATTTGTATGAACTTTTCTTCATATTTTTTTTTTTAATTAATAAGATAAACGTCCCTGCGAGGTGGAAGAATCCCTAGTGGACAGAGATGATGGTTTGATTTCACTTCTGTCAGCGAGCTATGAGAAATTATAGCCAGATACGAATACGTATAATGTGTATTCCTTCACTCTTTTGTAAAATGATGTATATCTTCCCCGTTCCAATTTTCTTGATTTTGCAGATCAAGACATTGCAGAACAATGAAATCTTTGCATAAAATCATGTTTTTAATCATCGTGAGTTCTCCTTTTTCATTCATTTTGGAGTTCAGAAATGTGAAATTTGTACGATAGATAAAAAAAACATTAGGGGTATTCATAAAACAATCGTAAAACTTCATAAGCCCCGTAAATTCATATCCTCATAAATAAACTGTCAAAATTTGTATGGCAATTTTGTTTGCATATCGTAAATTTATCCAGATTTTGCTTCGCAATTAAAACCATCCATTACCACTAAAAAAAACATGATTGGGAATTGTTTTTAATTTCAAAAGTTCTCATTTTTATTCCGTGCATAGCATTTTCTTTCTCAAACGAGAAACTTCAAAGCTCAACCATAAAAAATCTTAAAATTTTCATTCGTTACTTCATTCCCCCTACTTTTCTACACCCCTTACCCAATTTTCAAAATGAAAGAGTGAAGAAACATCCGAAAAAAGGAATCAAGTACACAAGGTATTACTTGACATTAAGTGACAGCTGTAGGTTATAAAGATACACTTGTTAACAAAAGTAATTCTTTTTTTTATTGCGTCTAGATGCTGGTTATTTTTTTCTATTTTCTTAAGTAGTTTTTTTTATATTCATATTTTTAAATATAATAAACCGATTTTTTTTCTTCTAATTTTATATTCTTAGGCTAGGTGCGTAACGATTTTTCACACGGCCGATTCAGAAAACGGTGAGCTACGTCTACAGGTTTATATATATACGCATGGACGAGTGCCTAACCGGCCGATTCGGTAATCTGTAACAGGCACAAAATTCTCGCCGATTGCAATCGGCCGTGTATAATCGGTCCATGCGTGCCTAGCCTTATACGTACACAAGTATGATGTACGTAAACTTTTGTTAACAAGTGTATTTTTATCACCTCAGCTGTCACAAAAGACAGTCAGCAAAAAAAAACAATTTAGTTTCACGAGGCTCATTTTTTCCACTTTATACGGCAAAATCATGAGATAAAAGGTTCGCGTGAATAAATTCTCATACAAATTTTGACAGTTCATTTACGAGAATATAAATTCACGAAGTTTTTACGGCTTATGAGGTTTATGCGATTGCATTTCCACAACCATACTTGATAGGGCCATGGCTACCACAAATAAAAATTATACTCCTTGAATATCAAGATTATGCTAAATAATAGTTTGTTCACTTGGTTTGGTGTTTAGCTTATTCGGTCTATATCGGTTATTCTACTTATAAAATAAAAATACAAAAAAGCATGCGTTTTGTATTTATTTTTATTTTAGAAAAAATGTTTTTCTCTTGAATGCTGTCATTTCAGGAGATTCAATTACTGAACGCTTCTCTTTAACGAAAGTTCGTGTTTTTTTATTTACAACATTTTGGCAGCACCGCCTTTTCTCTTTCTTTCCGGTTGTCAAAAAGGTACGAATAGAATGAATTCTTCTCTAATTTAATAAAAATAATTCAAAATTTCCCAATGCATCCTTAGTTAAATTAACAATACGTGTTTCTATTTCAGTTTTTAGACGACATAAATAACCAAAAATGGCCGACGTTGATGTGTAAGTTTTCTATTAAATGTGCATCTTATGATCGTAAACAGCCAAAATCGGCGAAAAAGTTTAATTAATGTTTCGTTTCAATTATGCTTTATATCTTCAGAGATGTTCCCTCAGCCGCCCCAGTCATTGGTGGTGCAATGGATATCAACACTGCTTTGCAAGAGGTATTGAAGAAATCCTTGATCGCCGATGGTTTGGTTCATGGAATCCACCAAGCCTGCAAATCTCTTGACAAGTAAGTAGTGATGGTATTCTATGGGAGAGTTGTACAAAAAATGATAAACTTTTCTTACAGGCGTCAAGCTGTTCTTGCTATTCTGGCTGAATCTTTTGAAGAACCCCTCTACAAGAAGCTCATTACAGCCCTCTGCCATGAACATCAAATTCCTTTGATCCGTGTCGATTCACACAAGAAACTCGGCGAATGGTCTGGTCTGTGCAAGATCGACAAAGAAGGTAAACCACGTAAGGTTTCCGGATGTTCTGTTGTCGTTATCAAGGATTTCGGTGAAGAAACCCCTGCACTCGATGTCGTAAAGGAGCACCTCAGACAAAACAGTTAAACTTTAACTGTTTGGTAGACAATTTGTTTCAATCAAAGGAGACTTTGTACTGAGGTTAAGCATTTTTTTAATAAACAGAAAAAATTAACTTAAGGTGAAGACATGTGAATTGCAAGTGTTTCTTGTCCGCTTCCATCGTTATTGAAGTTATTCAACTGTGTGTTCTGTGGTAATGCATTGCTGTTTGTGTGAAGGCCAATCATTCAGTTGACATTGTCTATAAATATTTGGAACTTAAGTCTTGGAAGAGGATTCGCAATACAACTTACCTAGAGCAGTAAAATATTTGTTTACACTTGGAACACTTCTTCTCGGCTCTTATTTTACAAACGCCACATGTTTTATCGTTTTGTATACCAGATGTGCCTTCATTGGCTTCCATATCAGCCAAGAAGTCGGTGTTATAAGCAGAGTTCAGTCGTTGAGCGAATGAAGTTATCTTTTCCTTGGAAGTTGTGAGGAAAGTATCTTCCTGATTTTGGGCAATAGCAAGGAAACCTCCGTTATGCTGGGCGTCTTTAATTATGTTTTCCTTTATTTGCGGCAACTCTTCCAGAATAAGATTTGTTTTTTTCTTAGAAGTTTGGCTGTAACTGCTTCCCATTGAAAGTGAGCAAAGATACTGTTTCAATTCGATAAGTGGTGGAAGCTGATCTAGTAGGGTTTCGTGGAGAAGGCCTTGGCACTAAAAAAATCTCATCGGGTTAAAAGCAATTGGGATAGGAAACTAGGTCTTATTAAGTTATACCTGTCCTAGTCGCTTTTGTTTGGAATCATTCATTTCGTATGATTCCATCAGAGTCGGATTGAATAACATTTGCCTCAAACAAAACCAAGTCTGTGATTCATGTTTTACAACCTTTGCCAATTCTTCCCCTTTTACAGTTGTCCATTTATCGTCTTGAATTATGTAAAGTATAAAAACATCAAATTTGAATTATAGGTTCAAAGTACCTATGAACTTCTGAATTCCCTTCGAGGTCTTTCTATGCCAAGGACAGAAGCTCAGCAAATCTGCCAGCAACCATGGAATATCGTGCGTAGACGTCAAGCGCCTTGCTACACTACATGGCAGAGCTTCTAAGTTATCGACGAGATAGTTCAAAATTGAAATGCATCTTAAACCAATTTTGTACAGCATATCCCTTTTTTGGCGTTCCATTTCTGTGATAATGGCTTCATCTACATCAACATCGGTCTCATTCTCATGATGACCCATGCTAACACAAATCAAAGGTGGATAAATGTTTTAAAAAGAAAACAAAACTTACCTAACCAAGCCAATTAATTGTGCTATGGCCTGAGCACAGTAATCAATCAAATCCACAGATGCTTCCTTCAATGATTCGCAGCCGTTACGATGGAATAGAGCTATTTCCAAGAGCGAAATAACGGAACCCTCATGGAAGAAGACTGTGTACGTTAGAAACGTTGCCTGTGGATTTGGATCTATGTCCAGCAAATGGGGAAGAATTTTCGTCCTCCACAAGAGAATGCAATATGCTTCGTGGATCAAAACTTTTAACTTTCCATGTAGTATCAGGTACTCCTTGACAGACTCCTCCCGGTGGGTAGCAGCTTCGAGAATAGCTTGTTGGCTAAGTTTTATAATTATTTCGTGAGAGTCTAGCCATTTACTACTGCCCACTTCGGGCAGTTGGAATGGACGGATACTTTCAACAAAATATACCAATTCTTCGGGGAACACAACGTCAGACATGATTGGTTGGTAATGGGAAACTGTTAACTTGAAATAAATAAAAATCCGTAGTTGAAATGGTTTCCATGGAAATAAGTAAAGCTGGTGAAGATTATTTGTTCAAAATTGTTTATTGAAAGTAGTTTTCTCTTTGCAAACAAACAGTAATAAATATCATGAAAAGAAAATTAAAAACTGAGCCAGACAAAATATTGATCATTTATTTCATTGCAACGGCAACTTGGTATTGTTGCTGGAGTTTCTGAACGTTTTCGCGGTGTTTTCCAATTTCTTTTTCCATATTCTCTAGCGTTTTATTCGAAGATTTAAGTTCCTTAGAAATATATTCAATACGTTTGCCAACATTTTGACGGGATTCTTCGAGATCTTGTTTTACCAAAACTGGTCCGTAAAGTTTATATACCCTGTTGTCTGGTCCAAGGAGATTGAGTTCATCAAGTACCCATTTGTTTTCGTTTAGTTGGCCTTCAAGGATTGTTCGCTGTTTGGCCAATTTCATAAAGGCTAGAAGAATCAGTAAATTTGGTTATTTATGATTCATATGATTGTAGACATGCGAATTTATATTACTTTTCTGGCCTGTTTGGTAAGATTCCAATTCAGATTGGAGTTTTTTGAGTAATACAGCACTGCCTTTATCCATTTTTGATGTAGTTTATTCAAATTTTATCGAAATAAAAGCTTATTAACAACAGATGGTGGAACTTTAAAGGAGAGATCTTTACTTTTTTAGAAACCAAAACCACACTAGTTTGAAACACCAATTCTAAATGTCTATTGAATACTTACGTTCGGAGAAGCAGAGCTTTCTGATTCTATAGTTTGGTTATTTGTGAAGAAATAAAACCAAACGGCAACAATATCTGTCAAAACTTACCACTGGCCTAGTAGTGTCAGTGGTTTTCAACATTGTTTGTAACTGGATTATAGTAAAAATTAGATTAAATTATACTAATTGAAATACTAACTACAAACTGACAAGAATTTTAAAGAGTGCGTCATGTATAGAAATTGATGTAAATTTCAGTAAAAATCCAAAATTCTAAAATATAATCTACCTATATAAAAAAATTATCTTCTTTAAAAACAAATTCCATTTTTGGAAAATCGAAAAACTCTTATAAACAAATAATGTTAGCGGATTATAAGGCAAAGAAAGTATCTTGAACAACTACGCCACAAAACATTAACCATAGATATTTCAGAATAGAGAATTGAAAAAAATATTTTTAGTATTCAGCAATATTTGTATCGCTGAAGACAATAAAATTGAGATGCAGCAATGGTAGCGGTCATTGCATCAACTAAGTCAGTCAACATGCCTCTGATTGGTCAATTTGCCTTAAAAGTTTGTTGACATTTAGTCAAAAAGTAAGTGAAGATTTCTTGAATAACTTTCAAGTGGCAGTTTCCTCTTTACAATGTATTGTTGTCAGTTTGTTCTTCAATGGATTCACTTTGACTAAAGCAGCGTTCACACGCAGACAAGACAATGGACAATACTCAATTGTCTTGTCCGAGCTTCTAGAACAAGGTTGGATGATGTCGATACTGTCCTCAGAGATAGCTCGTCAGGTTAGCTCGGAAGACAATATAATGACAATTGTCTTGTCCTAGAAACAATTGTTCACATGGAACAATGATTGTCTTGTCTCATTGTCTTGGCCTTTGTATTGTCCCATGTGAACCCCGCTTAAAAGTTAGTTGACTAAAAGTCAGTGTACGTATTTTGCCCACTGACAATAAAATCATTTCATATCATCTCAGTGTTCTCTCTTTTATACCAATTGCAAATTTTTTTTGCAAATCTTTTTGTTGGTTTGAACGCCATTTTTCAATCTAATTTGCATGATCGGGGTACAAAACAAGAAAAATAATTATAGCCGACTTAAGTGAAAGATTTCAATATTACAATTATTTTACAATTAGAAGATGTTAAAACCATGTCATCAGAAAAAAGGATACTTGTGTTCAGTATACGTACGAACAAACTTTTTCCAATAAAAAAACGCATCACAGAAATTAAAGCATGTGGTACCCGCTTAATGACACAATATGTCACTGTGACAGTAAAATCTTAATAAGAAAATTTTTCAACAGCAAAATGTAACTATAGACAATAGAAAGATTGTTTTTTAATTTTAATTAATAAATTTATGTTGTTTGTACAGTAAGTAATTATAAATAGATATGGAGGTTAATCCTCTTGCTGTGATTATTGTTAACTCCGATAGTAAAGGAGATCGTTTGCTCTTTCGCTATCCTTATCGCATTGAATCCGATAGTGGTGTAGTAAACAAAAACAAAAAACGCAATCCCTACGCAATAAACACCTCAGACGACATTCTACAAAAACCACTACAACACGCTTCGAACATAACAAAAGGTCATCTCATAGGCTTTACTGATGAAGTGTTGTCAACATTGTTTGCCGTAAAATCTGAGCTGTGTAATCAAAAATTTGAACTCAAGGTTAACGATGTCCGATTCGTAAGCCATCCAACTCTGATGCAACGGAAAGAATTTCGGAAATCATCTTCAACCGAAAGACATTTAATTTTAATAAATATAGTGTTTGCCCTGCATGCGCAAGCATCATATTCAATTGTAAAAAGTTATTATCAGTTGAGTAAGAAATTAGGACTTGCACTTAAAATGGAGGAACAGCGCGTGGGTTATCTCTCTGAAGAGATCGGCCAAATGGTTAAAACCCAGGATGAAGTAGCTAATATGATGGAGCTAAATAATGCTATAGGTGGTGATCGTAATATTTCCGCTTTTGATATAATTCTCGAAAAGTCCAGTCTAGCCCAAGCTATCAAGTCTGTACATCACGACCTTTGCACGACGGGATTACTAAACACTACTTTAAATCAATCACTTACGTTAAGCTTTTGTCTGCCACAGAAGGCACATCAGAGCCACAAAAAAGGATGCATTGTGGAACCAGAAGCAATTGATAAATGCTTGAAATCCTTGAAACCATATCATGGCATGTTGCTGCTGGTTGATTTTGCAGAACTCCTGGATTGCGTGCCACCATCAGGAGCAAGTATGCTTTTGCAATTCTTTGAAGTTTATAATCCCCTTAAGAGCTTGCAAAATATGGCTTCTGATGCTGATCTGCACATTGATCATGTAAACAAATTGGTTGGACATTTAGTTTATTGGGCGAAAGCCACCATAATTTATCCGCTTTGTGAAACCAACGTATACGTTATCGCTCCAGATGCCCCCCTTCATACAAAATCTCATTTGGTTGAAAAATTCGCAGCACGTTTCTCTGGCATGTCCGTGTTTGAGGTGATTAGTGACTTTTCGCTGCCAACATCCATTGGGCATTTGACTACTCCTCTGCAACAAACAGCTCGACAGAGAATACTCGCTCAGATGGTACTGTGGATGCTACAACATCATCTTTTGCTTCAACTACACACCTATGTGCAATTTATGCCAAGTCCCATGTTAGATTGTGACAATCGATCCGTAGACTTCAACAACGATGTGATAAGGCGTGATGACGATACAGAACTGGATATCGATGATGTGCTCGATGATGAGATTCACCGTAGTTTTGCCTTAACAAGCGATGAGGAGTTGTGAGTTTTTGCTAAAAAAAATCATTTGTTTAATATTATAGTTAATTTTCTTAGAAACGACGGATCCATGTTAAGTATGTCGAGCCAGCCCCTTCCAGTGCCTAATACTAGTACACGTTCCATAACAGAAGACCGTTTTTCTGCAGGTGGTTCTACAACTTCAGACAATATTGCAGCACAACCTAGTTCGAGTCACAAATCGAATTTTAGGTAAAAGTTCTTTTCTAAAGCAAATTCAATGAAAACATTGAACAAAAAAATTTTCTAGCATGACCGCATCAATGAGCACGGACAACTGTGATAGTATTGATTCGATTGAAGATGAAGAGAAAATCAAAGATCTTCTGAATGTATTCCAACCTCAAGATCGTAATGCGATTCAACGCATCCCAGCATCGACGAATGTCGACGATTTATCACTCATGGTGAAACTCTACCAGGCAGGATACTTCAAGAGTGAACATCATTTGGAGGAGATAATGTATTTTGAAAACCTGAGACGATGGCAGTTACTGCAGTTACTCGATAAATTTCGTGACGTGTTGGTCATTTATGAAACAGAAGATCCAGCGATTGCATCTATGTATCAAAATACGGTTAACTTTAATTAGTTTAGATATATAACAAATTCTATGTAAATATGTATATTGTTTTGTATTTTATATTTTTTGTTTTAGTAGCCAAGGTTATTAATTTGATTTTAATGGCATAATAATTTGTTTTACCTAAGAAAATTAAAATATTAATAAGTATAAGAAAAATGTGATTTATCTTATTCGGAATTTAAATTTAATTTATGAAATGACGACCCTCAGATTGGCGATCTAATGAAAAAAATAAATTACACGACTGGATCGCAAGTAAACTTTCTTTTATCTGCGGCCACATCCACATTTTCGAATAACATTTGAAATAAACCTATTGAGGACATTGTAAGGTTTTTGTTTTGATTATTTGAAAAAGTGAGTAAAATACGTAGTCTTCAGCGAAAAAAAAACAATGCTTATTTACTTTATGTTTTTTAATTGGCATAAGTGTAATTTTTTTTAAATCTTAGACACAGTTTAAGAAAACTTTTTTTAAATAACTTTCAAAAACTAAAACAAAAATAAGAATTCAACCTCAAGCACATATATGGCCTTCGTTTAAAAAAGATGGAGCCATTTTCAAAATATTGAATTTTCAAAAATTTATTAAAAATACAAAAAAATTGAAGTTCGAAAACAGTTCTCGAGAAAGTCACGGCCATATAAGAGGTACCGTTTTTGCCCGCCATCTTAAATATTTGCATGTTTTTGTTAAAAAAACAGCCTTCTACTTATGTTTTAAATTCGAAGACGATCGAGCCAACCGTTTTTTAAACATATGTACGTGACATACCTGTCATTTAATCTTCAATTTTAAGATAAAGTCTTAAAAATAAAATATTAATAAAAGATGATAGTGAGTCAGAAAATACTAAGAATGGCGATGCATCATATACCATATATACTTTTTTGTGTTTCTCTATAAAATATAGCTTGTAGTGATTCGGAAGTGAAATAAAAAACTACATTGGGGGCGTTCGGTATCTCATAGCTTCGAAATGGAAGTAGCGCATTGTTGTTGTAATACGTGTAAAAAGACAGCTGATCAACAGCTGATGACCATAACAAAAAACGAAACATATGACTTCCAAATCGAAACACAAGTAGCGATAAATTTCTGGTATACTTTGGTATCGTATGGAACAGCTGACCACGAAATCAGCTGGTTGTGCAAATGTAGTACGTTTTGACAGAAATTGTTTCCTATTGGGTTTTATGCGTTCACAAACGCACAGTATATTTGAATAGCATTATAACACAAAGCTATATGGCACCGAACGCCCTCATTGACTACGCCATCTGTTTTAGAGTGGAAGTACGCAAAATAACAATATGTATGTCGTGGATGTAAAAAAAAACAAATAGCTATAAAGTACGTATGTTCTGTCATTTTCCTTTTTTTTTTGCCAATCTACCAAGTCTTAGTAAGTATATTGTGAAAAATTGTGTCCTATAAATTTCTATTAATTAAAAAAAGATTTATTCAAATTCGTTTTGTCGTTCTCGTGAGATTAAACAATGAGTTGCTAATGTGGAATTCGTTTTTAAAAAAGATCAATCTTTTTTGATCTCAGATCAAATTTCATGTTCGTTTTTAAAAAAAAATCAATCTTTTTTTTGATTTAGGTCACTTTTTGGAAATCTTGATTTTTATCGAGATTTACACCGATTTGCACACACACTACTTTATATGACAATTCACAAATGTCACTGAAGTTTGCATTTCATTTAGATTTTGTTATTGATTCCAAAGTTTTGTGCAGATAAAAGTGAAAAAAGGATCAAGAATTAACAAAATATTAAATAATGTTGTAGTATTCTCATCAGGCACAATATCTACGCCGTCGTCGTCGATTTTTTGCGATATTTTGTTTGTTTTTCAACGAAATTTGTTGAAGCAAATGTTAGAAGTAAAATCCAATTAAAACATTCACTGAAAATCGATCATGTGAAAACCAACTCTTCCCAATAAAATCCTCTCGATTCGACCGTAGCTCTTTCAAATAAAGACACTGAACTCTGTATTAATCAACGTAAACAGTTTTATTTAATATTCAATTTAAGTTATAAAGATAATCAATTATTAAAGTTAAATGCACGTAATATATTAATCGACATTAATATTAAAAAAAACTTGATTCCTTCACATCCACGACACGACAGCCCGATTTTTCTCTCTTTCTTTTCTTCTTGTTTCTGTTCTCGTCTTCATTATGACGTTTTGTGTCATTTGTTGGCATATTCAGCGTTGCCAGATAATTATTTCATTAAGGATGTTGTGTCCTTTTTACAAAAATCATCCGTTTTACTAATGATGAAGATCATACCGTTCTCATTGCCACTACACAATATTCATTAAACGCTCCAATGTTTATTTTGTAATATTTAAATAAAATTTTCTATTGAAAATAATTTTTGTACCTATAACTTGTTTTCTGTTTGCTTACTATTCCATTTAGACTGTCAAAAGACATGACAGAAAGTTGCCCAAAAGCGCTCACACAATTACAAAAATATCAATTTCGTTTCATGTTCGTTTTTAAAAGAAAAATCTAAAAACTGATATCAAATCTAAAAATTAAAAACGAATTCGACATAAATGTATCTTGAAATAAAAAGTAAAATTAAAATTACACCCACGCCATCTGTTTTATAGTAGAAGAGCACAACAACAAAATATATGTATGTTCTGTCATTTGGCGTGATTTGGTAAGCAAATTTTTCTTTGGCCAATTTGTGAAGTTTCAGTTAATTTATTTAAAAAAATGTGTCCTATTAATTAAAAAAAAGATTTGTTGAAATCCGTTTTGTCATTTTCGCGTGATGCGCAGTCAGGCTGAAACTGCTTCAATTTTATTATATATAGCGACGCAAAGGTCCACATGGAATTTGTTGGATAACAGAGCGCAGCTTATAGCTGCAAATTTGAATTTGAAAGAGGTTTTGTTGCTTGGGATTGTCGCTTTGTTGACGAGGAGGATATTTACTAAAGCTAACTAAACAACATTTTGAGGCCACTAATTTGAGACACTTTTTTGACAATTCCATACAAAGAAAAGTATGTATTTGGAACAATATATTTTAACAAAAGCATCAGAAAACTTCTTGGAATTTCTTTCTTGTAAAGCCAATTACAGCCAGCTACAGCGACATCTGTGTTTAATAATAAACTAAATATAAACTATGAGCAATACACTCCGAACACACCCGAAGCGGATGTCAACTTTTTGCCATACTCTTTCGTCCAGTTTAATTTTCACCAACACACCACCGAAAGGGAAAGAACTAAACAGTACACCAAACCTTCCTTCTCCTTTTCACCATCACGCGTTGTGTATGCTTCATTCTTCAGCACTTCTTACTCACATCACTCAGCCATCTCTTTTAAACCCAACGAAACAGAGTATCTTCGTTAATGTATATATTTTTTTCTCAACTTAATTGGATTTGCTGTATTGGTGATCGTCCAAAGAATAATACACTCCAATCCAATGGCCGCCATTTATTGAATTTGTGGGCACTTGGAAAAATCGTCAGATTTTTCAGCTTCGAATTACTCTGGTAGAAAACCATTAAAATATTTTGAAAAATTGTGCAAACTATAGTGAATTAAAGCATTTCTAAAGTTAATATTGAATTTTGTTATTAATTTAAGTGGAAAACCCTGAAAATCCTTATTACATTTTGTTGACATTTTTTACTATAAAATTCTATACTCATTTGTGCTGTTGGTACCCAAACCCAACCGAGTTTTTTTCCTTTGGTGCAGACTTTGTCGCGGGTGTTTCTTTTTCACATCAAAAAGTTTTCTTCACCCTTTACAAGTCTACGTCGACCTTTTGAACAACTTTATAATAATAAATAATTTTTGCCGAAAATCGGAATAAATATTTTCAAGTGAAAATAGAAAATTGTGGAATTTTCCTAGTGAATATCTAAACTTTCCCAATAACGGTGGCATTTCATGAACTCCTTAAATGTAAGTAATACATTAATTGATTAATTTTTAGTGCTTTTGCTGGTAGAAATTGAAATAAATAACAAATAATATTTTGGTGGGGTTTGTGGCGTTCTCAAATATGAAACTTTTATTGCATATATGAAGCTTGAATAGTTCGATAAATTGCTATGGCGATTACTTAAAAGATAAGGTAAACGTTTACCTTAGCCATTTACAAAGTTTATTGCAATATATTGTTATTATTTATAGTTTATTTGGTAATTTTGAAGTTTTCCTTCACTCAGTGGGAGATATTTGTTGGCACATTTTTGGGAAAGTGGCGTGATTTGGCAAAGTAAATTAACATTTTCTTACAAATCATCGATTTTGCAATCCATTGACATATTTTGTATTGGAAAATGTTGGTCAGAATTGTCGTTTTGCGCGATTTTTCATCTAAAATTTGTATTGTAGCCATTTTTATTTTTCTTGTCGCCATATTTGATGTGGGGAAAAATTCTGAACGAAGAAAAAAAGTAGTTTGGATTTGTATGTAGTTGTATAATTGGAACAAATGCATACACAAATTGTTGAAAGTGTTTGCTTGCGCATGGCAAGCATACCAATAGGAATGGTGTACGTATACGTAATTTATACGTATGAGTCGTGGCAGCCATTTTTGATTTGAAGTTTGTAATTATGTGTACTCTGTTGGATGGGCTAAAAAGAGACGGTCTAATTGTAGTTTCTGTCATTCTGTGGAAGTTTGTATTTTTTCTTATATTTTCGCATTTTCTGATTTTCTCGTTTATTCCGCATTAAGAAATACCATCGATGTGAAGTTGGCTGCAGAATGATGCTGATGGGTCAGAAGAGTGAAGAGGGACGAAGTGTTTTTATAGAAGCGTTCGGACTCGCTCGTCATTTAATGGAAATTTGGCTAGAGCACTCTAATTCATCAATCTATCTCTTTTGCACTAGTCGGAGAAGCAAGATTTGGCATGTGCGCGAATATAGTTCTTGTTTTTAATAACCTCAACTTTTTTCTTCTCAATTTTTGCGTTGCTATTTGCTGGGTTTATTTTGCTCTCGAGAGTTTTATTTATCCGTATTTTTTGCTTCGTCTATTCATCTGGGCTGGGGGATTTTAATGCGTTTCGATTTGCACCCGTTGCCGCTGGTGTACTTGTACTCACTCGCGTCTCTAACTGACGATGCCCCCTCTCAGCTCACTTGGTTAGGGATCAGTATCCAACAATTTATTTGATAATTTTCTTTATATAGTAGATTGTTGTAAGTTGTGACTTTTTTAGATCAAAAATAAACACTTGTCTTGTGTGTGTATTCCTACTATTGTACTAGTTATAGGAAATTATCTGATAGAAACTTTGAAAACTATAAAATTGGAATCACTCTGGTCAGCATCAGTGCAACAGAATACATTATTATATTGCAAACAAATATAACTGTTTGTTTTTTATAAGACAATGCAAAATGGAAAAGCTTTTATCGTCATTGTCGCCAAGTTCTAAGTTGTGCAAGTTCTAGATTTGCGAAGGTCTGTAAAACACTATACTTTCGCATTGTTGCATTCCTGATCTTATAGCAAAGCGTAACCATATTCAAACAAATATAAACAATTTCCCTTGCTAAATGTCAAACGAGTAATGGCGTAATTTTAATCTAGTACAAAATATATTTTTTTGATTAATTCAATAGATTTCTTCTAAAGCTATGTTCACATCGAAATAAATAGTAAACAATGTGTTGACGAATTAAGTTTGCTACGCGAGATGATGATTTGATATTTACTGAGTTTTGATGTAAGGTATATCTTATATGTAATTAAAATCCCAGACACAGGGTTCAATTTTGAGGTTAATAGGCATTTTTGTCTACATTTCTAGTGTAAGCTAGACGTTCCCCCCGTGGGGTTAAATTGAGAAAATATTCACCTTATTATATTAATCTTCTTTCTCCTCTCCTTCAGATTTATAACAAAAACACAATGATTGATTAAAGGGCTAATTATGGGCGGAAGCAAGTGTCAAAACTGAAAGAAGCGTTCTCTTTCGATCTTTCAAATGGACACGGCACTGATAATGTGTCTGTCGAATTTCCTTCATTATAAAGACCATCAAAAGCTATCTCAATTGTTGGTCATTGTCGTGAGCCCAGTTTACGTCCGTAAGCAAAACTCGTCGAGGCACAAGATACGAATTAAGGCCCAACCATAATAACCATAAATCGAACGAAAAGTTTCTTTCCGTTTTGTCAAATACATCAGTTAACCATAATAGCCTTAAGAAAATACAAGCATTTTTCAAATTTCGCTTGAAAGCGTACATTACGTACGAAAACAAAAGTGAACTAAACTTATCAAACTCATTTCGGGTTGGGTATATACCTCTAAATCACATTTATTCGCACTGTTTCGTAAAGCGGGACTTACACCTTCGGTTTTGTGCCCAGTGTACGGTGTTCGTTGTTGGACGAACGCGGAACACCGAAAGTGTAAACGTCAAAACCGAACGACGAATGAAGAACGAATGAAAACTGGACAAATTCCAACAAGTGTGTAAACGATTAATACCGTTTGTCGTATATTTTTGTGCATAGCCGTGCAGTGTTTTTTTAATCGAGTGTCAGATTTTCCTTTTAATGGTTTATACCAATGCATGGATTTCGAAATAAGTTTCTTCTAAAATCCTTAAATAATTTCTGAAATCGTGATGCAGTTTTATTTCGTTAAGTTCATTGGTCTTCGGTGTTCGTTGTTCTGAAAAGAACGAATAACGAACATGGAACACAGAATGAAGACCGTAGGTGTAAAGCCAGCTTAAGGCGACGTACGTTCCAATTCTTCAGTTATGGTTGGGTCTTTACTTTGTTCTCGCTCATTAACGAATGGGGCATTGGCTTTTTAAGAAACTTGTAATCGTTGTCTCAAAAATTTATTTTTGTAATGACATCTTCTTCGTCATTTAATACCTACCATTTTTGTTTGCTCATTCAGAACAGTTCGGACGCATTCTGATTGCTCCTGAAAATATTTATTTGGCAATTAATGGTTGTTCTTGTCCCGAAAAGAAGAGAAAATCGATTTTGTTCTCGCAGAATTAAAACCAGAAGCATCATGGACCCAGTTAAACATCAAAATCGTGAAATGTTTTTCATTAAATTTATGATATTGTGATTATTTATCTCAAAGAGTTAATAACAAAATAAATACACATTTTATGAAAAAGCACTTGCCTATAGATAAGCAGTACTTAGATTGGAGTAAATTCCATTAAGCCAGTTTAGTTCGTGTGCGTGTCTTCCATTTATGCTTAGCATCAAGAGTCATGCCTAGATACTTTGCTTCGTAAGCATAATGTTTCTATCGAGTTAATAAAAATGGGTAGAATTATCACATTCTTGTAGGGCCAAGGGCGCTTCCTCGTTGGACAACACATTTATTTCTTAAATCCTGTATATTTCGTACCTTGTATTCCTCGGGAAAAGTCTATTTCACAAGGAAGGATTTCAGAATGTCATATATTTGTTTTGGTGAAACCCTGCCTTAATTTAAATCTTAATCCGTTTCTCTTCTACAATTGGAAGTAGGAGCTTAAGTAATAATTTCTCGACAATCTTAGAGATTACTGGTAGAAACGGTATTGGTCTGAAAGACTTTTTTTCATTAAAAGTTGTCCCTGGTTTAGGAACTATAATAACTTGGGCTACATTCTATTGACGTAAAACGTAACGTATGCAAGCCCAAACTTAGCATTAATCAAATCGTTACCGGGAGGGTTTTTTTTTTTAAGTGAATACTTCTATAGAATCAAATTTTTGAAACGAAAATCGACATGAAAAAGAACAAACTTACTCCTAAATAGGATTTAGCCAAGTACCTATACAGTTTTTGGGCTTTCGTATTTTCTTTCTTGGTAAGTTTTTTTTTACTTTATTATAGCTTCTCGTCTTCGTCTTTCAATTCCAATGATGATGAAAATCACGAATTTATAGTGGAATTTTATTTAAGTTAGTCACTTTAACTATTTATAATAATAATTTTACTATCGATGCAGATAATTTCTCCTTTTTCATTGGAAAATGGGTTAGTATCCTGCAAATTTGTATTCGCCAGTTTTACAAATAAATGAAATTTAAAACAAATTTATTTGAAATCTACATTTAATGTTTTCCAATGGTTTTACAAATACAACGAAACACAAACTTCAGAATTAAAAATACTTTGGCAAATTGTTCGTTTGGCATCCTAGATATGGAAATTCTGGAAATAAATTCTGTGATAACTTCGGACACCTTATATCAGAATATAATGTCAGCATTTAAACGATTTTTCAGAAAATATTTTTGTTATAACTCCAAACACTGATTAAAAAATTATTT